>JAGIQG010000001.1:144102540-144702540 GCA_024679065.1 Sphyrna mokarran | reverse complement strand
TCCAGCATTTTTCTTTTCTAATACTAATTTCTTTTATGTTTCTCACTTCTGGACAGCTTGTGCATCAGATACAATGTGTTTATTTAATGTCTCTGCTATTTTCTTATTTTGTATTATAGCTTCTCCTGTTTCTGCATCTAAGGGACCCACTTTACTTTTTCCAATCTGCTTACTTACTTATATAAAAGTTTTAAATCTATTTGTATGCCTCTTGCCAGTTTACTCTTGTAATTCTATTCTTTCTTTAACAATTTCTTGGCCAGTTTTTGCTGAGTTCTAAATATCTATGATTGTGTTTCCTACTCATCGACAACAGAACAAGCCTCTTTCTCTAGTTTAGTACTGTACTATTTTAACTGTTTTTGTTGTTCTGGAGAACATATTTGGCAAATGTCTAAAGAATTAATTCACAATTCGCACTATTTATGTATTGTTTTGTTTAATCTAGTTTCCCAATCTACATTAAGCAACTCACCTTTCATAGCTGCGAAGTTCACTTTTTGATCAGATTTAAGACTTATTTAAATCATTCTCAAACTAAATTTCAAACTCTTTTAATATCATGATTGCACTTCTCCAGAAGTCTTTTGGTTTTTTTTTAATTAATCTGATTGTACTACAGCGTACAAGATCTTAAACAGCCTTTACCATATTGATTGCTTGGCAACTACACCAGCGCTGGTGTTTCTTCACTCTACCCAAACTAATTCTATATTTTGATTTTCTGAGTTGAGATTCTCTGTCTTCATCTTTATCCCATTCTTTATTATCAGGGTTTTTTTCTTCATCAGCCACTTCACCTATTTTTTCTAAAAGTATGCTGCAATATTTAAGTCCAAACCATAGTCATTCGCAACCACATCTGTCATGTCTATATTTATGTGCGCTTTTTATCCAACTATTTTGCTGCGACTGTTTGGTGCATCTAGATAAAATATCTTTACCACCATCTTTATTTTTCTCAGGTTTCACCTTAATCAGTAATGCCTTTGTTAAGCTGTTTGTCCCTCTCTGATCCACTATTTTTTATCCAAATCACTACTCTGTTTTGCAGTACCCTTTCTTGAATCCTCCCAACCTCTACTAGTTTAAAGTCCAAATCTATTGATTCAATTTGCCAACAGCATTGGTTTCAGCCTGGTTTAAATGGAGCATGTCCCAAGAAAACTACTCTCTTTCGCCCTAACTGATGAGTGCCCAATATGAAGCTCCTTGATAATTTTCTTCAGGAGACAATATTCTAGACATGATGTATTATAAGATATATTTATCACAATACAGTTATCTTTCTAGTGTCAGTACTCAAGATCACCTCTCTGCATCTTCAACATGCAGTTAACTTTAGTTTCTCCTTGTCTGTTATATTCATGTTTATGAATATAGATAAAGCAACCTCTTGCAATCATTTATATAATTCATAAAACATTCAATTTCTCTAATATCAAATGCTATTTCCTATATTTAACAAACTTATGAAATAGCAGATACTATTTGCAACTAAAAAACTATAAACTAATAGAGCACAGACAAGAAAGATCATAAATAAGGAAGAGAAAATGTCACTGCTTTAGAAAAGTAAATTGGGAAGTTTTTATGGCTATAATCTGTCTTTCTGAAAAGTTTATAGTTGAGTGTAGATTTGCCAGGTTTTGGCAAATAAATATGTAAACATCAACTCAAAAAGTCTCAAGAATAATGCTGATTAGGTCACTGGAAGTACACCTGGGCAATAACCAGACAAAGCAACAAAGATAAACGATGATTCACAAAAAGATTCTATTGATTACATGCAAAACAATAATACTGTGTAAGTACACTGTGGTTACAAGTAATTTCCAGACAATGCATGCAGGAGTTCTCTTTACAAAGATAAAGATGCAAAAAGAGGTAGAAAAGTTCCCAACATAGGCTCAATGCTGAAAAAAACATGGGATTGAAGGATCTCACAATAAGCTTATTCAAAAGAGAAAACTGGTAAGATATTATAATAATGTCCTATTAGGGTTCTACTATTTACACTTGGCAGAAAAAGTCCCCTAAAATGGATGCCTGCTGCATGAATTGTTTACTCCAGTAGAAAACATATGAATGTATTTGAAAATAATGAATTTGAAGGTGGTACAAAATTGCAAGTTTGCTCAAGTCATTATCAGATTTTGACAATCAAGTATAACACAATAACAAAACTAGTTAAGTATCACTATACATGGTAAACATCTCTATCAGAAACAAAATACATCAAAATCTGGGGAAGTAAGCTGAGAACAAGCCAAAAGATACAGTCACTTTCCTAATTTCAACAAGGGGCCATACAGAATTTTTGCCACTGTTAATTAATTAATTTTAAATATTAACTAATGGGATAATTCTGGACTGCTCGAATGGCACAGGTGGGTGACTTCCCATAGAATGCATTCTCGCTGTCAGAAAACTCAAGGCGGGGGTGTGTCCTCAAACAAACAGTGAGATCCTACTGGTATAAATGGCAGCAAGAGTTTGGTGATAGACAGCACTTTTAACACTGAAAGCAAGCATAAGGTAATGAAAACAAGTGATCATAGAATCAGAGGTTTACAGCACAGACAGAGGTGTAGCTAGAGAGGGAGTGACTGCTCCCCCAAGCACATTTTTCAAAAGTGGCGCCTTTTCAACAGGTGTTCCTCATAGGCCCCTCAAATCTCGTCCTGAAATCTGAAGTCCTTGATCCATATTCTGCAATTGCGGGATACAGTACAGATGTGGGGACTTCAGGCAGCGAGGAATTCATGCAATCTCGAAGATAACTGCAGAGGCCGTGAAGGACGTAAACATGCAGCCACTGCAACAAACAGGCAGTCGAGACCTAGCATCTCTCGCCAATGATAGATAGATTGTCTGGGTGAGCTTTGGTCTCCATTGAAAGACAATTGGCTACTGAGATAGATTATAATAAAGTAATAGATAACTCTGCTAGAACGAAGCTTAGACAAAAGAGGCTCTTGTAGTTGCTTCATACCTTATTCATCTTGCTTCGTTTTGCTTTCACTTTATGTTTAAAATGTAAAATAATTAAATAACGTGTTTGTATTATGTTTTGATTTTAAATACAAAATAAAAATGTATAATGAATTTAAAATTATTTGGTTTGCATTGTGGCGTCTTTCTTATGTGCTCATTCCCCCAAACTTTAGAACCTGGCTACGCCTGAGCATGGAAACAGGCCTTTCGGCCCAACTTGTCCGTGCCACCTTTTTTGTAAAACCCCTCAGCTAATCACAATTGCCCGCATTTGGCCCATATCCGTCTATGCTCATCTAACCATGTAACTATCTAAATGCTTTTTAAAAGATAAAATTGTAACCGCCTCTACTTCTACCTCTGGCAGCTTGTTCCAGACACTCAGCACTCTGTATGAAAAAAATTGCCCCTCTGGACATTTTTGTATCTCTCCCCTCTCACCTTAAACCTATGCTCTCTATTTTTAGACTCACTGACCTTTGGGAAAAGATATAGACTATCCACCTTGTCTATGCCCCTCATTATTTTATGGACCTCTATAAGATCACCTCTCAGCCTCCCATGCTCCAGAGAAAAACATCCCTGTCTATTCAGCTTCTCCTTATAATTCAATCCATCAAGTCCTGGTAGCATCCTAATAAAGTTTTTCTGCACTCTTTCTAGTTTAATAATATCCTTTCTATAAAAGGGTGACCAGAATTGCACACAGTATTCCAAGTGTGGCCTCACCAATGTCTTGTACAACTTCAACAAGAAATCCCAACTTCTGTATTCAATGTCCTGACCGACGAAACCAAGCATGCCGAAAGCCTTCTTCACCACTCTGCCCACCTGTGACTCCACTTTCAAGGAGCTATGAACATGTATCCCTATATCTCTATTCTGTAACTCTCCCCAGTGCCTACCACTAACTGAGTAAGTCTTGCCCTGGTTCAGTTTACCAAAATGCATCACTTCGCGTTTGTCTAAATTGAACTGCATTTGCCATTCGTCAGCTCACCAGCCCAATTGATCAAGATCCCATCGCATAACACGTTGGTGCTATGTCAAAGAAAATATTTTTGAAAAATACTGTAGATAATTGGAAATCTAAAATACAAAATATAAACAGAAAACACTGGAAAGCATTCAGTGGGCCAGCGAGCATCAGAGAGAAAAACAGAGTTAATGGACTAGATTATACGTGAAGGTAAGGTTCCTGGCACCCAAGTGTAAAGTCTTGGATTGTGAGGCTGTCTTGTGTCAAACAAAGTGATTGGTGTTAATAAATTGTACTACAACAACAAAGAGCCCGCCTCATTCCTCGCTTTCTTTTTTGGCTGATTGACCTTTAATTACTGAGGCAAGACTTCTCTTGCTCACCGCCTGCCAATTGGAGGCCAGCAGCATCACTAGGAGAAATGGCCACTGTATCGAGATCATCTACTATGTAAAATGAAAGCACATGGAACTGCAGATAATGTTTTGAGAAGGACAAAAAGCTGGTTAGCAGATAGGAGCAAAAAGTTGGCATAAATGGATCTTTTTCTGATTAACAGTCAGTAACTAGTGGGGTTCGGCAGAGATCTGTGCTAGGACCCCAACTGTTCACATTGTAAATTAATGATTTGAAAGAGGGAACTAAATGTATTATCTCCAAATTTGCAGATGATACAAAGTTGGGTAGGAGAGTGAGCTGTGAGGAGGATGCAGAGATGTTTCATCATGATTTGGATAGGCTGAGTGTATGTGCATGGCAGTTGCAGTATAATGTGAGGTTATTCACCTTAGTAGCAATAATAGGAAGACAGATTTGAATGGCCTCCATTACTTGAATGGTTGTAATTTGAAAGGGGTGGATATTCAATGAGACCTTAAGTTCTTGTGCATCAGTTGCTGAAAGTAAGCACGCAGATATAGCAGGCAGTAGAGAAAGCAAATGATATTTTGGCTTCATGGTGAGAAGATTTGAGTATAGGGATAGGATAGAGATTTTGCTGCAATTGTATAGGATGTCGGTGAGGCCACACCTGGAATACTGTGTGCATTTTGCTGTCCTTATCCTTGTTTTTGCTTATAGAGAGAGTACAGCAAATTCTTGGTCTGTCATATGAGGAAAGACTAAGTCAGCTAGGCTTATATTCAAAGGAATTTAGAAGAGTGAGAAGGGATCTCATAGAAATTTATAAAATACCAACAGGGTTAGACAGGGTAGATTCAGAAAAAATGTTCCCAATGGTGGTGAAGTCCAGGACTAGGGGGTCATAGTTTGAGGATAAGGGGTAAACTTTTTAGAACTGAGGTGAGGAGAAATTTCTTTACCCGAGAGGCGGTGAATGTGTGGAATTCACTGCCACCGAATGTATTGACACCAAAACGTTGTCTGATTTCAAGAAGAATTTAAATATAGCTCCTGGGGCTAAAAGAGTCAAGGGATACAGGAGGAAGAGGCGAAATCAGGATATCGAATTCAATGATCAGCCATGATCAAAATGAATGGCGAAACAGGCTCAAATGGCTGAATAGCCTGCTCCTGCTTCTAGTTCAATGTTGCTGAAATTGAAAAAAATTCAATCCAGCCATAGGGATTTTCCAGTCAATTAACTATTCGGGAAATTTTCCTGTTCCATCTGTGATGCTACCCACTGCAGGCTGGAATTTTATGCTCCTGCCATAGAACAAGAGTGCTGGGGTGTGATCTTACTGGCTCATTGTTGACCAGTCAGGGCAACAACTGTGTGTGTGTGTGTGTGTGTGTGTGTGTGTGTGTGTGTGTGTGTGTGTGTGTGTGTGTGTGAGAGAGAGAGAGAGAGAGAGACAGACAGTGTGGCAGAGGCAGATGTCCCAATACTGTGTACACTAGAAGATTGCAGTTCCTGTGTAATGGCACCGAGAGCTTAGCAAACTGAGATCCCCCTCTGCCACCCCAAGAATTGCACGCTATGCTCTGTTGTCTTTCATTACAAACTCCAGTAATTTTAAGGTCAAGATTAATTAGTCTAGAAATCCCTGGTTTCACTCTCTCAACTTTCTTCAACAACTAGGTGAGAGTGCATGACAGAAATGTATAGAATGATTAGCTAGGATGAGACAGCTGGCATGGGAGGAGACTGTGAAGTACAAACACCAGCGCAGTTGGTTTTTGGCCAAATGGCCCATTTTTGTGCCATAGATTCCATGTAATTATAATATTTATTAGATTAGTTATCTTTATCTATTTGATACTAAGTAGTTTGCAGGCACAGCTCCTCCAAATTTATCCAAGTACATCCTTTAGTTACAACTTTAAAAAATAAGGACAATTTTCTGAATACTCACCACTGTGACTTCTTCTCCTTGGATGGAGACATCTGGTCTTTTGAAATGAGACAATGCCACAATGGCTGCTATGCTTGCAGCAGCAATAATGTTCCCATCGTGGTTTAATAAATGCAAGTCTACACGAATCTGCCATACCTAGATAAATCAAAGGTCATAATTATTCTACCTAGTTTATATAGTGCATGAGGATGAAAAGGAAGCATGTTTAGGAACACTGAAAAAGATAACTTGATATGTGCAAGCTTTGAACAACTTCACAACATGAATGTTAGTAATGCTAGGTCCTCAAGTTAATTTCTGATAACACAAAGGCAGATTTTCCTAATCCTTGTGTCAAAGGATCTCATTTATTGTCCTAGGATTTCCCAGGCCATTGCACCAATACTACTAACGTGAAAATGGGAATTTCCAACTCCTGGGTTTTCCTACCGAATTACAATAGTCCAGTACTGGGACAGCTCGAGAAGTAGAGTACATGAGTTGTGTCAGAATCCCAACCATCAAGAGTCTGCGGAAGCTCTGGGCCATGATAAAAATTTGAAAGGCAAGAAAAATGTTCAAAAATTTAAACTTTTTTCCCCTCCCAAAATAGGTCATGTGCAACAGTCCTCTTCTATCAATCAGCAAGACAGTGTCAAAATCCTCAAAATATTCACCCTGAAATCAATTTTCATAGTTATGGTATAACTTTCAACAGTATGAATTCGAAGTGTTTTCCATCATTTAAATACCAGTGCTAATTCTATGATTATCATATTTTTTCAGTTTCAGTAATACTGCTGAAAACCCATTATGGTCAACTTGCTTATAACTTTTGCTAACTGTTGATAACCTAAATATACATGAAATTTGATTTTTTTTAAAAGCAGATATTAAGCAATAAAAGTTTCATGATATTTTAGCAGGACCATTTATATACAAAGCCTCACGCATAGTGGCAAAGTGGTTAGCATTGCTGCCTCAGTGTCAGGGACCTGGCTTCAATTCCGGTCTTGGGACTTTGTGGGGAGTTTGCAGGATCTCCTGGTTTCTATGTGGGTTTCCTCTGCGTGCTCAGGTTTCCTCCACAGATCAAAGATCTGCATGTTAGGTAGATTGGTGGGACATAAGAGGGAAAGCTGGCTGCTTACACCAGAGGGCACAACTGCACATGCACAGACTTTCCTGTTCTGAACATCACACACCCACTCCCTTCCCCAGGTTCCTCACCCCCTCAACCGATCACCGCAGCTAACCCCCTGCCTGCCCTGCGCCCATAATAGTTCCATCTCTCCCCTTAGGCCTCACCCCCTGGCACTCCTGATATTCACTGGGCAGTGCAAGAATACCACTGCCAGGGTCCCAGGCTGGCAATGCCCAAGGATACTGCCAATCCATTTCCATGACCAACCAGGGGAGGGGGGCCTCAAAGGCCTCCAGATTGACCAGCAAAGACACCATGTCCAGTCCCTGTTTTTGGGAACCATACATGATCCTCACCAGTGAGAACAGTGGGGCCAGTAAGACTGCAGGAGGCAAGAAATCGGGCGCAAATCCAATTTTTTGCCTCTCACATGACTTTGCCAGCTCATCCCACCCATCAACTGGCAGTTTGAGCTAGTTAAGTTTGCGCCTATAGTGTTTGTCATGCCCCAATGTGTTTTTCATCCTGAGTTACAGTTGACATCTTGGCAAATATGGAAGCAAATTTGAGCCAAACCAGGTCCTACATATAGTGAATGAACAAATTACCAGTTCTTACATTGAGGAATATTGGCCAACAACACTGAAATAACTTCCTGTTCTTCAAATGATGGATTAAGTGTTTCGCAAGCTTTGAGTGAGGCAAGGGAAGTTTAGCCGGGGCATCAGCAATAACTTTCAATTCCTCTCTGGCCACAGGAAAAGTGCTGGTGGACTGGAGTACAACAAATGTGGTACCCTTATTCAAGAAGGGAGCAAGCGATAAACTAGGAAACTATAGACCAGTCAGTCTAACTTCAAAGAACAAAGAACAAAACAGCACAGGAAGCAGGCCCTTCGGCTCAACGAGCCAGCGCTGCCACCCCAATATTCCCACCTCTACCTGTGATCCCTGTCTACGTTTATAGATCTATGGATTAAAAACCAAATTTGAGACAATTTAGGGAGAATTTGTTTTGCCAATTAGCCTAAGAGCACATCTTTGGGATGTGGGAGGAAACCGGAGCTCCCGGAGAAAACCCACGCAAGCACGGGGAGAATGCGCAACCTCCCACAGACACAGGCCCAAATCCATGTATCTGCACAGCACAGCGATAGTCACTGAGCTGTCGTGTTGCCCATCAAATGGTCCAGGTCAAGCGTACACTAACGAAGTGAAGCACTAGGATACTCTCGAAAAAAAAATCCAAGAGCAGCCCTCTCACGACCCATCGCGTGTATGCCCCTCGTTAGACAACAAGGTGGACAAAGCACCTGTAGGATAAAAACAAGTACATCAATATCATCATCTATTTACACACTTCCCAGGGACTCCCAAGGCTCATGATCCCTATTTTAAAATCAGTTTTCTATACCCCTCCATTCCCATTCTGTTCATGTGCCCATCGAAGTATTTCTTAAATAACTCCAGAGTACCTGCCTCCACCACTTTACTTGGCAGCGCATTCCATACCCCCACCACCCTCTGTGTGAAAAAACTCTCTCTAGCATCCAAATTATACCTTACCCCCCTCACCCTAAGCCCGTGACCCCTCGTGCTATTTGAGTCCATCCTAGGAAAAAGCTTAGCCCTGTTTATTCTATCTATCCCCTTCGTAATCTTGTACACCTCTATCAGATGTCCTCTAAGCCTACATCGTTCTAAGAAAAACAGTCCCAATTTGCCTAATCTCTCCTCATAACTCAGACCTTCCATACCAGGCAGCATCCTGGTAAACCTCCTCTGCACTCTCTCCAGACTCTCCACGTCCTTCCGGTAGTAAGGCGACCAGAACTGGACGCAGTATTCCAAATGATGTCTAACCAACGTTTTATACAACTGCAACATTAAAGGCCAGCTCTTGTACTCTATACCCCTTCCTATAAAGGCTAGCATACTATATGCTTTCTTCACAACCTTCTCCACTTGCTTTGCCACCTTCACAGACTTGTTCAGCTGCACCTCCAGGTCCCTCTGCGTTTCTATACTCTTAATAGGTCTACCCTTTATCATATACCTCCCCCCTACATTCTTTCTCCCGAAATGCATTACCTCGCATTTATCAGGATTGAATTCCATCTGCCATCTGTCTGCCCAAGCTACCAGCCTATCTACGTCCTGCTGCATCGCCTGACAATGCTCTTCACTATCTGCAAGTCCAGCCATCTTTGTATCATCTGCAAACTTGCTGATCACTCCACTTACTCCCTCTTCCAAGTCATTTATATATATTACAAATAAAAGAGGTCCCAGTACCTAGCCCTGCGGCACACCACTAGTGACCGACCTCCAGCTAGAGAAACACCCTTCTGCTATTACTCTCTGTCTCCTATTACCAAGCCAGTTGCTTATCCATCTAGCTACCTGTCCTTGTATCCCATTTGCCTTGACCTTCTCGACTAACCTCCCATGAGGGACTTTGTCAAACGCCTTACTAAAATCCATATGGACAACATCAACGGCTCGCCCTTCGTCCACCGTTTTCGTCACCTCCTCAAAAAATTCTACCAGATTTGTAAGGCACGACCTCCCCTTAACAAATCCATGCTGCGTATCCCTAATCAGATTGCAACGCTCTAAGTGCCTATAAATCCTATCTCTAAGAATTCCCTCCAACAGCTTCCCTACCACTGACGTCAAACTCACCGGCCTATAATTTTCAGGGTTATCCCTACCACCCTTTTTAAACAACGGTACAACATTAGCTATTCTCCAGTCCTCTGGGACCTCACCTGTGTCCAAGGAAGAGACAAAGATTTGCGTCAGAGGCCCAGCAATTTCACCTCGCACCTCCCTAAGCAGCCTGGGATAAATGCCATCAGGCCCTGGAGATTTATCAGTTTTAATGCTACCTAAAAGCTCTAACACTTCCTCCCTCGGTATGGATATTTCCCTCAACTGGTCCACAGCTCCTTCAGAGACAAGAGCTGTCAACAAGCCCCTCTCCTCGAAGGAAATTTGCCAAACTAAATTGGGAATTAGCTGAGTGGCAGGAAGCAGAGAGTGATGGTCAAGGGCTGTTTTTCAAACTATGTTCAGTAGGATCCCACAGATTTCACTGTTGGGGCCCTTGCTGTTTGTGATTTATATAAATGATTCAGACTTAAATGTGGAAGAGTTGATCGGAGGCAAAATGGAATTCAATCTGCATAAATGTGAAGTGGATGGCACTGCTGCCTCTCAGGCCAGGGACCAGGGTTTGATTCCAGCTTGGATCACTGTCTGCATGGAATCTGCATATTCTTCCCACGTCTGCCTGGCTTTCCTCTGGTACTCTGGTTTCCTCCCACATTCTGAAAGATGTGCTGGTTAGATGCATTGGCCATGCTAAATCTTCCCTCAGTGTACTCAAGTAGGCGCCAGAGTGTGGTGACTAGGAGACTTTCACAGTAACTTCACTGCAGTATTAATGTAACACTGACATGAATAATAAACAAACATTGAAAACTTTTAAAGTGATACACTTGGCAGGACAAACAAATCAAGGGAAAACATGATGAACATCAGGACTCTGGGAAACACTGAAGAACAGAGAGACTTTGGTGTGCGTGTCCCTTAAGATAGCAGGACAAGTGGATAAAGCGATTAAGGCGGCATATGGTATACTTGCCTTTATTAGCCATGGCACAGAATTGAAAGGCAGGGATGTTGTGCTGGAACTACATGAAATGTTAATTAGGCCACAGTAGAGTATTGTGTGCAGTTCTGGAACCCACATTATAGGTGAGATGTGATAGCATGGAAAGGGTGCACAGGGCATTTACCAGAATGTTGCCTGGACTGGAGTGTGTTAATTTTGAGAAATTGAATAAACCAGGGTGTTTTCCTTGAAGCAGGGGAGAGAGTGGATGGATATGGTTGAAATGTATAAAATTATGAGGGGCACAGATAAACAGGAAGAAACTTTTTCTCTTGGTGAAGGGATCAATGACTAGGGGCATAGATTTAAGGTAAGGGGGAGAAAGTTTAGAGGGGATGTGAGGAAAAGCTTTTTCACCCAAAGATTGGTGGGAGTTTGGAACTCACTGCCTGAAATGATGGAGGAGGCACAGAATTTCATAACATTTAAGTAGTATTTAGATGTGCACTAAGGCTAAGGGCTATGGGAAATGGGATGAGAATAGTTAGGTAGTTTGTCTTTGGCTGGTGGAGATGCAATGGGCCAAAGGGCCTTTTTTTGTGCTGCATGCCTCAATGATGCATCAAAACTCCATTTGCGAAGAATAAAAAATTGGCCCAAAGTTTAAAGAGGGATGGCATTTCTCATCCGAAGAATTTAAAAAATGATGTTTATATATTCAATTGCTTTCCGTGCAATTTTAGATTATACCATGTAACCATACAACACAAGTGTCACAAAAGTCATCATTGTTGAATTTGTAAATGATCTGCTTTGAAATAACACTTTATATATAAATGGGTTTGGAATCTGCAGTGAACTTAATGAGTATAAATGTTCTATTATTTGTCCTGATATTGAGATGCTTGTATAATGTACTGCAGTTGTGAACCTCTGGCAGCAGTCATATGGCTCACTGAAATCTTACATCTTGACATTTAGAAATATAGAGAAGAATTGGAAAAAAAGCATAGTGGCAAAATGATCTGATAATTTAACTTTCAGATTAAATTTTTACTTTGCTTCATTCACATAGCATTAGTATAATGCAAAATTAAAAGCACAAAAATGACATATCTAGGGTAGATTATATGGCTTCTTGCCTTGGCATTAATTTAAGTGCATTTTATTTTTATCAACTGTTCACTGATTTTTGGATAATGTAGGTACATAGACTCGTTACAGATGATGACCTCAAAGTATTCCCATAAATACACACTGAGATACGTGCTTCTGGCACTGCCAGTCTCAACAATCAAAACCCTTTGTTGTTGACAATTCAATTAATCAGTTTTACTATGTTTAGTTGTTCCACACCAGAGATATGTTATAAACTTGGATATGTTACCTAGGATAAGTTGAGAGCACTTCAAGTCCCTCCCCTCCCTCTTAGGACACTGTTACAACACAGTGTGACACAAGGATGCTTAGACTGTTAGCAGGGAGAGAGAGTTCTGATTTAAGTCTCATGCCAGGAATTGAGCACAAAAATTGAGGCTCACAATCCAGATTACTGAAGGAGTGCTGCACAATTTGAAGTATTGTCTTTCTGCTTGGGTGGATAGAAAAGGTTCCATGATACTATTTTGAAGAAAAATAGGACAGACTTATCCTTGCTGTCTTGACCAATACTATTTCTTAATTAGCATCATAAAAATGATCTCATTGCTGTGTGTGGGAAGTGAAAATTAGCTACCATATTTTCTATGACTATATTTTTAATATTGTTTATTGTTGGTTGTTAAATGCTTCAAGGCATTCAGTGGTTGTGAGAAGTGCTATATAAATGCATGTTTTTCCTTATTCTTCCTATAGCAGAGGAATAAATCTGATGGGATGGATTCAAATTTGGGTGTTCTGGGAACAATGGGAACAGATTTGGAAGGCAACAACACAATAAAAGGACTTTGGAGAAGAAAAGTGAGGTTTGAGATGGAACAGTAGCTTGCAAGGATGGCGAGGTCAAAATGTTATTGCACGAGGAGAGAGCTTAAGTTACAAATTTGGAAATAAATCCTTTAAAAGTAGATAAAACCATTACAGCAAGTCAGGCCTTTAGAAATCAGTGATCTGTAGCTGTCTAGTAGTAAATAGATTGATTCCATGAATTGATTTATTATTAGGCTTACTGCTGCTGGCAATGCAAGTTGTTGTTTTATGATTGTCTTTTTGTAGATCAGTGCCATCTGAGATGAGATTTCTGCATGTGGAGAAATCTGATGCTAAATACATTCTTTAAACGCGTCCATTTATTGATGTGATTAACTGTACTTGAATTTAAGGCTATATCACTTCTTCATGCCCAATAAACTTCAGGCTGGAATGCCAGCAAATTGCAGTCAGTAGAGAAGTACAAGACATACAAGTTCTCAGGTACTGATCCTATATATCATGACAATATGTTCTCACCTTTGCACCTGCTACAACACACAGCGATTCAGTATCAATGCACTTGGAATTCCTCAAACATCTCTCCAACAATCGATTCAGCTTAACTAATAACTCGGACTGTCTGGAAATCAGAAAATTTTGAAAATAATATTTTAGATAGTTCATACACATACAAACAGGAGTAAAGTGATACCTTTCTTACAACACCTAGAATCACTACAGAAGGCAGCCATTCAGCCCATCAAGCCTGCACCAAAACAATCCCACTCTATTCCCATAACCCCACATATTTACCCTGCTATTCTCTCCCAAATCTAACATGGCCAGTCAACTTAACCTGCACATCTTTGGAGTGTGGGAGGAAACCAGAGGAAACCCTCACAAACACGAGGCGAATGTGTAAACTCCACACAGACAAGCCAGGAATTAATCCTAGGTCCCAGGCACTTTGAGGCTGCAGCACTAACCAATGTGCCATCCCACGGTTACAATACAAATTCTAAGTGTTATTGAGAAAAAATATATTGGAGAAACGAAAGATTGATGGAGACGAAACTGGTCTTAGATAATAGCACAAAATCGGTGATAAGAGTTGACAGGTGGCTTTAAACACCACCAATTTTTTTTTCCCCCCAGCTTCAAACAGAAAATGAATTTGAAAGGTGTGAAATAGACTGCTGATTCATTGTCATTCATTTTGCACAACTACGAGGAATCTTTAAAAACCTGTCACTGCTTTATTTTTCAAGATTTTACATTTAATTTTGAATGTACACTTTCTAAAAATATTCAGATATATTCACAAATTGGAAGAACGTGCAACATTAATCTTCTTAGCTGTAGACCACATTTAGCGCTCCATATTTTTAATTCTGACTGATTGACAATGCTTCAAGCAATTCATTATATTAATAAAAGAAATATAAACATTGTCTACCTATCATAAGAATAAACTATTGAATATAATAAATATAGATTAACACTTTGGCAACATCTCAAACTTAGATGAAAGCTTAATTTAACTTCTGACTTTAGAACAAAGGCTCTGTTTTCTTGCATCAATTTATCTGACTAAAAACACTTGCAAAACGTAAAACAATTTTAAATATTTATTAGCCAATTGTTCTGTAAACCACACTCATTTCTCATCACAATCCTCTTAGGGATGTCAGGCGAAGGCTGTTTCAAGCTGATACATGGGCACTTTGGCAAAGAAGCAGAAGCTGCCAGAAAACTACATTCCAGTATCATTAGCCATCTTTAGGAGAGATGAGAACAATTGAGGGATAGGACATTGCTTGTTGCTTCCCACTGTATTACGTCTTTATGTAGATAACTGCTTCTAACGGCAATCTGCGCACACATGCATACATTCGTGTGGGACGAAAAAAAGAGACAGTGAATTAACTCTTCATCACACACTTCATCGGAAGTAGGGTGTGCAAAAAGAACCTAAAAATAGCAGAGTAAAAGATATTGAATGAAAAATCCTTTAATTTCAAGGATTTCTAAAACTGAGATGGCAAGTGAGGATTAATCATCCAATATATTCTTTATTAAATGGACAAAGAAAACAAACACTTTTTTTCATGGACCTAATGTTGCCATCAAACACTCACAGATCAGGTGAAACATAACTAGACTCAGAGCAAGATTGCCACAAGTTTGCTTCAATGTCAAAAGTGAATTCCAATTGAGTGACAATTTTTTCATTGCAGAGGTAAACAGAACAGGATTCAGAACAGGAAAACTCATTTTACATTGGTCCCTTGCAGACTGGGATTTGAATCCAGATCCTAAACATGCAGCTACTCAAGCCAGTTATGCCATTCAACTGGTTCGGGACTGGTCTGTACCACAGTTTAATTCTATTTTTATTCCATTCTTTGGCCAATATTCCTTCCAACTCTCTCCTTACAAAAAATATAGAACATAGAACAATACAGCACAGAACAGGCCCTTCGGCCTTTGATGTTGTGCCGACCAAAATAAAAAGCAATGCCCCTCCAAACTAAACCATTCCCTTCTCTTCCATATACTTAGCAATTAACCTCTTAAACGCCACCAAACTTGGCGCATCTACAACAGCTGCAGGCAGGCATTCCACTCCCTAATCACTCTTTGAGTAAAGAACCTACCTCTGATATCCGTCCTATAACTCATACCCCTTAATTTAAAGCTGTGTCCCCTCGTGCTAGCTTCTCCATCCTAGGAAAAAGGCTATCACTGTCCACCCTATCTAAACCTCTAATCATCTTATATGCTTCAATAAGATCCCCTCTTAGCCGCCTCCTTTCTAACGAAAACAACCTCAAATCCTTCAACCTCTCTTCATAGGACCTGCCCGCCATACCAGGCAACATCCTGGTAACCCTCCTCTGTACCCTCTCCAATGCCTCCACATCTTTCTTATAATGTGGCGACCAGAACTGCACACAATTCTCCAAGTGCGGCCGCACTAGAGTTTTGTACAGCTGCAACATGATGCTGCGGCTCCTAAATTCAATCCCCCTACCAATAAAAGCTAAGACTCCATATGCCTTCTTAACAACTTTATCCCTTGACTGCCTACTTTCAGGGATCTATTGACACATACACCAAGATCCTTCTGTTCCTCAACACTATTAAGAGCCCTACCATTATCCCTATACCCTACACATTTATTGTTCCTGCCAAAGTGCATTACCTCACACTTTTCCACATTAAACTCCATTTGCCACCTCTCGGCCCAGCTCTGCAACTTGTCCAAGTCACTCTGTAAACTAAACACCCCTCTTCACTATCTACCACACCACCAACTTTAGTATCATCTGCAAATTTACTGATCCATCCCTCAATACCCTCATCCAGATCATTTATAAGAATTACAAACAGCAGGGGCCCCAAAACAGACCCCTGAGGCACACCACTCGTCACCGAACTCCACGATGAATATCTCCCATCAACCAACACCCTCTGTCTTCTATCTGCCAGCCAATTCCTAATCCAATTAGCTAAATCACCCTCTATTCCACACATCTGCATTTTCTGTAGAAGTCTTCCATGGGCCACCTTATCAAACGCCTTACTAAAGTCATATATACTACATCAACCGCCTTACCCCCATCCACCTCTTTGGTCACTTTCTCAAAAAACTCAATGAGGTTAGTAATGCATGACCTACCCTTCACGAAACCATGCTGACTATCCCCAATCAATTCATTTCTCTCTAAATAACTATAAATCCTATCCCTATAATTCTCTCCAATACCTTGCCCACCACAGAAGTAAGACTCACTGGCCTATAATTCCCAGGAAGGTCTCTCTTCCCCTTCTTAAACAATGGGACCACATTCGCCATCCTCCAGTCCTCCGGAACCACACCCGTAACCAACGAGGACCGGAAGATCAGAGCCAGAGGCTCTGCAATCTCCTCTCTTGCCTCCCAGAGAATCCTAGGGTAAATCCCGTCCGGCCCAGGGTACTTATCCAACTTCAAACCCTCGAGAATTTCTAACACATCCTCCCTATCTACTACAATACTTCCCAATTTGCAACCCTGTACCTCAGTGCTCTCCATAGCTACATTTCCAGCACTCTGCGTGAATAGACATATTACAATTTTTCATTGTTCTAGAATCCACAGATTTCCAGGGACGGGATTCCAGATTTCCATTATCCTTGGTGGGGAAAAATTAATTTCAATTTTCAGAATCAATTTCTAATTTTAAGATTCCTCTCTTTATTCCCTGGATAATACCACCAGAAGAAATAATTTCTCTTTCATATCTCACCCTTTAATATTTAAAATATTTCTATTAAATCACTGCATTTGAACGCAAAAGAGTACCAAGTAAGCTTATACAATCTATCCTCATATAACCTTGATACCAATCTGGTGAATCTACACTATATCTCTTTCAGGGCCAATATATCCCTGCTGAGATTCAAATGTCCAAAGTTAAATATAGCACACTAGATGAAGCCTGATCAAGGGTCTGTTCAACAGAAGCATAATTTTCTCCTTTTTGTATTCTAATCCCTTCAATGGAGATCAATAATCCATCCTTTATTAGTTCTACCTGTGCTCATGGACACTTAAATCTCTTTGCTTCTCCACACTCATTAGTCTCTCCATTGAGAAATATTCTAATTTGTCTTTCTTGAATCCAAAAGTAGATGACCTTATACTTTTCAACTTGCATCTTTATCTGCCTTTGTTTTGTTGACTGAGTCTGTATTCCTTAGTAATATTCTGTTTCTACCAAGTCCTAACTACAAGGTTGGGTGCAAAACTTACTTTCATCCAGTAATACATTCCATGAAAAAAAAACAGATTCTAAGGGAACACCACATTTTACATCCATCCAATCAGAGAATTCCCTTTACTACTACTCTCTGTCTCCTATCTCCCAAGTGTTGCTAAATCCTTACAAGATCACTTTCAAATCTGTGCAATTTCCCTTTTGGTACTAACTGATTGGATTGGAGCACTGTCCAGTGTCTTCTGGAAGTCCAAATACCCACACTTAACAATCATGCTAGTGAGTTCCTCAAAAAAAAATTCAATTGTGAGACACGAGCTTCACAAATGTATGATGATACTTATATGCGAGTGTTTAATCACTCTGTCTTTGATGGATCTCTGCAACATTCCCATAATTCGTATTAAATGAACAGATATTTCATTATCTGATTTCTTCCTTTCTTCTTAAGTAATGGGGTGGCCGTTGCAATTTTCAAAAAGACGCACACCTTGAAAGTAGATAATTTTCCAAACCTATGTTAATTTGTGTACAATCACTTTACCTGATTCTTGAGTTAAAAACCATTAGGTTCTAGAGGTCAATCTCGAGTTTCATTATTTTCTACATTAACATTTTCAATGAGCCTATATTAAATCCACTAGGTTTCCCAATTTAGTTTCTAAATTTTCTTTTATATTCTACTCTCTGCCCTTCTTTGTTAAAGGGCATATAAAAATACTTTTGCATTTTCTAATTTTATATTATACTTTTGGTCACATCTGAATTCAATGAGTTAACATTTTTTAAGAGAAAAACTGCATGTCTCTTTGTATTGAGTCTCCAAAAAGGTTAATACACGAGATTATTAATACAATTATGATATCAGAACAAAACTCTCATTTAATGAAATTATTTTAAAAGTCTTTGGACCTTTCATTGCATTTCCAGTTAGAATAAAAAGGATGGGCTCAAAGTAAGCTATCTTTCAAAAGAAAAGATTGTTGCAATCAATTATTCCAGCTGGAAGCTACATCCATCATTGTAATTGCTCTCACTTTGACCTCTCTGTCCTTCACTGTGCTGCTGTAGTAAGTTCAACTGAAACTTGAAAAATAGACCCTCTCTTTTGATCATTCTGTAGCCTTCAAGATTGGGAGTACAGAAACCTTGGGTTTTAACCAATGCTTCTATTTTTCTGAACTGCAGCTGTTAACAACGATTCTATTGTAAACATTTGCAGCTCCTCCATAATATACCTTAGATTTCTTACCTTGTCCCGTTACCATCCCTATTGCCTTGCATCATCATTCTTCTTGTCATTTCACCTCTCCTACTTTCTATCCTATCACAAGCCTCTTGTTTGTCCTCCGCAACTCCATACTCATTTCTCCACATAGATACGTGCTTACAATTGCTGTATGGTTAACATTTCCAATTCTGAGAAAAAGTCATTGATCTGAAATTTAATTTTGTTTTTCTCTTCACAGATCTGAGCATTCCTAGTATTTTCTGCATTTATTATAGTCACCAACTCACTTCAATAATGCCTAAAGCTAACAAACCTAAAATTACCATCCTCATATAGTTTTTAGTTATACAATAAATGTGAAAATAAACAGAAAATGTCAAGCAACTGGGGGTCAGACTGAATAGTGAGGTTTCATAAGGTATTCACCCAATCTGCTTTTGGACTCCAAAAGTGTAGAGGAGACACCATGAGCGTTGAATGCAGTATACAGGGGAACAAGCAAATCACTGTTTCACCTGGAAGGAATGGCTGGGGCCCAGGTCAGTGGAAGGAAAACAGATGAAAAAGCACATGTATGTCTCCTGTGCTTGCATGGAAAAAACTGTGGAGAGGAATTGGCTATTGCCAATTCGAAAGGTGAACTGGAATATTGGGGGAAATGGAATACAGAAAAGCAAACCAAAGATGTTTGCATTAGCTAAAAGTGGCACACAATGTGATCCATTGAATGCCAGGGTGAGAGGTAAAGACAAGGGAAGCACCATCATGTTTGTAGGAGGGAGCTGAAATGCAGGAAATAAGTAACCATCCTTGGTCAAGGGAAAAGGAAGACATATCAAACGCACTGATAACCAAGGATGAATAATCTGAACAATTACAAAGGAAGCAGAAAAACATGGAGAATGAGTTGGAGTGGGGAAAAATATAAACAAAGTAGGTGTGGAAATTGATATTGGTTGATTGCCTATCCCTAGAAACGAAGACAGAATTTGAGGAAAGAAAAGAAAGAATCAAAAGTGATCATGAGAAGGGGATAGCAGAGTGAAAAGTGATAGGAAAATTTAGGCTGAGAGCAGAGAATGGCACCAATAGTCATCAATGTACCAGAAAACGTAATGAGGGAGAGCACCAAGTTGAATGTAACATAGAACATTTTACAATCCAATTAAATGCTGGAGTATCTAGAACCCAAAAGATTATCAATACAAAAACATTTATTTACAGGAAGTGAATGTGGTCAAAGGAGAAGGTGTTCAATGTAAGAACAAAGTTCAATGAGGTACAGGATTGGGTTATGACTAGTTGGGTCTGGAGGACTTCAAAATAGTCTGGGATTTAAAATACTAATAAAGGCTATTTGAAAAGTGTGCATTAGCTTATGTAAAGAACCACAGACTGCCTTACATATATTTTAGAGATATTGTCTGCATAGAAACACATATAACCATAGTTAAAGAATTTAATCATGTATTTTTGAAATTATTATTAAACAGGCATAGATCTTGGCCAAAGGATTCTAAGGCATCATGGGAAATAGGCCAGTGAAGTGAACTGCATTTCTTATAGAATACACCCATAAAAGCATAGTACTTATGAGCATGGATATCAAACAGCTCAGTGAACATGGCAAGAATAGGCTAATGATTGCAGACAGCTAATCAACAGGCCAAGTATGGTACTGAACGGCAGCATGCAGACCAGAGAGTTGGAATGTAATACATGGGCGGGAAAGTCTACAGGTTTAGAGGCAGTGGAGAGAAATCTCCAGTGGAGTAAAAGTCTGTTAATTGATGGTGGTATCATAGTGCAGGACATCATCGGTCTCCACAACAGAGGTTGGTTCTCCAAACAAGAACAGCATCACTCTTAATAATGTGAGGGTTAGTCCAGAGAGAATGGAATGCTGGAAATTCAGATGGAATAAGTGAATGGAGTAGAAAAAAATAAGAATGATGATCACACATCAACAGTTCTCAACAAAAAATTCTAGAGGAGCTGAAAGGCTAGAAAGTGGGGTCTGCGGGAAATGAGATTCCCAAAGGTAGGAGAAAGGGTCCATATGCAAGGGAAGGCACCCAACTAAAGAAGTGAGTGTGGATGTGAAGAGAGCTTAAATTCATGCCAAGTTCAAAATTCATTGAGCTAGAGTGTAAGGGGATGAAACAAAGGCCTTTTTTGAGGACTAATCATTTGGGGAAGGTCAGAGAGGATGCGAAGATGATACATGAAAGCAAGATTCAGTTTAGCTGTGATACCACCCTGATAGTGAAATGGAGTCATTGGCTAATAATTTTAAGTTTTTCCTTTGCATTTAAGTATTTGAATTTATATAAATTTATCAATAACATAGCAAACAAGGAATTAGTGCTAAGAAGTGAATTATCAGGCTAATCCTTATCTTACTTTTGCACACAGTCAAGACTCACATGAATATAACTGCCTCGGCTAGGTAGATGTAAGCAGCCATGAAACCTTGCCCCAGCAAGATATCAACATCTTCAAAACATTAAAAGTCTTCATTTTTTTTAAAATAAACTCTTAAGTGGAATGGGTATATGAGACAAATTAATATACTATAAGCAAATCTCTACAAAACATTGGACTCAAATGACCAATTTTAAAAATATGTCTGCACACCTAAACATTTCAATCCCTCAGGCCAAGTGCTACCACCTTAACAGGCACAACATAATGAGAATTTTAAAAAAGTGGCTGAAGTCGTCTGGTTTTTTTGATGCTGCTGAAATTGAATGGGTTTTTGGCCAATGCCAACTTTCCATTCTCGCTTGCAACAGAAGGGTCCTGAGACTAAAGAATTCACACTGCATTTTACTTCTGATTTACAATTTAATTTTAGTAACACAATATACATACAAAGGAAAAAGAAATAATATTACTGCACCAGGTATTAAGAGTATTTATCATCACCATAAAGGAGAAAAGGAAAAACTGGTTGGTTGCTGGAAAACTATTTATAGTAGAAAACAATAGAAGATTATCTTGTACCAGACTTACCTGCCTAATTCAAATGCAGGAGAAGCCATTGGAGAGAGTTCCAAATTGAAAAAAATGATGCCTTCTGTAGGCCGGTTAGGTTTAGGAGTGACAAGTTCACATGACACTTGTGCAAGGACTCTGAAATGACAGTTGGAGACAAATTAGGCATATTTTACTTCAACTCCAGAAAAGAAATGTGTGTCTACATAATAAAGGGTTAATATTAATCATTCTATAGTTCCACAAAGGTGCCCTCGTCCGGCTTAGTTAAATGAAGGGCTTTTTACATGTTCAATTGGACATTAGAAAAAAAACTTGACATGATTCAATGAGAAGCAGGGAGCTTTCCTGTTGACTTAGTAAATGCAAATTTAGCAAAAGAATAAAAAAAATTTCATGGAGAACTCCTAGCCCATCTTTTTATCTAATGATCTGGCTGTGACTTCCTTTCTAGAATGCCTTTTCTTTCCCCTAACAGTTTTCCCTGCCTCTATGAACATTTTTGTTTCCATACATTAATGGCAGCAACAACAATTCTAGTTAGTTACTCCACTGGTAACCAGTCTGTCTCTTCACAAGCCTTCCCTTAAACTCAATGCTGTCTTTCAACCACTTCTGATAAGTAATACAATTTTTTTCTTGGGGACAGTTTTGCTCAACATCTATGCCAATACATCATTTTCGCCAAAAGCTGCAATACACAGCTTTTTGAATGGAAACGGTACAGCTCTTGCAGGTTTGATGACACTTGCCATTTTGATGAAGAACCAAAAGCATTTGCCCAGGTAGAGCAGATGCTTCAGCCATTGACATCCTTTGACTAAGGAGGAAATATGGAAGTTGTGCTATAATGAGTGATTTTTGCCATGGAAGCACTTAATGATTTTGTGAAGCTGATGCATCCTCCAGAAAAGCACAATTTTTTTAACTTTCCTCTCCAAATTCACGCGTTGATATTTCATTCTCTGTTTCTATCAATCCCTGAGCGATAGTTGACCTTTACTGTGCTGTGGCTGTTCCTGGATGTTGTACTTATCCCTTCTGCCACCTGCTGGATGTTCCATGCTACTGCAGCCCATATTCAACAACCACTATATCATTGTTACATGCTGTGATTTTTATGTTTTCAGATTCTAGAACTCACTCACTCT
Organism: Sphyrna mokarran; assembly: GCA_024679065.1. Taxonomy (NCBI): domain Eukaryota; kingdom Metazoa; phylum Chordata; class Chondrichthyes; order Carcharhiniformes; family Carcharhinidae; genus Sphyrna; species Sphyrna mokarran. The sequence continues at coordinate 144,679,448 of JAGIQG010000001.1, read as the reverse complement.
TCCTTATGTTTAATTATAATTTCTACTTATAGTAAGAATTATTTTTTAAGTATTTGCTCTTCTACTACCCATCTCACAGTACATGTCATTGACAGCAGGAACCTTGCCATCTAGAAGATTTAACACAATGCAATTTATTGCCTAAGAGCTGTGGATTGGAGATTAGAAGAACCAGTAGGAAGTATCTCATCAGATATTGATCACATGAGGATGACAGCCTCTATCATAAGAAACAGGAAGTGGCTCTTTGAGCCAGATCCACAATTTAATAAGATTACAGCTGCTCCTCTATCCAAGTTGCACCTTTCCCACTAGCCCCATTTCACTTTATTTCCCTAGCTCCCAAATGTTCCTCTGTTTTGAATAGGCTCTGTCAATATATTGAAACTAGACAAGGCCCTGGAATTAACTTATAAATTACTTTTTGGGACATTTCATTGAGAAGTAATTAAAAAAAAAACAAACCTTTCTTGTGGATCAATGACTGCCCTTGTCCAGAAAATTAAATACACTGGTTCAGAATAGACTTGCAAATGTGGTTTGGAGGGGAACTAAGACAAAAAAAAACTCATTCTATCAGAGTGATGCCTGAGTGAGTGAACATCAGGTTCTCGTCAATGGCCAAGTTGTCAGAGACTATGTTTAACACAATGAAGAATAGACATTGGTCACAGAATTCAGATTTCTGATAAGGGACATAAGTCACATTTCATGCAGCAGTGGGCAGAAAGATCAGCAAGGGAACAGGATCCGGCCTTAAGATCTATTTGAAGAGCCAAACTGTATTTTCGTTACAAGGGTTTAACTGGAATGAAGTAAGCGGTAAACCAAATCCACCTTCATCAATCTCCAGATTACAATTCTTCAGTGAGCCAAAATGGAATCACAGGCCTTCAACATTTCAAAACTTCATCTCAGGAGAAGCAAGTATAACAGTGAATCTTTGGACTTTCAAGACCAAAGAGCACACTATTGCTTTTCGTAATCCCAATCTTTGTAATGCTTTTGTGTCTGTGAGAGGGAGTGGGTGTTTTTGTGAATACATTCAGTAGCAATAAGCATTTATCCTTTTATAAATCTCACAAGAAAACCTGTCATTTGTCTGTTCTTAACAGTACTTGCGGTTAAGAAGCATTTTCTTTTTTAAGATCATCTGTCTTCAGTCAGTCAAGAGGGGAGAAGAGGGAAACCATTTTACTTTCTCTTCCTTGCCCTGTTTTATATGTTTCAATCAGATCACTTCTCATTCTTTTAAACTTCTTTTAAACTTAATCCACTCAATTTCATCATGGGAAAATCCCCATAGCCAAGGAACCGATGTAGTAAACCTTGCTGCAGAAAAATTAAGTGCTTTCTTTGGTAAAGAGGCCAAAACTGCACATAGTACTCCAGCTGCATTCTCATCAATACCCTGCACAATTGATTAAGACTTCTTCACAATGATACTTACAACTCTAACTCCTTTGTAACAAAAGCTAACATACTATTTCTGCCTATTTGCTTCCTGTACTTGCATGTTAATTTGTGAATCATGTATATAGAAACCCAAATCATCCCAAATGCAAACATCTTCCAGTCTCTAATTATTCAAAAAAGATTCTGTCTTTTTATATTTTCTACCAAAAGAGATAATTTCATTCCATCTGCCATATTTTCGCTCACTCACAATCTCACTCACTTACATCTCCACTGCAGTTGCTTTGCCTTTTCTTTACAACTTATTTTCCAAACTGATTTTATTTTGTCAGCAAACTTGGATACATCTTCTAATTTAAGTTTAACATAATGCTAACCACTGTGCCACCAGGGGGGTTCCTTCCACAGTCCAAAGATGTGCAGGTTAGATTGACTGGCCATACTAAATTTACCCTAGTAGAACATAGAACATTACAGCGCAGAACAGGCCCTTCGGCCTTCGATGTTGCGCCGACCAATTAGGAAAAAGCAATGACCCTCTAACCTAAACCATTCCCTTTTCGTCCATAAACTTATCTACTAACCTCTTAAACGCCACCAAACTTGGCGCATCTACAACTGCAGCAGGCAGGGCATTCCATACCCTTACCACCCTCTGGGTAAAGAACCTACCTCTGACATCCGTCCTATAACTACCACCCCTTAATTTAAAGCTATGTCCCCTCGTGCTAGCTTTCTCCATCCTAGGAAAAAGGCTATCACTGTCCACCCTATCTAAACCTCTAATCATCTTATATGTTTCAATAAGGTCTCCTCTTAGCCGCCTTCTTTCTAACGAAAACAACCTCAAATCCCTCAGCTCTCTTCATAAGACCTGCCCTCCATACCAGGCAACATCCTGGTAAACCTCCTCTGTACCATCTCCAATGCCTCCACATCTTTCTTATAATGCGGGGACCAGAACTGCACACAATACTCCAAGTGCGGCCGCACTAGAGTTTTGTACAGTTGCAACATGACGTTGCGGCTCTGAAATTCAATCCCCCTACCAATAAAAGCTAAGACTCCTTATGCCTTCTTAACAACTTTAACGACTTGATTGTCAACGTTCAGGGATCTATGCACATATACACCAAAATCCCTCTGTTCTTCAACACTATTAAGAGTCCTACCATTAGCCCTATACTCTACACATTTGTTACGTGTAGCTAATTGGATTAGGAATTGGCTAGCTGATAGCATTATGTGGCTTCGCAGGGTAAATATGTGGGGTTATAGGAATAGGGCCTGGGTCGGATTATGGTTGGTGCAGACTTGATGGGCTGAATGGCCTCCTTCTGCTTTAAGGGGATTCAATGATTCCAAGTCATTAATGAGGATCATAAGTAGTGGAGTCTCAATTACTAACCCCTGTCATATCCCTACTAATTACAGTGAGCCAACTCAAAAGTATCACATTTATTCATACTCTGCTTTCTATCCATTAAATAATCTTCATTCTAGATTCCCTTGACCCAGGAGTACTATATTTTCTAATACCTTGTGCTGCACCTTATTGAATGTTGTTTGAAAATCCAAAACAAGGACATCCACTGGTCTCTATCTTATCCATCTTAATTACACCCACAAAAATCAAACCAGTTTTTTTTCAACATGGTTTTCCTTTCAACTTGATTCTGTTTAATTATTTTTTTTCTAAATACTTTGTTATCTTATCCCTAATAATAGATTCTAGCATTTTGCCTACTACTGTAGACTAATTGGTTTTCTCATTTCCTAATTTTTAAAAAAGTTATTCGTTATCTTTCAATCTTTGGAAGCTGTTCTAGATTCAAAGGAATTCTGGAAGATCAAGCCCAATTCATCCATTAACTCTACAACTACATCTTTTCAAATGCAAAGGTGCAGGTGGTCATTTCCAGTGGATTTGTCCCCAGTTAGAGCCATTATTTTCTTCAATACTATTTCTTTACTTGTGTTGATTTCTTTAAGTTGCTGGATCCTAGGTTTCCCCATTAGCTCGGAATTTTTTTTTGTCTTCTATTACAATGATACTTACAAATTATTTCTTCAATGTCTGTGTCATTTCTGATTTCTCACTATAATTATTACGTTCGCCACTGAAGGAAGACTGTTTGTTAGCCTGTGAACAATATATCTCAAAAACTAATGGATAGACTTTGTTGAAACACAGATAGGAATGGCCCAGGGAAGGACTATTTAGTATCAGCAAAGATCTGGATTTTTAAAATTATTTGTTCAAGGCCTGTGGGGGTCCCTGGTCAAGCTGGCATTCATTGCTCATCCCTAACTGCTCTAGAGAAGATAGTGGTGCGCTACTTTCTTGAACCACTGCAATCCACGGTACCATTAGGAAGGGAATGGATGGTGTAACTTAGAGGGGAACTTGCAGGTGGTGTACCCATGCATTTGCTGCTCTTGACCTTCCAAGGTGACAGGAAGCTATGGGTTTTGAAGAAGCCTTGGTGAGCTGCTGCAGTGTATCATGAAGATTGTATATTACCATTGTGTGCCATTGATGGTGGTGGATGGGATGGCAGTCAACAAGGTTGCGTTGTCCTGGATGGTGTTGAACTTCTTCAGTGTTATAGGAGCTGCACTCATCCAGGCAAGCGGAGAGTATAATTTGCTTTGGTGATCACAAAATTTATATGGTTGGCCATATATATGATCAATTCAGTTTCTGGTCAATGATTACCTCCAAGACGGAGGAAACTCACAGATATGGGGAGAACACACAAACTCTATCTATACAGTCAGCCAAGGAAAGAATCAAACCAAAGTTTCTGGTGCTAACTACTGAGCCATAACATCATTAAATGTCTTGGTGATGTCATTAAATGTCAAGAAGAGATGGTTAGATTCTTTTTTGTTGGTGATGATGATTGCCTGGTATAAATGTTACCTATCAAGCAAGGGTCTCCTAGGTATTGGCATCCATGGGTGGTCTAATACCATCTTTAACTAGAAATGTATATTTGTTTCAACTAATGATTTAATTGTTTGTTTCCAGTACTGGATGAGCAAAAACTTTCTCCAATTAACTATTGGGAAGGCTGAAATCATTGCTTTCAGTCCCCACTCAACTCCACCTTTATGAACTGCAAGCCACTTTTATTCTTTCCTCTTAATATCACCTGCATCCCCATTTTCTTGTTTCCCCAGGCTACAGGCCTCCTTTGACAATAAGACAGATGGCTGACTTTAACTGACAATATTTAACTAACTGATAAACAACATTGTGCATCTCTGCTTCCCCCAACAACTCAAAGCTCAGGCTTAATGCAACAAAGAACAAGTATCACAAAAAACAAGCATCTTGATTATTAAAAGGGTCAGGGGTTATGGGAAAAAGGCAGGGGGGGGGGAGAGGGGGCGAGAAAAATATCAACCATGATTGAATGGTGGAGCATACTTGATGGGTCGAGTGGCTTAATTCTGCTGTGATATCTTTCAGACTACACAAGGTAATGAACTACAACTTTCTTCTAATAGATTTAATTTACCTCGTTTTACCCAGTTCCACAATGCAAGATCCATATTCAGTTCCAAATGTTATCTTGATATTTCTATAGTCATATATCTGTCTTCCATCAAGACGCTGTTGATTAAAAATACAAGGTATCAGTCACATTTAAAACAAAATGGTTTTATTTTGTGACAATTCTATGATAAAATTCCATCCATATTCATGATGGGCTACGGTTTAGATGTGACAGCATATTTATCCTTCCTTGAAGCAAGAAGCAGAATTCACCTATTAGCCTATCACTCACCTTTTCAAAATGTCAGAAAATCATTAAAGCAAAAAGGAAAGAACATTACCAGTTAGAGACTGGTTAGCCTTATTTTTTCAGTAGAATCATGATTCACAATCTTTTCAGATCAAGGTGGACAACATATAAATATTATGTACCCACCTCATCTGTATGATTGTAGTGTCAGCCCAAATAGCTCCCTCGCTGTCTTGTGTGCAGGAGGGCCATTCAGCAAAGTTTGTAGCTCACAGTATGTCTGCTCTTCTTAAAGACTGACTAGCGGAGCAGAGCTGGTGGGAGACGAGGATGGATGCATCACCTAAATCTGACAACCAAAATGGTTCTGGGTAGGCTGCAGAGCTGTGGTATCTGACATCAAAATTTTGAAGGTAACAATATGTTTCTACTTAAAGCCTCTTTGCAACTACCAATGTAACCTCTTTCTGCTGCCTGGCTAATAACATGCAAGCTGCTGATGGAATCATGAACTTCTTGCTGCTGACCCCAAACATCTTTCCTCACTCCAACCTCTGCCTTGAGATTTTCTATCTAAGAACTGCCTCCTACACAATCACAGAAGGGGAAATGAAGACGTGTTGTGTAAGGGAATAACAGCACAGCACCAAGAATAAGCCCAATCAGACAATTGCAACCAGCAGCTCAGAGACTGGGACTGCACAGAGCTGGGATCAACATGCAACCTGCACCCAGTGCAAAGGTAAAGGTAAAGGATGGTTTCATTGCCAACTCAGTAGAAGGCAGTCACAAAATGGGAATGGACACCTGGTGTTGTCAGACTTCTTACTGTGTTTACCTCAGTCCAACACCGGCATCTCTACACCAAGGAAAATAACCCTAGTCTATACAATCTCTTTTCATAGCCAAAACCCCCCAGCCCATGCAACATTCTGGTAAATCTCCTCTGCATCCTTTCCAGTGCTATCACATCCTTTTTATAATGCAGACTCCAGAACCGCACACAACATCTAAACAACATTTTATACAGTTCCAGCATAACCTCTCTGCTGTTAATCACTTTATCCACCTATCTTACCACCTTAAGGGACAGGTATAGATGTACACCAAAGTCCCTCTGATCCTCAGTGCTTCCCAGGGTTCTGTCATTCTTCATGTATTCCCTTGTCTTGTTTGTCCTGCCCAAGAGCATCACCTCACACTTATGTAGATTGAATTCCATTTTGCCATCGATCAACCTATCTGATGAGCCTGTCTATATTCTATATACCACAATCTATTTATCAGCTCACCAATTTTACAGCTGGCGATATGCAGTTTTTGTACTGTATTACCATTTTTTTCATACCATCACCTGTAGAACTGATTTCATCTCTGCATGCCAACTTCATTTTACAACACTATCTGAAAAGCAAATTTTACAACACCAATCTTCAGCCAAATGAACTTGAAATTATTGTGAAATAACTTCTCATTAAACTCTGGCTTTGGAACTCAAACTGAAATGAATTAAGAGTTTTCTTGTGGCCCTTGTACTCTCAACCTCCTTTGTTCTATGCCATCACCACCCTCCTCTCGTTTTCCATTTACTGTGTGAATGCAGAATGGGAGGGTGAGAACATTCCTTTTGTGCATTTTGAATTGGTAAAATAAACTAACCTTCTGATTTAATGCTAACTCAAGCTTGCTGTGGATTAGTAAAATTGGATCACACAAAAAAAAAGGAATTGAGAAAAATACGCCAGTGCTTATTCTTTATAAACAATTCAAAACACCTCCTGTTTACGACTGGGTGGTTAGGAGAAAAAATAGTGCTGAGTGACCCCTTCTGTAGGTAAAATGTTAACTGGTACCTTTTTAAAGGGGGTGCAAGAGAAAAAGAAATCTGGGGTCTTTATGCAGAAATCTTTGTAGGTGGCAGGACAAGGTAACAGCAATTAATACATAAATTAGGATTGCACACAAAAGCCAGAAGATAATGCTAAAATGACATTAAACACTAGTTTGGAGAAAAATATCTACAGGAACATAGGACAAAGAAGAGGCAATTGGGATTCATTGGGCTGTTCCTCAAAAAAGCCAGCACAAACTCAATGGTTCAAATGGCTTCCTTCTGTGATTCTATGACTTGTAATTTTATTTCTAAGATGAGCAATAGAATTGTTCCCAAATCTTGCAATCACAATCCCCATCACTGCCCCACCCCATAATAACTGCTTTCATCAAATAAGCCAATTAATAACATTTCACAAGCCCACTCATATACAACTTCAGAAATTAACTATTTATCTCATCAGATTAGCTGCCATATTTGCCAGTGAAAGCTGCAGTGACCACACTGATTAGTGGGGCGTGCCCTGTCAGCTGCAGCAGGATATCAATTAGTGAACCAATTAGAGGCAATTATCCCATCAGGCTGCAATGGTCCTTTGCTGATCATCTGGGAGGCCCAAGGCAGGTCAGTTAGGCGCCTGGTTGCATTTACATTGCATTGGGCCATTTATGACAGCGATGCTGGGTTACCATGGGTTCTTCAATTGTGGGAGGAGCCTCTCTCACTGAAACTAATTTGTCCCAAAGCATGGGTGGCCACTGACACCAAACTTTCCAATCACACATACAAACATGTGAATAAGTAGGCCACTCAGCCCCTCAAACCTGCTCTGCCATTCAATTTGATCTTGATTAAGACATTGAGTTAGACAATCAGCCATAATCATGATGAATGGCGGAAAAAGCTTGAAGGGCCAGATGGCTTCCTCTTATCTTCTATTTTTTTAATGATCTGATTGTAACTTCAACCTTACATTCCTGTCCACTCTCAACAGGTCTTCACCCTCTTGTTAATCAAGAATCTATCCAGCTCTGCCTTTAAAATATTCAAAGATTCTGCTTCCACCATCTTTTCATGAAGACAGTGCAGAACTCACGACACTCAAAAAAAAAAGTCTCATCTCTCCTTAGATGAATGACCCTTATTTTTAAAGCAGTGATCCCTGATTCTAGATTACTTGACAAGAGGAAATATCTTCTCCACATCCAATCTGTCAATACCCTTCAGGATCTTAAAAGATTCAATCAAGTTGCCTCTTAACTCTTTTAAATTCTAGTGGACCGGAACTCAACATTGCTAGTCATTCCTCATAAAACAGCTGCCCATCTCTGGTTTTAGTGTATAACCTTTCCTGAACTGCTTCTAAAGCATTTACATCTTTCTTAAAATAAGGAGATCAGACTGTACATTGTACTCCAGATACGGTCTCACCAATGAGCTGCATTAATGAAAGCATGACGTAGAGATGCCCGTGTTAGACTGGGGTGGGCACAGTAAAAAGTCTCACAACACCATGTAAAAGTCCAACAGGTTTGTTTGGTATCATGAGCTTTCGGAGTACTACTCCTTCGTCAGGTGAATGGAGAGTTAGGTTCACAAACAGGGAATATAAGGACACAGGATCAATTGCAAGATAATGGTTAGAATGCAAGTCTTCACAAGGTAATCAAGTTTTTTCAGGTACAAACAATTGCAAGTGGAGAGGGCTAAGCACAAATTAAAGAGGTGTGAATTGTCTCAAGCTAGGATAGTAAGAAAGATTTTGCAAACCCAGGCCAAATGATGGGGGTTATATGAATCCAAGATCATGGTTGAGGCTGTCCTCAAGTGTGTTGAACTTGGCTATTAATTTCTGCTCAGTGATTCTGCATTGTCATGTATCTTGAAGGTGGCCTTGCAGAACATCTTCCTTAAGATTGATGACTGAATGCAAGTATTCCGTGACGGTAAGGGAATGCTCTTGCCTGGTGATTGTCGTGTGGTATCTGTTCATCATAGCGTCTGCATAGTCTCGCCAATGTACCACGCTTCAGGATATTCTTTCCTGCAGCAGAGTCAGGTAACAACATTGGTCAAGTCTCATGAAATATGTACCATGTATTTGGTGGATGGTGTTCTCACATGTGATGATGGCATCCGTGTCAATGATCCGACACGTCTTGCAGAGGTTGCTTTGGTGTCGTGGTTGCTGTCCTCCTGAAGGCTGGGTAGTTTGCTACGAGCAATGGTCTGTTTAAGATTGTGTGGTTGTTCGAATGCAAGTAGTGGGGTGTCAGGATGACCTTGGTGAGATGTTTGTCTTCATCGATGACATCTTGAAGGCTCCAAAGATGATGTTGTAGCTTCTCCATCCGAGGAAAGACTGGATGACGAAGAGTACTCTCTGTTGACTATGTCCCTTGAGTTGTCTTCTGAAGAGGTCGGTGTGGTTTCTTGCTGTGACACATCGGAACTGTCAAATCAATGAGTCGTATGCCATATCCTGTTCTTACGAGGGTGTAACTCAATGGCTGTGGTGTTCTTCCTCATCTGAGCAGATCCTATGTGTATGAGGGATATGCCTCCCAAAGATACACAAGGCCAACACATCCGGCTGTACCATCGTATCAGGCAATGGGTCCCTCTGAGAGAGTCGCTCTGGCTACATTGAAGGCATCCTGAAACCCATCCTGCAAAAAAATCTCCAGCTTCTGTCACGACACTACAGACTTCTTACAGAAACTCAGCACCCATGAAATAGTTGAACAACTCCTCGTCACAATGGGCATCTCGACATTCTACACCCACTCCCCCACAATGATGGCATTGCTGCAATTGCCTCAGTACTCAACACCAATCTCTAGATGCAATTCTACAACTCATCCACTTCATCCTAGATCACAAAGTCTTCACCTTCAGCAACCAGTTCTTCATCTAGACACATGGAATAGCCATGGAAACCAAATTCACACCAAAATATGCCAACATCTTTATGCACAAGTTCAAACAAGAACTCTTCACTGCACAAGACCTTCAACCGATGCTAGACATTCAATACATTGATGACATTTTCTTCCTTTGGACTCACAATGAAGAATCACTGAAACAATTATGTGATGACATCAACAAGTTCCATCCCACCATCAGATTCTCTACAGATGACTCTCTAGAATCGGTTGCATTCTTGGACACACGCATTTCCATCAAGAATGGTCACTTCAGCACTTCATTTACTACAAGCCCACAGAAAACCTCACGATGCTCCACTTCTCTAGCTCCCAACCCTTACCATTTCGCCTGGACTTGCAAAATCTTACTATCTTGGCTTGAGACAATTCAACCTACGGACAAGGCCTCTATATAGACGTGATCTGTTCAGATGAGGAGGAACACAACAGACACCTACAGACATTGAAAAGACGCCCTCGTAAGAACAATTCATTGATAGACAGTTCTGCACTGACTTTTTCAGAAGAAACAAGGGGCATGGCCAACAGAGTACCCTTGTTGTCCAGTCCTTCTCCGGAGTGGAGAGGCTACAACATCTTCTTCAGAGCCTTCAACATGTCATTGATGAAGATGAGCATCTTGCCAAAGCCATCCTCACACACCACTACTTGCATTCAAACAACTACACAATCTTAAACAGACCACTGTTCGCAGCAAACTGCCCAGCCTTCAGGAGAACAGCGATCACGTCACCACACAATCCTGCCATAGCAATCTCTGCAAGACGTGCCAGATCATCAACACTGATGCCATCATATGTGAGAATACCATCCATCAGGTATATAGTACATACACATGCAACCCAGTCAACGTTGTTTGCCTGATGCACTGTAGGAAAAGATATCCCAAGGCATGGAACATCAGCAAAACCATGCTATGGCAACGGATGAAGCAGGTCCACTCAACAATCACCAGGCAGGAGCATTCTCTTCCTGTCAGGGAACACTTCAGGGAGTCGCACAACACCAGGTTAAAGTCCAACAAGTTTATTTGGTAGCATAAGCCACAAGCTTTCAGAGCACTGCTCTTTCATCAGGTGAGTAAAGGAGCAACACTCTGAAAGCTTTGCTACCAAATAAATCTGTTGGACTTTAACCAGGTTTTGAGAGGCTTCTTTCTGTGCTTACCCAAGTAACATCAGGGAACACCTCAGCAGTCGAGGGCATTCAGCCTCTGATCTTTGGGTAAGGATTCTTCAAGATGGTCTTCAAGACACATGACAATGCAGAACCGCTGAGCAGAAGTGGAAAGCCAAGTTCCGCACAAAGGTCGGCCTCAACTAGGGTTCATGTCACACTAAGTGTAACCCCCACCATTTGGCCTCAGCTTGCAAAACCTAACTACCTATCCTGGTTTGAGGCAAATTACATTTCTTTAACCTCTGCTTAGCCCTCTCTCGACTCGCATTGTCTGTACCTTTTAAGACTTGATTATCTGTTAAGATGCACACTCTAACCACTATCTTGCAATTGAGTCTATGTCTATATATGCCCTTTTTGTGAATCCAATTCGCCCCTCACCTGAAGGAGCAGCATTTCGAAAGCTCATGATACCAAATAAATCTGTTGGACTTTAAGCTGGTGTTGTGAAACTTCTTACTGTATAACTGAAGTATAATCTCCCTACTTTTGTAATCAATTCGCCTCACAATAAGCAAGAAATTCAACTGGCTTTCCTAATTACTTTGCACACATGTACACCAGCCTTTTGTGACTCATGCACAAGGATATCCAGACCCCTCTGCACCTCAAGGCTCCACAATCTCTCATTTAGATATTAAACTTCTTTTTTCACATCCTGCCAAAATGGACAATTCTGCATTTGCCTATATTATACTCCATTTGCCAGGTTTTTGCTTACTCATAACCTTTCTCTGTCTCTTTGCAGCCTCTTTACATCCTCCTCAATTTCCTTTTCAGCAAATTTTTCAGTCCACGTCATCCATACAAATGGTACAAAGTTGTGGCTCCTAGCACTGATCCTTATAGCACACTACTTGTCACATTCTGTCAACATGAAATAGACCCATTTATGTCAACTCCATTTCACATTAGCTAGCCAATCCTCTAATTCATGCCTATATGTTAGCCCCTGCACCATGAGCTTTTATTTTGAGCAATAACCTTTGCTGTGGCACCTTATCAGATGCCTTCTAGAAATCAAAGTACAATGCATCCACTGGTTCCTTTTTATTCACAACATTTGAGACTCCTTCAAAAGAACTCCAATAAATTGATTAAACGTGATTTCCCTCTCACAAAACCATGTTGATTCTGCCTGATTGCAAGTGCTCTGTTATAATATATTTAATAAAGGCTTCCAACATTTTCCCGATGACAGATGTTAAGTTAACCATGGTTAAGAAACCAAGGGCGAACAGTGATTGCCACTACTTGCTGAAGTGCATGTCTGAGGTATTCAAGATCTATACAAGAAAGCCAGATACGATCTAAGGAGGTCCATCAAAGATGCCAAAAGACAGTACCGGACCAAGATAGAATCCTAGGCTAGCCACACCAACCTCCGCCAACTATGGCGAGGTCTGCAAGACATAACAGGCCACAAGATGAAGGCATGTAAAATTACTTGTTCCTATGCACCCGAACCTGATGAGCTCAATGCATTCCATGCCCATTTTGAACAAGTGGTCAGCGAGAGCATGCCATCCACTCTGGATGAACCTGTAACTGGGATCATCACTGCAGATTTCAGAGTAGATTTCTTGAAGAATAACACATGGAAAGCAACTGGCCTGGATGGGGTACCCAGACATGCACTCAGATCCTGCGAGGATACAGCTGGCGGAGGTATTTATAGACATTGTCAACCTCTCTTTACAACAATCTGAGGTCGCTATCTGTTTCAAGAAGACAACCATCATTCTGGTATGTAAGAAAAACCAAGCAACGTGCCTTAATGACTATCTAGGGGCTCTGACATCCATCATTACGAAGTGCTTCAAAAAATTAGTTATGGCATAAATGAGTTCCAGCCTCCCTGGATCCATTACAGTTTGCCTATCGTTGCAACTGGTCCACAGCAAACGCTATTTCCCCAGCCCTGTACTCAACCCTGGAACACTGAGATAACAAGGACACCAATGTCAGATTCCTATTTATTGACTATTATTCCGACAAAACTCATCTCTAAACTCCGTGGCCTGGGCCTCAGCACCTTCCCTCCATGACCAGATCCCGAATTTCCTAACTCATAGACCACAATCACTAAGGATAGGCAATAAGACCTCCTGCACGATCACCCTCAATACCGGTACCCCACAAGGCTATGGTCTCAGCTCCCTACTATACTCTTCATACACCTATGAATGTGTGGCCAAATTCCCCTCAAATTTGATTTTCAAGTTTGTACGTAGTGGATCGGATCTCAAACAATGACAAGACAGAGTACAGGAATCTGGTGAACTGGTGCAGCAACAATAATCTCTCCCTCAATGTCAACAAAACAAAGGAGATTGTCATCGATTTCAGGAAGTGTAAAGGAGAACATGCCCCTGTCTATATCAACAAGGGCAAAGCAGAAAGGGTTGAGAGCTTCAACTTTTTAGGTGTCCAGATTACCAACAACTTGTGCTGGTCCCCCTATGCTGACGCCACAGTTAAGAAGCCTACCAGTGCTTCTACTTTCTCAGAAGACTGAGGAAATTTGGACGTCAGCTATGACTCTCACCAACTTTTACAGATGCACTATAGAAAGCATTCTTTCTGGTTCATCACAGCTTGGTATGGCTCCTGCTCAGAGAATCATACAGTGCAAAAGAGGCCCTTCGGCCCATCGAGTCTGCAACGAGCACAATCCCACCAAGGCCCTAACCCCATATCCCTACATATGTTACCTGCTAATTCCTCTAACTTATGCATCTCAACACACTAAGGGACAATTTTAGCACGGCCAATCAACCTAACCTGTACATCTTTGGACTGTGGGAGGAAACCGAAGCATCCGGAGGAAACCCATGCAGACTTGAGGAAAATGTGCAAACTTCACACAGACAGTGACCCAAGCTAGAAATCGAAACCAGGTCCCTGCAGTTGTGAAGCAGCAGTGCGAACCATGTCACCCATAATCCAGGTAATTACAGGCCAGTGAGCCTTACATCAGTGGTAGGGAAATTATTGGAGAGGATTCTTTGAGACAGGATATTTTCCCACTTGGAAATAAGTGGACGTATTAGTGAGAGGTAACATGGTTTTGTGAAGAGGAAGTCATGTCTCACTAACTTGATTGAGTTTTTCGAGGAAGTGACCAAGATGATTGATGACAGCAGGGCGGTAAATGTTGTCTACATGGACTTCAGTAAGGTGTTTGACAAGATCCCTCATGGCAGAAGGTGAATCACATGGAATTAGCAGTGAGCTGGCAAGATCAATACAAAACTGGCTTAGTAAAAAAGATAGAGGATAGCAACGGAAGAGTATGTTTCTGAATGGAGGGGTGTGACAAGTGGTGTTCCTCAGGGATCAGTGCTGAGACCTTTGCAGTTTGTAATATATATACGATTTGAAGGAAAATGTAGCTGGTTTGATTAGTAAGTCTGTGGACGACAAAGGTTAGCAGATTTACAGATACTGATGAGTACCATTAGAGGATACAGCAAGATATAGATTGGTTGGAGACTCAGGCGGAGATGGCAGATGAAAATTAATCCAAATGTGAGATAATACATTTTGGAAGGTCTAATACAGATAGGGAATATACAATAAATGGCAGAACCCTTAAGAGTATTGATAGGCAAAGGGAGCTGAGTATACAGGTCACTGAAAGTGGCAATGCAGGTGGAGAGGGTAGTCAAGAAGGCATACGGCATGCTTCCCTTCTTCGGCCAGGCATTGAGTTTAAAAATTGGCAAGTCATGTTGCATCTTTATAGAACCTTAGTTAGGCTGCACTTGGAATATAGTGTTCTATTCTGGTCACCAAACTACCAGAAGGATGCGGCGGTTTTGGAGAGGATACAGAAAAGATTTACTAGGACGTTGCCTGATGTGGAAGGCATTAGCTATAAGGAGAGGTTGGAAAAATTTGGTTTGTTCTCATTGAAATGATAGAGGTTGAGGGGCAACCTGATTGAAGTTTACAAGATTATGAGAGGCATGGTCAGAGTGGATAGTCAGAAACATTTTTCCAGGATGGAAGAGTCAATTATTAGGGGGCACAGGTTTAAGATGCAAGGGGAAAGATTAAAAGGAGATGTACGGGGCAGTTTTTTTTCCCCCACACAGAAAGTAGCGGATACCTGCAACTCGTTTCCGGGGGAAGTATTGGAAGTGAATGTGGTAGTGACTTTTACGGAGCGTCTTGACAAATACATGAATAGGATGGGAATAGAGGAATATGGTCACTGGAAGGAGTGGGGGTTATAGTTAAGTCGGCAGCATGATTGCTGCAGACTTGGACAGCCATAGAGCCTGTTCCTGTGCTGTAATTTTCTTCATTCTTTATACTCTGTCCTATGATGTAGTTACAATTAGGGGGTCTGTATACTACTCCTACAAGTGACTTCCTGCCTTTATCATTTCAACTCAAACTGCTTCCACATGCTGGTTTCCTGAATTTAAGTTTCCCTTCTCTAATACGCTAATACTGTCATTAATTAGGAGTCACCCCTATGCCCGTTCTTAACTTCTTGCCTTCCTAAATCTAACTTACCCCTCAATACACAGGTCCCAATCTATGTCATCCTGTGGCCATATGCACTGGTGAAAAGCCAGACCATCTTCTCCAAAAGCTTGGCAGTCAATTAAATGTGGTTCGCTCCCTCAAAGTACCCTTATCAAGCGCATTGACAGAGCCACTGTTATGCCAGGCACTGGCACAAATTGTACCATAAAGACTGAACAGCACCATAGTTTATGTTCAGATTGGACTCGGGTTCACAGCCTCAGCTCTCACTGATCATTGTCCCGCAGTGATACTGGCACAATCAGCCTGCCCCCACCCTCCCCACACACCGGCACAGTCAGCATCCACACCCTCTTCCCCTTCGGGCACAGAGTCTTGCACCCCAACCCGCACCGGTACCACAGTCCCGCTCTCCAACGGACTTACAGGAAGCCCACCCCTCACCACAGCCCCCTCTCCATCACCGGGCCTCTCCCATTCCCCATCCCCCCCCCCCCTCTCCCATTCCCCATCCCCCCCCCTCTCCCATTCCCCATCCCCCCCCCTCTCCCATTCCCCATTCCCCCCCCCTCTCCCATTCCCCCCCCCTCTCCATTCCCCCCCCTCTCCCATTCCCCATTCCCCCCCCCTCTCCATTCCCCATTCCCCCCCCCCCTCTCCCATTCCCCATTCCCCCCCCCTCCCCCATTCCCCATTCCCCCCTCCCCCCCCTCCCCATTCCCCCCCCCTCTTCCATTCCCCCCCCCTCTCCATTCCCCCCCCCTCTCCCATCCCATTCCCCCCCCTCTCCCATTCCCCATTCCCCCCCCCCCTCTCCCATTCCCCATTCCCCCCCCCCCCTCCCTTCCCATCCCCCCCCCCCCTCCCCCATTTCCCCATCCCCCCCCCTCCCCCATTCCCCCATCCCCCCCCCCTCTCTCATTCCCCATTCCCCCCCCCTCTCCCCATTCCCCATTCCCCCCCTCTCCATTCCCCCCCCCTCTCCCATTCCCCCCCCTCCCATTCCCCCCCCCCTCTCCCCATTCCCCATCCCCCCCCCCTCTCCCATTCCCCATCCCCCCCCCTCCTCCCATTCCCCATCCCCCCCCCCTCTCCCATTCCCCATCCGGCACGGACGTTCCCACGGGCCGCGTTTGTTTTTTAACACGGAACCAGCGGTATTTCGGGCTGCACCTGTCTGTCGGCGAGGGCCTGCAGGATGAACTGCCTTTCACAGTTGGACAGCGGAGTTTCTCTCATTTCAAACCCACAGCTCGAGACTCAACCCCAAACAGCAGCACGGCGCCTCTCTGACATCATCACCCTGCGACCGGCTACTGCCAAACACGTGGGAGAGTCCAGAGCCAAGGAGGCAGCTGGAGCTGAGACTGAGAAAGGGGAGTGTGTGAGACAGAGGACTGAGTGAGATATACAGCGGACTAAGTGAGATAGATACGGGACTGAGTGAGATAGACGGGGAACTGAATGTGACAGGGGACAGTGTGAGATAGACAGGGGACTGAGTGAGATAGATAGGGGACTGAGTATGACAGCGGACAGGGTGAAACAGGACAGTGAGACACGGAACAGTGTGAAATAGCTGGGGAAAACATGAAACAGGGAACAGTGTGTTACAGGGGATGGTGTGAAATAAATAGGGGACAATGTGAGACAGGGGCCAGTGAGACACAGGGGCCAGTGTGATGTGGCAGACAGTGTGAAATCTGTAGGGGACAATATGAGACGGGGATAATGTAAGATGGGGGACAGTGACACTGGGGACAGTTGTGATTGATAGACAGAGGACTGTGTGTGACAGGGGACAATGTGACAGATAGAGAACTGTGTGACAGTTAGAGGACAGTGTGAGATAGGGAAGAGTGTGTGATTGATAGATAGGGACTGTGAGACAGAGCACTGTGTGTGTTTGACAGGGGATTGTGTGACGGGACTGTGTGTGACAGATAGGGGACTATGTGTGACAGATAGAGGACTGTATGAGACAGGTAGAGGACTGTAAGATCGATAGGTAGGGGACTGTGAGATAGATAGGAGACTGTATGCGATAGATTGGAAACGGTGTGCAATAGATAGAGGACTGTGTGAGATAAATAGGGGATTGTATGAGATAATGGGCAGGAGCTAGAACTGAATGTATGTACTAGGAGCAGGGATAGGCCACTGGGCCATCATGATTGTTCTGCCATTCAATAAAACCATGGCTGATTTATAGCAAGCTAACAAATATTTTTTCGCCCCTTTGTTAATTGAGAATCCACGTAGATTTTCCTTCAAGATATTGAAAGACTCTGCTTCTACTTTTGAAGAAGGGAGTTCCAGAAATTCAAAATCTTCTGAAAGAAATCTTCTTTGTACTGCTTCTAATGCATTTACATTGTTCTGTGAATAAGGAGATCAGTACACAATACTTATGAAGTGGTCTCACTAACACCCTATACAATCAAACATAATCTCCCTATTTTGCAATCATTTCCTCTCACAATCAATAATATTCTATGAACTTTCCTAATTACCTGCTGTATTTACAAACCAGCCTTTCGTGATTCAAGCACTGGAACACCCAGATCCCTCTTTACCTCAGAGCTCTGCACTCTCTCACCCATTTAGATAATAAACATTTTTGTTCTTCCTGTCAAGGTAGAAAATTTCACATTTGTGCACATTATACTACATTTGCCTTGTCATTGCCCATCCACTTAAACTATGTCCCTTTGTAGCCTCCTTAAACCCTCCTCACAATTTCCTATTTATCTTTATGTCTTGGTAAACTCAGCAACCATACCTTCCAGTCCTTCATCCAAATCATCTCTCCAAATGGTAAAAAGTTGAGGTCCCAGCATTGGTTGAAAGCAAATTACTGTGAATGCTGGAATCTGAAACCAAAAGGGAAAATACTGGAAAATCTCAGCAAGTCTGACAGCATCTGTAAGGAAAGAAGGACTCGAAACATCAGCTCTTTTCTCTCCTTATAGATACTGCCAGCATTTTCTCTCAAGGCCCAACACTGATTGGGCAAAGTTGAGCATCCAGCACTCATTTTCCCTGTGTCTGCATGGGTTTCTTCCTGGTGCTCCAGTTTCTTACCATACTCCCAAGATGTGTGGGTTAGATTGATTAGCCATGCTAAATTGCCCCTTAGTGTCAGGGAGTTAGAAGAGTAAATAAATAGGGATATGGGGAAAGGGCCAGGCTAGGATTGTGGTAGGTGCAGACTCGATGGGCGGAATGGTGGCTGCCTGCACTGTCTGGATTCTATGATCTCTGTGGCAGACCACTCGTCATTCTGCCAATCAGAATAAACACATTTATACAACTCAGTGTCCATTTAGTTAGCTAATCCTCAATCCATGACAATATGTTACTCCTTACACTATGAGCTTTTATTTTATATAATAACCTTATAAAATGTCTTCTGGTAAACTAAGTACAGTACATTCACCAGTTTCCCTTTATCCACTGCACATGTTACTCCTTCAAAGCACTCCAATAGCTAAACATGATTTTCCTTTCACAAAACCATGCAGTACCCTACCATTACATCTTTAATAATGGCTTCTAACATTTTCCCTATGACGGATATTAGGCTAACAGGTCTGTAGTTTCCTGCTTTCTGTCTCCCTTTTCGAATAAAGCAGTTACATTTGCTATCTTCTAATCTAACCAATTCTAGGGAATTTTGGAAAATTAAAACCAATGCATCAACTATCTCACCTGTCACTTCTTTCAAGAATTTAGGGTGAAGTCCACCTGGACCAGAAGATTTGTCAGCCCACAACCCAACAATTTACTGAATACCCCTTTGGTGATTGTAATTTTCCTGCATTCTCCCTCCCTACCATTTCTTGATTTGCAGCTATTTCTGGGTTGCTACTTGAGACCATTATAGTGGGATTGTCTGAGTTGATGGGTAGGATATGAGGATAGGAATTCCCAGGACGATCACCAGCATATATTGTATGGGATCATCCAATAATTTGGCTGTTTGTTGCATGTCCTATATTGTTTCTTCCTGATACTCCATTTGTCCTGTATTTCTGGGCCAATGACTGGGAGAAAGTTGGGAAGTCTTTTATCTATGCACTCACTGACCAACCCATGCACTCATTTATTCACCTACACATGCACACACCCACTCACTTACCCACACAGTCACTTACCTAACTACCCACTACTCACTTACCCACTCATTCACCTACTCACATGCTTACTCACTTACCCACCTGCTCATTCATTCATCTCTGACTCACCTACCCACCCGCTCATTCATCTACCCACCCATGCACTCAATTATCATTTCACTCATTCGTCTACCCACCCATTCATCTTCACTCCATCTCACTCACCTACCCACCCATTCACTCACCGCCCACTTGTCTCATTCACACACTCACTCATCAACACACATTTACTCATCATACAAGTCACTCACTCACCTAATCACCCACTCATTCATCCATCCACTCACTCACCTACCTATCACTCACCTATTCACTCATGCACCCTTCACTCAACAACCCACCCACTCATTCACCTATCTACTCACCCACCCACCCTCTTTCTCATCTACCCACTCATTCATTCAGCCATCCACTTTCACACTCATTCATGCACCCGCTCTTCACCTATCCACCCACTCGCTCACCAAACCACCCACTATTCACCTACCCACCCACACACTCATTCACCCCCTCGCTCACTTAACCACTCACTCATTCAACAACCCACCTACCCATTCACCCACCACCCACTCACTCACTCACTTACTCACTCATTCACTTACCTACCCACATGCTCACTCAACTACTCACCCACTCAACTACCCACATTCATCTACCCACTCATTCATTCATTCACGCACTCATTCACTCATCTACCGAATCATTCACCCACTCACTCAGTCACTCACCTATCCATCCACTCACTCACTCATCCATCCACTCATTTATTCACCTATCCACTCATCCATTTACCTGTCCCATTCACTCATTCACCTACTTATTCATTTACTCACTCACTCATTTATCTACTGATTCACCCTTTTAAGGTGTAGTATTAGTCAAACTTTCAAACTAATAGCACCTCCTCACTGCAATTGTAACTCACCATTGGAACTGCCTCACACTTTTGTCTGTTGTTTGCTATTTCCTGGTTCAGAGCACAAATTCGCAACTGTGGTGAACTGCACATCATCGAAACAGTGGGTGGAGTGACAGCAGGAGAGTGAACCGTGACCCCAGTCTAAATGATAATTCTAATACTCTTGTTACAAAACTACTGAAGTAAGAATGTTATAATAATGCTTTTAAGAAAGTTGCTATTCACAGGTGTACGTACTGCACAATATATAGCACTTAACTATTTAAAACTTCCACTCTCTTGAACAGGGTTGAGTTAACCTGGTGCCTATCTCCAGCCTTGGGTGAAAGGTAGTTTGTGGTTACATTCTTAAATAAAATTTTAGAGAGTCACTCAGTTGGGAGTTATTCTGTGAAGATTCCAATCCACGCCTGGCCTGAGCTCCACATCAGCCATTGAGCATTGCCCCCCCACCAACCCCACATGCTCCAAGCCTCAGCCAGGGTCTTCAGGCCTTTACTGTTAGATCTTACCTGTGCTAGTTTTTAATATGTATTGCATGGGGAAATGGCACAAGAATGGTACAAAGGTGAATCCTATGATTGCAGTCATTCAAAGAAGAAGCGCTTTAAAAAAAATCATTCTTTGTATCCCTGAGGCAAGCAATTTAATTTTTCTGAATTATTTGCATTTAAAAATGCCAACTTATTGTTTTTAGGGTATAAGAATATTCATCAAGCACACAGCTGGCTCAGACTGAGACATATTACTATAACAATGGCATTGTCTAATGGTCCACTGCTTTCTGTGGCTGAATAATTCAGCAGGGACAATTAAGCAATAAAAGATGCATATTACAATCAGCAAATTCTTAATCTTTCTCTTGAATTAAAAAACCAGATGATTCTTTCAATTACGTGAGTAGATATTTAGTTTGTAGTAGTTGTAAGTGGGTACAGACTTAGCCACATTAAAGGCTAAGCATTTCAATTTTTTCACTGTCATCTGCCACCACAGTTGAACTGGAAGTTATTGCCGCTGACGTTGTCATTATGCATTTGGAATGGGAAGTTGGCACTCACTGTACCCATAAGTGCCACTAACATCATTGTTTTCCCATTGAATGCTCACCTCCTCCAATATGGTGACAGGAGACACAATAGTCTGACCTGTTCTTTGTTGTAAGCAACTACCTGAGGCATCTACGATGTCACAGAGTTGCTAGGGTGCAGAAGCAGGCCATTTGGCCCATCTTAACTGGATCGACTTTCTGAGCAACTAACCTAGTTTCATTTCCTTGCATTCTCTCAGTAACCCTGCAGATTCTTCCTTTTCAGATATTAGTCTAATTCTTTTCGAATGATTCAATTGAACCTGTTCCTACCACAATCTCACGCAGTGCATTCAGACCCTAACCATCTACTGCATTAGCAAATCCTTCCTCATTCCACTTTTGCTTGTTTTACTAATTACTTTAAATCTGTACCCCCTCTTTTTAAGTGGGAAGAGTTTCTCCCTATTTACTACTTACAAAATATCATTTTGAATATCTCTATCGGATCTCTTCTCAACCTTCTTCAAGAAAAACAGTCCTAACTTTTCCAATCTATTTACATAACTGAAGTTCCTCATCCCTGAACTGCTCTTGTGAATCTTTTCTGCACTCTTTCTAATACTTTTACATCCTTCCTAAGGTGCAGCTCCCAGAACTGAATGCAGTGCTGTTGATGAAGCTGAACTATGACTTATATAAGTTCAACATAATCTCCTTGCTCCTGTACTCTATGCCAAGATACTTTGTATTTTATTAACTATCTTCTCAACGTATTCTGCCATCTTCAATGACTTGTGCACATAAGCACCCAGGTCGTTATGCTTCTGCACCTTTTTTAGCGTTGTACCCTTTATATTATCCCCTAAAATGAATCACTTTACATTTTTCTGCATTGAACTTCACGTGCAATCTGTTCATCCATTCCATCAACTTGTCTATGTCCTTCTTAGTTTCTATACTATTTTCCTCACAGTTCATAATTTGATTTGGTTTATTATTGATACATATATTAGTGTACAGTGAAAAGCATTGTTTCCTGTGCACTATACAGACAACACATATCGTACAAAAAGGAGAGTGCAGAATGTAGCGTTACAGTCATAGGTAGGGTGTAGAGAAAGATCAACGTAACATGAAGTAGATCCATTCAAAAGTCTAATGGCAGCAGGGAAGAAGCTGTTCTTGAGTAGGTTGGTATGTAACCTCAGACTTTTATAACTTTTTCCTCTTGGAAGAAGATAGAGGAGAGTATGTCCAAGGTACTTGGGGTCCTTGATTATGTAGGCTGCCTTTTGAAGGCAGCAGGAAGTATAGACAGTGTCAATAGATGGGAAGCTGATTTCTGTTATGGATTGGGCTTTGTTTACAACCCTTGGTAGCTTTTTGCAGTATTGGACAGAGAAGGAGCCTTACGAAGCTGTGATACACCTGGAAAGGATGCTTTCTATGGTGCATCTATAAAAGTTGGTGAGAGTTGTAGCGAACATGCCAAACTTTCTTAGTCTCCTGAGAAAGTAGAGGTGTTGGGGGGTTTTCTTAACTAAAGTGTCAACGTGGAGGGACCAAGATAGGTTATTGGTGATCTGGACACGCAGAAACTTGATGCTCTTGATCATTTCCATTTCATCCCTGTTGATGTAGATAGGGACATGTACCCCACTACTTCCAAGTTTTGTATCATCCACAAACTTTGAGCTTGTGCCCTGGACACCAAGATCTACGTAGAAATAGCCCTTCTGGTGAGTGGGCTTCCTGTGGTTGTGATGGCAACAAACTCAGCCAAAATAAAGAATAATTGGTTTAACAATCACAGTCTCAACCAGCTCACTTTGGGAGAATAGACAAGCCCTAAAGACTCCTGCCTAAAACGCAAATACACGATATGTTGGGCAACAGAGTAAGATGACACAGAAAACTTTAAGAAGAAGCTATAGGACTGGCAAGTCAAGAGATCCTTGAAAGGACAAAAAAGGAACAGATTCAAACTCATCACAAAGTCAGATGCAAGCTGACACACAGACTTGGAGTCCAGATAGAAGTGAACATTGA
The DNA here is from genome assembly GCA_024679065.1 of Sphyrna mokarran. NCBI lineage: Eukaryota > Metazoa > Chordata > Chondrichthyes > Carcharhiniformes > Carcharhinidae > Sphyrna > Sphyrna mokarran. The sequence continues at coordinate 144,655,637 of JAGIQG010000001.1, read as the reverse complement.
TTCTAAGCAACAAACAATACCACTGAAACAGCAACAATTTCATGCTCAATAAAAGCACAAAATCCACACTCCCACTCTCAGGACCATTTCCCATCACTGAAAGCTCACAACTGGCCCACAATTGAGACAACTAGAGAAAGAGGTTCATGAGAATTGGAACAACTTACGACTTATACAAAAAAGATCAAAAAGGCCAGGCCAGTACATTATTTTATGCAATAGAATCTGTTGCTGATGATATGGTAGCAAGGGAGTTGATGACACTTCAGTCCTGAATCAGTTTTGATTCACATTTCGATGTGACATTGAATGGGCAAAATTTAACAAGAGAAAGCAAAGAACAATTGGAAGAATGGACTCATTCATGAATTATTTATGCAGGCTGACAGCAAACTACAATTATGGAATCTTAAGGGATGAATTGATTCATGACAGAATTGTAGTAAGGGTTCTGAAGGATGCATTGTTGGACCTCTTCCAGGCATGAGAGAAATTGACATTATTAAAGGCAGTACAAATTGTGAGGCAAACTGGGCTCAGAAGGCAGAATGAGACATTTGTTTATGGAGGAAGATAAGTCCCATGGAGAAGATCAGGGATATCATTCAACTTGTAGGCCATAAGAAGGAAAGTGTGCCAAAACGAGAAGGAGTGTGACAACCACCATCTGATACAGTCTTAGATGTGGCCACAAATGAAAAGACTGTCCAGCATGGAAGTGGAGGGGTTTTGAGGGGAGGAGGGTGGGGTGTTCAGGAGGTGGGGGGGTGCGCGGAGGCCGACTACTATGGAAATGTAGGCCACTTCATAATTGTCCCTCAAAACATGGAAACCCTTAAAAAGAAGAAAAAAATCAAAGCCATATTGCAGACAAATCAAGTAATCTTCAAAGGGGAGGTAAATGATATTGAAAACAAATACTGGAATATTAAACTCAAAGTGGACAGACATCCCGGTGAGTTTAATGGTGATTCCAAATAAACCTGTTGGATTTTAACCTGGTGTTGTGAGACTTCTTAATGAGTTTAAATTTTTCACAGGAGAAGAAGTTTCTGACCTATCAGACGAAGTCAAATGGCTCAAGCAGATTACACTGCAATCTTCATCTATTAAGTTAACATCCTGGTGGAACAATACTGAAAACCAAAGGCCAGCTCATGACAAGGTTGGAAGTCAAAAATAGAGAAACCTTCAAATCTCTATGTTATTCAAAATCAAGAATTCTGTCTACTAAGCAGAAAGGCATGCTTAAAATTGAAGATAATTTATGAAGTGTATGAGGTTGTTGATGAGCATTACAGCAGCACATATCCCAAATTATTTACAGGCTAAGGAAAATTAAAGAATGAGTACTATCTTATCCGAAGGCTGACGCTGAACTGAATTGTCCCTTTACCTCTCACCCACTCTTGGGCAAAGTCAATAGTGACATTAAGAAGATACAACAGCAAGGGATTATCTCACCCATCACCATACTAACAAAATGGTGTTCTGGGATCATCAAAATCTCCAAGTCAAATGGTTCTATAAGAATCTGCGTGAATTTAACTCAATAAATCTGTGGAATGTGAGAGCCATCTGATGGCCTCAGTGGATGAGAACTTTGCCAATCCAGCCAAGAGCACTTTATTTATTAAAGTGGATAGAAACAGTAGATTTTGACTTTTGCCTCTGGGCAAAGAATCCGGATTGTTAGCCATATATTTATAATGCTATCCAGTTATTCATAGAACATAGAACAATACAGCACAGAACAGGCCCTTCGGCCTTCGATGTTGTGCCGACCAAAATAAAAAGCAATGCCCCTCCAAACTAAACCATTCCCTTCTCTTCCATATACTTATCAATTAACCTCTTAAACGCCACCAAACTTGGCGCATCTACAACAGCTGCAGGCAGGGCATTCCACTCCCTAATCACTCTTTGAGTAAAGAACCTACCTCTGATATCCGTCCTATAACTCATACCCCTTAATTTAAAGCTGTGTCCCCTCGTGCTAGCTTTCTCCATCCTAGGAAAAAGGCTATCACTGTCCACCCTATCTAAACCTCTAATCATCTTATATGCTTCAATAAGATCCCCTCTTAGCCGCCTCCTTTCTAACGAAAACAACCTCAAATCCTTCAACCTCTCTTCATAGGACCTGCCCTCCATACCAGGCAACATCCTGGTAAACCTCCTCTGTACCCTCTCCAATGCCTCCACATCTTTCTTATAATGTGGGGACCAGAACTGCACACAATACTCCAAGTGCGGCCGCACTAGAGTTTTGTACAGTTGCAACATGATGCTGCTGCTCCTAAATTCAATCCCCCTACCAATAAAAGCTAAGACTCCATATGCCTTCTTAACAACTTTATCCACTTGACTGCCTACTTTCAGGGATCTATTGACACATACACCAAGATCCTTCTGTTCCTCAACACTATTAAGAGCCCTACCATTAGCCCTATACTCTACACATTTATTGTTCCTGCCAAAGTGCATTACCTCACACTTTTCCACATTAAACTCCATTTGCCACCTCTCGGCCCAGCTCTGCAACTTGTCCAAGTCACTCTGTAAACTAAAACACCCCTCTTCACTATCTACCACACCACCAACTTTAGTATCATCTGCAAATTTACTGATCCATCCCTCAATACCCTCATCCAGATCATTTATAAAAATTACAAACAGCAGGGGCCCCAAAACAGACCCCTGAGGCACACCACTCGTCACCGAACTCCACGATGAATATCTCCCATCAACCACCACCCTCTGTCTTCTATCTGCCAGCCAATTTCTAATCCAATTAGCTAAATCACCCTCTATTCCACACATCTGCATTTTCTGTAGAAGTCTTCCTGTAATGTTCCTGTATTCCTGTAATGTTAGAATACCATCTGCTCCAGAAATTTTCCAGAGAACAATATCTCACACACAAGACATGGGAAAAAAATATCTGCCATATGGACACCATGGTTATATATGGCTCCATGAGAGAAGAACATGATTGCTGAGTCAGAGCCATATTGAGAATCTTACAAGATGCAAGCCTAAAATTGAATGAAAAATGTGACTTTGCCAAACCTATGATCAAGTTTCTAGGTTACATAGTACAAACCACTGATATTCATGGAAAACAAAATTAATCATTGACTTCTGAACTTCAAAGAATTCTCAGGCTGGTTAACCAATTAAGTAGATTCCTATCATAATTGGGAGAGATCAATGAGTCTTTGAGACAGTTGTTGAGATGGTAAATACTGGTACAAAAATATGGAACAGCAAAATGCTTTTGAAAAGATTAACCACCTTTAAATCTCCTCTGAAATATTGACACATATGATCCAGAACTACTGATCATAGCAGCAGCAGATATATTGTTTATAGGTCTGGGGAATATTATTTCAAGTGCAGAAAGATGGCAATAGTAGATTGGTTTGCTATACTTCAAGGTCACCTTCTGGAACAGAACAAAGACATGTCACAAATGAGAAAGGAGCATTGGCAGAAATTTGTACAAAAAATTCTCAGGTGACAATATGGGACTGCAACTTAAAATCAAAACAGGCAAAAGGTACTAGTCACTCTTCTGAGGCTGAAAGAAATTCTGAAAATGCTGCCCAGAATCCAGCCCTTCAGGTTATGATTAATGAGATTATGTTCAAGGGAAGTATCAAACAACAGCAGACAAATATCCAAGGGAATCAAACAATAACTTTACACTTTATCAAGGAGGTGGAGACAAACGCATTCATAATCCCTCAACACTTGGAAGTGACTACAAAGGAAGTTGCAGGAAATAGAACAAGCACAGCAGCAAGGTGAGGAGTGTCTCCAAATAAGAGAATATTGTTTGGAAAGATGGCCTGTATTTTGAATATAGCAAGCACTTCACTGTCACTGGTGACTTAATAGACTTCAACATGAGAATAGTGTTACCAACAGCACTTTGGCTTGATATTCTTCAAAGACTTCACGAGGTCAATTAGGGATAGAAAATGTCATGTGAGAACTTAAGCCAGGCATTACAGAGGATGGACCATATAAAGGTCTGTTGACTTCAGGTGGGATTTTGAAGTGAGCACAGCCGGAAAATCTCACTCTAGATTTGGGTTCTATCAGGATCTTACAAGATCTTCTGATCTCATGAAGCATATGTAACGATCTTCATCCTCAAAAGGATAGAGTACATGGATCTATTTCAGCTTCCTCTGGAGGTTCTCAGCATCACAGATGCCAGTCTTCAACTAATTCAATTCACTCCATAAAATACTAGGAAACAGCTGAAGGCATTGGATGCTACAAAAGGCTATGTGTCCTGACCATATCCTGGCAATAGCATTGAAGACATGTGCTCCAGAACTCGCTATGCCTCTAGCTAGACTGTTCTGGTACAGCTATAACACTATCTAGGACAATGTGGAAAATTGCTCAGGTACGTCCTGTACCCAAAAAGAGAAAAAATCCAACCTGGCCAATTACTGCCCCATCAATTACTCTTGATTATCGGTAAAGTGATGAACGTCCCTCATGGGAGGTTAGTTGAGAAGGTCAAAGCTCATGGGATACAAGGACAGGTAGCTCGATGGATAAGTAACTGACTTGGTAATAGGAGACAGAGAGTAATAGTGGAAGAGTGTTTTTCTAGCTGGAGGTCGGTCACTAGTGGTGTGCCGCAGGGCTCGGTACTGGGACCTCTTCTATTTGTAATATATATAAATGACTTGGAAGAGGGAGTAAGTGGAGTGATCAGCAAGTTTGCAGACGATACAAAGATGGTTGGACTTGCGAATAGTGAGGAGCATTGTCAGGCGATGCAGCAGGACATAGATAGGCTGGTAGCTTGGGCAGACAGATGGCAGATGGAATTCAATCCTGATAAATGCGAGGTGATGCATTTTGGGAGAAAGAATGTTGCGGGGAGGTTTATGATAAAGGGTAGACCTATTAAGAATATAGAAACGCAGAGGGACCTAGGGGTGCAGGTGCACAAGTCTCTGAAAGTGGCAGAGCAGGTGGAGAAAGCATATAGTATGCTAGCCTTTATAGGAAGGGGTAGAGAGTACAAGAGCTGGCCTTTAATGTTGCAGTTGTATAAAACGTTGGTTAGACCTCATTTGGAATACTGCGTCCAGTTCTGGTTGCCTTATTACCGGAAGGGCATGGAGATTCTGGAGAGAGTGCAGAGGAGGTTTACCAGGATGCTGCCTGGTATGGAAGGTCTGAGTTACGAAGAGAGGTTAGGCAAATTGGGACTGTTTTCCTTAGAAAGACGTAGACTTAGAGGACATCTGATAGAGGTGTACAAGATTATGCGGGGTATAGAAAGAGTAAACAGGGTTAAGCCTTTTCCTAGGATGGACTCGAATACCACGAGAGGTCACGGGTTCAGGGTGAGGGGGGTAAGGTATAATTTGGATGCTAGACGATGTTTTTTCACTCAGAGGGTGGTGGGGACATGCACTCTGGAATTATTTAAGAAATACTTAGATGGGCACATGAACAGAATGGGAATGAAGGGGTATAGAAAACTGATTTAAAATAGGGATCGTGTGCCTTGGGAGTCCCTGGGAAGTGTGTAAATAGATGATGATATTGATGTACTTGTCTTTATCCTACAGGTGCTTTGGTCCACCTTGTTGTCTAATGGGGGCATACACGTGATGGGTCGTGAGAGGGCTGCTCTTGGATTTTTATTCGAGAGTATCCTAGAACTTCACGTCGTTAGTGTATGCTTGACCTGGACCATTTGATGGGCAACTCAGTGACTATCGCTGTGCTGTGCAGATACATGGATTTGGGCCTGTGTCTGTGGGAGTTTGCACATTCTCCCCGTGCTTGCGTGGGTTTTCTCCGGGTACTCCGGTTTCCTCCCACATCATAAAGATGTGCTCTTAGACTAATTGGCAAAACAAATTCTTCCTAAATTGTCTCAAATTTGGTTTTTAATCCATAGATCTATAAACATTGACAGGGATCATGGGTAGAGGTGAGAACATCGGGGTGGCGGCGCGGGCTCGTTAGGCCAAAGGGCCTGTTTCCCGTGCTGTTTTGTTCTTTGTTCTTTGAGTAATCTACAGTGCTATCAGGTAACACTTGCTTAGCAATAACCTGCTCAAAGAGACTAGAGCAGAGGATGATGGGGGATTTTCCCATCCTGCCTGCCACAGGAATTGTAATGGGCGGGGGATGGATCATGCAAAGGTCCATTGAACTCAGGTGGGATTTTTCTGGTTTTGAGGTGAGCATGGCCAGAAAATCTCACCCTAGATTTGGGTTCTATCAGGGTTTCTCTTCTTCCGACCTCGTTAAAATCTTGGTTCAAAAGTAGACAAAAAATCTGAACTCCAGACGTGAAGTGAGAGTGACTGCCCTTGACATCAAGGCCACATTTGACCAAGTATGGCATCAAGGAGCCCTAACAAAACTGGAATCAATGGGTATTAGGGGAAGAATTCTCCACTGATTGCAGTCAATCCTAGCACAAGGGAAGCTGACTGTAGTTGTTGAAGATCAACAATTATCTCATTTCCTGAACATCATTGCAGTAGTTCCTCAGGGTAGTATCCCAGGCCTAACCATCTTCAGCTGCTTCATCAATAACCTTTTCCTTTTATCATATGCTCAGAAGTGAAGATGTTCGCTGATGATTGCACAGAAGTTGATGAAATATTTTCCACTTGCCTGGATGGGTGAAGCTCCAACAACACTCAAGATGTTCAACACCATCCAGGACAAAGCAGCTATTGGATTGACATTCCTTCCACAAATTTCACTTTCTCCATCACTGATGAACAGTGGCAGCGTTTGTACCATCTATAAGATACACTGCAGGAACTCACCAAATCTCTTCAGGTAGAATTTTCCAAACCCATGACCACTATCATCTAAAGGACCAGGGCAGCAGACACCTGGGAACACCACTATGTAGAAGTTCATCTCCAAGTCACTCACCTCCTGATAAAGAAATATATCACCATTCCTTCAGTGTAATTGGATCAAAATCTTGAACCTCCCTTCCTAACAGCACTGTAGATGCACCTACACCACAGGGAGTGCAGCAGTTCAAGAAGGCAGTTCACCAATAAATAATGGCCTAGCCAGTGACACCTACATCTTTTTAAAAGATTTGTACTGCATCATAGTGGAAGCAGTCATTCAATCACTAAAGAGAATTTGGACTCATGGTGTTCCAGACATTGTAGGCAGTGGGTCACAATTTACTATTGTGTTATTCAAAAATATTTTTGGTCAGCACAGTGGCACAACGGTTAGCACTGCTGCCTCATAGTGCCAGGAACTCGTGTTTGATTTCTGGCTTGGGTCACTTTCTGTATGGAGTTTGCACATTTTTCTTGTGTCTGCATGGGTGCTCTGGCTTCCTCCCAGAGTCCAAGGATGTACGAGTTAGGGGGATTGGCCATGTTAACTTGCCCCTTAGTGTCAGGGGGACTAAATGCATGGTGTTATGGGGATAGGCCTGGATTGTGCTTGGTTCAGACTTGATGGGCCAAATGTCTTCCTTCTGCACTGTAGGATACTATAATTCCATCGGCCCAATCCCGTAGGCCCTGCCCCCAGTCCAGCCCCACCGCAAATCTGGTTCTGCCTCTCCCATAGGCCCAGCCTAGTCATCTCTGTTCCTTCAGGTCCTGTCCTGTTGTGAGAACTTCTCCCAGCGAGGTAATTGAACCCAAACGATAGCTTCCTGGGCTTGCTAATGACAATAAAATTACACGTAAATTGAATTTGCATAATTTATTCAGCCCCTTGCTGGAAATGGATGGGAGGCTGATTGCGCTGGACATTCGGTGCTGGTAGGATCACAAGAGGTGAGAAATCGGGTGTGATCCTGATTTCTCGGCTCTCGCATTATCTTACTGCCTCACCCCACCATTGACATCCCCAGAAGTCCTATCTGACAATAGGTTTAACCCCTGAGTTTCCTGGGAATGATTATCATCAAGATACTTTTCTATGAATTGTCTCTGTCACAACAGTCATTATAGTCATGTTTTCCAGAGTTCCTTTGCAACTACCCAATCGATACCATCCAATTTCATGGGCTGGCCACTTCTAGAATACTACACAGCTCTTTAGCATCTTTGAGATGTTCACCACAACTTTCTAGGTTTAAGGCCTTTTTAGCCAGCTCGCATAAGGCTTCCAAGATCTTCTGTCTCCTTTACTAGAAAACAGAAAACTGAATCCTTCCTGGGAGTGTTTTGCATCTCCTGCTCACTTTCCTATACCTCTTCATGTCGCTCTGTCTGCTTGTCCTTCACATCTTTATCTGTTCCTTCACTCACCAGCTTCTTGGCTTGTGGCTCCGCTTTATGTTTGCAATTGTCCTTTATGCCAGGCCACAAGGTATCTTAACTGTCTTCCTGTTTGTTCTACTTCCAGCTTAAGGGTTACCTAGTCACATGAACCAGTATTTTTGGTAATTCAAGAAAATTGCAATTTGAGTATAGGTAAAAGAAAAGATATGCTCTTTTTTGAAATCTTTCATCTTGACTCATGAAGGCAGACACAATCTACTAAATAGAACCCAAATCATTTACTCATGGCGCAAGTTTGACATCAAAATAGGACTTGTTAAAGTTTTGCTGTGTGATTATGGCTATTTCAATCAGATTGCACATACTCATGGATGGGCCTGACCACTTTGATTCCAAAAAGTGCTCAGTCTCTCTCAAATTGCCTCGGAAGGATAAGGTGTTTCAAAAATTGGAGCATGTCGTCATTTCATGCTGCCACTATGCAGTAGCAATACAATTGGTATTTTCCACTAGCAGGATGCTGCCGTACCATCAAGACCAACTGACATTCTGCCTACCACATGAATAAGTAATATGATCAATAAATTTTAGCGTTGGCACAATGCCAGGTACATAGACCGTACATCCCAATGACTAGTGGATCATGTCAAACAGTACATCTATTCTGCTGTTTGTAGTAGGCGAGTTTACTGACTGTACTCAGCCTGTGCTGCGAAAATAATGTCAAAGATTAGGCGTGATTCAGCATTGGACAGCATGTGAAGAACAACACTGATTACGCCACAAATTACACCAACAACCAATTTAAGATAATCAGTTAGATTCACAGGGTCTGATTGTACTGTCAAGTTGCGCCCGTTTTTTGGCGCAGAAATTTGGTAAAATCGGGCGTGAGGCGAGAAGCATGATTCACGCCGGGTCCCCCTTTAGCGAGGCCCGAAAATGGCCATGACGGTAATTTAAATGCATTTGCAAGTTGGGTCCAGTTGGGTGCCCCAGTTAGTGAGGAGGTAAGTGCACTCGGCTTCTGCAGGGTGGTGGGAAGGTGGACCTAACAGCTCTCTGCTTCCAATCAGTGGGAGGCTCGGGGAGGGGGGAAAGTCCACTACCAACTGTCTGAGATCAGTGAGGGGGAAGTGGGGAGTTCAATGTGAGTCTTTCTGAAATCAATGAGGGAGAAAGAGGGGGGTCTGCTGCCACTCTGTCTGAGATCAGTGAGGGGGAATGCTACTTTGTCTGAGATCGGTGGGGGAGAAGGTGGGAGGGGCTCATGATCAGCCTGGGTGGAGGGAGGGGGTGGTGGGATAAGGGGGTCAGTAATGTTGTGGGAGTGGGGCAATGTGTGTGGGGACCGGGGGAAACACAGTAAGAAGTCTGACCACACCAGGTTTAAGTCCAACCGATTTAACATAAGAACATAAGAAATAGGAGCAGGAGTAGGCCATCCAGCCCCTCGAGCCTGCCCCACCATTCGATAAGATCATGGCTGATCTGTAGTTGTTCAGTACCACTTCCCGCTATCTCCCCGTAACCCTTAATTCCCTTGTCAATCAAAAAAAAACTCAAAGCTTGTGAGTTTACTATCAAATAAATCGGTTGGACTTAAACCTGGTGTTGTCAGACTTCTTACTGTGTTTACCCCAGTCCAACGCCGGCATTTCCACATCAGGACCGGGGGAGGCACTTGTTTCTTTTTCATGCAGAGGACAAATCTCTTTGTATGAACGCATATGTAGCTTCAGGCAAACATAAGCGCGTAAGTCACATTGTGGACCCTATTTTACCATTTTGTTTTTAATTGCTGGGTGGACTTGAAACTGTGCGTGTTTCAAATCTGACTTTTAGACCTGTTTTCAGGTACCCCACACGCACTCTGCCTGAAAAAATAGCAGCAATTCCAAATCACATTGCAGGAACTTGTGGGTGGGGCTTAACGCCCCCCAAATCCTCCAATTGGCACCTCCAATCACGCATGGAAGAAAAAAAGATAGAATGCGATTTCCCTGCCGTATCGCTCCCGGACTGAATAATGCCTCCCCCTGGTCCTGATGTGGAGAGAAATAACGTGCCCTTTGAGATGAATAAGCTACCGTTTGAGAGGGGTCAGGTGCCTCCCCTTTGGGAGAAGAACAGCATCCTTTGGAAGAGATCAGGTGTCCCTTTGGTATAGGTTAGTTGCCCCTTCAGGAAAGATAAGATGCCATTTGGGATTGTTAAGAATAGATATGAATGTGTGTAAAGAAAGGATAAACTCAGTGGAATTGTCAACTTGTCAAGTTATTTAAAATCCCCAAAGTCTTTCAATTTTTGAAAAAGAGACAGCCAGTTATGGTGGCATGAAATCTCACTAGCTGTCCGAGAGTTATGATAGATTAGTTCTGCATGACTGAGTCTACAACCTAGTGGGGGATTGTAATTTTACAGTTGATTGATTGTTCCAATTGGTTATAAAGTCTTTGATGTGGGGCTATGAATATGTGTTTATTTTCATAAGGGATTAAGTGCTTGCAGGGGAAGTTATTTTTATAAGGCATTAAATATTTGAATTAATTTAAATGTATTGAATGTTTTTTATGAATGAGTATATTTTACAAATAGTGAAGTTTGCAATAGACATTGAGAACTTTATTTGATTATATCTCACCATGGCTCCTTAAGTTTGCACATGGTAGATCTGGATAAATTGGCATAGAAGTTGTAAAGATAAAGGGTATTGGCTGGGGGTTGGGTTGGCAGGATTGGTTCAAATGTTGGCAGAGGGACTATAGTGGGTCATGGAGATGAGTGGGGATCATGGGTTGGCATGAGGTGACATTAAGTTAGTATGGGGTCATAAAGGGCCATGAGATGTGGACAGAGGGGCATAGGTTGTTACACAGCATATGAGGGACTATGGGGGCGGTGTGGGATCGTAAGTTGCCATGAATGGGGAATGAAGAGTGTATAGAGTGATGGAGGATGGGATGTGTGTGGGATTGGGGGGATTGCGGTGGGGGGAGGAAGTGGGGGAACTGAGAGCTGTGTTTTGTTTCCTTTATTTTTATTGTAACTGGGACAAAGTCCCAGACCACAGAGTCGGCTTTTTAAGCAATTCCCCTCGGCAACCCCTATAGTTGCCACCATACAGAAATCTTCAGCAAGTTTGCCCTTAAATAGTAGAGTTATCACCACATCTTCATTACCTTGCGACAATCTGATTTGTCTGAATCAGATTAATCTGATTAATCAGACAATCTGATTAATCTGATTTGAGAGCCAAGAATTGAAAGCGTTTGTAGATTGTATAGATATGAGATAGTGTGAAATGGATCCAACAAATGAAAAAAGGGCAAATTGGGATGTCTTCTCTAACATTATCACTTGCCATGGTTGCAACCGTCCTGTGATGATCAGTATTTGGACATGGTGGGATGTGCTGATGGGGTTGGCCTCAACATCACAGCAACTTGCAGCCTTCAGTTGTGTCTGACCTTTATCCTGCAATAGAGAAGGAGTTTGCTGCAGAGAGTTTTATAAGGGGTTTTGACAAAGTGCCTGTCATGGTAGAATAGCTGATATGTAGTGCAGGATTTTACGACCCCGCTTGGCCGAGACTTGTAAAATTCCACCCGAGGCCAATGGAGAATTAAATTCTGTGAGCCGTGCCTCCTCTGTTTCTGCGGCGGGTAAGGCAGTAAAATTCCGGCCTTAATGTAGAAGATGTGGAATGTGGAGAAATTAGAATTGGAATAGGAATGAGTATGAGGAGAAAGAGGTGCAGTGAATGGTGGAGCAGTGACCATGGGAGAGGAAAAGGAAGCTGAGGAGGGGTATTGTGAGTAGTGAAATAGTAGGGAAACCCCAGGAATGGGGGGGGGGGGGTGCAGGATTGGTGGTCCTGTTGTACTTAGGCACCCCATAATTGATAAACCATCTCTTTGTTCTCGCTGTTTCAAAGAAGCCATTTCAAAAAAAGCCTTTGAGTGGCAACCTTATGACCTCGTCTCACCCAACTTTTGGTGAGGCAAAGTTGGTAAGATCAGGACCGGAGGCGAAAAATCAGCTTTGCGCCTGATTTTTTTACCTCCTCCAATCTTACCAGCACCGTTTAGCTGGCAAAATCCCTCATGCTTTGCATGATCTTAACGAGTCCTGGACACTATCATTCAGGCTCACTTAACTTTACCACCTCACTGGCCGAGGTTCTCCTTGACAAGAATCACGTATGGTCCCAACTAATGAGGACCAGACGTGATGAACTTTCTAGGGTGGGGGTGGCAATCAGAGGCCATTGACGCCTGCCTGGTGATTGGAACAGGGCCAGGCAATTCTAATTGAGCAGTGCCAGCCTGGCACTACCTACCTGGCACCCTGGAAGTGTCCACCTGGCACCATTACTGTGCCAGGGGCACTGCAAAGGGTGGAACCAGAGTGAGGCAGAGCCAGAGGGCAGAGCCATGATGGGGTGGTGGGGTGGGGATCTCTGCAGGGTTGGGAGAGAAACACTGATGGGATGGGAGGGAAGAGAGACTCTGCCGGCAGGGTGGGGAGGTGATCAGTAGGAGAAGGGGGGGGACTCTGCCAGGAAGGGAGAGAACATTACATGGGGGACACAATCTGCAATTGGGGAGGGAAGGTGGATAATCTGCATGGGGTGTTCAATCTACGATCTGGCAGGATGGGAAGGAAATCTGCAGGGGATTGTTTTCTGTGGGTGCGGGGGAGGGGGTGGTAGGAGGATTAATAGGAGATCTTCCAGTTCATTGGGAGATTGGTGTATCTGCACAATGGCACACTGAGAGCTCAGCAGTCTGCTTCTCTGGTGAGCTGAGTCTCCCCCTGCTGGCAAGAATCGCATCTTAGCTCTTTTTTCTTACACCAAGTGCCGTAAGATTGCATTTTCAAACTTCCTCAAAAAATGAGCCTGAAATTTTCCCATTTTCTCGCTCATGGCATTTAGAATCTTTTTCATAAAATCTCCTCCTCTGTATTCTTACCTGCCACATACTGTCCAACATCTTACAGCAGTGGATGTGGACTGAAGTCCTTAATTGCCACTCACTGAAGATAGAAGGATCCGAGTAGGCCTAAGGGCAGCAGTCTAGCATGATGGTGGGGGTGGGGGGAGGGGGCAAAGAAGGGGGAGCATGGGAGGTAAGCTGGGGCTCTTGACAAATTTTGTCTGATCCCATTCAACTCCTTTCCCACCTCCACCCTGCCCCAGCCAGTGGAAGACAGTCAAATCCAGCCTTACATAAATAAAGTTCAGAGAGTTGCAGAGGTTTACAACATAGAAACAGGCTCTTCCTTGAATCTGGGTCATTAACTTTCCCAATACTTCTTCTTTAGTGTTAATGGTCATTTCTAGGTCCTCACCTGCCATAGCCTTCTTCTCATCAATTTTTGGCATGTTATTTGTGACTTCCACTGTGAAAGCCAACACAAAATAAACTGTTTAATGCCTCGGCTATTTCAACATTTCCTGTTATTAACTCCCCCCTTCTCATTCCTTAAAGGATCAATGTTTTTCGTTTTATATATTTATAGAAATCTTTGCTATCTGTTTTTATATCCTGAGGCAGTATATTTTCATAATCTATTTTACTTTTCTTTATAGATTTTTTGTGACTTCCTATTATCTTTCAAGATTTCCCAATCCTCTGTTTTCCCACTAATCTTTTGTCACTTAGAAATCCATGGCTGATTTATCCCTTATTCTATAATCCTTTCTTATCACTGGTATATACTTTTGCTGAGCACTGTGAAAGATCGCTTTGGAAGTCCCCCAGTGTTCCTCAGTTGTCCCACCATAATATAATGTATAACCACATAATGTTAGCAAATGTGAGGTTATTCACTTTGGTAGAAATAATAGTAGAAGGGATTATTATTTAAAGGGTGAAAAGCTGCAGCATGCTATGGGGCAGAGGGACCTGGGGTCCTCGTAACTAAATCGCAAAAACCCAGTCTGCAGGTGCAGCAGGTGATCAAGAAGGCGAATGGAATGTTGGTCTTTATAGAGAGAGGGATAGAATATAAAAGCAGGGAGGTTTTGCTGCAACTGTACAGGGCACTGGTGAGGCCGCAACTGGAGTACTGTGTGCAGTTTTGGTCACCGCATTTATAAAAGATATATTGGCCTTGGAGGGAGTGCAGAGAAAGTTCACTAGGCTGACACTGGAGATGAGGGGGCTAGCCTATGAGAAGAGATTGCATAGACTGGGTCTATACTCGTTGGAGTTTAGAAGGCTGAGGGGGGAATCTTATAGAGACATATAAGATAATGAAGGGGCTAGATAGGGTAAAGGTCGAGAGATTCTTCCCACTTGGAAAGGATAGCAGCATTAGACGGCACAGGCTCAAAATAAGGGGGCGGGAGCAGTTTAGATCAGAGTTGAGGAGGAACTTCTTCACTCAAAAGATGGTGAGTCTTTGGAATTTTCTGCTCATTGAAGTGGTGGAGGCTACCTTGCTGAATATATTTAAGTCATGGGCAAATAGGTTTCTGATAGACAAGGGGATTAAGGGTTATGGGGAGAAAGCGGGAAAGTGGAACTGATCCACTTCAGATCAGCCATGATCTTGTTGAATGGCAGGGCAGGCTCAAAGGGCTAGATGGCCTAGTCCTGCTCCTATTTCTTATGTTCTTATAAAGTTTTCGCTCCCTATCTACCTTCGCCAACTCCTCCCTCATCCCAACTACAGTCTCTTTTGTTTAACACAAGACACTGGTATTAGATTTTATCTTCTCATGCTCCATCTGTATTTTAAATTCAATTATACTGTGATCACTTGTTCCAAGGGCATCCCTAACTGTGAGATCATTAATCATTCCTGTCTCATTACGCAGGATGTAGAGATGCCGGTGTTGGACTGAGATAAACACAGTAAGGGTTAGAATCCAACCTTCCACACACCTGACAAAGGAACATTGTTTCTGAAAGTTTGTGAGATTATGATCAAATAAACTGGTTGGACTCTAACTTGGTGTTTTGAGACTTACTGTCATTACACAGGACCAGATCTATGATAACTTGTTACCTCAGAGGTTCTATTACTGTTCAAGGAAGCTATCGCGGATACATTCTTTGAATTCCTCCTCAAAGCTGTCTTGACAGACCTGGTTTGACCAATTGAAATATAGATTAAAATCATCCTTGATAATTGCTGTATCTTTTTTACATGCATTAGTTATTTCTTTGTTTATTTCTTGCTCCACCATGTAATAGAACCTATGAGGTAACAAGTTACCCTAGATCTGGTCCTGTGTAATGAGACAGGAATAATTGAGATCTTGCAATTAGGGATGTCCTTGGAACAAGTGATCAAGTATGGTTGAATTTAAAATACAGATGGAGCATGAAAAGGTAAAGTTTAATACTAAAATCTAAGTTGCTGCTTTGCTTCCCACTAACCATTATATTTCTCCTCATCACAGTCCTAAAAGCTTTACCCCTTATCCTCAAACGATAGAACATAGAACATAGAACATTACAGCGCAGAACAGGCCCTTCGGCCCTTGATGTTGCGCCGACCAATTAGGAAAAAGCAATGACCCTCCAAACTAAACCATTCCCTTTTTGTCCATAAACTTATCTACTAATCTCTTAAACGCCACCAAACTTGGCGCATCTACAACTGCTGCAGGCAGGGCATTCCACTCCCGAACCACCCTTTGGGTAAAGAACCTACTCTGATATCCGTCCTATAACTATCACCCCTTAATTTAAAGCTGTGTCCCCTCGTGCTAGCTTTCTCCGTCCTAGGAAAAAGGCTATCACTGTTCACCCTATCTAAACCTCTAATCATCTTATATGTTTCGATAAGGTCTCCTCTTAGCCGCCTCCTTTCTAACGAAAACAACCTCAAATCCCTCAGCCTCTCTCATAAGACCTGCCCTCCATACCAGGCAACATCCTGGTAAACCTCCTCTGTACCCTCTCCAATGCCTCCACATCTTTCTTATAATGTGGGGACCAGAACTGCACACAAAACTCCAAGTGCGGCCGCACTAGAGTTTTGTACAGTTGCAACATGACGATGCGGCTCCGAAATTCAATCCCCCTACCAATAAAAGCTAAGACTCCGTATGCCTTCTTAACAACCTTATCGACTTGATTGCCAACTTTCAGGGATCTATGCACATATACACCAAGATCCCTCTGTTCATCACCACTATTAAGAGTCCTACCATTAGCCCTATACTCTACACATTTGTTATTCCTGCCAAAGTGAATTACCTCTCACTTTTCCACATTACACTCCATTTGCCACCTCTCGGCCCAGCTCTGCAACTTGTCCAAGTCTCTCTGCAAACTATAACACCCCTCTTCACTATCTACCACTCCACCGACTTTAGTGTCATCTGCAAATTTACTAATCCATCCTCAATACCCTCATCCAGATCATTTATAAAAATTACAAACAGCAGGGGCCCCAAAACAGACCCCTGAGGTACACCACTTGTCACCGAACTCCACGATGAATATCTCCCATCAACCACCACCCTCTGTCTTCTATCTGCTAGCCCATTCCTAATCCAATTAGCTAAATCACCCTCAATCCCATACATCTGCATTTTCTGCAGAAGCCTTCCATGGGCCACCTTATCGAACGCCTTACTAAAGTCCAACGATGACCCCTAATTCTGGACTCCCCCACCATTGGGAACATTTTTATAAAGAAGAAAATATAAAATAAAAAAATGTTAACTTATTCAAGAGAAGAAGATGTTATAATGGAGAGATTACAATAGAATGCATAGAACAGAAACAGATGTTCAGTCCTCGTGTTCCATGCTGGCATTTAAACTCCACACGAGCTTTCTCCCATCTTACTTCATTTACATCACAGCTTTTTCTTTGATTCCTTTCTATCTCACCTGTTTATCCTGCTGCCTTTTAGATATATTTATGCCATTCATCTCAACTTTGCATATAAGAACAAAGAACAAAACAGCACGGGAAACAGGCCCTTCGGCCCAACGAGCCCGTGCCGCCACCCCAATGTTCCCACCTCTACCCACGATCCCTGTCCATGTTTATAGATCTATGGATTAAAAACCAAATTTGAGACAAATTTAGGGAGAATTTGTTTTGCCAATTAGCCTAAGAGCACATTTTGGGATGTGGGAGGAAACCGGAGCACCCGGAGAAAACCCACGCAAGCACGGGGAGAATGCACAAACTCCCACAGACACAGGCCCAAATCCACGTATCTGCACAGCACAGCGATAGTCACTGAGCTGTCGTGTTGCCCGTCAAATGGTCCAAGTCAAGCGTACACTAACGATGTGAAGCAGTAGGATACTCTTGAAAAAGATCCAAGAGCAGTCCTCTCACGACCCATCGCGTGTATGCCCCTCGTTAGACAACAAGGTGGACCAAAGCACGTGTAGGATAAAAACAAGTACATCAATATCATCATCTATTCACACACTTCCCAGGGACTCCCAAGGTCATGATCCCTATTTTAAATCAGTTTTCTATACCCCTCCACTCCCATTCTGTTCATGTGCCCATCTAAGTATTTCTTAAATAACTCCAGAGTACCTGCTTCCACCACTTTACTTGGTAGTGCATTCCATACCCCCACCACCCTCTGTGTGAAAAAACTCCCTCTAGCATCCAAATTATACCTTATCCCCCTCACCCTAAGCCCCTTGTGCTATTTGAGTCCATCCTAGGAAAAAGCTTAACCCTGTTTACTCTATCTATCCCCTTCATAATCTTGTACACCTCTATCAGATCTCCTCTAAGTTTACATCTTTCTAAGGAAAACAGTCCTAGTTTGCCTAATCTCTCCTCGTAACACAGACCTTCCATACCAGGCAGCATCCTGGTAAATCTCCTCTGCACTCTCTCCAGACTCTCCACGTCTTTCTGGTAGTAAGGTGACCAGAACTGGACGCAGTATTCCAAATGAGGTCTAACCAGCGTTTTATACAACTGCAACATTAAAGGCCAGCTCTTGTACTCTATACCCCTTCCTATAAAGGCTAGCATACTAAATGCTTTCTTCACAACCTTCTCCACTTGCTCTGCCACCTTCAGAGACTTGTTCACCTGCACCCCCAGGTCCCTCTGAGTTTCTATACTCTTAATAGGTCTACCCTTTATCATATACCTCCCCCCTACATTCTTTCTCCCAAAATGCATCACCTCACATTTATCGGGATTGAATTCCATCTGCCATCTGTCTGCCCAAGCTACCAGCCTATCTATCTATGTCCTGCTGCATATAGTAGCAGCTTCTATACATAAGGCAATTTCTCTTGAAGTCTCACTCAGATTTACGAAATTAAATCTGGCAAAAAGTTTAACAGTTGATGAGGGGAAATAGTGAAATGGAAAGCTGTGTGAGTAGAAGGAAAATTTTTATATTTTTAACATACTTTTAATTGCATGTTAACATTGCTGACAGCAGGTGAGCATTATTGCTATAATATTAGGGTTTATTCTGATTTGATTTGATTTATTATTGTCACATGTTTTAACATACAGTGAAAAATACTGTTTGATACACTATACAGACAAAACATACCATTCACAGAGAAGAAAACAAGAGAGAGCAGAATGTCGTATTACAGTCATAGCTAGACTGTAAAGAACGATCAACTTAAAGGAAGTTCAGAATCCAGTTGCAGAAGGAGGAACTGAAGCCCAAGCAGCGGAGTTTGGAGATGACTTTTATAGGAATAATGGTGTTGAAGGCTTAGCTATAAATAGGAGTCTGACATAGGTGTCCTTGTTATCTAGGTTTTCCAGGGTTGAGAGCAGGGCCAGGGAAATGGCATCTGCTTTGGACCTGTTGTGGCGGTAGGCAAACTGTAGTGGGTTCAGGTAGTCTGGGAGGCTGGAATTGACTCATGCCTTGACTAATATTTCAAAGCCCTTCATAATAATGGATGTCAGAGCTACCAGCCAATTGTCATTAAGGCCACATTGTTTGGTTTTTCTTAGGTACTGGAATGAGGGTCATCATCTTGAAGTAGATAGGGACCTCAGATTGTCGTAAGGAGAAGTTGAAGATGTCTGTGAATAGCTTCGCCAGCTGATCAGCACAGGATCTGAGTACACATCAGGGTACCCCATCCAGGCCAGTTGTTTTCTGTGGGTTGACCTTCAAGAAATCTGTTCTGACGTCTGCAATGGTTACCCCAGATACAGGTTCATCCAGGACTTCCAGGGTGGAGGGCATGCTCTCACTGACCTCTTGCTCAAAACAAGTGGAGAATGCATTGAGTTTATCAGGGAGGGGTGCGTTGGAGCCAGCAATTTATCCAAACGTATGGGTGCCCGTACTGAAACTGTTATAAGGCAGGGTGATCAATGCAGTAAATATGCAACATTTTGAGCTGGCAACAATAGTCCAGAAGTTGCTGACAAAGTAATGGGGAGTTCATGGTTCCTGCCATTATTAGTTCATTAAAAAAAACCAGCATTTCATAGTGAAGGAAAGATATGTCATAAATTCTGATTCACTATAAACTGGAACTATTTATGCCGCTCCAACAAAAAAAATTACCAGTTTGCTTTAGGTTGGCCCTCTGTGCATTATAAAACTGTGAAAATTGCAGAATTAAGCAAATTAATCTCACCGCAAGCAGTCGAGGCTTGTAATCACATCATCAGGACCACAGAACGTGGATGAACATAAACAGTACAATAAAACGCTGAAGTCTTACTCCTGCAGGTAATAAATTGTTCCTCGAAATTTATTAAATTCTACATTTTAAATTTAGCATTACTTTATTTTTCCTTCAGGTCTCTTTTTCCTCTTTGTTGATCCAATCTTATATTTTGCCTTGTTAATTCTCATTGTACTTCTGGTTCATTCTGTTTCCTTCTCAGCCGTTCAGTATGCATATTTCTTCAGCATAAAATTGAATTGATTAAGGAAGTATTGCTCTCATTGATCACTAAGATCCCAGACGCCCCGTTGAACACACAGCAGGGTTACAACTTGCACTTCCAGTCAACTGCAACACAGTAATAATCAGAATTAAAAAGTTAAATAAAATGCAACTGCGGGGGAGGCGATGGCCTCATGGTATTATCACTGGACTATTAATCCAGAAACTCAGCTAATGTTCTGGGATCCGGGTTGGAATCCTGCCATGGCAGATAGTGAAATTTGAACTCAATTGAAAAAGATGGCACAGAATTTTGCCGGGGCTCGCTCTGCCCAGTGATGGATCACGCCTGATTTCTTGGCTTTTATGATTTTACGAGATTCAGATTTCCAGTGAGGTTAGTCGCAGAAATGGGCGAGAGGTTGAGTAATTATTCCCATGTATTTAAATGAGGATTTACACGTGTTCAGTCAGCTTGGTGCTCAATCATCCGCGCCCACTTGTCTTTACGGTCTCACTGGGAGATGTTTTCTCTGCTGAGGAAAACATCTGTCCCTGTGAAAGGGGAGCAATCCTGCTGGATTCATTGGTGGAACCAGAGACCATTGAGGCCCCTGGGGTGGCAAAGGTGGGGTGTCCTTTGGGCAATGCCAGCCTGGCATGTTGTCAGTGCTAACCTGGCACCTAGCACCTGGGAAATGCCCAGCGGGCAGTGCCAGAAGCACAGCCTATGGGGGTAGAGCCTATGGGGATAAGGCCTATGGGGACAGGCTCTGTGTGAGCAGGGCATGAAGGGGTGGCCTAATCAGAGGGAGAGGGAGGCCTGCTGAGCTCTCTGCAATAGGATTGGATGGGGAGAGGGGTGGGACTACTGCTGTTGTGATCAGATCGGTGGAGGGGGCATTTGATTGATCTGGCCAGCGGCAGCTATATGGCCATTCATTGTGGGGCTCACTATTGGCTTGATTGCAGAGGTGCAAGGGAGCTGGTTGAGACTGACTGCAACAGCAGGGGCCTGACAACTCTCTCTCTTTGTTGTTCCTTGCAGTTGTTATTGAGCATGTGCAGAGGTCTGCACATGCACAGCAGCTTCATTTGCAGGCTGGCTGGCGAATTAAGCCCTGCCCACTGCCTACAGAAGCTAGAAATGGTCTAGATCTTTCTTCGGTGATTAAAATGCATAAGATTGGTAATGAAAACTCACCCATAAAACGGAGCAGGAACATAGAACATAGAACATAGAACATTACAGCGCAGTACAGGCCCTTCGGCCCTCAATGTTGCGCCGGCCAGTGGACCCTCTAACCTAAACTAGTCTAGTATCATCCATATGCCTATCCACCGAACATTTGAATGCCCCCAAAGTAGGCGAGTCCACAACTGCTGCAGGCAGGGCATTCCACGCTCTCACCACCCTCTGTGTAAAGAACCTGCCTCTGACATCCGTCCTATAACTACCACCTCTTAATTTAAAGTTATGTCCCCTCGTGTTGGTCATCACCATCCGAGGAAAAAGGCTCTCACTATCCACCCTATCCAATCCCTTGATCATCTTATACGCCTCAATTAGGTCACTGTGTAACCTTCTTCTCTCTAATGAAAATAACCTCAGGTCCCTCAGCCTTTCCTCATAAGGCCTTCCCACCATACCAGGCAACATCCTGGTAAACCTCCTCTGCACCCTTTCCAATGCTTCCACATCTTTCTTATAATGCGGCGACCAGAACTGTACGCAATACTCCAAGTGCGGCCGCACCAGAGTTTTGTACAGTTGTAACATAACCTCACGGCTCCTAAATTCAATCCCTCTACCAATAAAAGCTAACACACCGTACGCCTTCTTAACAACTTTATCAACCTGGGTGCCAACTTTCAAAGAGCTATGTACTTGTACCCCAAGATCCCACTGCTCGACAACACTATTAAGGGTCCTTCCATTAGCCCTATATTCCATATGCCTGTTATTCCTACCAAAGTGAATCACCTCACACTTATCCGTATTGAATTCCATTTGCCACCTCACGACCCAGCTCTGCAACCTATCTATGTCCCTCTGCAAACTGTAACATCCATCCTCGCTGTCTGCAACTCCCCCCACTTTGGTATCGTCAGCAAATTTACTAATCCAACCCTCTACACCCTCATCTAGGTCATTTATAAAAATGACAAACAGCAGTGGCCCCAAAACAGATCCTTGAGGTACACCACTTGTAACTGCACTCCAGGTTGAATATTTCCCATCAACCACCACCCTCTGTCTTCTATCAGCTAGCCAATTCCCAATCCAAACTGCTAAATCACCTTCAATCCCATGCATCTGCACTTTCTGCAGTAGCCTACCATGGGGAACCTTATCAAACGCTTTGCTAAAATCCATATACACTACATCAACTGCCTTACCCTTATCTACCTCTTTGGTCACCTCCTCAAAAAACTCAATAAGGTTTGTGAGGCACGACCTACCCTTCACAAAACTGTGCTGACTATCCCTAATCAATTTATTTCTCTCTAGATGCTTATAAATCCTATCCCTTATAATTCTTTCCAAGACCTTGCCCACAACAGAAGTCAGGCTCACCGGTCTATAATTACCAGGATGGTCCCTACTCCCCTTTTTGAACAAAGGGACAACATTTGCCATCCTCCAGTCTTCCGGCACTATACCTGTAGCTAACGACGACATGAAGATCAAAGCCAAAGGCTCTGCAATCTCCTCTCTAGCCTCCCAGAGAATCCTAGGGTAAATCCCATCTGGCCCAGGGGACTTATCAATTTTCATACCCTCAAGATTCACTAACACCTCCTCCTTATGAACCTCAATCCTGCCCAGTCTACAACCTAGTATCGCAGTATTCTCCCCGACAACATTGTCTTTCTCCTGCGTGAGTACTGACGAAAAATACTCATTCAGTGTCTCTCCTATCTCCTCAGGCTCCACGCACAATTTCCCACTGCTATCTCTGACTGGGCCTAATCTTGCCGTAACCAATCTTTCATTATTTATATACCCTATTCTCCTATTTTCATGCTAGCTGGACACTTAGAACCAATCCCGTAAAATTCCACGCTTGGAATTAAGAATCTACTTTTAATTAAAAAACAAACTTAATTAATAAACAAGCCTTTTGCCTAGTTTGTTGTAAATATAGTAAGAATCCGAGCTTTCACAAATTGTTATATTTTGGTTGCTGACAGTGTGAAAGTAATCACTTCTGATCATCAGCCAATCCAGTTGTAGGGGCTGTCCTTAATGAATAAATACATTTAGAAGAGTAATAAATAGAAATGAAGGGAAGGAAATGGAGACTGGATCTGATACGTAAGACTCCTTACGTATCAGATGTCAGATGAAACCATTGTTGATCATCAGGAAAAACCATCTGATTCATTTA
Organism: Sphyrna mokarran; assembly: GCA_024679065.1. NCBI lineage: Eukaryota > Metazoa > Chordata > Chondrichthyes > Carcharhiniformes > Carcharhinidae > Sphyrna > Sphyrna mokarran. The sequence continues at coordinate 144,632,142 of JAGIQG010000001.1, read as the reverse complement.
CATTCTTTAGCGAAAGAAATATGCCATCCTTATCTGGTCTTGCTAACATGTGATTCCAGAGCCACAACAATGTGGTTGATTCTCAACTGCCTTCCAAGGGTAACTGAGGATGGGCAGTAAATGCTGGCCATCCAGTGATGCCCATGTCTCACAAATTAATTAAAAAAACTTCCGACGTTTTCCATGAGATGCCCCGCTGCAGCATTCCCTAGACAAATGTAAATCGGTTGAGTTTATAGTTTTGACAACTTTAGGACATTGAAAATGGACAAAGTTCATTGTGCCCCATCTGTGTGATTAATGCACACTTTTTTGTTTTAGTTGGACAATCGTCTTTATGCACGTATTTTTTGTACACATTTTTATTGCGCGTTTTCAAAACATCTGTATTTCACGATTTTAATCCGTGACACCTTGAGGTCCAATAGTGTCCAATAAATCTACGTATTCATAGGTAACTTGGAATCTGACCTTACGTAAGTCAATTTAAGACAAAATATGATGAAAAAGTTCCAAGACTAAATTAACACTCAATAATTGAGTGTTAATAAATTGAGTGTTAATTCAATAAGAATTAATGCTGTTGAGATCAATATATCAGAGTTGTGCAGTTCTGCCTTTTTAATTTCTGTAATGGAAGTTGGTTTTATCATCTGTTGAAACCTGCCTAACAGTAAACCATCTTCAAAATGTGTGAAACAATCTGGAAAATCATTAGTACTTATGTTCTCAGAGGGCAAAAAAGTGCCTTCACGGGCCTTTCAGTGCCGACATGTGCAAATAGTTGATTATCACATTTACTTGCAAATAAAAGATTACTGTATTATTAGAATGATCATTGCCTCAAGTTCTTAAATACCACTTCTGCATAAAATGATAAAAGCTTTTGTAGAAAGGCCACAAATGTATGTAAATTATAATTAATAGTTTGTTAAGGATTAAGATGCAAAATAACAGTATCGTAAGTTACTCCCTTTTGCCTAGTTTGTTGTAAATATAGTAAGAATCCGAGCTTTCACAAATTATTATATTTTGGTTGCTGACAGTGTGAAAGTAATCACTTCTGATCATCAGCCAATCCAGTTGTAGGGGCTGTCCTTAATGAATAAATACATTTAGAAGAGTAATAAATAGAAATGAAGGGAAGGAAATGGAGACTGGATCTGATACGTAAGACTCCTTCTTCTGGCTGACAACAATTTGAGACTAGTTACCAAAGCTGACTGTGTTACAGCTAAACAAACCTTATTAAGGTTTGAATAAAATTCAATTCTCTGTCAGATAATGAGGGGGAAAGTCAGTGGAAATTCAAGGATGTGGATTTCACATTCCAATCTTCACCGAACCTGAGGTCAAAATGAGTGATGGAGCAGAAGTGAATGCATCGAAAGCAACAGAAATGATTTACCTATTGAAGGGTTATACTTCAGATTACAGGTCCCCTTACAGCAGACTCAACACAGCCTCTTTGAAGTCTACGTTCACACGAGCAAAGGAGGATAGTGAGGATTGGGAATACAACTTGGTAATATACCTGGCTCTCTTCCTCTTCTTGTTGCTCTTGCTGGTTTTATTTCTTTTTGCGGTCATCAAACAGCTGAAGAATTCAGTGGCAGCTGTTGTATGGCAGCCTAGCCATTCTGTTAGAGAACACTGGAGCGCGCACAGACAGCAGGCAGTCTAGAAGCAAGCTGCATTCTCTACCACAGTTATCCACAAGTTTTCCAGCAGTGACAGGTATTGTGAATGCTAAGCAAAATTATTTTCTATATGTTTTGCCAGAATCAATCCCTTATGCAGGCTGCATATCAGGTTCTTGCTATAATACAATATTATGTCCACGTGAATACTGCAGAAGATAAGTTTATTTATAACTGACAGCAAAACATCAGCAAACGATTAAGGTGGTGAAAGAACTTCATTTATTGATGTTTTTTCCATTTCAGATGGGAGCCTGCATCTTATTTTCATTGTTTAAATTTAAAGAAACTGAAGAGTGAAAGAAATGTTTACAATGCCATTGTATTCTAAACTTTATACCACATTTGTAGCATTGGCAATTGTAGCTGGTGTGGGGTAAGAGTGGAGAGAGTGAGTCTGCCCCCTGTACTCTTGATATAGCAAGTTCTATTCACATAAAACCTTTGAATTGCTGCAGGCTTCATGGAGTCAAGCCAATATCTCCATGGCTTGAATTGTTTGATGTGGAGATGCTGGCATTGGATTGGGATAAACATAGTAAGCGGTCTCACAACACAGGGTAAAGTCCAACAGGTTTATTTGGTAGCAAAAGCCACTAGCTTTCAGAACACTGCCCCTTTGTCAGGTGAGTGGGAGTTCTGTTTGCAAACAAGGCAATTGTGTCTTTATATGTTGTGAGATTTCTTATTGAATTGTTTGCCCATTGAGCGTATATAGCAAGCAGGCACAGAAATGGACGTGCTTCTGCTTATGATCAGCGCTGAATGCGATTTCAGGCTGGCTGGCCAGTTAACAGGCAACTGGCGTGAAATACACACTTAGAAAGGCTCAGCACAGGTGGGAAAGATGGGAAGAGGGCGGGTATAGAGAAAAGGGAAGGTCCTGGCTGGTGCTTTTAACATGCTCCCTTGTGGGAACAACCACTGTGGAATTATCTCATGGAACTACAGACTTGTAAAAAAGAAATTATAATGGAGAAATGCTGCAAAAAAGTTCAATCTTCAGAATACCTTTTAAATTTGATTTCAGCCCTGACATTTCATCCTGCCCTGGATCAAGATAGCAGCTAAAATGTAAAATATCCCTGGCCATTCAGCCCACCTACCAACCATAAGAACAGGCAGGCCATGTAAGATTTCATTCAATTAGCCCTTCCCTTGGATAACTTCCAGTTCTCACACGCGCCCACTAATCAAAATATTGCATGACTATGGGATGTACAGCCAACATCTTCTTGCGGAATTCAATGCTTTCATATTACAAATGTCAACTGCTTGTCATGTTCCTTCACCCAACTGAATGTCCCATCCTTCTCAGCAGTTCACTGAGGATCTTCCATACTGTGGGAAACTGAGCATGGCTGATTATAATTGCAAAAATATAGGAATTGAAACCTATAGGAAATGTAAACACAATTCTGCCCTTGTATGCATCAAATAATATCCTGACTATGATTGCCATTTATGGATTTCTATATAATAATACAATACTAAATGTTGTAATTGTATTAGAATGGACTTTTGACCTGGTAAATACTTAAAAATATTGTGTCTTTTATTTTAGAATTTTTATCTGATGGTTGGATTTTTCATTTATTTTAAAGTTTGTAAGTTGGGGAATATATTTTTTCATGAAAACTGGAGATTTAAAATGGTCAGCTGCAAGGTTTGGTTGTCGATTAAATGTTCCCTCTTAGTTTGAATCTGCAACTTAAGAGCAAGGGAAGAGATGCCATTGGATGCAATGCAATGACTCAGAATTTCTCCCAAATCAACAGAGGGAGGACATTAGAAACCTCTTTACTGCACAGAGCTTGGGCTTCCTTCACCAAATGAAATTTCCATCATGGCCTCCAATGAAAAATAGAGCCACTTGTAAGGAAACTTCGATTTATATTTCTGGGTTTTAGCCATGCTAAATATAGGGCTGTTTGAAAAAGCATTTCCTTACTTTTAGCAGAGCATGCAGTTAAGGCCAGGAGACAATAGTGCAAGGCATTTTGTGAGTCTCTGAGGCTCTTTTCTTTTAGCACAATCAGCTCCACACTGGATATCAGTGCAGAACTGATTATCATATGGAAATATCATTGAAATTGACACGGTGCCCACGGTGGTATTCTCTGGGTCCACTAATTCCTCCTCTTCCATCAGAAGTGATTGCCAAAAGTGAGGTTTACAATTGCTCTCCACTAACGGTGAAGAGGTGTCCTTACCCTGCTGGTAGGAACAGAGGCCACTGAGATCTCCCAGGAGGTTGAGGCAAGGGAGATTACCCCTTAGGCACTGCAAGCCTGACACTCTCGCATTGCTAAAGTGGCACATTAGCACTGTCCACTGGGCACCTTGGGAAGGGATCAGAGAGGAGTGGAGCATACTAGTGGGGTGGATCTATGTAGGGGTGACCAGTTGGGGGGTAAGGAGAGGTTGAAGACAAAGTGTCACTCTGCAAGTGCAGGGGAGAGGGGGGATCATCACAGAGGGGGGATCAGGACTAGCCATTGGGGAGTGCACTGTGGCTAGCCATAGTGGGGTGCATTAGGGCTGACCATTGTAGAAGGAGTAGATAGGGGCTGGCCATCGGAAGGCAGTATATACGGGCTGGCCATCAGAGAAGGAGTAGAGAGGGGCCGGCTATCGGGCGGGGGGAGTACATAGCAGTTGGCATCAGAGAGAGATATATAGAGGCTGGCCATTGGAGGGAAGGATATATTGGGTGGGACATTGAGGGGGAAGATATGGGCAGGTCCTGGGGAGTATAATTGGGGCTGGCCTGGGGGTGCGGGGGGAGGCGGGGGGGCAGCTGGCAGTAGGCCTGCAGTCAGGAGGCTGTGCACATGTACTGATCTCCACACTGACAGATCAGTCCATGCACAGTACTGCTGGCCTTTAGGCTGGGAATAGGCCCTACCCGCACCTTACCAGTGTCAATCAGTCTGAAACGCTTTGCATTGCACAAAGTTGGAGATGTGTTCTGATAAGCCCAAAAAATGGGCGGTAAATACTCCTGTTTTCCCACCCATGGGGCACTTAATTTTGTTTTGCGAGAATCCCAGCTAATACAACAGAAAAGCTCTTCAGCAGTTGCCATCTATCCCGTTGACAACAAGCCCAGATGTTTATAAGTATGGGACTAAGAGCTCATTTATTCTGTCTGACATCTTGGCATCAGATGTATGATTCACTAGCAATAAGAAAGAAGCTCATCAAGTTTCATCAAGTTATGCTTAACTTTCATTAAACACTTTTAGCAGTGATTCAAAAGGAAAGTCATCTTTGCAAAGTATATTGCATAAGGCAAAAAAACTGCTCACACACTTCAAGGAATGAGTCCTTGAACTGGCTGGGGAAGAGAAAGACCAGGCCTGTACTGTTGGCGAAGTGGGGGCAGCAAAGAAACGTGAGAATCCTCGACACAAATGCTGTCATTCCTCAAGTCTCAGGTGAGTAAATTTTGACTTAACAATTTGAATTCAGTTGCCACAAAGCAATACAAATGCAATGAGCATTAAAACTAATGTGAAATTAATCCCCACAAAACTATTTACATAGGGCTAAATCTTACCAAAAAATGGCAGCGTTGGGTGCAGCCGATTGCATTAGCGTGTTATCAGGCCAAATATTAAAATTCACTAATATTAATTTCCATTCTCACAAGTTTCATGCCACACCAGCAGTGCGTTCCCTCTGATTTGCAGGCTGTGTAACGATTTAACTGCCGTAGGTACTGGGGACTCCATGTAAACAGCTCCCCAGCACTTGTTCCACAACAACTTGAGGGAATGGCAGGCAAGAAGCTGGCACCACACTTCACAGGGAGCATTGACAGAGTGGTGCAGAGATGTGAAACCCTGTATCCATACAGCAGGAGATGGCAGTCCTGCAGGGTGACCACCCCTACCTGGCATGCAGTGGCTGACCTAGTGAGAGTACTGCAGAAAGGAACTGGACAGCAGTGCTGGAAGAAGGTGAATGATCTTTTTCGCTCACCCATGTTAAATGAACCAGTCCCAGTCTCCCAATGGACTGTCTTGACCCCAACACCATTTCTCACTCAGCCACGTTGACCTCTGCCAACACCAGGATCCAGGTTCTTCCATCCCTCCCAAAATCACCATGTTGCCTCAGAGCTCCTATGCTCCACACACTCTGGCTCCTACCCAAGCCCTATACTACAGCTCATCATCATTTTAAATGTCCACACTCCCACCAAACTCTTCTTATCTGTGTCATTACAGGACAAAGTGGAACACAACAGGTGTCAGCAGATGCAGTCCGCTAGAGTTATGCTGGAATTATGAACACTTACACACTTCAAGGAGTGAGTCCTTGAGCTGGCTGGGGAGGAGGAAGACCAGGTCTGTGCTGGGGCAGCAAAGAAACATGAGAATCCTCCGCACAACTGCTGTCATATCTCAAGTTTCAAGTGTGTAAACATGTTCCCTCGGTGTCTTAGTAATGCCTTCTCTTACAGGTTGACCATCGGAACATGCCAGATTTTCCTTGTGCCTCTGGAACCACCAGACTCCAGCACTGCAGACAGAGACCTCACCGTGGAAGATACATCACAGCTGTCACCCACACACAGCACCACAGCAAACACTGACACATTGGTAGGCAGGCTTCTGGGTCACACACTGGTGAGTACTTTGTAACTGAAGATCCACAGCAGACAGAGGCAGTGACATCTCAGGCACTCAGAGGAATGCTGGAGCCCAAGACTCTTCTGAGCTCCAAGCCCTCTTGGGAGTGCAAGGCCAACTGGCAGAGTCCCTTCACCTTCTATCCAAGGAAATAATGCCGTCACTACAGTGTACAAGGCCACTGTGAGGGTTGTGTCCATAGTGGAGACAAAGTGAAGGATGTGCAAGAGATGTTCTCACTATGTCTGAGCACGTGAGCTTCATGGTGCAGGGCTTTGACTGCATAGTGCAGGCGCTGGTGGGAATCCAGACGTCAGCAGGGATTCTGCATTTCACTCCAGCTTCCACTCCCTCCCATGATGAAGCATAAAGGAGCCCGGAAGACCGGGAAGAGAATCGGCAGGAGTAGAGCCCAGGGCCCTTTGGATGTCTCTGGTCCATCTGACAGCACCCCCTCCTTTAAGCAACATGCCTCCAACCCCTGACACCGAGGAGGGCAGCAGTCTGACATTTGCACTGCCTGAAATCAGGCCTGGACCCTTAATGACCCGCTGCCTCAGGGAATGCCTGCCAAAGTCAACTCAGGCAAAGAGGCCTGATAGTCAACAAGCCAGCTCAACCTCAGCTGTGGATCTTGGGGATATATCTGACATAGTGGGTGGTTGAGGAAGATTAAAAAACCATAGGCATTTAGGTGGGCATCGCGAGTACAAGCACCATTATATTAAGATCACCATTCTGTTATGAATTTCACTTTGTTCGCCCACACGACCTCCACACTGTTTCTTTGCGCCATGAAGGCTGGGGGTACCAGCATGCTCACCCAGCTTCTTAACCTTGTTGTGTATGATAATGGCAGTGCTATGTCCCTCCCAACTTCTTGCCTGTCCCCAATAAATCCAGAAAGGAGGACACGGGAAACGCTGCCTGCGCACAGTCTTTGCAACCTCTTTAGATCAAAGGACGCCCTAACATGAAGGGTAGAGAAGGCCTACAAGTGCCCTTATGACCCTCATCCCTCACCCCGAATTGAATCTATCCATGCCCCAAGTCCTCTCAGGTGCCCCCTGAGCAGTGCATATTGTGGAGGGTTCTGGCTGCCTGAGCACTCACCTCCAAAACCGCCCTCAGAGATGAAGGCATCAGATTCATGCTTCTGTAGACCTATTGTAAATGGCACCAATGTGTCTGTGCGGGCTCCATATCCAGAAAGAGTGCTTGCTAATGATATGCTAATGTAGTAAAATTTGTTCCCTGTGGTCCCATGGCGAATTTCAGACCACTCCAGTGGCAAGGGGCAGGGACGATTGGAAACTTGCCGGTGCAAATCATTCCTTCTGGACATTGCATATGTGCCACCATTCCTACAGATGGAGAATGCAGACTCAAAACTGCCTCCATATATGTTATTCACAAATGCAATGAACATTTACAACATAAATATGAAGCTCCTATGTCTGGATGTCACAGAAGGCAGAGCACCGTAGAGCTTGAAGAAAATCTATATAGACTTTGTTGCCTATTGATCCAATCATACTGACCAAGTAAAAGATGAACAATATGGAGGAAATTATTCTGAGATTCACTTAGCTGGCAAATATTGGGTCTTAGTGATAGAGGCAATGTACAAAAAACAAGATTACAACAACTGCAGGAATGTTTACCATGCTAACGCTGTTTCTCAAAGTAGTAACTGACTACAACTAACATATTCATATGTTCTATTCAAAGTAATTTCACGGATAATGGTGATGGAGTAATTGGTTGCATTTGTTATGGCTTCAGAGGGAACAGTTAATGTAGAAAATTTTATTGCTTTTGAAGAGTTAGTTGAAAGCAATTTGAGAAAAAAGGCAACCTGTAAAGATAACACAACAAATAGGACTTAATTGAAGAAAATATTACATATAACATGTCAAGCCTTAATGTTAGCAGAAAATAAAAATGTTGATATGTTTTATCATCAATGCATTAAATAGCAATCAATATACTATAGAAAGTCCCTTGTGTGTCTGCAGTCTTCGTTTGCCAATATTATTTCTTATTATCACAATTTTTAAATAATGTAATTAAACAACATTTATGTCAGAAATGTAAGAATTATGAGATAGTACTATTATTAACGTGTAAAATATTAATTATATGTCAATATTTTAATCTATTTGTCAAGCTGTAGTTCCTATCACTGCTATACTAGGATATGTGTCACTCACGTCCATTAGTCATTTTATTTTTCATTCATTTTTGGGCTATTTTTCTCTATTCAAGTGTTTGGTGAGCACTTTTTTTGATTTTCCTTGGTTAAGATCAAACATCAGATCAAGCCCAAGATGGGTTGCAATACCTTATCTTGTCGGCTTGGATCTTGTTTGTCTCTCTTATGGAGACCATGCATTGGATTCAATTGGATCTTGAATTTGATTTTTGGAATAAGCAAGGAATGAATTTGGGTTTTCCCGGCCCACTCTAAGCATTGGCTTTGTGACTTTAAGGATGGAGTAAAAATAAATTGTTTTGATCTTTCATGCAATGGATGAGCTCCTTGAATCCCCCAGAAGGAAAAACAGTAAACTGGGGAAATAGGAATACTGGTCTGAATTGGTCTTGCATACTTTAAAATGGAACATCTGTAAAATGGGGAAATAAATGTACTAGTCCTAGTTGTTAATACCTTTGGACTCCTGTCTCATGTAGTATATTACTGATGTCTTATTAATGGTTTTGCAGATGGGGGGGTCTTTGTACTTTCTCATTTCTGGGGCCTGGTGTTGCAGAACATGTACCTCTGGATCAAGTTAGATGAGCCTCAATGTGAAGCTGTCCCAAAGACCTAGCAGTGGCCTTACGTTCTGGTTGACCATGTGTAACTTAAAACTGTCCCGTGTGCATTGGAGAGTGGCCATATTTTCCATGTGGATATTGTCTGCTATAGACCACAAGATCCATCTGGATATTGGGGTCCCCTGCTGCATATGTGTCTAGTTCTTATAACATTTGGCTGGATAATATGCTGTACTTTGTTTAATCTTTATCTTCGGTTTTGCGGTGTTATAAATCATGCTGAGAGTGTTGAAGGTTCACCCTTTTCTGTGATGGTGTGGACACTCTTACAATAGAGTGTTGTTGGTTGCTCTGGCTGAGCTTCAGTTCATTCACTTTGCTAATACTAATTTTGGAGTACTGTCCAGCTGCAATGCAATTTTGCAAGATTATTCCATTGCCTCTCTTATTGCAACGTTTACCATACGCTAAACACGCTGTTCTGTTTTGAGGGTGCTGGCCACTGCAGTAATAGCAAAAACCTCTATTTCCTGCCTATAATCTTTGCTGTTTTTTTCAGACTGTTTAGTATGCAATGGCTGTTTGTAGTGTTAAATCTTTCTTTTGCAGCAGCTCTTTGTGGGCTAGGTTGCCCACAATTTGCCCCGGAGACAATTTGATCCCTGACAATCTCATCAGTAAGAGTGTGCCAAACACTCATCTCTTTGCTAACATTTCAAGATTGCTGTATAGGGTTGTATTAATTCATCTGCTCTTTGGTTTGTTGAATTAAACAAGCATCTGTCGAGCATTCTATTCTTCACTGCATGGAAATGTTTTCAAACTTCTTTAGTTTCAAACTTCAGGGTCCTCATTCCTCTTCTCCATTTGAAACACAAACAATTCAAATTGCTTGATGGCCTCAGGACCTGCTGAGATTAGTAAGGTAGAAGCGTGTACCCTTTTGATTTGTTAGATAATCTGGCATCACAGCAAAACTGTTCACAATGTTTTCATCAGACATGGGCAGATCAATGTGGTAGTCCTTGTGCTGTACTATCAACTCCTGACACCATGTAGAAATGTTGGGTTCCCAAAGACTGGAGCAAGGAGTTGTAACAAACAATATATTATTCAGCAGTTGAGCAGTTCCTCCATATTATACTCTATCTGTGATTCAGGGAGAACTCCTACGATCTTGTCACAAGACCCTTCAGGTGACATATTATCATGTCATGACATGACCACTGGGTCTACAGCCATGATAATGAAGGATGTTAATTTCCTCCTGCCTCCTGCTCCATGAAGTTACTGATTCATTTATAACTTCCTTATTGATTTGCTCCCTCTGTCCTGTGAATTTATTAGTTCACTGCTGCTTCATTAATTGTTTGATTTGTTAGCATACCTCCTGATCTATGAATGTATCAATTTACTAGCAATTAAGGAGAGATGGTGGCATAGTGGTAATGTCACTGGTCTAGGAATCCAGCAGTTCAGGTGATTCTGTGGGTTCAAATCCTGCCACAGCAGTTGGTGGTAAAAGTTCAATTAATTAAAAAATCTGAATCATAGATTCACGATCATGAAGAAGAGGCCATTCCACCCGTGGAGTCTGCATCAACTCTTTGACAGGGTATCTTATTCAGACCCTCTCCCCTGCCCTATCCCAGTGACCCCACAAATTTACTATGGCTAATCCAACTAAACTAAACATCTTAGAAGAATAAGGGGCAATTTGGCATAGCCAATCCACCTAACCTGCACATTTGGGAGGAAACGCAATGCAGGCACAGGGAGAAAATGTAATGCCCACATAGGCAATGACCCAAGGCTGGAGTTGAAACTGGGTCCCTGGCACTGTGAGGAGTCATCCTGAATTTGTTAATGGCTTTATTCATGACTAAAATGTCATTGATTGCCATTAAACTCATTTGGTTCACCACTGTCCTTTTGGAAAGGAAATCTGCTATTCTTACCTGGTCTGGCCCTCATACAACGTCATAGCCACAACAGCATATGGCGTAGCAACATAAGCCAAAGCCACAGCAACATATAGACTTTACTGTTCTCAAGGGCAATTAGGGAAGGGCAACAAATGCTGATGTCTATATTGGATCAAGGAATTTTTAAAACGATTGTACCATACTCCATCCTGTGATTCCTGTCCACTGTCTCAAGTTGATCCGGATCCTTCGCAATCTTGGAGACCCCTCTGTCCCTGAGGTGAAGCTTTGTCCCTATATTTGCTCCATCAATGAGACCACCTACTTCTATCTTCATAATATTGTTTGTCACTGAAACCTTCGTTCATACATATGACTATTCCACTACTCAATGCTCTCATCATCTGCTTCCCATCATAAACCCCAGCTCATTGAAACAAATGCTGTCGTTATCCTCCCTCAAAGCAAACCCCATTTACCTGTCACTCCTGTGCTTGCTGTCTCTTGATTGCTCCCAGTCTTACAATTTCTCATTTTTAAATCCTTTTCTTTACTTTCAACTCCCTAGATGGCCTCACCTTCCCTAACCTCTTCCAACTCTACAACACCTTCAAGATCTCTGCTTCTCCAATTCTACCCCTTGAACACCCGATCCCTGATTTTAATCACACTATCACTGATAGCTTTGCGTTCAGTTGTCTGGACCATTGGCTGTGGAATTCCCTCCCTGAATCTTTCTTCCTATCTTTCTCTCTCTCTCTCTCTCTGTTTAAGATTATTCTTGAAACCATCAAACTGTTTCGCAATCCTAATACCTGCATATGTTGTTAGTGTCAGATTTTGTTTGAGAATGTTTTCTTGTGACATATGGGCTAAATAATTGCAAATTATTGTTGTTGCAGCAAATCTTCATGAGAGAAAATTAATCACTATTTGCATTGTCCTTGATTTTTGACATAATTGTGAAATCATTGTCACACATAAATATTACGTACATAAAATATAAGTCCAACTTGACCTTTTATCATTTCTGTGCTGGCAGTGTGTTTGTTGTGTGCTTTTACTTATCTCTCTTTTGTTGTGGAGATCTTCAAATCAGCAATTTCAATGCCAGTGATATGTGATTTAGTTGACAGAGTGCAGTTCATTTCATTCAAACTTAATGTTTCAATTTCAGAGTCAATGACAGTGGACTTGAATGCTCCAATCAAATACCCTCTCTTGATCTCATACAGCCAAACATGCATTCAGCAGCAGGAGGGACCGGCCACCCAGCAGAGGTATTAAAGAAATCATCAACAACTTCCAGGTTCGTTGCTGATTGAATTCTGCTGGCTGCTGAAGAAGGAGCCATTATAGCCCAATGACAGCACTTCCATAGCTGCAACAGAAGCTCCCTGTTCGAGTCCAGCGCCAGGACTTTTCACCACAGAGCGTGTTCGACGTGGTTCAACAGGCTAATAATCAGTTCAGGAATCCTTCCACAACTTCCCCACCCATTCACTAAAGAGTTAAAAAAAAAGTCAGGGTATGAAGATACGTCAGCAACTACAACTGGCTGCTGCTGAGATAGCAGAAATATTTAATGATTTGTATTACTATTTAAAGTGGCTGAAGTTAATGGTTGTGTTACTTCACATAATAAAGGGGTTGGCTCTGACTTCAAGGGTTCTGCTCAGACCACTATGTGGGTGCTCGCATATAGTTTCTATCGCCCTTGGCTTGCAGCATGAAATGGAGAATGAGCAGAGATGACATGCAGGCTCCATAACCTTACTCATGACCCCTTCTGGCTCTCCTAATTTCCTTTTTAAGCTCCTTCCTACAACCCATATATTCCTCTAGATCCTTAACATCGCCTAGCTCTCTGAACCTTCTGTATGCCTTTCTTTTCTTTCTGACTAGGTTCATTACAACCTTCGTGCACCACGGTTCCCGTAACCTACCAAAACCTCCCTGTCTCTCATCAGAATGTTGTCATGCAGAGCTCCAGACAAACATTCCTTGAAAATCTGTCACCATCCTTCGGTACTTTTCCCCAAGAATACCTCCTTCCAATTAACTCATCTAATTTCCTGCCTTATGGCTTCATATTTCCCCTTATTCCAGATAAACACTTTCCTAGCCTGTCTGATCTATCTTTCTCCAAAGCTATTGTGAAGGAGATAGAATTATGATCACTAGCCCCAAGATGCTCTCCCACCAAGAGATCCAACACCTGTCTTAGCGATATTTATATTATTTGACAGAATTGTGACTGCTCGGGCACCATTTGTGTTAATGGGCAGCAGACCACGACACCAAGCCAGAGGAGTAACATGCCTAACTTCACTCATTCAGGTTACCAGATTGTCCTGGGCACCAGTGAAGTAGTCAACAAACTGTCCGAGATGGCCCAATTCTGTGCAATGCAGTCTGAGAGTTAGTGTAGGCAGGATGGAAGGGAAGGGCTACTGCCTTAAATTTTGTTTACTATCTGCAGAAAATAGAGTTCAAAATGGAATCCATTCTCAGAATTACAAAGCCAATCTGCAGGGTGGACAGTGCAAACCCTTCATCCAACTCATTGTTTACTTCAAAAACCAGGGCTATGATTCTCCGAGAAAAACCAAAGTCTTGCTGCCACACGGAAAACTGGCGTTAGCGTCACCTGTCCGCTGGGATTCACCCATCTTTAGAATTTGAAAATATTCACAATGCAAAACAGAAATCAAAAGTGGCACCCCAATCTCAGTGTTGAGAGACAGACCCTCTCAGTGCAGAAATGGCAGCACACCCCGGCAACAAGGGGTGCACCCCAGCCCCTCAGTATTGAGTGACATACTTCCCACCACCAATTAAAAAATGGGTCATTCTCCCCCTACCCCAAACACATCACACAGATATAAGAATGATTCACCCCCTCCCAACTGCCCACCTCCCACCAGCCAGAGGCCTCAGTCTCCCCCTCCCACAGGCTCCTCTTCATGCCCCGCCCCTTGGCACTGCCCCTGGGACTGACCCCCTGACCTGGTGCCTTGGAAGCAAAAAGGTAAGTGCTATGCCTATGTGCCCCTCTGCTGCTGCCAAGCTGCAGAGGGAGGGTCCCCTAAAAGAACTGATTGGCTATGTTCAGGATGGGGAGTGGGTGAAAGGATTGACCTTGGATTGGGGATCTCATGGCTGGATTGTCTCTTCTAGCCCTAGCAAAATTGGAAATCACTCTGAACTTGGTGATCTCAAGCAGCTTTCTGTTCAAAATCTTCATTTGTTTCATGTACTGTGAAACCTTTGAATTGACCTGGTCACTTATCCATCCTTCTTGGACATCCTGTAAAATCACCGCAGTACTCCATTCTGCAGAAGGGATTGCCTTTCTCTTTCCCAAAAGCCTGAGGTATGAAAAGATCCCTTTAAAGTCCTCAGACTGACATGAGATGTCAGATTTCAAGGTGGACTTCATTTTGTAGCCTGAATGAGCAGCAGATGCATCCTGACCATTTTGAACTTCACTGATTAACAGCTCCAGAGCAGATCAAACAATTCATTGTTGATACAATCCAGACGGCCTCAAGCCTTTCCACCAGACCTGCTCACTCAGCCTCATTATTTTAACATTGCCTTTTTTAGGTCTCTGAGCCTTCTTAGAAAGCTTTGAAAAATTTCTGTTCATTCAATTTCATGCTCCTTTACATTTAACTAGCCACTGATTGACAGGTTGAATCAATTACCCACCTGCTAGGAGTTTTATATGTTTTTCTTTTCCTTCAGGGTTGAATACATCTGAAGTGCTGCCTTCTTTCCTAATTGCGATGTTTGTAAGTATTCTATCTCTAATTGACAGGTTGGATCAATTATCCATGAGCCAGGAGGTTTCATTTCCTCTTTTCTAAATGCAATATTTTAAAAGTACTTGAGATGCATTCAACCTGAAATGAAAAAGAAACAAAATTCCTGGCTAGTGGACCATGGCCAGAGTGAAAGTGACACTGCAGGATGGAGGGGGTCACTGATAATGGGGGGAAAGTTGATGGGTGGCAGCAGGAAGATAAAAGTTGGTGGAGACAGTCTGATATGTAACACGCATCTTTCTGAGATAGCTTAACACCAAGGCAACAGCTTTGATATCTAATTACAAAACATTGAAGTGGAGGTAGGGTTTATTCAGATGGATTATAAAGCTCAAGTTCAGCACAAGTGGATAACTAAAGGGAAACACTAATAATCATGTATAGAATGTACCAGAGTGTTCTGCTTTGCAAATCCTCACTGTCAGCTGAAGAATGCACGGTCTGGCCCGGAGGGTTTTCATTATAACAAGGTCCAGCAAGGAATAGAGCTGCCACTCGATCAGAGCCATTTGTTATCAGTTCCAGTCAGTATAGGGAAGAAGAGACGGAGGGAAGGATAAGCCTACAAGGGGCAAGCAGGTAAGATGTGACTGAAAACCTTCATACTCCTGGGTGAATGGACCAGTCCGACAGGATCTCATGTGATTAATTTTTCCGTCGCAGCAAGTTCTCTTCATTGAGTCTCGAGGACAGTGAAGGTTAGTGGAACAATGTGAATGAGAGGCCTCTTGAACATGGCGGCCATTACCCTTGTCAGCGAAGAATGTCTCCGTGTGCAGCCATGAATTAGGTGGGCAGAGATCGGTCCTTGGTTCCCCTCTGAAAGGGATGGAGTGCACATGACCATTAAAACAACTAGCAGCAAGAAAGAATCCAGGACACTTCCAGTTAGTGCGGACAAACATATTTAAAAGTGCCAAAACAATGTATAGTGATTGTGCAGCTCTATCACGAGTGTTATTTCAAAACTTCTTAATTTTCCTAACTCTATCAGTACATCTAGGTGCAGTCCCAACATCTGCAGCAGAAGTGGAGGCAGCCTGTCCATGACTGTGCCCTCTTGTCTGTGATGACTTTGGTGAGTGTCCTCTGGGGACTCAGCGCCTGGAGGGCTCCAACCTGCTTTGATTGTCTTGCTTCCAAGGAGCATGGATAAGGGCACTTCGAAGGTTTCAAAGTACACAGACAAAAATGAAGATTTTGAACAGACAGCTGCTTGAGGTCACCATGCTCAGTTGCCGGCTTCTCAGTCTGAGCAGCTGAAGATGATGGGATCACAGGCAGAGGTGCAATGTGCGCGGCAGTGTGTAGGGGGTGGGGAAATGGTGCAGGGGTGGCAGGTGCTGGTGCTGCTTCTGTCACCTTTGGTGTGGTTCCTTGTTCTGTTGCTGCTTGTGTAGTTGCTTTCTGTTGGTTCTCATCAGAGGTCCATGCTTTGCTGCATTAGTTGCTCCCTTGCTGCAAGTAAGGCTAACTTTAGATGTAAGAAAGTGCTCCCAGAAAGTTGGAAATGACCCTCAGTTCAATGAATTCCAGCTGTCCAAACAGATCTTGCAGCACAAGCTTTGCAAATTCATTCTTTAAAGGCTTCCTAAATGTCTATTATGACTCTCACCAACTTTTACAGATGCATCATAAAAAGCATCCTTTCTGGCTGTATTGCAGCTTGGTATGGCTCCTGCTTTGCCCCAAGAATGCAAGAATCTACAAAGTGTTGTAAACGCAGCCTAGTCCATAACTCAAACCAATCTCCTAACCATTAACTCTGTTTACATTTCCTGCTTCTTCAGAAAAGCAGCCAGCATTAATCAGGAACCCACATCCCCAATGTACTCTTTTCCACCAAATTTCATCAGGAAAAAGATACAAAAGTCTGAGAACACATACCAACTAACTGAAAAACAGCTTCTTCCATGTTGCCATCAGATTTGTGAACAGTCCAATCATATTTTAAGCTGCCTTTTCTCTTCTTTTTACCTGTAAGTACAACACTATATTCTGTAACTTATTCTTTCCTTCTCCCCTATATATTGTATGGCATCTTGTCTGTATAGCATACAAGGAACAATATTTTTCACTGTATTCCAATACATGTGATAATAATAAATCAAATAACAGGTTCTTTGTTCAATGATTCCCACTGACCCTGACTCATGCACAGTTCAGAAAACCAGTGTGATGGCTACTAAAGCCAAATGCCAGGTTAAATTCCCTCTTTTAATTCTTATTTACTTGCTTTATTTACCCAATGGCTGCACAGAGATTCCCCTGAAAACCTGCACGTGGGAGGAATCGTGTTAGGTTCCTGACCACTTTTTGGGGTTTCAACTCTAACCTGCACCCCCTTTGCATTTAAAATTCTATCCGGCACTCCTCAAACATTTTTCTCCAATGTCTGCAGAACAGTGGGATGTACTCTTTATCTGGAAACACACTATGAAATATTGCCCAAGTCCATCATAGGGCTTCTCCTGGGGGAGTTGGGGGGCATCTTACCGAAATAGTTCTAAGCCCAGGATGGGCATGAAAATAGGAAAGTTTCAGATCGATTTTTTGGATGAGCTTAAATCTGCCTCCTTATACACTCAGTGCATGAAAATACAGCAGAAAAGATTTTCCAGCTGTAGAGGCAAGGGGGGAGACTTCAGTTGCTTGAACACCGGCTTAAAGCACTAGTGGGCACCATTGTGCATGCGCTGATCTCTAGCAGCAGATCCCCCTGCCTGTCGTGACTGCCTCTGCCTGCCTAGACTGATCCCTCCCTCCTTTCCCCCATCCACACACAATTAGCAACTCAAACCCTCTGTGATCAGCCACCCCCTTCCCCGTGCCGTGACGGCCAGCCCAACCATTCAGTATTCGAACATCTGACCCCCTCCACCCCCGTTTCCCATGGCCAGCTCTGATCATTCCCCTTCCCCTTCCCATTGATCCCTGATGCAAATTAACAACAAGTCCCCCTGCCCCCATCAATCTCTGATGCAGAGTGTGCACTGCTGCCATCTGCCCACATACCAACTAGCTGCCCCCAGTCTGGCTCTGCCCCCAGCAGCCCTGCTCCCTCTGGTCACATATCCTTGGCATTGCCTGGTGTCCAGTGGGCACTGCTCGGGTGCCAGGCTCATGTTGCCAGGCTGGCTCTGTCCAAGGGGCATCCCTCTTGCCCCCAATCTCCTTGGAGGGGCCTCAATGGCTTCTTGTTCTATTTTTGAGACCATCACGGCTGGCCCATATTGCTGGGCACTAGCTGTGATTCTTGCCAGACAGAACCTCTCCTCGCAAGAGAGGCAAGTGAGCCCAGACAATAGTGTTCTGGACCCATTAAATCAATGTTAAAAAAAATTATTGAAATACATTATTCTGCCTCACACCTGAAATGGGCGCGAGGCTGATCGCACCATCTGTGCCCGTAAGAAGGCGAGAAGTGGGTGTGAATCTGATTACTTGACTCTTGCATGGTTTTACCGGTTCGCCCCACCCATTGGCCAGCGGTAAGATTGTCCCCTCGGTGTTGCTGATCACTAAACTCGCCTTTGTATAACATTCATACTGTTAGAAATTCTACGAGTCACCATGAGCAAAGTTACTAAAACATTGTTAGCGTTATGTTCATATTAAAGCAACCCCTGTTTTTGAATATACACACTTAAGGATTGAAACAATTTTGTTTTTAGTCTCATTAATTTACCACACAAAGAACATAATTATAGGGAAAAGTTTTAGAAGCTAACGATATGAATAATGGGAATAGATTACAATATTTTATTCTCACTTGGGGACCCAAACGAGTTGTGGATATTTCACTGGACGGCATATTAGCTTTGGTGCAATATCCTCTCTGTAATATGCTATTATTTTGAAGTATGATTTATTGCACATTTAATGATGACTTATAAATAACACTATTTTATAATTACCTCACCTATAAATGTATCCTTTATAATGCACTGACGTTGTTTGCTTTGTGGATTTTTTTTTAAGTAGATCTATTCCATATTTAATTTGGTACACTTGGCATTTAGGGATACAATTTGAAATATCTTTTACAATTTAACAATTTTCCAAGCTTTAACATATAAACTATGTTTAGCTGATGTTGTACATAATGCAATTAAGAGCATTACACAAAAAATTTTATTCAAAAATGTACACAATTCCATGTCACTTAATTAGATTTTTTATATTTTTAGGAATGTTAAAAAAAATCAAATGAAGCTGCACCAAAAGACAATTTTACCGGATGCATGCATCCATGTGACATAACAGTACAGATTTTATTTCCTGTTTTCCTGCTCCCTCAGAAATAAAGGAATAAAGCATCAAGAGCAATCGCTTCAATGAATCATTTTGATAACTGAATTAAGAGCCTTGAAACGTGGAGCATGCAGTGAGTTTCATCAAATTGCTTCAATTTCCAGTCTTAGTGCAAGATCTTCATTACTGAAAGAAATTCATTAGAGAGAATTCATTTCATTAGAGAGAAGAAGGTTACGCGGTGACCTAATTGAGGCGTATAAGATGATCAAGGGATTGGATAGGGTGGATAGTGAGAGCCTTTTTCCTTGGATGATGATGACCAACACGAGGGGACATAACTTTAAATTAAGAGGTGGTAGTTATAGGACGGATGTCAGAGGCAGGTTCTTTACACAGAGGGTGGTGAGAGCGTGGAATGCCCTGCCTGCAGCAGTTGTGGACTCGCCTACTTTGGGGGCATTCAAATGTTCGGTGGATAGGCATATGGATGATATTGGAATAGTTTAGGTTAGAGGATCCACTGGCCGGTGCAACATTGAGGGCCAAAGGGCCTGTACTGCACTGTAATGTTCTATGTTCTATGTTCTAGAAGTGTAAGATAGATAATCAGTTTTTTGATGCTTTAATATTTTAGCAACAGCATAGTAAAGCAGTGAAGGAGATGGAAGTTACTCCATGTCATGAAGAATGTCAGTTATGTCTTGCCTCTGAGTCTAAATGTTGTAGTTTAAGTTCCATTCCTTAAACCTGAGCACAAAAACTAAGGCTGATGCTCAAATACAATGCCGATGGAGTGCTGCGCTGTCAGAAATGCAATGTCTTTTGGAGGAGATGTTAAACTCAAGTCCTGTCTGCTCCTTTAGCTAGGCATGAATTCCTATGGCACTATGTTGATGAGGATTAGGACAGATTTCCCTTTTGTTCTAGCCAATATTTATCAACACCGGCATTTAAAAAAGCAAAATACTGCAGATGTTGGTGATCTGAAATAAAAACAGAAAATGCTGGAAAAACTCAGCAGGTCAGGTAGCATCATGGAGAGAGAAACAGTATTAGTATTTCAAGTCAATGTGATCTTCAGAATCTTTGAAAAAGATCATCTGATCATTATAACATTGTTTTGAGAGCTTTCTATATGCAGATGTGTTGCTATTTTTCCTACCTTACAACAGCAATTATACTTCAGAAGTACTCCATTGGCTATAAGGCACCGTAGAGAGGTTGGAGAAACTTGGTTTATTCTTACTGGAACTTCATATCAGGCAATATCCTGGTAAATCTTTTCTGTATCCTCTCCAAAGCTTCCACATCCTTCTGGTAGTGTGGCAACCAGAATTGAACATTATATTCCAAGTGCAGCCTAACTAAGATTCTATAAAGCTGCAACATGACTTGCCAATTTTTAAACTCAATACCCCGGCCGATGAAGGCAAGCATGCTGTATGCTTTCTTGACACAGGCCACTTTCAATGATCTATGTATCTATATACCCAGATCCCTCTGCCTATCAATATTCTTAAAGATTCTGCCATCTACTGTTAAGGGGCGACTTGATAGAAGTCTACAAGATTATGAGAGGCAGAGTGGATAGTCAGCTTTTTCCCAGGGTGGAGAGTCAGTTACTAGGGGGCACAGGTTTAAGATGTGAGAAGCAAGATTTAAAAGAGATGTACGAGACATATTTTTTACACAGAGAATAGTGGGTGCCTGGAGCTCATTGCCAGGGAAGGTAGTAAAATTGGATATGATAGTGACTTTTAACAGGTTTCTTGACAAGTACCTGAATAGGATAGGAATTGAGGGATATGGTCCCTGGAAGGTTAGGGAGTTTTAGTTAAGTCAGGCAGCATGATCGGTGTAGGCTTAGAGGGTTGTTTCTGTGCTGTAATTTTCTTTGCTCTTTGTTCACAGTGGGCCAGGAGAATCGGCCCACTGTGTTGGCCGGTTCGCAAGATTCCCAAAGTAGCTCATACCGTGCTTGTATCTCTCAGGCCTGGATTTCCAGTGGTGTTTGTGTGGCGCTAGAAATTGGCTGATTTAAATAGTATTTTACATAATATTTAAATGCTATTAGCATTCCCCAGGCTCTCTATCATCCCCCAGAGTGTTTCACTCCAGTGGGGTTCAGACTAGTTTTCCACCTTTGAGTAACTAATGGGATGACCCTGCTGGAGTGAAGAGGAAGCAATCGGGGCTCCCAAAGTGTTCGTGATGGGGGCAGGGGAGTAGTGCCTCCTGGGCATGGGCATCTTGGCAATGCCAGTCTATATCCTTGGCATTGCCCATGGGGCAAAGTGCTGATGCCCACAGGTACCTTGGCGCTGCCCACCAGGCTTGGAGAAGTACCAAGGGGGCAAGAGCCTGTTTTCTGGGCATAGGGACAGGCCTGCTGGAGGCGGGGACTAGGGGATGATTGGTGGGAGTGGGGGTGGGGGGGTTCCACTGCATTGGGATCTAGTCAGGGCTGGAGGGAGGCCAGTGATTGCGGTGGGCTGGAGGTTGGTCAATGGGGGGTGGGGTTTGCCTGGTGGGGTGTGGGGGGATAGTCATCATTGCCTGCGGAGCTGGGGGAGGAGAGATTGTGGTGGCGCCGAGTGGGCTGGGGAGAGGATTCGGGGCTGGCCTGCAAATGACTGGGGGACTGCGATTGGACTGTGAGGGGAGTGGGGCAGGGGGCTGGGGGCAGAACTGTGGGGGTCCTGGACTGGCCAGCGATCAAAACTTTGGGGCCACTGTGCATGCGCAGAGACCTGCTGGTGTCAGCCTGTCCAGCATTAATACGCACCCCCACCCTGAAATTTAATGATATTCACATTGGTGGCCTCTCAGTGCACAGAGTGTGGGAGATGCTCGCGTGAACTCCCACTGAAAAAAATTACTCCAGTTTTCCTGTAAATTTATAACACTGGAGGAGGGCCTCAAAAAAACAGAAGTTGAGAACCCCTCCCCTCAGACAGGGTGGCACAGTGTCACAGTTCTTGAGAGAATCACTCCCATTATATTCAATTCTGGGCACCGTACTTTCGGAAGAATGAGAAAGCTGTAGAGAAAGTGCAGAGAAAGTGCAGAGAAAGTTTATGGATAGTTATAGAGAAGAAGAACTTCAGTTAAGTGGACAGATTGAAGAAGCTGGGGCTGTTCTCCTTAGAGAAGATTGACAGGAGATTTGAAAGAAGTGCTCAAAATCATTAGATGGCTGGAGAAAGGAATAGGAGAAAATGTTTCCATTGGCAGCAATGCTGAGAACCAGGGAACACTGATTTAAAGAGATTGGCAACATAAGCAATAAAAAGTATGAGGAATTTTTTACACACAGCGAGTGTTTAGAATCTGGAATGCACTATCCGAGACTGAAGAAAAATAATAGGGAAAGAGTGGGGGTGTGGGACTAGCTGAGTTTCCCTTGCAGAGAACTGATAAGATCATGACGGCCTCTTTATGTACTGTACCCATTCTCTGATTCAAGATTAGAAAAGTGTTGTTCTGTTTTATGATCAGAGAATAGTGATAGTGAAACCAATATCATCTCTTTCACAAAAAGATGTTTTTGGCCAGAACCAAAATTCCAAGAGGATCAGGTGACACTGCTGTCTTCTCATCAGTTGGCTGGGCCAGAGGGTAACACCTCCCTCTCGCAGAAGGAATGAAATTGATATGGCCATACTGTTCATAAAGATGGAATTGTGTAATGGCTTGAACATTGGACCACATTTTGATCGTGGTGATGAATAAATGTTGCCAGCTATTCATTACACTTATCCACAGAGTTTATATAGAGCTTTGTAATGGAACTGGGTGTAATTATAAAGCCATTTCAGCACAGTACCCATTCATAGGGGATCTGAGACTTGTGTGAACATGGTGAAGATTCCACTACCTTCCTCACCACTGATGTTAATATATCAGTGGTGTCCAGGATTAGTTCTAGCTCCCATTTGGAAGATGAACATTACACTTTCTGTTTTTTTTAATTCATTCAAGGAAGTGGACATCTTTGGAAAGGCCAGCATTTCTTGTCTGTCTCTAATTGTCCTAGAAAAAGTGGTGACAAGTCATTTTCTTGTTTTCTTCTTCTTTCTTCTACTTTGGCAGTCCCTCAGGGTCAAGTATAACTTGCTTCCATTTCAGGGAGGTGGGTTCTGTGGTGGCTGAATAGTGCGATCCTGGAGCCACAGACTCTACCATGGGTTTGGCAGATAGTGTTTGATGAGATGGGTGAGAGGCTCTTGGATTCTGTGTTCTCTTTCCGCTGTGTATGTTTGACCTCCTTATGTTCCACCCAGTGCCGCTCGAGGTGATTGGTGCCTTCACGTTGCTTCTTCTCCAGTTTGTGTGTTCTAAACCAAGCGATTCCCATGTGTCGATTGGGATGTTCCATTTATTTAAGGAGATTCTCAAGGTGCCCTTATAGCATTTTCTCTGCCCTCCTAGTGAGTGCTTGCCATTGAAGAGTTCAGAGTATAGCATTTGTTTTGAGGGTCTTGTGTTAGACATGTGGACAATGTGGCCCATCCATGGCAGTTGGTCCAGCATGATCAGTGTCTCTTTACTGGGGATATTGGCCTGGGAATGGATGTTCACATTGGTATGCCTACCTTACAGGATTATGTGGAGGCAATGTTGGTGATATCTCTTCAGGGATTTCAGATATCGGCTATAAATTGTCCATTTTCTAATGCATACAGGAAGGTGTGGACCTTGGCTGCTTCATGGACCATGAGCTTGGTATTGGGTTTGAAGTGTCAATCTGTGAACTCTCTATTCTTCAGGGGTCCAGAAACTGCACTAATGCTTTGGATTCGATGTCTGCATGTGTTAAAAGGGGACCAACAAGGTATGGGAAATGATCCACATTGTCCAGGGGCTCACCATGGATCTTGATGGTTGGGGAGATAGTTTTGTGTGGCAGGAGTGGTCTGTCAAGAGCCTTTGTTTTCTGAATGTTTAGTCTGACACCCATTCTCTCATGTACCTCAGTGAATGCTTCAATAATGTTTTGTAGCTCGGCCTTTGAGTGTGTACACAGAGGCAACATCTGTATGCTGCAGCTCGATTACAGAGTTGGGGTGGTCTTCGTTCTGACCTGGAGTGTCAGAGGTTGAACAGTTTCCCACTTGTGTGGTAGGTTAGCTCCACTCCAACAGGGAGCTTCAAGTTGATGAGCCAGAGTGTTTCTGTAAGGAAGATGGAGAAGAGCTTTGGTGCGATGACACAGTCGTGTTTGACCCCAGTTTGAACTTGTATTGGGTCTATGGTGGTTCTGTTGTTGGGAATCATGGCTTGCATGCCAGCATGGAGAATGGCGATGAATTTCTATGGACAGTTCAATTAGAGGAGGATGTTCCACAATCCCGCATGGTTGACAGAATCGAAGAAGGCCATGTTCAGAGGTTGATGCTGCTTCTTGCTCTTTTCCTGGATTTGCCATATGCTGAAGATCATGTCCATTGTGCCTCTTGTTGTGCAGAAGCCGCACTGAGGCTCAGGGAGGAGCCCTTCAGCCATTGGGAGGAGGCTGGAGAACTCCTCCCTTCATTTCTCAGAGTGGTGTAAGCACTGTGGGTGTTTAACCTCCAAATCCGTGAAGCTGCTCTCACTCAATATTAACTTGTTCTTTGAAGACTATTCAGGCAATAAGAGATAAGTAAGTCTTGAAATTCAAGAAGTATTTATTAAGCAATAAAAGTAATGCTCCAAAACTTGCCCAACACCATACTTGTTTCCCGATTCAGTCTCAGGAACATGGAGGGTGATCTTACCATTGTGCCCTGCGAGCTGGTAAGCTCATGCGAGGGCCAAGAAATCAGGTTTGCTCTCGATTTTGTGCCTCTCGCAATCTTACCGGCACCAGATATCCTGTGTGATCAGCCTCATGCCCATTTTTGGTGCGAGTCTGAATAAATTATTTAAATTTAATTTACTTATATTTGTCATGTGATTAGTAAGCCTTGGACTCAGTTGTCCAGGCTCAGTTGCCTCTGTGGCTGGGAGACAATCCTTCCGGCAAGAATCACAGGTGGTCCTCAGCAACGGGGACCAGATGTGATGCTCCTGCCAGCAGAACCTGGGGCGATTGAGGACCCCGCAGAAGTCGGGGAGAAGGGAGTACCAAGCACTCTCAGCTTGGCAGTGTCAGCCTAGCATCTTGGCACTGCCCACCAGGCACCTGGGACTGTCCACTGGGCACTGGAAAAAAGTTGAACAGCAGAGGCGGTGGGGGCGCAGTCAGCCTTTCGCTGGAAGTGAATGAGAGGCAGGTGAATACATGCAAGTCTATTTTAAGGCTGTTTTATATCTGCTAGTGCCCAGGCCCACCCTCGCTCCCCTTAATGACCTTATCAGGAAAGGTCCTTGCCAGTGAAAAATAGACATGCTCCCATGAAGAGAGAGCAGTCAGCTTGGCCTTACTGGTGGAACTAGAGGCTATTGAGATCCCCTGGGGAGGCTGTGGGATGGATGCCCCTTACGCAGTGCTAGACTGGCATTGCCATTCTGGCACTTGGGCAATGCCTTCAGGGCAATGCCAGGGAGCGGGTCTATTAAAGCAGGTTCCAGTGTGGGCAGGGACCAATGGGGGTGTGGCCAGTCGGGATGTGGCCTGTGTAGGACAGGGCTAATAGGAGAGGGGCTGGTGGAGGGCCTAATGGAGGGAGGCACTAATGGGAAGCAGGGCTAATGGGTGAAGTGGCTCGCTGCCGCTCTGCAGTGATTGTTTGGGCGGGTTGGGGGAATGGAGGGAGAGGCTTCCCGCTGCAGAGATCTTTGCAGAGATAGGTGGGGGGAGGGTGGGACGAGGGCCCACTGCCACTCTGCAGGGATAAGTGGGGGGATGGAGGGGGGGGTGGCCCGATGCCACACTGCAGCGATTGGTTGGGGGTAGGGCAGCGGATCTGCGTTCAGTGGGGAGGGTGGAGGTCTGTGATTGGTAGGTGAAGGGGAGGTTTGTGATCGATCTGGGTGGCGGGGGTTGGGTAGGGGTATCGGCCAGGCCTCCGCAATTGTAAGAGGGGGGAGCTACTTCAAACAGCCTGCACTAATAAGTTTTAAGAGGCGTCTGGACCAATGCATGAATAGAATGGGAATAGAAGATTACGATCCCCGGAAGGATAGGGGGTTTTAGTTCAGTTGGGCAGCGTGGTTGGTGCAGGTTTGGAAGGTCGAAGGGTCTGTTTCAGTGCTGTAATTGTATTTGTTTTTTGTTGTTTAGTCAGGGCCTGACGGCTCTCTGTTTTCTATCAGATTCCTGTACTGTTAAGGCACATGTGCAGCATCAGAGGTCTGCACAATGCACTACCTCCCTCTATAATAGGCTTTTGAGTGCATTAAACCCTGTTCATAGGCTTCTGCAGCAAGCAACAGACTTGCTTAACATTTTGCAGGCAAAATGCATACGGGGGGGAGGGGGGGGGCGGTGGGGAGTGGGAGGGCATTGAAAACTTGGCTAAAAGATGAATCTGAAACTCTCCCAGCACTTAGGAAAAAATAGTAAGACCGCCCTCTGTATAACGGGCCTTTCTGCTGCTCAGAGCAGGAAGACCTGTACATGCGCAATGGTGCCCTCTGCTGCTTTCAGCCAGAATTCAGGTGATTTAAGCCCTGCCCATAGTTTTAGGAATATTAACAGCAAGTCTTTATTGACTATTTGTAACTATTTACATATAGTAAAGAATACAGGTAAGAACCTATATCCAATTCTAGGTCTTAACATTACACTGAGCCTCGGTCTGGATCATGTGTCTTCTTATGTACCCTGTGGGCAACTGTAGTCAGTCCCTCATTAACTGTGCACATTACAATTCTCCCCAAAGTCCTTTATCCCATATATATGGGGTTACCCCAATTTACTTCATGGTTAAGATTGCTAGCAGTCTCATGCATATAGCATGTTGTTACTACCTTGATGCCATTTTGGCATTATTGCCATTACTATATTATTATTATAACACTAGCCTATCTTTCAAGTCCTTGAATTTAAAGGTTCATGAAGTCTGAAGACCTTTTAACTCTTTGCCATCTCATTCACAGTTCAGTCCAAGGTGTGGCCGGCTCTATTGGTTCTGGTTCTTGCCATTGGCTTGGAAGTTTGACTGGCATTTGGGTATCATCATTGATAGTTCTCCACCATGTGATGGGAAAGGCCAGTTTAGAGCGAGATGGGGACTCCTCCTGTTTCGCCAGACTACATTTGCTCTGCCAATTTGGTATGACTGGGGATGGTCCTAGTTCTGTTTGAGAACTGTTCCTTGTCACCCGAGGTTCGAGATCCAGAACTTGTCACCCTGCTTTGGTGGTGGCAAATATCTGGTGCCTTTTGTTAGAAGCAGAAATTTGCTTTTCTTTGAATGACTGCTCTTTTATTTGACTATCCTGGTAGTTCCTAATTACAATCCTCCAGGAGTTTGGATGGAGACAGGCCACACTGTAAGGGGGTGGGGCTGTATGTAAGCAGTACAGTGGGAAGTTCTGACACAGGAGCCCCCTGTGTGTAAGTGTCAGATATTATTTGTGAGAACAATGAAAAATAGATACTATAGCCACATGATAGAAACCAGGTTTCTGATAAGGGATATGTAATAAGACACATGTTTGGAGCAATCAAAGAGAAAATGTTCTAGATCAATAAAGGAACAGAAACTTCTCCGTGATCCACTAGAGAATTTGGATCAGTCTTTACCTATTTTCAGGCATTTCCTACAGGGGTTTGACTGGACTGAAAAAAGGGAAATCTACTAGTGGAAGCTGTAAATCATTGCAAATCAATCTTCATCAACACCTCAGACTATTTCAGGCTTGCAATATTTCAACATTTTGGGGATGATTTTCTGAAAAAAATTCTAAGTGTCGGATTTGTGTAAAAACTGTAAATCCCACCATTTTTTTTTCAGAGGAAGTTTAAAAAAGAATCTCCCATACTCTGCGCATTGCAGACTTTGAACCCTGTCCAAAATGCTGGCAGCGTCATCATGGAGCCCCCTCGGTCCATTGAACCTGCACTGACTATAATCCCACCCAGACTCTATTTCCCCAACCCTCATTTGCCCTGCTAACCGCCCCCCTCCCACCAACATAGCCTTGAGCGGGCAACTGCGCGTGCGCCCATCTGGCCGATATTGGAGCACGCGCAATGGCCCTGTCTGCCAGCCTTCCAATTGCTGGACAGCTCAACTGCTGGCCAGCCCCTGTCATCCCCGCTATGCTGACCCTCTCACCAACCCCACAGCCCGATTGTTGGTCTCCCGGACATGTCTGGGCCAGCTTTGACCTCTCCCCCCCCCATCATCCCAACACACCCTTTCCCATGCCCAGCAGCCTGCCCCTTTCCACCCCGCTGGCCAGCCCCACCAGCCTCCCACCCTCCCCACCTATCCTGCCTGCAGAGTGGAACTTCCCTCACACACAGATCACCCCCCCCCCCCCACAAAAAGCACTGTCCCATTAAGCCCCACCCCTTGACGCTACCCTATCACGCAGCTTTCAGGAGGTTAAAATATCACCTCTTTAAAAACACATCTGTCTTCAATCAGTCGAGAAGTGGAAAAAAGTGGAACCATCTGACCATCTCTCCCTCGACCGTAACACTGTGCTTTTCATTAGGAGATACTGATGTCAAACTCACTGGTCTATAAATAAGCGGGTTATCCTTGCCACCCTTCTTAAATAACAGGACAACAGTGGCTATCTCCAATCCTCTGTGACCTCACCAATGAAGAATCAAAGATTTCTGTTCGAGAGCCAGCAATTTTATCTCTTGTCTTCGTTAGTAATCTGAGATAGATGCCATTTGGCCTGGGAATTTGTCTACATTAATGCTTTTCAATTTACCGAACACTTTCTTCGTTGTAATGATGACTTGTTCTAAAGGGTTTGCATATCCCTCCAAGACATCAATGTGTCCTTCTCCTTTGTAAATACTGCTGCAAAGTCCCCATTAAGATCTCACCCACTTCCTTTCGTTCTACACATAATTTCCTTCCTTCGTCCTTAAGTGGTCAGGATTTACATTTGGTGTTTGGTACCTGATCAATCTGGCAGAATGTAAAATTTAGTCAAATTATGTCTGGCGCACCTCCCAACGTCATCATGCACTTGTGCAATATTTTAGTCACTGGGCACGTGAGGGAGTCAGAAGCCTGCCCACCTATAATCAAGCAGCCTACTTAGCTCATTAAGGAGTCAAGTGAACTAAATTTTACACAATCCCTCTGCTTTTATGTTTGGTAGATGGGCTGATTGGCCAGGCAGCCCTTAAGTTTTAGTGCAAGCTCAGTTTAGGTCACGATGATCTGTCAGAGCTGAAATAAAATTTAAAAATGTGTCTGGGACCGAGGTTTGAGCTTGAATGTGCTACCCTAAACAGAGTTTGCAGCCCAGTTTATTTCTAACAGGTTTGCAGTTCCCTGAGACAGCTCCACAAGGAGCACATTAGAAGTGCCTGCCCTAACCCTCCCATGTCTTAGCACCCACACTCTTCACAGCCAGAACCGTGTTTCATGCCCATTTCCATGCCATCGAGTGCACTCGTCTAATGGGCAAAAGGTTCAGGCCTTTGAAAATTTTTAGTTGATCATAGATTATGCCAGATGAACCTGAATGAATTTATTGAAGAGATAACTCTAGTAATGGATACAGGAATGCCGATGGATGTGATTTATATAGACTTCCAGAAAGTATTTGATAAGGTATTTAATAAAGCAACTGTCCACTAAAGTTGAAGCACATGGAATTGAAGACCGATTATTAACATGATTAGACCTAAAGGAGACAGAATAATGACAATAAATAAGTACTCTAATTGGCAGGATGAGGCTAATGCAGTGCTTTGACAATTCATCACTTTTGTTAACAGCTTTGACGATGGAATAGAAAACCTTAAAACCACATTTGCCAATGACACAAAGATAGGTGACATTGTAATTAGTGTAGATGGAAACATAAATTTACAAAGCATAATTGCAAAATTGGCAAATGGATTGAAATGTCGATAATTTATTTAATCTGAGTATGAAAGGAATCAGACAGATTATTTTCTAAATGGCAAAAAGTTACAAACAGTGAAGATACAAAGACAATTAGGGATCTATATGCATCAATCATGAAAATATTATGAACAAACAATAATGAAAATTCTAGAAGTAATCAAAGGTTTCATCCTATAGTCTGAAAGATGTGGTGGTTAGGTGTAATGGCCATGCTAAATTCTCTACTGGTGTATCCAAACAGGTGTCAGAGTGTAGTGACTAGGGGATTTTCACAGTGACTTCATTGCAGTGTTAATGTAAGACTACCTGTGAAGCTGGTAAATACCTTAAAAAATGCTAATCCTTCAAGTGGATTATAATGCATTTTAAGGGAATATAAGTCATGTTTCAGCTATAAAAAGCCCTGGTTAGACAATACCTGAAGAACTAGGAACATTTTAGGCACCATACCTTAGAAAGGATATGTTAGCCTTGGAAGAAGTGTAGTGCAGTTTTACTGGAATGATACCTCATCCAAGAGTTAAGCTATGAGGAGAGACTAAACAAACCAGGTTGTAGTCTTGGAATTTGGGAACTTCATGACTGATTTAATTGAAGTTTTTAATATATTTAGGGAAACTGACAGAGGTTTTGTTGTTCTGTCACAGGATGTGGATGTTGCTGGCTAGGCTAGCATTTGTTGCCCATTCCTAATTGCCCTTGAGAAGGACATATATTGAAGGAGGACCTGGGCATGATGTTGTTGGGGGAATCAAGAGTGGTTTTCAAGACAAATCTGGAATGATGCTAATGTGGGGGATGGAAACAGATTTGGTATTGAGAGGAGAAGCAGAAATTGTGTTGGATGGGGGGATTCTATGAACGGTATTAAAAGGAGAACCAGGAATTATGTAGAAAAAGGAATGGAGAGTGGTGTTAGAGGGAGAACTGAGAATTATTTTGAAGGGAATGGGGACATTTAAATGTGGATTGATAGATAGGGAGAAGAAAGTGAGTTTCTTCTGTTTATATTTTCTTGTCTGGAATGTGAAAACTGCTGACAAGCACAGAATTTGCTGCCCATCAATAATTGCCATTATGAAGGAAATGGTGAGCTACCTCCTTGCTGCAGAATTGCTTAGATACATGCCTCTGGACTGGTCAGATGAGCAGAGCAATGGCAAATTGAATTCAACACAGAAAAGTGTGAAGTAATATACTTGAGGAGGGCTAACAAGGCAAAGGATTTCACTGTAAATTATAGGACCCTGGAAAGTACTGAAGACCAAAGGGATTTGGGATGCATATTCACAGACCCTTGATATGGCAGGGCAGATAGATAGGTTAAAAAGACGTATGGGCTGAAACATAGAATACAAACAAAGGGTGGTCATGCTGGAACTGTACAAAACACTGGGTAGGCCATTACTGGAGTTATGCAGTTCTAGTTACCACATTATAGGAAGGATGGATAGCAATGCAGAGAAGATTTATAAGGATGTTGCCTGGGCTGGAGAGTGAGAACTATGTGGAAAGAGTGAATAGGCTAGGGCTGTTTTCCTTGGAGCAGCCAAAGTTGAGAGGGGACATGATGGAGGTGTGTAAGATTATGGGGGGCATGTTAGGGATGGTAGAAAGGCACCTTTTCCATCAGTAGCAGAGTCAATAATCAATAAAACAAGAAGCAGAAGACTGAGAAGGGAATTGAAGAGAATATTTTTCACCCAGAGGGTGGTGGAGTCATTGCCTGAAAGGATGGTTAAGCTAGAAACTCTCATAATATTAAAGGAGGATTTAGATATTCACTTATGCTGCTGTAACTTCCATGGCTATGGGCCAAGTGCTGGAAAATTGGATTTATGTAGTCAGTTGTTGACTGGAGTGGATATGAAAGGCTGAATGACCTTCATCTGTTTTGTAAATGTCTATGAATCTATGGTTGAGGGGATAGGATAGCAGGTAAATAGGGAATGATATCTGAGCGTTCCCAGGAATTACATGGTCTCAACCTTGTACCAGATCTAGCACGGCAGGAGAAGTGATTTTGTTGACTCTATTTGACATTTTGTATGTAAAGGTGCAGCATACTGCTGAAGTTGGATTAGTTTTCATATCAGGGAATTAAAGCTCATTGATCAAATTGCCAGAGTTCTTTTGCACCTAGGAAGAGGTCCATTAAAATAAAACACACAAATCATAAAAGTCCCAGGCTTCACCACAGATACAAACTGACAACTGAAGATTTGCAGCAAAACTGCATAATTTGTTGGATCCTGAATAATAAGGTTACACAAATCACAGGAAGACTGGGAAGATCAGAGAGAAATCTTAGCCACCTGCCAGAGACAAAGTAAGCAGACAAGTTGAAACCTGGGAAGAATACTTCCCACAGTACCTTCAGCTCTCTCTAATAAAACCTTGCCCTTCTAAAGCAGTTAGACTCCGTTGATAAGTAGAACCATTCCTTGATCTTTGTGACCCACTGTAGTCTTGCTGAGCCCCCTTGTAAGCCATTGAACTGGACCTCTAGCCTGTATGGATTAATACAAGGATAGATGATAAAATCTCTCAGTGGATAGTAGGACTACAGTTCCCAGCAGTCGGTGTCACGTTACACCACTTCCTTAGGCAGGGTGGGGTGGAGTACAGCTGGACGATTTGGAAAATCTGAGTTCACATTTCCAGTGGTTTTTGCTTTTAGTTTGTAAAGCTACAGAACGGGGAGAAATCTTTTGCAAAGCTTGGCTACTAGGTATTCCTTCATTGTGTCTGTTTTTAATACTTTAAATAAAATAAACCGGGGAAGGAAAAAACTACGGGTAGATTTGTTTTCTTTTCTGCTCAGTTTAACAGAATAAAGATGTAACCTTGCTTAGATTAGAATTTGATCGTGTGTTTAGAGTTAAAACCAAAATCCAGAAAGAAACTTTGAAGTGACATTAGTAAAAGTTATCTGAACAACTTTTTGTGGTTGCCTCCACTGATTTTTCTTTTATTTGTTTTGACTAGATTGGAAGAATGGCATCGAAGGGGAAGGTAGGTCAAATACAAACTGGGGGAGGGGAACTATTGTGCATATACTAATTTTGTAAATAACTTTAACTGTACTTTTATTAGAGGAAAATGCTCTATTTAAGCGAAACCAGGCTGAATGCACCCAGTCTTGAGACAAGAGAGAGTCCAATCAACATTTTAAGTTAACACTGTTACTATACAGGCTGAATGGCTGCACTTTCTGAAAAAGGGTGGAAACATTGAACTGATTCCAAATATTTGAAAAAGTCAGAAAAATCCTGAATCCAGACAGGATACAGCCTTCTGGGATTGCTTAATGGTTTTTTTTTTAATACTTATAGTACATTGAGGGTTTACCATTATCATTTCAGTGTCAGTAATCTCTGCCAGTTGACCTAAATGGGTATCATGTGAGCTTGTCAATGAGCGACAGTAGGTTATTTGATGGGCGAAGAGGATACTAAGGCTCTTCCTGCTGTAATCTAATTCTGTCTGTGTATTCCCGTTCTATATGCTCCTTTCCTTAGACAATGATAACAAAATTAGTTAAAACACAACTGTAATTCCAGAGATACGCTAGCTCAGAGCTGCCTGGGATTGAATGTCTTTATTGTGTTTGGCTTGGATACGCGTGGAAGTGGTGACATTCGAAGATCAGAGTCTTAACATCTGCTCCTTTGCCGTTCTGGATCGAATTTACTTGTGTTTATTTAGTTGAGATTACCGATTTCACTGAACGGTTACTGATGCTTGATGCCATTTTTATTCAGCTGAAGGCTGTGTGGTTAGTGTTGGATATTACTTCATAGCAACGTGTCAGTGCTGCTGCAACTGCAGCCTTGCCAAAGTTCTTATGCGTGGCAGCTGTGATCTAGTCTACTTCACAGTTTAGCGATTGGCAGCAAATCTCACTGCTGTTGAAGTAACTTTGTTAAAGGAGAGATTTGTGAGGAGTGAATCATGAAGTGTTATTTTTGTTAAAGCGACAGTGCTGCTTTATTTAACTGTTGCTTTTCTTGAGGTTGTGGGTCAGGTGAATATTGGCTCCTCAATAGTTGGACAGTCTGTTTTTTTGTTTAATCTTTGTTAGCTTCGTGTGTGATAAAAATTGAAGCCTTTAGGATTGCTTCTTTGCAAAGAATATGAGATCTTTGGATACAAAACTTGCTTAACAAATTTTATAACATTTGATTTCAATAGTGCACCTAAACATTGCTTGCTTGGCAACTTATTTATTTCTCATGGAATTTCTAAAATTTATTTGAAACTGTTGAATTTTGCTTTGAACTCAGTATCACTGAGTTGTTATCCACTGCCTGTGGATTGTTATTTTATTGTGTCTAGTGCTGCTTGGAAATTAATATAAATAATAGGCTTTTTGGTGTGATGCCTTCCCTTGTCCTTCCACATAAGCCAATAGTTTGACTTTGCGCTTCTATGTGATCTCAGCCATGTGGAGATTTTGTTCAGTGAATAGAACAAAATCACCATTTCCCAAGCAAGCAGTAAATCTACCATCCATTCTGTACGGAAGTTCTCTTGCTTCAGTATTTATTCAGGCTTCGATGTATTGTAAAAGGGTTCACAGTTTTAATTGTGTCTATCTTGAGGCCAAACATTGTGTGTTTTCAGGAAGGAGTTGGATATGGCTCTTGAGGTGAAGAGGATCAGAGGATATGGGGGGAAGACAGAATTATGCTATTGAGTTGGATGAATAGTCATAATCATACTGAGTGGTGGAGCAGGGTTGAAGGGCCAGATGGCCTGCTCTTATTTTCAATATTTTCCTAGCTTTGAGTACTGCCAGCAGTTGCACTGCTTAAACTGCCATCCTCGACTGAAATCACCAGGCTCCATATAGATCTGGAAGTGAAAGAAGGAACTGGGGCTGTGTAGAACTTAGTAAGCTAATCCCAATTGGGCCATATCTCTCTATACCCATTTTACCCATGTATCTGTCTAAATGCTTTTTAAAAGACAAAATTATACCTGCCTCCACTACTAGCTCTGGCAGTTTGTTCCAGACACTCACCATCCTCTGTGGAAAAAGTTGCCCCTCTGAACCCTTTTCATATCTCTCTCCTCTCACCTTAAACCTATGCCATTTAGTCTGAGACTCCCTTACCTTTGGGAAAAGATGTTGACTATCTAGCTGGTCTATGCATCTCATTATTTTATCGACCTCTATAAGGTTATCCCTGAGTTTTCTCTGCTCCAGGGAAAAAGATCCCAGTCTATCCAGCTTCTGCTATAACTCAAACCATCAACTTCTGATAGCATCCTAGTAAATCTCTTCTGCGCGCTTTCTAGTTTAATAATATCCTTTCTATAATACGGTGAACAGAACTTATACAATATTCCAAATATGACCTAAGCATATGACTTAAATATGACTTGTACAACTTTAATAAGACGTCCCAACTTCTGAGTTCAATGTAATGACCAATGAAACGAAGCATGCCAAATACTTTCTACACCACTTTCAAGGGGCTATGAATGTGTTTCCTTCGATCTCTGTTCTATAACACTCCCCACACTCTACCATTAACTGAGTAAGTCCTGTCCTGATGCGAGGTGATGCATTTATCTAAATTAAACTCCATTTGCCACTCATCAGCTGACTGGTCCAATTGATCAAGATCTTGTTGCAATCCGAAATAACCTTCTTCATTGTCCGTGATGCCACCAATCTTGGTGTCATCTGCAAACTTACTAACTACGCCTCCTAAATTCCCATCCAAACCATTAATATAAACGACAAATAACAGTGGACCCAGCACTGTTCCCTGAGGCACACTGCTGATCACAAGCCTACAGTTTGAAAAACAACTCTCTATAACCACCCTCTGTCTTCTGTCATCAAGCTAATTTTATATCCGTTTGGCTACTTCATCTTAATCCTGTGAGATATAACCTATCATTGCAGTATTTTGTCAAAGACTTTGCTAAAGTCCCTGTAGACAACATCAGCTGCACTGCCCTCATCAACCTTCTTGAGAATGAGACAAGATAAGGCAATATTCTTATTGAAGTCAATCGGCATGCTTGTGCATTATTCCCACATGTGTCATGTTGGAATTTCTAGATTTTTCAGAATTTGAATGCTTTGAATTGCATGGTATCTTTTTATTTAAAAAAAATGCATGCACAAAAAATACATTCATAACATGACCAAATCTGTAAATCCTCCCAAATTATACCTATGACAGATGATAAGAGTGGGATAGTCTTCTGGTCACCATATTTAATGGCATCAGACTGACAACCCGTTCCAGGAAACACTGGAAACAATCATAAACAGGTGCTTTTTCTGCCTCATGTGCCAGTAAGCACAGGAAATGTCTAAGTGTTTCAACTACTTCCTCTTTCACTATGAGCTGGGCAGTATCTTCTTCCTTTGTAAAGACAGATGCAAAATACTCATTTATTATTTTGGCCATGTCTCTGCCTCTGTGTATAGATCCCTAATCAGCTCTTCCCTTTTTACCATTTGTGTTATTATTTATCTGCTGATAGAAGATCTTTGCACTTCCTTTTTATTTTAGCTACCAGTTTCTTCTACTCCTCTCTCTTTGCTTCTTTTGTTTCTTTTTCACTGCACCCCGCCAAAAAAGCTTTCTATATTCTGCCTGATTCGCAATTATATTATCCACCTGACATATGCATTGTCTTTCTACTTCATCTTGCTTTCTATCACTCGTGATCTAGGAAGTTCTAGATTTGTTTATCTGAACTTTCCCCCAGGTGGGAACATAGTTCAACTGTACCTAGAATCATAGAATCCTAACAGTGCAGAAGGAGGCTGTTTGGCCCACTGACCCTGCATGGATAACAATCCTACCCAAGCCCTATTCCTGTAACTCCATATATTTACCTTATCAATCCCCCTGACTCTAAGAGGGCAATTTTAGCATGGTCAGTCAACCTAACTTGCACATCTTTGGACTGTGGGAGGAAACCAGAACACCGGGAGGAAATCCATGCAAACACGAAGAGAATGTGCAAAGTCCACACAGACAGCGACCCAAGCCGAGAATCGAACCCAGGTCTTTGCAGCAGCAATGTTAACCACTGTGTTGCCCATTCTCGCCCAATTGAAGTTGACCTTCCCCAATTAAGTAATGTTACTGTGGATTACTCCTTGTCTTTTTCCATAGCAATCCAAACCTTGTGATACTCTGATTACTCTCCCCAAATGCTTCACTAATGATCCATCCGATTTTCTCAGAACCAGATGTAGCAATGTCTCCTTACAGAATATACCCTGTAGTGCAATGATTCTTAGCTTTCACTATGTAGATTCTGCCCTTGACCATTTGAAGACATCCTTTCTCTCCAGCAGGATAATGCTGTCCCTGACCAACACTGCTTCTCCACTTCTTTCTTATCTGAGCAGCTTGTATCGGGGTGTTTATTATATAGTCCTCCTCTTTTGAGCCAGGTCTCTGTTATTGCCACATCATATTTCCATGTACTGTGCCTTCAGCCTGCTGATTATATTGACCAGATTCTGAGAATTCACATTTACTGAGAGTAAACCTCATTTAGACTTTATCAAATTCCTTCTTACTCTCATCCAATTTATAGTGCAAACTATCCCTCTCAATTCTTGATTTCCCTCATTATTTCCTTCTGGTTCCCGCACATCTGCTTTAAACTCTTCCCTCCAATAGCATTAGCAAATCATCCCACAAGGATATTGGTTCTGGCTGTGTGGCTCAACCTATCTGAGCTGTGCAGGTCAAAACTATCCCAATGTCCCAGGGCTTTGAAGCTCTCACGCTCTACATCATCTCATCAGTCATGTATTCATCTGCTCTGGGCTGTAGCATCTGGAACTTGACATAAGGTCATTTTGTAAGAAGCAATTGATGGCCTTCTTAATAAAGTGTATTTGCCTCGTATGTAATTCCTCTGATATTCTTTCCCTAAATGCTGCCTCAAAATGGCTAATTGATTCTTTTGAACAATCTGTGGGAATGGTGTGTAACTCCTCATTTTGCTCCTTGCATTTTTGCATGAGAGAACCCAGAAAGACCGCAAGTTAGAAAAGATGTGTTTCCACCTCTCAGGTTTAATCTGTAATTGATGTTATGTGTGTGAACGATAGTCCAAGTCATTTTGAAGTCACCTGACAAATGACAAGCACAATCTTAACCTTGATAAGACAAATGACTGTTACTTCTATTTTGTTTTAAAAAGTCTTGTATATTTAACAGGTCTAATATACCATGCTTAAAAGCTACAGGCAATAAAATTCAAATTGTCTGAACTTGCCTTAAAAAGTTCACTCCTGCTTCTGCTGCCTTGGAATCAGCTTATTTTAAGTTTCTTCCTATGTAGATTCAGCGCCTATAATGGACAGGTTGAATCAAACAGATGTACCTTTTGGTGCACCTTCTGGACATTTAGCCCAAGATTTGACAGTGGGATCAGCAAGATCACTCCTATAAGTTTTGGAGCAGTACATTCCTGCTTTCCATAAGTCCTGGTATAAATCTATGCAAGTGTGCATGTCAGGAATTCCAGTTCATTCCTGACTCCTGATAGTGATGATACTGGCCCTGATTTCTCAGTTCTAATTTCAATGAATTTCAAACTACTTTTGATCTTGTAAGAAAGGTCCAAAACTGTTTCTAAATGCTAAATGTTAGGTTTCTGGGATATTATTCTGTTTGCATTAAATTAGTGACATATACAAAGCTTCACCGTTGATACTTTAGTTGAGGCTGCTCAGAAATACTGAGAATGCACATGAGGACAAAATGTGTATAATGTCTGAGTTGATATTGAATTTGATATGGTTAAGGGGATGGGGGGTGCAGGGTGAGGTGTTGAGCCGTAAAATGGAACTGTGCAAAGTTAACTCATGACAGAAAAGTTAAAATAACTTTCCCTGTGCATAAAAAAAATCTAAATTTTGGCTGTATAGAATTGAGTGATTAAATTACAGACTAATATTGTATTTTAGTTGTCTGAAGTTCTGGCTTTGTCCAATTTGTAAGAAGTCTCACAACACCAGGTTAAAGTCCAACAGGTTTATTTGGTAACAAATGCTACTAGCATTTGGAGTGAGATTTGCATTCTAATCAGTATTCTGTAAACTGAGTGTGTGTCTTTATATGCCCTGTTTGTGATCAGAATTCCCCACTCACCTGATGAAGGAGCAGTGCTCCGAAAGCTGGTGGTGCTACCAAATAAATCTGTTGGACTTTAACCTGGTGTTGTGAGACTTCTTACTGTGTTTACCCCAGTCCAATGCTGGCATCTCTGCATTTTGTCCAATATTGTGACGGTATAAACTGAGCATTAATCCCTAGAGCACAGCTTAGTCAGAACTGTGGGCAATGAAGCTGTAGCACATTTTCTGGAATGTGTAATATTTACAGTAGCATCAAAGCTTGCCATTAAGAGGTGAAGAGGAAAAATAATGCTCTGTTTGTGGACTTTAGGATTACAAATGTTTGTAAATTTTAGCTGCCTATATATTTAAAATAGTAATAGCTTTTCACTTGTACTTGTCTAGGCTCCAAGAGGAACTATTAAGGACTTCCCAAACTTTGATGCAAATCAAGATGCAGAGTTGCTTCGAAAAGCAATGAAAGGACTGGGTAAGTTCTCTTGTATTAACACACAATGTTAGAAATACTTCAACTGGATAACATTTCTTCAACATGTTTCTTGAATCATTCTTGTGTTAAGAATTTTGCTGTATGATGTATGTAAAGACAACATTTGAGAGTTTCTGACTATCCATCGTCTCCATTAGCCAGTATGTAGCTGCCCTGCTATTAGGAGATTGCAGTCTAACTGATGTGATTGATACTATCCAGCAGAACCCAGGTTGCACATTATCTATAGGCATCTTAGAGTTCAGAATAACTTGACAGAGGAACTATGATCGTTTTGCTTTACTTTTGTATCTTTTTCTCTACGGAAGAAGATGGGAGAGAGAATGTCCTAGGTGCATGGGGTCCTTGATTATGCTGGCTGCTTTTTCAAGAGAGCAGGATGTGTAAGTAGAGTCACTGGATGGGAGGCTGGTTGTGGTAGGAAGTCCTTTGACTTTTATACAGGCAAATGTCTACAGACCCCAAATGCTAATGAGATGAATAAATGGCTAATTTACCTTGGTTGTAATTGAGGGAGAAATGCAGGTATGGGCACAGAAGAACAGCCTACCTAATCTCAAGTAGAAATTCTGGGATCTGTATAAGCCAGTTGAGCCATTGCTCCAGGCTTTGGATAACCATCTCGTTCAAATGGTGCCAGATGTGACAATGCAAGCACTTCTTCAGCTGGATTGGACCTTCAGCCTAGGTTACATGCTCACATTCTAAAATGTAGCTGAAACCAAAACCTTCCAATCACCCCTTTCAATAAGGTTTTGGTATACAACAAATTTAACAGGACTTCTAAATAAAATCCCTGTTTCCCTGTGGTTTCACCTTTAACTACAGAAATAAATGCTGCGCTGGTGGAGCTCAAGTGATGCATTTTGCTGGATTGAACCAGGGCAGGACTTATTCAGTTAATGGTAGGGTGTTGGGGACAGTTACAGAACAAAGAGATCTGGGGGTACAGATTCATAACTTCTTGAAAGTGGAGTCACAAGTGAACAGAGTGGTGTAGAAGGCATTCAGCATGCTTGGTTCCATTGGTCAGAACATTGAATACAGGAGTTGGAATGTCTTGTTGAAGCTGTACAAGACACTGGTAAGGCCAACTTGGAATACTGTGCGCAGTTCTGGTCACCGTATTATAGAAACAATATTATTAAACTAGAAAGAGTGCAGAAAAGATTTTCTAGGATGCTACTGGGACTTGATAGTTTGAGTTAAGAAAGGCTGGAGAGACTGGGATTTTTTTTCTCTGGAGCATAGAAGGCTGAGGGGCGATTTTATAGAGATCTATAAAATAAAAAGGGACACAGATCAGCTAGATAGTCAATATCTTTCCTCAAAAGCAGAGGAGTCTAAAACGAAAGGGCATAGGTTTAAGATGAGAGGGGAGAGATATGAAAGTATCCAGAGACGCAATTTCTTCACACAGAAGGTGATGAGTGTTTGGAACAAGCTGCCAGAAGTAGTAGTAGAGACGAGTACAATTTTGTCTTTTAGGAAACATTTAGACAAATGGGGTATAGAGGAATATGGCCAAATGTGAGCAATTGGGCCTAGTTTAGGTGTTTAAAACAAAGGGGTGGCATGGACAAGTTGGGCCAAAAGACCCATTTCCATGCTATAAACCTCTATGACTCTAAGTCCCATAAAGTTAATTATGGGAAAAGAAAAAACCTCAACCTGCTTCATAGATTTTTGGCATTCTGTTATTGAGGATCTGGTGGAGGTGTTTTAAATTTGTACTACTGTTTGCAAAGTATTAACTCCTCCTCCTCCTCCCTTGAATCACTAATGAAGGGAAAATGTTTTCAAGTGTATAATTAAAATCAAGTAACACTATATTTTTGGGCTTTATATCCTGGGAAAGATATGTTTGCCATAGGATACAGAACAAATTCACCACAATAATTCCCAGACTCAATGAGTTAATTGTTGAGTTGCAAAAATGTGGCTTGTAGCCCCTTAAATTTAATAGATTAAGAGATGATCTAATCATTGATGTTTCAAATTATAAATGAATTTGATAGGATAAACACAAATAAATGTTTCTTTTGATGAAACCAGACAATAATCTTACAACCTGATCAAGGAATGAAATTGGAGAGCTGGTTATTTTGATTTAATGACTTGGATTAATTACAAATCCTGTCACCGCAAAACTGTAAAGTTTTAGTTTCTCTTCATGGATACTGTCCATGACTCTTTGAAAACTGTTCTGTGCATATAATATACTGCCCCAGATTCAATTCTTCCCCCTCCCCCAGTCCGTGAATATATTGATGCCTCTAAAACTGTGCTCACATTTCCCAAAATTCCATGTTCAAATCCCTCCAATCTTGTCCAAAGTCATAATGATACCTTCCACTTCTACTTGCCCTCCTTGGACAGTATCTAAAAAGGAAGGCTTAATGTTTCAAGTACAGATTGTTATCACAACTATAGGATATGAGCAATAAATTGACATGGTTCTGTCTGCATTAAATTTTAGATTTTCTCTTGTCCTGCAGGTACTGATGAAAGTGCCATCCTTCACATCTTAACGACCAGGAGCAGTGCCCAGCGTATGAAAATCTGCCTTCAATACAAAACTCTGTTTGGCAGGGTAGGAAAACATTTATGTGCCTGCTTCTTTATGCTGCTCAAACCGCTTTTAATGGAGTTATTAGAAACACAAATTATTAGACAAAAAAAAACTCCTTCTACAATCATGATAGCCAGAGGATATAATGAAGATTATGATTCAATCCCTTTATTATTTCATTTACAATAAACATAAACATGAGGCAAGAAAAAACCCCAGTTAGGAAAATCTTTATGAAATATAGGTCTAAAGTCACCTGATCTTTCCAAATGGGATATGTCCTGTGTTAAATTAATCATAACATTCTGCTTCCACTGTCCTCCTCCGGAGCCTGTTCCATTGATGGACCACTTGATCACTAGAATAATGAGACAATTTTAATCCCCTAGGATGGATGGAAGAGGGATAGGGAGATGATTAAATTATTCACCCATTTCTTGAGAGCAGGTTTCTCATAGCCCCCACAGCGCCTCTCTCCCTGTTCCAATCAAACAGGAGCTGTGCACATATATGGTGGAGGGGGCTGGGGTGACAGGCGAGTAATTTGTTCTTGAAAAGGTGAGTTAATAATTTACAATACTAATGTGACTGCATGCTGTGAGCTGTGATTCAGGACTCAGGGAAACCAGGCAGAGGTTGTTGTACTCAAAGCCATCACTTAATTGCTTTTCCAGCACTATTCTAGACCAGAAACATGAGTGCTATCTGCTGTTTCCCACCTCCAACTGACCTTAAGATGTGATTGGCCTCCCTCCTGGGGATTAATGTGCAAGCCTATCTTTCCACTCCTCAAATCACCAGTCTCCCACTGACAAACAATATGGATTGTGCTGAGAGAAACTCATTGTGTGGATCCACAGCAGTCGTTGTTGAACTAGCGTTAATTATACCTCCTCAACAGTATAATAAAGTACTCAATTCACACCACATTCTCTCTCTAACTGGGGGAGGGGGGCAACTTGTACGTTAGAATGTATGGATCATTTCCAGAATACCTTTGTGACTTTCACTTTCTTTCTGACTTCCACTTTGTATTCTAGGAGGAATTTGGACTATAGGGGGTTTATAAAGCTCTCTCTTTGTCAGCTTTTCTCTTTCAAACAAATGATCTACACAAATCTCGTGTCAACTGCAAGTTTGCAGATATTACATCTAGTTTCCTCGTCTAAATCATTAATATTGTGAATAGCTGGGATTCCAGCATTGCTGCGGTACCCCACTCATCACTGCCTGCCATTTACAAAAAGATCCATTTATTTCTATTTATTTCCTGTTTGGCAACCAGTTTTCTATCCAAGTCAATAAATTACTCCCAATCTCACATGCTTTAATTTTTCGTGCTAATTTCTTAGTAGGACTTTGTCAAAAACCTTCTTAAAGTCCAAAAAAAACCACATCCACTGATTTTCCCCCTCATCAGCCCTACTAGTTACATTGTCAAAGAATTCCAGTAGATTATTCAAGAATGATTTCTTTTTTGTAAGTCCACATTGGCTGTCTCTGATTCTACCACTGTTTTCCAAAAGCTCTGTTATAAAATCTTGATAATGGACTCTAGAATTTTCCATGCTATTGATGTCAGGCTGACTTGTCTATAATTACCTGTTTTCTCTCTAACTCTCTCTTTGAATAGTAAGATTACATTAACTACCCTCAATTGTAGGAACTGTTCCAAAGTCTATAGAATCATGAAAGACGAGCACCAATTCATCCACTATTTCTTGGGCTACTTCCTTAAGTACTTTGGAATGTTGAGTATCGGGCCCTGGGAGTTTATCAGCTTTCTATCCCATCAATTTTCCCAACACCATTTCTATAGTAATATTAATTTCTTTCAATTCCTCTCTCTCTCGCTCACTAAACTCCACGTTAACAAAATTTCTGGTATGTTATTTGTGTCGTCTTTTGTGAAAACAAGACCAAACTATATATTTGGCTGGTGAGCCATTTCTTTGTTCCCCATTATAAATCCCCCTGTTCTTACTGTAAGGAAACTACATTTGTCTTCACCAGTCTTTTTCTCCTTGCATACCTAAAGAAACTTTTATAGTCAGTTTTTATGTAAGTTTATTCTCATACTGTACTTTGCTTTTAATCAATCTCTTGGTTTTCCTTTGCTGAATTCAACTTCTATTCCTCAGGTCTGTTGTTTATCTTGACCAATTTGCTCCTCCCTTGGTTCAAATGCTGTCTCTAATTTCTTTTGTAAGCCATGGTTTGGCCACTTTTCTCATTTCACTTTTGCGCCAGACAGGAATAAACAATTGTTGCAGTTCACCCACATACCCTTTGAATATTTTTTACTGATACAACCCTTTGCTAAGTGGTTCCTTACCTTTTGTCGGTTCATTCTAATGGAATTATGTATTTCTCAGATCCATCTTAATTCCATTGGCTAAATTAGAAAACAAGTCTTCACAACTAGGGAGTGGGGAGAGATCTCCTTGATTACCTTATTTACTGTTTGCTTATTTCCACAATTACCAGTTTCAGCATATTCTCTGCTCTTATCCACCTTAATTACTTCTGTTCTTTCTAATCTATCCAGCTCTTTACTTGTTGCTTCTAATTGTGCCGAGCCTTGC
This sequence comes from Sphyrna mokarran, assembly GCA_024679065.1. NCBI lineage: Eukaryota > Metazoa > Chordata > Chondrichthyes > Carcharhiniformes > Carcharhinidae > Sphyrna > Sphyrna mokarran. Next base: position 144,587,247 of record JAGIQG010000001.1, on the reverse strand, counting down.
AAAAGATCAACTTTACAATGTTCTTTACCTTGACTTTGGCTGGGTGATGGCAAATTTTACCATTGATCCTCCTTCAAAAAAGTTTATGCTGTCTTGGCACTCTCTCGATGTTTGACACATGCTGATTGACCCTGACTGTAAATAACTTGGCCCAGTTCCAACTTCTTCCCACCTGGGAGAGTTTGTTCTTTCTGCTTCAGCAGGCACCAGAATACTGTTTTCAGCCCTATTACTTTCATCATCCATCTGCTCTGTGGCCAAATACAACTCTCGATCTTGTTTGTTAACATGAACTTTTGTTTCCAAACCTACTGTGTGTGTGTGTTCACAGTTTCCCAGCATCCTGAACTAGCTTTAAATCTACCACAATCTCAACCTGGTGCACGCCTAGTTTACCACAACCTGAAACATTACTGTTTCCTCTACTTGTTAGTACTGTGATTAAGACAACCTTCCTACTTGAATATATCAACTTGACAGGGAATCACAGAATTATTAAGACACAGAAAAAAGTTACTGCCATTCTCCTTTTGTTCCAGACTTCTGCAACATTAATTAGACACCATGTAAAAAAAAATCTGCCTATTCATTATTTACTTCATTCTTGCTCCTATTGTATTCACTTTCAATGAAATATATAACCTCCCACTATAATTTTATTAATCCTCTTTGTTAAAAGCTCTTCCATTGTCCCCTAATATTTTTCAATAATGTTCCATGCTGATTCATTGTGAACTGGAATAAGATGTGCATAAATAGAATAATCTTGCACGATTCGAGTAAAATGACTCAAATTTCCTCAAATTGTGTATGTTAATGGGTTGATGGTTACCATGGCAACGGTAGCTCTTATTTTCTGACTCTGAGACTGTGAATGGGGCTGCTGTGCCTGAATCTCGCTAAAAACCAGTGGTTTCTCCCTTGCCTGCTCAGGAAAAGAATTCCCTTCAACCTATTCCTGCCATTTCCATAACCCGGGCCTCCTCTTGGGCTTCTATCCACGAACGTTTACTGTCTTTCCTGAAAATATTAGCCTCGACTTTCTTATTCCTTATAGTCTTCCTTTGAATGTGCCTCTAAGACTGATTTCTAAATTGGCACCATACCCACTGTGATCAGCGTTTCTTTCACATTGACTCACTGTGTACCTGAATACAATGTGAACAAATGGAGCAATCTTTCAAATGACTCGCGTGTCCTCAAAATTAACTTTAGAAGTTTCAAGAAGTGTGCCCCAATATTCTTTGGCTCTTCATTTCTCAAACAAAGTCGAAAAAAGAATTTCGCTCCAATATCTGTGTGCCACACTGAAATGCAGCCATTGTTGTTTACAGAGAGGGCAGTGCAATAAAATGTTTTTACTCTGAGGAGAGTGTCAGAGAAATTTGGGTGCCACTTTGCCTGATTTTTTTTGACCGTCATTTTCAATGGATAGAAAATCTTGCACAGCATGAGTGAGGGAGGTTAGTACTTCCCTCACTTAGTACCACTTGAGACAACATTCACATTGTAGTAATTGATTATGTGACATAAAAACCTTGAATTGCCTCTCGATTTCATTTATTCCTTTGTTTTACTAATTTGCCAATTCCTGAAATTTAAGCACTTAGTAGGGACGGACACTTTAGTGCAGTTGTGAGGGTGTGCTGCAACATTCTAAGCTGCTGCCTTGCTAATAAATGGCTAAACTAAGGCCCTGTCTGTCCTTCAAATTAACATATTCACTGGCTTGGAAACCATAGATACTCTACAGTGGAAAAGGATGCTATTCGGGCCATCGAGTCTGCACCGACAGCAATCCCATCCAGACTCTATTCCCGTAATCCCACATATTTACCATGCTAATTCCTCTAACCTACACATCCTGGGACACTAGAGAACAATTTAGCATGGCCAATGCATCTGACCTACACATCTTTGGAATGTGGGAGGATTTTGCAGCACCCAGAGGAAAGCCACACAGACTCAGGGAGAACATGCAAACTACACAAGCCAGGAATCAAACCCAGATCTCTGCAGCTGAGACAGCAGTGCTAACCATTGTGCCACCACGCTGGCTTCATTGAAGGAAGTGAGAGTTTCCTTGATGCCGTAGCCAGTGTTGATCCTTCAACTCGATTCTCAATCAATATCTTCATTGCTGTTAACTGGTTACAATTTCCTTGCATTACACTTGTGACTACACCTCTTTTTAAAAAAAAAGTCTGAAAAGCACTTTGTGTTATCCCAAGGTCAAAAAAAAAAGTGTCAGCGAGTCCTTCTCTTTTTAACTAGTGGTACAATCTTTTCACTGTTGAATTTCCAACTACAATTTATAATTTAACAAATAGCCATCATTTTCTTAAACCTCTATTCAAAACCTTTCAGTCCCAGTAATCTTTTGTAATTCCTTCACTATATCTTTACTAATGGTTAATTGGAACAGTATGCAATAATGTGAGCTAGTTCAAACTCATCTTTGCTTCCATTCTATTCCATACCCTGGCCTTTAAAAGCCTGTTGCCTTTTCTGCCCTTGGTCCCACTTTTAAATTCCTATAAGGTTTTTTCAAGTAATGATATCTTTAATTAGTTGGATAATTCAGGCTGCTGTCTTATATTCCAAGCAAGATTTTAAAAAGCAGGAATTGCCATTATTCTTTCAAAAGTAGAGGTAATTGGGAGTTTTAGCCACAGGTTTTCTGGTGTTTCTTTATTCTCTGTTTTAAAGAATAATCAGAGGAGAAGGATCAGGTTTGAACAGAAGTTTTACACTCGTTAAATATCTTGCTTTGATGTTACGATCCATTTTAGTCCTGAGCTGCTTACTCACTCTTGCATCAGATATTTTTATTCATGTCCACCTTCAAATAAAATTCAAATTCCTACTCTGACTTTCACTAAGTGAAAACATGTGTCAACCGTATTCACTATTGAATCTTGGCAGAGACTTGTTGGAAGAGTGTACTGTCTAACAGTAATTTTATTTATATGCAACAGGATCTTGTTGGGGATCTGAAGTCTGAACTGAGTGGCAAGTTTGAGAAGCTGATTGTTGGGCTGATGAAGACTCCTCTACAATATGATGTCTCGGAATTGCACGATGCACTTAAGGTAAATTGTTCGGTGGATTCTCCTGCTTTTTACTGTGATGCCTTGAAGATCTTGTTTTACATGGAAGATCAGTTACAAGTTAAAAAAACACAACTTCATCAATCCAGTTTTTAACATTGTTTAAGGCTCCAATAGACCTAGTTGCTATAAGATCCCAGTTATTAATTCTGGAACACTGCTGCTGGTCAAATTAATCAAGTCTTGATTTCACTCCCACATTTGTGCTTTTTGGAGCACTCCTCCTTGTGGACCAGGAGAAGCAGTAGTGCTTTGGCGATCACTTTGCAGATGATGGCATTTTTCTGTCCTTCTTCCCATACTCAGTGATTCCCCACCCTAATGTCTCACCCTGCAACCTTTGATTTGCAGCCTGCCCCATGGTCTCAAATGCTAGGGATGATCTTGAAAGATCCAGGGCTGCAGCAGCAAGAAAAGAAAAAAATTAAAATAGTCTTTTGCCATTAGGTTCAACAATACTTCCATATTCCTGGTCTTGATGGAGTTTTGCACACTGGCACACCCCCTCCTTCCTATGAACATTTGGGCACTTAAAGATCGAGTTACCAATTCTAGATGGAGACTTGACCACGTGATGGGCTGGATCTGAAGCAGCTCTGAAGATTGCATATAAAATTCAGTTGGGTGGCATTCCTGCTGCCTACCCATCCACTTCAAATCTGTCTAAGATTTTTGTGGGGGCAGCGGAGAAGAGGAGACATTGGGATGCTCCTGCTATTGTGCTTATTGAGGTGCTTATGTTGCCCATTAATGGTGAATTAAGGACTTCATCCCTCCTCTGTCAGTCTTTTTGCCTACAGTGGCGTGAGTTCAGGTAGAAAGCCTGGCAGTTTTAGCTCTGAGGGGCATCGTCTAACAAGGAGGTGGAAAAAATACCTTTGCAGGTCCCCTGGGCCTGAGGATGTCCCTCCCCTTTATCCTTCCTCCAGCTTCTTGAACCTAGTCTCATCCCACCTCCCACTCACTGAAACCCCGACACTGGAGGTGTCTGGGCTTCTCAGCTTTAGGGACTTCCCAGCAATGACCACTGTTCCCAGCTGCTGCTGCTACTGGGATTTCTGAGTTGTCAGCTCCTGATGTTAATTTACTGCCCTGAGTGTTTTATGTACAATCCCTTTTGACTTCTTAATTGAGGCTGTGGCAGCATGTAAAATCCACTCAGATGTTTTAGGGGTTTAACATCTGCAAATTTTTATAACGCAAACTTTATAAAAGTTGGGTCCTCTGCAGTTGAGTAGGTGGAACAGTGTAACATCTAATTATTTTACCTATAACTCGTAATATTCTGAAATCCATTGACGCTTACCCTGAACCTACTCACCCAGAACCTCTGCGTTGTGCCAAGTGCTGTCAGGCTGCACAATCACCTTTTTAATAGGCTGAATTTTGTACACCTTGTACAAAAGCAAAATACTGCAGGTACTGGAAATCTATAAAAACAAAATGCTGGTTAAACACAGCACGTCTGGCTGCATCTGTGGAGAGAAATGAGTTAATGTTTTGAGCGCATATGACTCTTCTTCAGAACTGAAGAGGGATAGAAAAGTAATGGATTGTATAGTTGGAGATGTATGTGGCGATGGTGGGACAGGGTAGGTTAGAGTTAAGGAGCAATTGACAAAAATGTCATGGAGACAAGACAAAGGAAGTCTTAAGGACCATAGAAGGTTCTAATAGTGGCATAAATGTAATATTACGGAATGTGTTATTGGAGATCAGAAGTTAGTTTGGAGTTAGTTTGCAGAACTGAAGAACAAGTGATGGATAGTCTTGCGGGGAGGGCGAGGGATGTTTGCATTGAGATAAACCAAGGAAACAAATAAAAAAAAAGAGTCAAGATGAAGGGGAGTGTTCACAGTTCTCAGTTTTCTTAAAACCTTGAACAGGGGACCACAAGCAGAACTAATCTGTACTTGAGTTTCATATTTTAAAACCAAGTGGCACATACGGACCTGATCCGAGTTGAGAGGTGGCACAGAGGGCAGTGAGCTTGGTATGCGGGGCAATTCTCACAGGACAGTCTACTCCACTCAACATTTCTACACTATTCCCTGGCTCTGATTTTTAAAAAGGAGAATATTCATAGAGTAATTGAAATTCAAGCGTATAAGAGGCCATTTGACCCTCTTGCCTGTGTTGCTGCTAGCACACTCTGTTGTAACCATAGATTCTTCTACATTTCTCTTTTTTCAAATAATTAACACCATCCCTTTTAAATTGTATCTTGTGTCTATTTCTGGAACCATGTGAAGCATCTCATTGTTTCATAGACTTCAGTTCAAAAGCCTTTCATCCTTTTTTGTGGTTCTAGCGTGAATTCTCAGTCTTTATCCCTGGTTCCCCATTTTGCTGTCAGTTAAGATAATCTTCCTCTTCTCCTTATGTCCCTAACTCCACTTGCTTGTCTGTTTTTTGTTTTGCTGATTACATCTTCTGCTAAACCCTTTGTTTAGCATTTCAATAGAGTTGCTCTCTCACCACCTGTGAAACATATAAAAATGGCTTAATTTGAAAAATGAGTAAGCAATTGGTTAACTGCCAACATTCCACCATGAACATTTCATCCAACTATAGATAATTGAGGTTAAAATAGGCTACCAAATCCCTGAGTTGTCATTTTCTGTTTATACCAGATGTCAAGAGAAACACTTTATCCCTGAAAGTAGGCAGTCAAGTCGATAAGGTTGTTAAGAAGGCATATGGAGTCTTAGCTTTTATTGGTAGGGGGATTGACTTTCGGAGCCGCAACGTCATGTTGCAACTGTACAAAACTCTAGTGCGGCCGCACTTGGAGTATTGTGTGCAGTTCTGGTCCCCACAGTATAAGAAAGATGTGGAGGCATTGGAGAGGGTACAGAGGAGGTTTGCCAGGATGTTGCCTGGTATGGAGGGCAGGTCTTATGAAGAGAGGCTGAGGGATTTGAGGTTGTTTTCGGTAGAAAGGAGGCGGCTAAGAGGGGACCTAATCGAAACATATAAGATGATTAGAGGTTTAGATAGGGTGGACAGTGATAGCCTTTTTCCTAGGATGAGAAAGCTAGCACAAGGGGACACAGCTTTAAATTAAGGGGTGATAGTTATAGGACGGATATCAGAGGTAGGTTCTTTACCCAAAGGGTGGTTCGGGAGTGGAATGCCCTGCCTGCAGCAGTTGTAGATGCGCCCAGTTTGGTGGCGTTTAAGAGGTTAGTTGATAAGTATATGGAAGAGAAGGGAATGGTTTAGTTTGGAGGGTCGTTGCTTTTTTTTTCATAATTGGTCGGTGCAACATCGAAGGCCGAAGGGCCTGTTCTGCGCTGTAATGTTCTATGTTCTATGTTCTACACCTAAAGTCTGTTAATTTCAGGGCTTCATTTCGTAATTAAAGTTTTTGTTGAAATGCCAGTTTTATACTCCAGGCTGACTTTTTTCCACTTTTCCTACTAATTCTGTTCCCTGTCCCTGAAACATCCTTGTTGGGATTTAGTCTAAAAGATGCCCTGAACTAACTCATCCAGACGGGCATTTCTTGAACGTGCGCTGAGACAGTGGGAATGAAATTGGATAGTCCCCAATAGCAGATATGGGAATGGTGATGCAGGATTAACCTGATGGCGATGCATGATTAACTTGTAGCTTAAACACAGGCAGCACGCCACTTCTGCTTTGCACATTAGCATGGGTACTGCAAGCAGCCAGCATTAACCCAGTTGCTCACCGACTGTATCTGATGATGGTAAAACCTTCATCATGTTATATAAAGCAGCCCTGCATTGTGGTGGGGGACTGTGCTGAGTACACTTATGGATCTAATCATGATGTTCCAGTTTCCATTATTGCACTGTAGTTTTCACCAAATCTCTGATGTCCTGTACTGGAAGAAGAATCTGTGCTAAGACAGCTTAGTTTGTAAAATGCAGGCTCAGACTGCAGCCATCATGCTTGCGCATGTCAGTGTTCAAAGGGGTTTGCAAAGTGTCACAGCTGTCCAGCAATCTGTTCCCTCACAGGCTCTCAGGATTGCTGAGGTGCTGCCCTAGTGCAGCGAGACTGGCGCCAGGGAGCACAGAACAGTTGTCCTTCCCTGAGATGATGCTCCAATCCTACCTGCACTGCCAGCGCCCTCGGTAATGGCTGTTGGCCAGGCCACAATGATACTGCCTGATGCTGATAACAGATGCTTGGACTAACAAATCTAAAGCTCCTTCTTCACCAAGGTCATCTCTAGTCTGCTTCATTGAGAGTCAGCAATGGTCATGATGTCCCAAATGATCATAAGCTGCTTTTTCCTCTGAGAAAGCTGGCTAGTGATGATTTAGCCTGAGGATCATCACACCTCAGGAGAGGGGAAGGTTTAGAAGGTGGAACCTTCAAGGATAACCTCAGCTGGAATAGGAGTTGAAGCTATGTTGTTGGTGTTGCTCTGCATCACAAGCCAGCTGTCTAGCCAACTGAGCTAACCAGAGAGTCAGTAACCTTTCTCCAGCCATGCCTTACCAATCACTCAGGTAGCACGTATAGGAGCATTACGACAGGCAAAGACATGGAAAATGAGCACTAAAAAGCATTATTTGTCTATAGAATAAGACATTTTTTTCTTCATTAATTTTGCTTGTGGTGTTTATTTAATGGTGACTTTTATCTTTTTGTTGTGGCCAAGAGCACAATGTATTGTGACAGAAGAATGGTATGCATGGGTCTGCTGGGGAAATGGGGGTTCTGGTTTCTTGGATTGCACTTGAATTGATTTACCGACAGCATGGCAGAAGTTGGCGCTTCTCCTCCTCATTCCTCTTTCCTTTTACACTTCCAACATCACTGCCCTCCCACTCCCTCCTCCCTTCCCCAAAACCTTCCACCTGAGAGGCAGTGGCAAGGACTGTCTCCACCAGATGGTGTTGTTGTGCAGTGTACATCAAGGAGAATCCTAAAGCTTTCTTTAGATATGTTAAGAATAGAAGATTGGTTAGGGCAAGATTAGGGCCAGTCAGAGACAGCAGTGGGAAGTTGTGCGTGGAACCTGAAGAGATTGGAGAGGCACTGAATAAATATTTCTCTTTGGTATTCATGCAGGGAGATGTAAATGTAGTTGTGGAGAACACTGGGATACAGGGTTGTAAACTGGAAAGTATTGAAGTAGATAAGGAGGATGTGCTAGATATTCTTGAGGGTTTGAAGTTAGATAAGGCCCCTGGGCCGGATGGGATTTACCCTAGGATTCTCTGGGAGGCGAGAGAGGCGATTGCAGAGCCTCTGGCTCTGATCTTCAGGTCGTCGTTGGTTACGGGTATAGTGCCGGAAGACTGGAGGATAGCGAATGTGGTCCTATTGTTCAAGAAGGGGAAGAGAGACCTTCCAGGGAATTATAGGCCAGTGAGTCTTACTTCTGTTGTGGGCAAAGTATTGGAGAGAATTATTAGGGATAGGATTTATAGTTATTTAGAGAGAAATGAATTGATTGGGGATAGTCAGCATGGTTTTGTGAAGGGTAGGTCGTGCCTTACTAACCATATTGAGTTTTTTGAAAAAGTGACCAAAGAGGTGGATGGGGGTAAGGCAGTTGATGTGGTATATATGGACTTTAGTAAGGCGTTCGATAAGGTGGCCCATGGAAGGCTTCTGCAGAAAATGCAGATGTATGGGATTGAGGGTGATTTAGCTAATTGGATTAGGAATTGGCTAGCTGACAGAAGACAGAGGGTGGTGGTTGATGGAAGTTATTCATTGTGGAGTTCGGTTACAAGTGGTGTACCTCAGGGATCTGTTTTGGGGCCCCTGCTGTTTGTAATTTTTATAAATTATCTGGATGAGGGTATTGAAGGATGGATTAGTAAATTTGCGGATGACACCAAAGTCGGAGGAGTGGTAGATAGTGACGAGGGGTGTTATAGTTTGCAGAGAGACTTGGACAAGTTGCAGAGCTGGGCCGAGAGGTGGCAAATGGAGTTTAATGTGGAAAATTGTGAGGTAATGCACTTTGGCAGGAATAATAAATGTGTAGAGTATAGGGCTAATGGTAGGATTCTTAGTAGTCTTGATGAACAGAGGGATCTTGGTGTATACGTGCATAGATCCCTGAAAGTAGGCAGTCAAGTCGAGAAGGTTGTTAAGAGGGCATATGGAGTCTTGGCTTTTATTGGTAGGGGGATTGAATTTCGGAGCCGCAACGTCATGTTGCAACTGTACAAAACTCTAGTGCGGCCGCACTTGGAGTATTGTGTGCCGTTCTGGTCCCCACATTAGAACATAGAACATAGAACATAGAACAATACAGCACAGAACAGGCCCTTCGGCCTTCGATGTTGTGCCGACCGAAATAAAAAGCAATGCCCCTCCAAACTAAACCATTCCCTTCTCTTCCATATACTTGTCAACTAACCTCTTAAACGCCACCAAACTTGGCGCATCTACAACTGCTGCAGGCAGGGCATTCCACTCCCGAACCACCCTTTGGGTAAAGAAAATGTGAAAAAAGAAAAGATGTGAAGGCATTGGAGAGGGTACAGAGGAGGTTTACCAGGATGTTGCCTGGTATGGAGGGCAGGTCTTATGAAGAGAGGCTGAGGGATTCGAGTTTGTTTTCGTTAGAAAGAAGGCGGCTAAGAGGAGACCTTATTGAAACATATAAGATGATTAGAGGTTTAGATAGGGTGGACAGTGATAGCCTTTTTCCTAGGATGGAGAAAGCTAGCACGAGGGGTCATAGCTTTAAATTAAGGGGTGGTAGTTATAGGACTGATGTCAGAGGTAGGTTCTTTACCCAGAGGGTGGTAAGGGTATGGAATGCCCTGCCTGCTGCAGTTGTAGATGCACCAAGTTTGGTGGCGTTTAAGAGGTTAGTTGATAAATTTATGGAAGAGAAGGGAATGGTTTAGTTTGGAGGGTCATTGCTTTTTTCATAATTGGTCGGCGCAACATCGAAGGCCGAAGGGCCTGTTCTGCGCTGTAATGTTCTATGTTCTAAGAACTGCCTGCTTGAACAGGCATTAGTTATGTCTATGCCAACACACTCAAAATAGGATGTCTGTGTGATGCCTGTAGAAATATTCAAGTAGCAAGCAATGGGTGCTTCAGGGTTCAATTTTTCACTCCGTGTCTCTGATCTAATTACTCCCAGGAAACGTCAGTAATGCCCAACTGTGGGGCCACAGTGGTTAGCATTGCTGCCTCACAGCACCAGGGACATGGGTTCGATTCCTAGCTTAGGTCACTATCTGTGTAGAGTCTGCACATTCTCCCCATGTTTGCATGGGTTTCCTCTGGTTGCTCCAGGTCCTCCTGCAATCTGAAAGACATGCTAATTGGCTGCACTAAATCTTCCCTCAGTGTATCCAAACAGACGCCAGAGTGTGATGGCTAGGGGATTTTCGCAGTAACTTTGCAGTGTTAATGTAAGTCTACTTGTGACATAAATAAATAAAAACATCACCCCAGTCAGTTGGGAATTTCACCTGATTTTGTTTTTCCTCTCCCTATTAACGTAGGGGGCAAAGGTCAATTTTAGCAGCATACTGAGATCAGTTAACTCGGGATGGACTTGGAACTGTCCTGTTCTATAATACTCTCCTTCCACTGCTTCAGCAAGTTGAGTCATTGAGAGAACTTTGACCTTGTTAGGACAGTATTCAATAATTTATTGAATCTCTATCTAATTTACTTTAGCAACAGAACTGTTTTGTGAGATGTGGTTATAGTAGAGATTAAGAAGGTAGTGGACTAATTGAGCAACATATCTTCTCAGACTGATCGGAATTATAGTTAGACTAAACTTTTATTATGAAGATGTTTTCACTTGGTGCTGCAACATAAGAGAGAATGTAGCCCTAAAAACTTAGTTATTAATATGGTGTGAACATAAATGTTTTGTGTAGATTGAGGAAAGATATCCCATTACAGACTTAATGAAACCCCTGCTGCGCATGTACCAATTTCCATTAATTTTTTAGTCATCAAGCAGTTGCCTGGAAATTTGTCTGCAATGTTTTAAGGAGAATTAACAGAGTTCCTATTGCTGCTTTAGTTCAGCTTTTGGATCTATGCAGTCCATGTGCCAGGAAAGAAGCAACTGAGCCCAGAAACTTGGAGCTGAATCACCAAGATTGTAACTGTTAATCATTCACTCCTTTAGTCAAGAGTTAGAATTGTGGGCAGGATTCTCTAATCTTGTTCACGTCACCACTGCTAACAGTGAAAATGATGAACTTAGTGCTTAAACTCCATTCACTGCAATGACACTGGAGAATCCCAGCTGGGAGTAAGGTCCAAGAATTCTGGTATGAGGGACCTAATGCAAGAGAGAGATTTGTCAGGAAACTATTTCATAACATTTTTCCAGCACGCTTATTATATAAGTCCCAGTAATGTGTCACAGAAATGCTGCCAAATAGAAGCTGAAACCAAGCTGAAAAGGAGATATTTGAACAATAAAACTTTATTCAAAGAGATGTTAAGGAGAAACTTGGGTAGAGGAGAAATATTGGTATAGGAATAATAGGATTAGCAGGTTACAGTGGCTGTTTAACACCTCATCCAAAAGATAGGTGTGAAAATTCTAACTTATGGATGGGAAAGCTGCCCAGTAGGGTGGCCACAGCACCAGAAGGCTCGTCACTATTAATGGGTAATTTACCCACTTCATTTTAGCTACTCACCTGCAGGATTGTGCACGTTTGTAGCTGTAAGAATAGTTCCTTGGTTTGTGCTTTATATCAGGGCAACAGGATTAGGCTATTTCTCCAATAAAGTCTGTTGATTTTTATCTTAACTCAATTTACTCTGTCAATGCCCTTATCTGACACAAGTCTGCCGATCTCAGTTTGAAAGTTTCAGTTGACTTGTCTTAGTGTTTGGAGAGAGAGATTTCCACTACTGGTGCGTAGATCTGCAATGGCTTAGCTCTAATTTTAATCTTTTGCTACTTTGCTCTCGGCTCCTCATTGAAGGAAATAATTTTGTTCTTAAAAATATTTTATCTATTTCTTTATTCACCTTAATCCCTGAATTCAAGCATCTCAAACTTCTATACTAAATGGAATACAAGCATCAGAAATGTAACATATCCAAACAACTCAACCCTTTTGCCTTGGATATAATTTTGGTGAAATTGTAATAATCCATGGCCATGCTGAGGTGAAGTTCCCAAAATGGAATATAGTATTCCAGATGGATTCTAACCCAGAACATTATACTCCTTTGTATTTCAAAGGAGATAAATATACAAAGGAGATAAATATAATGTGAGATAAATATACTTTATTAACCTTTGTACCCGTCCACCTGTTTTTAATGATTTCTGTGCTTGAACCTCCAAATCTCACTGTTATTCCACAGTTCCTAGCATTAGAAAATACTTGGGTCTATGCTCACCTAAGTCCAAAGTAGATAATCTTACTCTTTTTCACATGGAACTCCATCTGCTACAGGCTTTGCCCACTTGCCTAATCTATCAATGCCATTTTGTACCCTTTTACAAACACCTACACACCTACCGTGCCTGTCTCTATTCTTTTACATGCACGTCATTCAGAAGCACTGAAATAAAAAGCCCCAGTAACGTATGTGGGACATCATTATTTACATCCAGTCAATTTAAGCCCGTACCATACAAGTGTCATTTGCAGACAGTCCCTTATTTCCTACATTAGTTATTTATTGGAAATTTCACATCCTTTAATGTAGAATGCTAATGACAGAAGACCAACAGCAGTATTCAGCCAATATATGGTCAACTAGATCACTGTGTCTTGATTACTTTTTAAAAATACATTCATGAGATATGGGTGTCACAGGCTAGGCTGGCATATATTATTCATAGAATTATAGAACCCTAGAGTCTCATTGACTGTGTTCTGAACACAATCCCACCCAGGCCCTACCCCCATATTATACCCACTAATCCCTCTAACCTACACATTCCTGGACACTAAGGGACAATTTCTTGTCATGACCAATCAACCTAACCCACACATATTTCCTCCCACAGTCCAAATTGGAGTACCCGGAGGAAACCCATGCAGGCCTGAGGAGAATGTGCAAACTCCACACAGACAGTGACTTGAGCCAGGAATCTAACATGCCCACCCTTGAATATTGCCCATCGTTGTCAATTCTTGCTTTTTATACAGTGACTTTTGCAACCACAGGACTTCCCAAAGTACTTCACAGCAATAACATTTTGAAGTTGTTGTAATGTAGGAGGCATGACAACAAGGCCTCACAGGCAGTAATGACATTAATGATGAAATGGTGTATTTACTGGAGACCTGCAGTTTTCTAATAGAATCAGTGGGGTTCTTTTGCATCCACCTGAGCAGGTAGAAGGAACATATTTAACGTGGCTTTGTGAAAGGGAAATCGTATTTGACTAATTTATTAAGAATCTTTTAAGAACATAATGAGTAAGGTGGATAAAGGTAGAAAAAGGAATCTAAATGTCATTTTAAGTCTTATTAACAGTAGAAAGATTGACAGAGGAGTGCTTTAGTTGATTAAGGATTAAAATAGAGACCTGTTCTATTGTCTCCTGCCTACAATAAGATATTCTTTCTTCTTTGCACTAATGTTTATGCAGAATGATGAATTTATCACTGGCTGATGTGGTGCACTTGAATTTACAAAAAGGTGTTTGATAAGGTGCCATATCAAAGATTATTGCACACAATAAGAGCTCGTGGCATAAGGAGTAACATGTTATGATGGATTGAGGATTGGTTAGCTAACAGAAAAAAGAGTAGGAATAAATGGGTCAGTTTTGAGTTGGAGGGCTGTAACTAGTGAGCTGCTACATGGATCAGTGCTGGGTCCTCAACTACAATCTATACAAAGGGTCTCCAAACTACAGACCGCATCCAGATCGGAATTTAGAGACCACTGATCTATGCCAATGGCTTGAATGAAGGAACTGAACTTATGGTTGCTAAATTTGCTGATGACACAAAAATAGTTAGGAAAGCAAGTGAGGAGGAGAAATAAAAGGTGCCCAAAAGAATTTAGATGGTTCATGTGAGTGGGCAAATAATTGGCAGACGGAATATAACATGAGAAAATGTGAACTTGTCCATTTGGCAGGAAGAATTTTTAAAAAAAACAAATTATTAAATAGTGTTTTCAAAACTTTGCAGTCCAGGAAATTAGAATCAAAAACTGGCAGGCAGAGATATATTGGAACAATGAGTGACTTTTAAACATGAAGTGGTTCATTTACTATTCAAGTACATTCACAAAGGCAAAACTTCTTAAGTGACAATGGAATTGTAGAGTAGAATGAATCAGGAAATAAAAAGTGGATGATATTTGTCAGCTTGATATTACAAGGAAGAATTTGGTTGAAGGTAGAAAATACTGAGAACGAAAGAGAAGTGAGAATAGATTAGTGACTAATTGAAAAAGGAATCCAAATATCATCTTTAGGCTTATTAACAGTAAAAGGATTGCCAGAGGAATGCTGGTGTTGATTTATGGATTAAAGTGGAAATTTGTAGTGCAGGCAAGAGACATGGCTAGGATGCTGTGACTTCTTTGCATGGTTTCCATGATGTGGAGATGCTGGCGCTGACTAGAACGGGTGCATTAAGAATTCTCACAACACCAGGTTAAAGTTCAACAGGTTAGTTTTGGAATCACAAGCTTTCAGAGCACTGCTCCTTCATCAGGTGTTCATCCAGGAAGAGGACTTCATCCCAGCAACTTTCTTTATCTTTATTTTGCTAATGTAATGTAAAACTTGATAGAAGAGCTGCTGGTTCTTAAAAGTGGAAAAGTTCCCTGGTTCGTGTATTCTGGGAATGGAACTAAGTGGATTGTTCTTCAGAAGAGCTGGCACAGACTTATTAAACCAAATGGTGATTCTCTGCTGCAGAAAGGATATTAAAGAACAGAAGTTGCAGTGCAGGTGCAATTGCTATACTGTCAGGTGTGAAGACACGAGATGGGAGCTGGAATAGACTAAGATTTGTCACACTGGTGAATTTGTAGGCAGGGGGTTTGTAAAATCTGATGTGTGCCTGCCTATTGCCTACCCAGCAATTAATGACCACTTAAGTATCTCATCCTGCCTCGGCACTATTTTACCCACGACAAGTTAGTAGCCCAGCAGGTTTAGCTGCACAGGATGGTGTCGACAAAGGAGGGGAAGGTTAAATACTCACTCGGATTCCCTGTGCTAATTGGAGGCCCTTCCACTAAGCTCATTCTCCCCCTTTTTTAATGCTGCGTCCCACCCCAGCCTTTCAAAATTGGCCCTCCCATCAAATCTCTAAACCTACCCTGCCTCACTGGATCCTGTCAGCAGAGCCTGGCCTATAGGTGATCTGACAAAGTGGCAAACTTCGAAAGCTTGTGAGTTTACTATCAAATAAATGGGTTGGACTTAAACCTGGTGTTGTCAGACTTATTACCATGTTTACCCCAGTCCAACGGCGGCATGTCCACATTGTTAGTGATTACAGCAGAGACCGTGGCAACATTTAAACAAAGGAGTGATTTAAGGAAAGGGAAATAAACACGAGGAATGGAATGAATACTGTAGATTCAGCCCAGTGTTCATCTGGAAGATAAACTCCAATATTGGTTACAAGTTCAGTTTCTGTTTTATAGTTTCCATATAACTTATTTAGCTGTTTTATAGACGATGTACATTTGGTTGAGTGCACTCTTGTACACTGAAACTCTGTACAGCAAACCGGTTCCACTGAGATGAGGAACTGTTCAACTTAAATTGCTCTGTGAGGAGAAGGTTGGCATGTAAAATCGCCAGCTCCGATGCACCCCTCCCTGATGAGCTTGATGTTTTCTATGCCTGTTTTGAGCAAGAGATCATCAAGAGCATACCCTCCACCCTGGAAACTCTGGATGAACCTGTTTCTGAGGTCAGCATTGCAGATGTCAGAGCAGCTTTCGCAAAGGTTAATCCACGGAAAGCGATTGGCCCTGATGGGGTATCCGGATGGGTACTCAGACCCTGTTGGATCGACTTGTGGGGGTATTTGCAGACATCTTCAAGCTCTCTTTTCAACAATCTGAGGTCCCTATCTGCTTTAAGAAGACAACCATCATCAGTTGTTGGCTCTGACACCCGAGATTATGAAGTGCTTTGAAAGATTAGTCATGGCACAAATTAATTCCAGCTTCCTGGATCCACTACAGTTTGCCTACCACTGCAACAGGTCCACAATGGATACCATCTACTTGCCCTGCACTGAACCCTGGAACACCTAAGTAACAAGGACACGTATGTCAGACTCCTATTTATTGATTACAGCTCAACCTTCAACATCATTGTTCCCATGAAGCTCATCTCCAAACTCTGTAGTCTGGTCCGCATTCCTCCCTCTGCGACTGGATCCTGAACTTCCTAACTTACAGATCACAATCAGAAAGGATAGACAACAACACCTCCTCCACAATCATCCTCAACACCGCTACCCAACAAGACTATGTTCTTAGTCCTGTACTATTCTCCTTATACACTTATGACTGTGCAGCTAAATTCCCCTCCAATTCAATTTTCAGGTTTGCTGACAACACCACTGTAGTGGGTTGGATCTCAAACAATGATGCAATAGAGTATAGGAATGAGATAGAGAATTTGGTGAACTAGTGCGGCAACAATAATCTCTCCCTCAATGTCAACAAAATGAAGAAGATTGCCATCAACTTCAGGAAGTATAAAAGAGAATGTGCTCCTGTCTACGTCAAAGGGGCAAAATAGAAAGGGTGGTGAGCTTCAGAATTTTAGGTGTCTAGATCACTAACAACTTGTCCTGGCCCCACCATGCCAACACTATAGTTAAGAAAGCCCATTAAAGCCTCTACTTTCTTAGAAGACTAAGGAAATTTGGCATGTCAGCTACGACTCTCACCAACTTTTACAGATGCACTATAGAAAGTATTCTTCCTGGTTGTATCACGGCTTGGTATGGCTCCTGCTCTGCCCAAGACTGCAAGGAACTACAAAAAGACATGAATGTAGCCCAATCCATCATGCAACCCATCCATTGACTCTGTCTACATTTCCTGCTGCCTCGGCAAAACAGTCAGCAAAATTAAGAACCCCACTCGCTCTGGACATTCTCTCTTCCACTATCTTCTGTCAGGGCAAAAAAAAAAGCCTAAAATAAAACAACAACTCAAGAACAGCTTTTTCCCTGCTGCTATCAGATTTTTGAATGGACCTCCCTCGCATTAAGTTGATCTTTCTCTACACCCTAGCTATGACTGTAACACTACATTCTGTACTCTCCTCTCTAAATATTTAAATATTTGATGTAGATGATGATGAGCTGCGGAATATTGGAATGATGCAATCAGTTTCCAATTACTGCAGGGAAAATCCAGACGTGATGGACTAAATTACCTAATTCTGTGCAGTAAACGTTTACAAACCTGCAAGCCGCAAAGTTTTTAATTTGCAGGTTCAGGAAGTTGTGCAAACGTGGAATGAGGTTTCAGAAGGATAGATTCATCTCAACACGTACTATATACCATATTAAAAGACCCAAACATATCCAAATATATCTACGTTACAAAGTGAACACTCTCCAAATATGCTTCATTGGGTATAAAGCATTTTGAGATGTCTGGTGGGGGTTATTGGAAGTATTATATAAATACAAATCTCCTTCAAAATGCTACAATGTTGGATGTGTAAATAAGTGCTATTGGTTCTTCCTCTTTCTTTGATCAACATTCTTTGAATAGCACTATGAATCCTCTGTCGAATCTGGATTAGGAAGAATGACAAGCCCTTGACTTGAGCTGTTAACCATAAACTTGGATCTTGGTTTGAATTTAAAATGTTCATCTTCTACCATTTAATCTTTCCGAAGCTGAGAATCTCAAGCAATTCACAGCTGTCATTTTCTTTATCACTCTTACAGAAATGGAATGAGTTTCCTGTAAAGGGATGTAAAGCAAATCTCATTTCGTATTTTGATTTGAAAATCTGCTGCTTACCAGCTTGGAACTGATCTGATGTGGAAATGTCAGCTTGGTGGAGAAAGCCTCTATGTAGCTTTGAAAAGTCAATTACTACTGAGTATGTGGGTTGAAGCATACCGAGGTGCCACTATACACAGCGATGGTAGTTCTGCGGTTGAAGGATTATACATAAGTGCTCCTGAATAATCTTGGTAAAAAAACTGAATTTTTGTTATAGAATTCTACAGCACAGAAAAGGCCCTTCGGCCCCTTGAATCTGCACTACCACTAAAGGTGTGCTAATTCCATTTTCTGCATTTATCCCATATCCTTGTACGGTTCAATATTTCAAGTGTTCATCGAAATACTTTTAAAAGGCTGTCAGGTTTCTGCGCTTCACTACCTTCCCAGGCAGTGCATCCAGATTCACAACACCCACCTGAGTGAATTGTCTTTGCTCAGAGCCCCTCTGAATCTTCTGCCCCTTTTCCTAAGACTTCCCTCTTGTGAAAGGCTCCTCAACTAAGGGGAACAGCTGCTCCCTGCTCACCCTGTCTGTACCCCTCATAATCTTGTACATCTCAATCGTGTCCCTCTCTTTGTTTTCTTTCCTTCTCTGCTCTAAAGAAAACAGTAAGAATTCTCACAACACCAAGTTAAAGTCCGACAAATTTATTTGGTAGTACAAGCCACTAGCTTTCAGAGCGCTGCTCCTTCATCAGGTAAGTGGGAATTCTGTTCATAACAAGGTATAGAAAAAACGCAAACTCAATTTACAAAATAATAGTTGGAATGTAAGTCTTTACAGGTAATCAAGTCTTAAGCATACAGACAATGTGAGTGGAGAGAGGGTTAAGCAGGGGTTAATGAGATGTGTATTGTCTCCAGGCAGGACAGTTAGTGAGATTTTGCAAGCCCAGGCAAGTTGTGGGAGTTACAGATAGTGTGACGTGAACCGAGATCCTAGTTGAGGCCGTCCTCGTGTGCGAAACTTGGCTGAGTCTCTGCTCAGTGACTTTGCGTTGTCGTGTGTCGTGAAGGCTACCTTAGAGAATGCTTATTGAAGATTTGAAGTCAAATGCCTGTGACAGCTGAAGTGTTCCCCAACAGGAAGAGAACACTCTTACTTGGTGACTGTTGAGCTGTGTTCATTCATCTGTTGTAGCGTCTGCACAGTCTCCCCAATGCCTCGGGACATCCTTTCCTGCAGCATATCAGGTACCACTCAAAATAAACTAGGCAGGAGTGTTCTCTTCCTGTTGGGGAACACATCAGCAGCGACGGGCGTTCGGCCTCTGATCTTTGGGTAAGCGATCTCCAAGGTGGCCTTCACGACAATGCAGAGTTGCTGAGCAGAGGCTGATAGCCAAGTTCCACGCACGTGAAGATGGCCTCATTGAGATCTTGGGTTTATGTCACACTATCTATAACCCCATAACTTGCTTGAGCATGCAAAATCTCATTAACTGTCCTGGCTGGAGACAATGCACATCTCTTTAACTTGTGCTTAACCTTCTCTCCACTCACATTGTCTGAGTACCTTAAAGACTTGATTACCTGTGAAGACTTGCATTCCAACCATTACTTTGTAAGTTGAGTTTGTGTCTTTGTGGTCTGTTTGTGAATAGAACTTCCACTTACCTGATAAAGGAGCAGCGCTCCAAAAGCTAGTGCCTTGTACCTCCAAATAAATCTATTGGACTTTAACCTGGTGTTGTGAGACTTTTTACTGTGTTTACCCTAGTCCAACGCCGGCATCTCACATTAAAGAAAGCAATCCAAGCCTAACCAGTCTCTCCTTAAAGCTCAAAAGCTCCATCCCAGGCAACATCCTTGTGAATCTCTTCTGTACCCACTCTAGTGCAATCACATCCCTCCAATGTGTCTGACAAAAAGTTGCCACAACAGTCTGGAGTTTACTTGGAATCCCCTGTACAATCTGCTTGTGCTGTTCATTCCTGTGTTTGAATAAACAAGCTTGTGTCTCAGATTTATTTTGTCTTCTGCAGGGTGCTGGAACAGATGAAAAGTGCTTGATAGAAATCCTTGCTTCAAGAACCAACCAGGAGCTGAGAGCAATTATTCAGGCTTATAAGCGAGGTATGGCTGGAATACATGAGCTGTTTTAAGCTATTTGACTGAATGGTTGGTTAAATAGATGAGGTGCCGTTTGATTGGAGATCATGTACACTCTGGGGTTAATGGCCTATGTCTCTGTAAATTGCAGGTACCGTGATTTGGGTTGTGGTTACTTTTGCTTGTTGAGACAGCTTTGTGCTCACTGCCTTGCATTCCATTTCTCAGCCATTGGATATGATCTGCAGAATAAAATTAACACATCTGGATTCCTAGATTGTGACCTAATTATTACATCATTGCAGAGGTCACCCCTGTTAAGGACAGCACAGTGGCTCAGTGGTTAGCGCTGCTGCCTCACAGTGCCAGGGACCCGGGTTCAATACCAGCTCCAGGTGGCTGTCTGTGTGAAGTCTGCATGTTTTCCCCGTGTCTGCGAGGGTTTCCTTTGGCGCTCTGGTTTCCAGCCACACTCCAAAGATGTGCAAGTTAGATGGATTGGCCATGCTAAATTGCCACTTAGCGTCAGTGGGATTAGTGGGACAAATATATGGGGTTATAGTGATTGGGTCTGGATGGGATTGTTGTTAGTGCAGGTTTGATGGCCTGAATGGCCACTTCCTGCTCTATGCAGTTTCTATGAATCTAATATAAAGGAATGGTTTCTGCAATTTCTGGAAGTTTTCTTTGGCTTTCAGGTTTCCCAACCGCCCTGTACTCAATGTACCAAAATGGATAGCTACTCTCCTGAGCATCGTTGCTCACCACTTCGGAAGGACAGTTTTCGTGTGTGCGGCGTGCGTGCTGACTGGGGCTGAGTGTGTGCTGGCGGGGAGTGGCTGTTATGACTCGTAGTCATATAGATTTGCCTGAATCCTGCTGCTCTCCCTGGTGTTTGGAACGTATGCCTTCACTGCATTTTGGGAGGGGCTAAGAGCATTGGGCAATGAAATTAGTTAGAAACTGCATGTCTTGATGGAGAAATTTGGAGAGGGACAAAGGGAGATGAATGCAAGCTGGGAAGGAGAGAAAGCTAGAGAAGTGAAAGGGTAAGTACACAAACTGGGAGGTTTTCATAATATAAAAACAATACTCCCAAATTCCTAAATTACATCCCGATTGATTATGAGAAAGACAGACCATGTCTCCTCTTCCCTGTATGATCTCTCTTAACCCTTTGACAATTTGACCATGGAATTGTGCTACACTGCTTCAGTTTCATAATCCAGCTGACTGGACTACACTTGCCTGACTCCATTCTTACTCATCCAAACATTGCCAAAGAATTGCCTTGTTAAACAAAACCCTGCTGAGGTGGACACACAAAAAAAAATCTGCATTTAGTGCAACTCTACTTTTATTCAGAAGAGCTAGCTTAATTTCATTTTCTGAGATTAGAATATAGTAATGACACAGACTCGCAACTGATATCTAGGTACTATTTTCTATGATCAAATCTCCAGAAATAAATCAAACCACACAAAATGACCACAGAAACCTTACCAAAACATTTCCAGCTGTTGCAATGCCAGATACAGTACACTACAAGGGGGCTTTAATGCCACCCTGAAGCATGTTTGGAGGTGGGGGGTGTGTATTAAAATGGTGAAGACGCTGGATAGGGGTCCTGCTGCTGCTTTACCTTTGGTTTGGGTCCCTGATTGATCCTGGGCCTCTGAGGATGAGAGAGGTGCATTACCAGCAGCTACCATGGCTCTCCCAATGGCGCTGACAGCAATGCACTGCTGCTGGCTTCTATTGGCTGACAGCTCTTGGGGACTGGGTTTCAGCTGCCGTGGGGAATGCCCATCACAGAAATTCCTGACTTGCTGTAATACAGCAAATACAACAGTCCTTCCTTCCTTGGTGGTGGTGTCGGGGAGTGGAGGGGGTGGCGGTGACTCTTGGTGGTTCTCCAGCAGGCCCACCCTCCTTGTCTAGATTAAATTCAGCCCCAAAAGTGCTTGTTAACAGCCTGTTCTAGACGCTTATGCAGCTTCATCAGAAACAGAATTCACTTGGACCTAATAGCAGGTTGCTATTGGCTGTCTTTTTCTGGGAGCTGCTTGTATCCACAACTTCCAAACATTGCAGAGGAACTGTGAAAACTTCTAGCTGTGTCACTTCATTATTAAACAGCAGGGTTCATAAACCGATAGTTTTGTGGCAACTTAATGATCTAACTGGTAAATCCCACCAACGTTTGCAGCTTAGTCTTGAGAGTGTGTGAGCTGTAGTTATAAACATTACAGCCCCAACCCCACCCGATTCTCTGTACCAGTGGCAACATGACTGAGGATTTCTGCATATTGACTGTATTGCTTTTATAAGAAACTCCTCGTCATCAGCTTCCATTCTCCTTTCTTGGCCTTAGCCGCAGCACTGAGGAGGTGCCTGATTTTCATTCATTTTCTAAGGGACAGCTAGTGATCGACTGTCCTTCTGGCTATCAGAGAAACATTTATATTTGCTTGCAATCAAAGCGCTGAAATAAAAACCAAGAATGCTGGAGATCTGACAGCATTGTGGAGAGGAAAGCAGAGTTAATGTTAATGCTGGATTTTACCAGCTCTATAGGATTGAGCTGGATGACAGGGAAAGGCAAGAAATGAAATGTTCATTGTTTTCCTGCACGATGCTAGTGGCGGGGAAGGTGGAAGAAGGCCCTTCCTTATCCAGAGGCCAATTGATCCAACTCATTAAGGGCATCATTCCACTGCACTTTTCCAGAGGGGTTTATGCCCTTTTGCCATGTGGGGAGACCACTGGGTGAATCCTGGCAGCCCCTTGTGTGGGCTCTCCACTCTATAGCCTAGAGATACTATTCACTTCCCTCCCCAGACAGCAATGGACGCCCTTCCCTACCTTTAGCTTCAACCCCTTTGCTGAGTTTTGCCTCACTGGCCCTAGCGGCAAAGAACACGCCTGTGGCATTCCCCCATCCTGGCCTTCACCAAAGCCCCTCACACACCCTCAAGTATTTCCCTCACCCAGCATTTGTTCATTGGTCACTTGGCATCCTCCCTCCATGCTGTCTTCCTTTGCTAGGTGCAGTCCTAGCATTGGCCATCTTGATGGCGCTGCTGAGGACTGAGATGTGGGTCCTCTGACTGGCATGATCATCTTTTAAAGAGACAATAGCCCTGATGGCAACCAATTCTTTGCCTGACCCCCAGAAAGATGTAGAACATAGAACATTACAGCACAGAACAGGCCCTTCGGCCTTCGATGTTGCGCCGACCAATATAAAAAGCAATGCCCCTCCAAACTAAACCATTCCCTTCTCTTCCATATACTTATCAACTAACCTCTTAAACGCCACCAAACTTGGCGCATCTACAACAGCTGCAGGCAGGGCATTCCACTCCCGAACCACCCTTTGGGTAAAGAACCTACCTCTGATATCCGTCCTATAACTATCACCCCTTAATTTAAAGCTGTGTCCCCTCGTGCTAGCTTTCTCCATCCTAGGAAAAAGGCTATCACTGTCCACCCTATCTAAACCTCTAATCATCTTATATGTTTCAATAAGGTCCCCTCTTAGCCGCCTCCTTTCTAACGAAAACAACCTCAAATCCCTCAGCCTCTCCTCATAAGACCTGCCCTCCATACCAGGCAACATCCTGGTAAACCTCCTCTGTACCCTCTCCAATGCCTCCACATCTTTTTTATAATGTGGGGACCAGAACTGCACACAATACTCCAAGTGCGGCCGCACTAGAGTTTTGTACAGTTGCAACATGACGTTGCGGCTCCGAAATTCAATCCCTCTACCAATAAAAGCCAAGACTCCATATGCCTTCCTAACAACCTTCTCGACCTGACTGCCTACTTTCAGGGATCTATGCACATACGCACCAAGATCCCTCTGTTCATCTAGACTACTAAGAATCCTACCATTTGTCCTATACTCTACACATTTATTATTTCTGCCATAGTGCATTACCTCACACTTTTCCACATTAAACTCCATTTGCCACCTCTCGGCCCAGCTCTGCAACTTGTCCAAGTCCCTTGGACAAGTTGGACATGTGGCCAGATGTCCCACAAGCTGCTGGTATGTAGTCATCCCCTGCTTTCATAAACTAGATATGATGGAGATGCTTTGGAAATTTAGGAAGTGAATCACACTGCAGTATTCCCAGTGTCTGACCTGTTCTCGTAGCTGCAGCATGTGGCTGTTCTAGTTCATATAATCACAGAATCCCTAAAAATACAGAAGGAGGCCATTCGGCCCGTTAAAACTGCACCAATAACAATCCCATCCACATCCTATCTCTGTAACCCTATGTATTTACCCTGCTAATCCTTCTGACACTAAAGGCCAATTGAGTATGGACAATTCACCTGACCCGCATATCTTTGGACCGCGGGAGAAAACCGGTGCACCCAGAGGAATTCGACGCAGACAGAGGGAGAATGTGCAAACTCTGCACAGACAGTGACCCAAGGCTAGAATTGAACCTGTGTCCCTGGCAACAGTACTAACCACTACGCCACCGTACTGCCCAAACTTTCTAGATAGCGGTGACCACAGGGTGTTGATGATAGGGACTTCGGCAATGTCATTGAATGTCAAGGTAAGATGGTTAAATTGACGTTTATCAGAGATGGTCGCTGCCAGGACTTGTGTAGTATGAATATGATGTGTCATTTATCAGGTCTGAATATTCTTTAAGGCTTGCTGCATGCCAGCACAGAGAGAGCTTCATTACCTGAGGAGTCACGAATAGAATGTGCAACCATCAACTAACTAGCTCAATGATATCTTTCAGAATATGGCAAAGATCTGGAAGAAGTTGTTGTTAGTGACACTTCTGGCCATTTCCAAAGGATTTTGGTGATTCTTCTCCAGGTAAAAATTTAGTTTCCATACCAAAGCATGAAGTGCTAAACCACCATGCTATTTGTTAAGTGTTTAGAGGTATGAGTATAGAAGTAATTTACTCATTGTTTTAACCTGCAATTTAATATTCAATAACATTCTTAATGCAATAAAGCATCCCAAAATGCTTATCATACAAAAGCATTGTATGATAATGCTTTTATTATCATAAAAATAAATATGATAATATTTATTTTATCATAAATAAATATTTATGATATTTAAATATTTATTAAATATTTAATAAATAATTAATATTTATTAATATTAAATATTTAATATTAATTAAGAGGGTGGTGGTTGATGGAAATTATTCATCGTGGAGTTCGGATACAAGTAGTGTACCTCAGGGATCTGTTTTGGGGCCCCTGCTGTTTGTAATTTTTATAAATGATCTGGATGAGGGTATTGAAGGATGGATTAGTAAATTTGCGGATGACACCAAAGTCGGAGGAGTGGTAGATAGTGAAGAGGGGTGTTCTAGTTTGCAGAGAGACTTGGACAAGTTGCAGAGCTGGGCCGAGAGGTGGCAAATGGAGTTTAATGTGGAAAAGTGAGAGGTAATTCACTTTGGCAGGAATAACAAATGTGTAGAGTATAGGGCTAATGGTAGGACTCTTAATAGTGTTGAAGAACAGAGGGATCTTGGTGTATATGTGCATAGATCCCTGAAAGTTGGCAATCAAGTCGATAAGGTTGTTAAGAAGGCATATGGAGTCTTAGCTTTTATTGGTAGGGGGATTGAATTTCGGAGCCGCAACGTCATGTTGCAACTGTACAAAACTCTAGTGCGGCCGCACTTGGAGTATTGTGTGCAGTTCTGGTCCCCACATTATAAGAAAGATGTGGAGGCATTGGAGAGGGTACAGAGGAGGTTTACCAGGATGTTGCCTGGTATGGAGGGCAGGTCTTATGAAGAGAGGCTGAGGGATTTGAGGTTGTTTTCGTTAGAAAGGAGGCGGCTAAGAGGGGACCTTATCGAAACATATAAGATGATTAGAGGTTTAGATAGGGTGGACAGTGATAGCCTTTTTCCTAGGATGGAGAAAGCTAGCACGAGGGGACACAGCTTTAAATTAAGGGGTGATAGTTATAGGACGGATATCAGAGGTAGGTTCTTTACCCAAAGGGTGGTTCGGGAGTGGAATGCCCTGCCTGCAGCAGTTGTAGATGCGCCAAGTTTGGTGGCGTTTAAGAGATTAGTTGATAAGTATATGGAAGAGAAGGGAATGGTTTAGTTTGGAGGGTCATTGCTTTTTATATTGGTCGGCGCAACATCGAAGGCTGAAGGGCCTGTTCTGTGCTGTAATGTTCTATGTTCTAAGTATCGAAATGGGCGACAGGCAACTTAACTCAAAGAAATTGGTCTATGGAGCATCTGCTAAAAGGTTGAGAGATGAGCTAATTTAGGGAGGGAGTTAGAAAGATGAGGGTGTAAGCAGCTGAAGCCGTGCCTGTGAATGGTGTGATGAAATGTGGAGAGGATTGTTGGGTTGGAGGCGATTACAGAAATAGAGGGGGACAAAAACATGAAGAGATTTGCAAATCAGGGTGAGAGTTATGAAATTAAAATCAGTGTGCGTTAGCAGCCACATAAGTGATGGATAGCTAGAACTTGGAGCGTGTTCAGAATGGGCAGTAGTGTTTTAGTTGAGCTTAAGTTTACAGAGGGTTCAATGTGGGAAGCCAGCCAGGATAGCTTTGTACTAGTTTAAAAGTATCAATGGCCTGGATAAGGATTTCAGCAAAAGATGAGCTGAGGCAAGGTTGGAAACGGTCGTTATCATGGAGGTAGAGATTGACTGTCTCAGTGACAGAGAATACACTGGGGGACATCAAAGTTGGTTCATTCTCACAGGGTCAAAGAGAATCGTTGAATAAAATCATAGAATCCCTGCAGTGCAGAACTAGACCATTCAGCCCGTCGAGCTTGCACTGACAACAATCCAGGCCTGTCCCCATAAACCCCACGTATTTACTCTGCTGATTCCCCTGACACTAAGGGGCAATTTAGCATGGTCATCCACCTATCTGCACATCTTTGGACTGTGGGAGAAAAGTGGAGCACTCAGAGGAAACGCACGCAGACACGGGGAGAATATGCAGATCCCACATAGACAGTGGGACTGGAATTGAATCCAGATTCCTGGTACTGAGGCAACAATGCTAGCCACTGTGCCAAGAGGAAATGGTTAGGAACAGCCTTTGTGTAGGGATTGGAAACAGTAAGTGTAGCTTTCTCAGTATTTAATTCGAGGAAGTTTCTCCTCATTAAGTAATGTGACTGATCAGAGGAAGTAAAGGGGGTGAGAGGGCTGGGTTGACGTAGAGCTGTACGTTTGGAACTCAAGCATGTGATGTTGGACACTTGTCAAGGGCTAACTTGTGGTTAAGAATTCCAAATTATACTGCAGTTGGAAAATAATCAGTTGCAGGAGATTCTTTGCTTATGGCTGGACAAGGGAAGAGATAGAACAGGCCCTTCGGCCTTCGATGTTGCGCCGACCATTATAAAAAAGCAATGACCCTCCAAACTAAACCATTCCCTTCTCTTCCATAAACTTATCAACTAACCTCTTAAGCGCCACCAAACTTGGCGCATCTACAACTGCCGCAGGCAGGTCATTCCACTCCCTAACCATCCTCTGGGTAAAGAACCTACCTCTGATATCCGTCCTATAACTATCACCCCTTAATTTAAAGCTGTGTCCCTTCGTGCTAGCTTTCTCCATCCTAGGAAAAAGGCTATCACTGTCCACACTATCTAAACCTCTAATCATCTTATATGCTTCGATAAGGTCTCCTCTTAGCCGCCTGCTCTCTAACGAAAACAACCTCAAATCTCTCAGCCTCTCTTCATAAGACCTGCCCTCCATACCAGGCAACATCCTGGTAAACCATTTATTTAAATGTATTTGAGGAGGGTGGTGTGGTGAACGGTGAGGAGATAGTTTACATTGATTAGTCAGATAGGATTTTACTTGTGACTGTGAGGGCTGTTTCAGTATTCTGGCAGACAGAAACCTGATGTATAAAATTGCACCAAGTTTCAACAGCCTGATGGCTACTGAAGGAGGGAGGCAAGGGGAGGAATGAATTGCCTTTTTGGACCATGTCTTGACTCAGTGGCAACATTCTCTCCAGTGGGTTCGAAAATTGTGATTCAAACCTCACTCCAGAGACTTGAACGCGTTGCCTGCTCTGACATTTCAGCGCATTATTGAGGAAATGCTGCAGTACTGGAAATGCCACCTTTTGAGCAACGTCTGTTCCTCTGGTTGATGCAAAAGATCGAGCTGAGATTCAGCTTTTAAGAATTACAAATGTAAGGAAGAGGAACAGGATCGGGTCATCGAACCTTCTTATTCTAGTCTTCCATTCCGTGAAATCATGGCTGACCTCTAACCTCAGTCTAACATTCCCCTCTGACCCCTTTTATCCCCTAAAGTTTTGGACACAATCTATCTTGGTTTTGAATATATTCAATGACTTAGCATTTACAGCACTCTGGGGTAAAGAATGCCAAAGGTTGAGGTATAAATGTTGACCAAAACTTATTTTGGCTTATTTTGCATCAAACTGGGAGGGCATATGTGGGTCTCGGTTTTACTTCTCATTAGAAAGCCAGAGACTTTGACAATGCAGCACTGTCTTTGTCATGCACGGATCACCAAGTGTAGTTTGTGTAGTGTCTACACATAATGAATAAATGAGCACAGCGATATTAAACTGGCTGGCCAAAAGCTAAGCCAAAGAGGTGGGTTTTAAGAATAATATTGATGCGGAATGTGGTGCAGACTTTGGTGAGGATATTCCAATGTGCAGTTTTAGGTCAAAGTCTCCAACAGTAGGGTGAATGGAAGAGGCTGCACAAGAGGTCAGGGTTGGAAAAACCTACATTAGGCATGTGATTGTAAGACTAAAGGAAGTTGTAGAGAGGTGGCAAAATTTGAATACAAGCTTGAATTTTAAGTTTGAAGTGTTGTGGTACTGGAAGCCAATGTAGGTCACAAAGGAGAGGGACAATAGGTGAGCTGAACCTTTCTTGTTATGCATGTGTTTCCTCACACATACACAGTGCTATTTTATGGTGTACAATCTGTGTGGATTATTTAAAAAAGACAGATTTGATCACCTTGATGCTTCAGAATGTAAAAACTCCACAGTAATAATGTTCTAAATGTTTTCACAGTTATTATGGCCCTGATTTTGAAAGGGAACTGGAATAGTACACGTAATCCCCAAAGGGTGCCGTACCTCAGGAAAGTGGGGGCCTGGTCCTCATCTACATAAATGTTCTTAATCTTGTCTGAAACTGGCCAGATTTGGCCATCTGGCTGGTGGATGAGTGGGAATTTTGTGGCAGGAAATTGCGGCCTGGAATCTGTGGGAATTTCCAGCTCTCAGTGGGGTGAGGAGGTGCAAGAATTCCTTGTGCAGCTGCAGGAGAGTGGTCCTGTTCCCAATCATGGGTTCTGACTAACCCAATCATGGGTTCTGACAGCCTGTGCTGTCTCTTGCCCTGACTCTGCAATTATGAATCTTCTTGTATGCAGGATTCTGCTAGACCCCTGCTCATCAATAGAGGGCATGATATAGAGATGCTGGCGTTGGACTGGGGTAATAAGAACTCAGTAAAAATTTAGCAACACCAATTTTAAATTCAACCTATTTATTTGATAGTAAATTTGCAAGCTTTCGCACTCTGTGTCTTTGTCAGGCAAATGCAGTGTTCTGGTCTGCAATAGCACACATCAGCACAGACAGTCACAGATTGCTGATTAGAATGCAAATCCTTACATCTAACCTGCTATTCAAATGTTAAAGTGGCTAACAATGTGTGTGAAGGGAATCCTGAGCATTGGTTAGAGAATTGTGTATTTTCTCCAGACAGCACAGTAAGTGAGGTTTTTTGCTAACCCAGGCAAGTTACGGGGGTTGCCATGGCAGCCTCAAAGTCAGCAAATTGCATGTTGAGAAATGGCTGGATTTGCACAACAGCTGAGATTTAATTTCGCTGCTACCATTTAAAGCTGGTAGTTCATACTGCGAGGGACTATTGATGACATTCAACCTTGGAGGGCAGAAAGGGCATCTGGGGAATCTGATTGGTCTAGCAGTTTTTTTTTTAAAAGCCTCACCTTTACTTTCGAGTTGACCCAGAGTCAGGTTAGCAAGAGTGGACAATTTCCATACAATCAATAAAGCTGTTTCAATGCTCAAAGAGCAAATTCTCACGATTTATTTGGAAAATAAACCGATGCATAACCTTTATTAAAATGACACTTTTATTTTCAGCACTCTCTGGCTGAAGAAATTCACCCTCATCTCTGTTTTAAAGAATCATCCCTTTAGTCTGAGGTTATGCCTCCGGTTCCAGCTTTTCCTACTAGTGGAAACATTCTCTCCAGATCCACTCTATCCAGGTTTCGTAGTATCCTGTACGTTTCAATAAAATACCCCCTCACCCTTCTAAACTGCAACAAGCACAGACGCAGAGAACTCAACTGTTCCTCATACGACAAGCTCTTCATTCCAGGGATCATTCTTGTGAATCTCCTTTGGACCCTTTCCAAGACCAGCATATCCTTCCTTGATATGGGGCCCAAAACTACTCTCAATATTCCAAATGAGGTCTGACCAGAGCCTTACACAGCCTCTGAATTACATCCGTGCTCTTGTAATTTAGTCTCCTCAACATGAATGCTAACATTGCATTTGCCTTCCAAACTGCCAACTGAACCTGCATATTAACCTTTAGAAAATCTTGAACAAAGACTCCAAGTCCCATTGTGTTTCTGATTTCCTGAGCATTTTCCCATTTAGAAAATAGTCTGTGTTTCCATTTCTCCTTCCAAAGTGCATAACCTCACACTTTTCCACGTTGTATTCCATCTGCCACTACTTTGTCCACTCTCCTAACCTGTCCCAATCCTTCTGCAATCCCCCTCACTTTCTTAATACTACCCGTCCCTCTACGTATCTTTGTGTCATCTGCAAGCTTAGCAACAGTGCCTTCAGTTCCTTCTCCCAAATCATTAATGTATTTTATGAAAAGTTGTGGTCCCAGCACTGATTCCTGAGGCACAGTAATAGTCACCAACTGCCATCCTGAAAAAAACCCCTTTATCTCCACTCTCTACCTTGTGCCAGTCAGCCAATCCTTTATCCGTGCCCTTAACACCATGGACTCCTAACTTATTTAACAGTCTCCTATGCG
Organism: Sphyrna mokarran; assembly: GCA_024679065.1. Taxonomy (NCBI): domain Eukaryota; kingdom Metazoa; phylum Chordata; class Chondrichthyes; order Carcharhiniformes; family Carcharhinidae; genus Sphyrna; species Sphyrna mokarran. The sequence goes on along the minus strand of JAGIQG010000001.1, from coordinate 144,556,061 downwards.
GCACCTTGTCAAAAGCCTGCTGGAAATCTAAATAAATCACATCCACTGGTTCTCTTTTATCTAACTTCCATGTTACTTCCTCAAAGAACTCTAACAGAATTGTCAGACATGACCTGTGCTTGACAAAGCCATACTGACTCAGTCCTATTTTATCACGCACTTACAAATACTTTGCGATCTCATCTTCAATAATGGACTCTTAAAATGCGAAGTCAGGCTAACCAACCAATAATTTCCATCGCTGCCTCCCTTAAACAGTGGTGTTACATTAGCTGCTTCCCTGCCTCCAGTGATTCCTGAAAGATTAACACTAATGCCTCCCCAATTCCCTCGGCTACCTCTTTTAGAACCTTGGAGTGTAGGCCATCCGGTCCAGACCTTTTAGTTTCCATCTTCAGACCTTTTACTTTTCTCAGAACCTTCTCCTTAATGATGGCCACTGTACTTACATGTGGCTCCTGACTCTCCTGGAGCTCTGACATTCCACTGGTGTATTCCACCATGAAGACTGATGTAAAGTAACTATTCAGTTCTTCTGCCATTTCTTTATTTCCTATTATTACTTCTGCAGTTTCGTTTTCCAGTGGTCCCAACGGCTATTTTTGTCTCTCTCTCATCTTTTAATATTAAAAAACTTTCTATCTTCTTTTATTATTAGTCAACTTATTTCACCTTCTCCCCCCTTTATTGTTTTTTTAATTGTCCTCTGCTTGCTTTTAGAGGCTTCCCAATCCTCTGGCTTCTTGTCACCTTGTATGCTTTCTCTTTTGCTTTTAATGCTGTCCTTGACATCCCTCATCAGCCATGGATGCCTTGTCCTTCCATTAGCCTGTTTTCTTCTCTTTGGAATGAATTTCTGTTGCGCCTCTCGGATAACCCTCAAGCCTCTGCCATTGCTGTTCAACTGTTTTCCCTGCTAGGCTCCCTTTCCAGTCAACTCTGGCCCACTCCTTCCCCATATCATTATAGTTACCCTTATTTAATTGTAATAATGTTATATCTGATTTCAGCTTCTCCCTCTCAAACTGCAGGATAAATTCTATCATGTTGTGTCACTGCTCCCTAAGTTCCCTAATCAAGTCAGCCTCATTTTTGAAAGGGTAATGAAGAAGGTAGATGAGGGCGGTGTAGTTGATGTTATCTACATGGACTTTAATAAGGCCTTTGATAAGGTAGGATGTTGCATAAGGTTAAATCTCATGGGATCCAGGGTGAGGTACCTAAATTAGTTCGAAAATTAGCTTCTTGACAGAAGTCAGAGGATGGTTATAGAGGGTTGTTTTTCAAACTGAAGGTCTGTGACCAGCGGTGTCCCTCAGGATCCATGTCATTTGTTATTTATATTAATGATTTGGATGAACATATAGGAGACATGGTTAGTAAGTTTGCACGTGACATCAAGACTGATGGCATAGTGGACAGTAAAGAAAGTTATCTTAGATTGCAATGGGGTTGTGATCAATTGGGCCAGTGGGCTGATGAATGGCAGATGGAGCTTAATTTAGATAACTGAGAGTTGATGCATTTTGGTAGATTGAACCAGGGCAGGACTCAGTTAATGGTAAGGCACTGGGGAGAATTAGAGAACAGAGAGATCCAGGGTATGTGCTCATAGCTCCTTGAATGTGAAAGAATAGGTGGACAGAGTGATGAAGAAGGCATTCGGCATGCTTAGTTTCATCGGTCAGAACGTTGAATACAGGAGTTGGAATGTCTTCTTTGAAGTTTTACAAGACATTGGTCAGGCCACACTTGGAATGCTGTGTGCAATACTGATCATTTTATTATAGAAAAGGATATTATTAAACTAGAAAAAGCGCAGAAAAGATTTACTACGATGCTATAGGGACTTGATGGTTTGAGTATAAGGAGAGGCTGGATAGACTAAGACTTTTTTTCTCTACAGCGTAGGAAGCTGAGAGGTGATCTTTTAAAGGCCTGTAAAATAGTGAGGGGCACAGATCAACTAGATAGTCAATATCTGTTTCGAAAAGTAGGGGAGTCTAAAACTAGAGGGCATTCGTTTAAGGGGAAAGATAGAAGTGTGTCCAGATGGGCAATTTTTTCATAGAGGGTGGAGAATGTCTGGAACAAGCTGCCAGAGATAGTAGTAGAGGCAGGTGCAATTTTGTCTTTTAAAAAGCATTTAGGTAGTTACATGGATAAGGTGGGTAAAGAAGGATATGGGCCAAATGCGGGCAATTAGGATTAGCTTCGGGATTTAAAAAAAAGTGGCATGGACAAGTTGGGCCAAAGGGTCTGTTTCCATGCTGTAAATCTGTATGACTCATGATTACACATCACCAAATCCAGAGTTATCTGTTTCCTAGTTGGCTCTGTCACAAACTACTCCAACCATCTCTGAAATTCCACAAATTCCTTTTCTTTGGATCCATTTCCTACCTTATTTCCCCAGTCTACTTGAATATTGAAGTCCTCCATGATAATTAGAATATTGCCTTTTTTATATGCCTTTTCTATCTCCTGATTTATTTTCTACCCCACATCCTGAATACTGATAGGGAGTCTGTACATAACTTCCTTCAGGCTATTCTAACCCTTGTGATTCCTCTTCTGATCCTATATCTATTTCTTGCTATCGATTTAACTTCATTCCTTACTAGCGATGCAACCCTGTCCCCTTTGCCCATCTGCCTGTCTTTCCAGTAGGATACGTATCCTTGGATGTTTAAATCCCAGCTCTAGCCGATGTTAATGAGACCCCAGAATTGAGCTTGACATCTCTGTGTGATTGTGAGTTTACGTTTTCACCCATTAGTCGTGCGAATACAATGCAATCAAAAGGATGAGGTTAAAAATACACCTCACAGCATGCACAGTGGGTTGTGCTATTGCAGCAATTTTTGGGCCAATGTCTTCCAGTTAGCGTAAGTAGAAATGAAATAATCAGTGAGTATAGGGAAGCATTTCACACTTGTTGATCACTTATGAAAATAAGTAAATGAAAATGAATAAAATTAACATTTCTTACTCCTCTGCTTAGGCCAATAGAGATGAAAGCACAAACTGGGATGAAGCTGCAGTTAAAAAGGATGCACAGGTTAGTCAAAGCATTTCAACATTTTCTCCAAGTATGCTCCTTAATCTTACACATTTGTAACTGGTTTTGAGGCTGTTATGCTTCTGTATTTACTTCACTTGGTGATTGATCTGTGCTGAAGAGTAACTATTTAAAACCATTTACAAATATAATGCTGAACAAGGTAATGCATTTGAATTGTATGTTTGTAGTCAACCAAGTCTTCTTGCAAACCTTTATCAATCTTTCAACTTGCATTTTTCCTTTGCTTTAAGTAAAGATGGCAGCTCTGGTGGTACAGTGATTAGCACCGCTACTTCACAGCCTCAGGGACTCTGGTTTGATTTCCAGCTTGGGTTATTGTCTGTGCAGAATCTGCAAGTTTTCCTTGTTTACTGCATGTGTTTCTTCCAAGTGTTCCAGTTTCCTCCCGCAGTCTGAAAGACATGCTGGTTAGAAGCATTGGTCATGTTAAATTCTCTCTCAGTATACCCGAACAGCTGCCGAAGTGTGGCAACTAGGGCATTTCCACAGTAACTTTATCGCAGTGTTAATGTTAGCCTACTTGTTACAAAAATAAATGAACTTAAATTTAGCTATTTATCCAATTTTTCAGAAATATGTGGACCGTGAAAGTGAGACATTGTGTCATTTTGATGGGTTATCTTTTGTATTTGGATTCTTCTGTGGGTGTCCCAATGTGGAGGATATTTGGATATGCACAAGTAACAACGCATTGGTGTCAGAAGTAGGAAACAGCAACCCAGTTACAACTGCTTAACTGCCGTTGGAAAGTTCTTGACAGTATGAAGGTAAAATCAATTTGGGTAGAGTTGAGAAGTATAAAGGATTTGCCACGTTAATGGGGTTTAATATATGCCACCAGATGATGAGTTAGAAGAACAAATCCTTAGGGAAACTACAGAGATAGAAAGGAATTACAGAGTGCTGATGCAGGAAAACTATCCCCATCGCAATTTGAGCAATTAATGTTAGAGTAAAGAGTAAGAAGAGAAGTGGAATTTCTGAAATGTATTTGGGAGAACGTTTTGCTCAATATGTCCTTAGTCCAATGAAGGAGCAGGCATTGATGGATCTGGATCTGGCATTTCTTTTCAATTCATTTACAGGTTATGAATGTTGCTGGCTAGGCCAGCGTTTATTGCCCATCCATAGTTGCCTTCAGAAAGTGGTTGTGAACTGCCTTCTTGAAATGCTGCAGTCCCTGAGATGTAGTGCCCATTCTGCACATTTATTAATGTCCCCCTATAGTTTGTTGCAAGTCTCCTTAGTATTGACACCCCCCTCCTCCCACAGTGTGGTGCATTGGAAATTTAAAAATTATGTTTTTGATTCCCAAGTCCAAATCATTATTGTAAGCTGTGGAGAACGCAAATTCCTGAACTGATCTTTGTGAAGAGTGTTGGTCCCAGGTCTGATCTTTGTGGAACATCGTTTTCAACCTACTGCTGCTCTGAATAAATACGCTTGCTCACCTTTTCAATCTTGGAGCCAGTTAACCACTTCTGTCACTGCGTTCCTGGTTCCACATTATGGCACTTTTCATAATGACTATCTGAACTCATTCATTAGTCTGTTGTGGAGCATCTCATTTGCAGGCCTTTTGAAAATCCAGATGCACCTTCTGAACTACAAGTTCAGCTGTCACCTCCTCAGAAATTCATGAAAATTGTTCAGAGAATTTTCATTTGAAATTCATGCTAACTTACTTGTCACGTGGCGGCCCAGTGACACAGTGGTTAGCACCACTGCCTCACAGTGCCAAGTGACCATGTTCAATACCTGGCCTGTGAAACTGTCTATGCAGAATCTGCACATTCTCCCTTTGTCTGCGTGGGATTCCTCCAGATGTTCCAGTTTTCTCCCACAGTCAGAAAGATGTGCTGATTAGGTGCATTGGACATGCTAAATTCTCCCTCATTATACCTGACCAGCTACTGGAGTGTGGCGACTAGGGGATTTTCACAGTAACTTTGTTGCAGTGTTATGATAGCCTATTTGTGACACTAATAAATAAATTTTATACTTACGATTTTCAAATGTTCTCTTAATCTCCCTTTTAGTAAGGATTCCATATTTTATTCCAAACAATGACAGTCAGCTGATTGACCTGTAATTCCCCGGACACGTGTTGTTCCCTTTCTGAAATGCAGAAATTACATTCACTCCTCACCAGCCTTCTGGCACTGCACCTTATTCTAACAAATTATTGAATGTGACCAGTAGTGCATCTGCTACCTCTTCCCTCCATTCTTTCGACATAATCAGGAGTTACATCCTTTTTGAATTTGTTTTGTTTATTCAACACATCCTCCTTTAGTTTAAATGTGTTTATCTTTAGAGGAGATGTCGGGGTAAGTTTTTCACTGAGGGTGATGAATGAGTGGAATTAGCTGCCATTGGTGGTGGTGGAGGCGAACTCGTTGAGATTTTTTAAGAGACTTCTAGATGAGTATGTGGAATTTAATGGGATTGAGGGTTATAGATAGGCCTGGTAGGTATGGATATGATCAGCATAACTTGTGGGCTGAAGGGCCTGTTTGTGCTGTAGTGTTCTATGTTCTATCTCAATGCTGTTTTCGTCGTCCAATATCATGTCTCCCAAAATGAAATAGTTCTTTCTGCTTTCTACCATCTCTGTATAATTGTATTATCCTGTTTATCCTTCACTAATCCTATTCCTATCAGTCTTTTTTTTATCTATGGATGTACGTGTAAAATATTTTATTGTTTTATGTTTCTCAACTTAATGTCATAGTTCCTCTTTGCCCCCCTAACTTAATCATTTTTTAAAAATTTCTCCTGCAGTCCCCTGCTCTCCACCTATACTCGAGGGTGGCTGTTCATATTGAGAGAGCAGTTAGCAAATCTTATGGGATCCTGCGCTTCAGTGTTGAATACAAAAACAAGGAAGTTATTGCTGCAGCTTTATAAAACTTTTATTTGGTCACAATTAGAGTACTGCATCCAGTTCTGGTCACTACACTTCAGAATGTGAATGCCCTTGAAAGAGTGCAGAGGGGGCTTACCAGAATAACTCCTAGATTGAGAGATTTTAGCTACGCTGTTGAGGTTGGGGAAACTGGGGTTGTTCTCCTTGGAGCAAAGGAGATTGAGGGCAGATTGATAGAGATGCGCAGGTTTATGATAGGTTTAGATGAGGCAGAGAAAAAAATCTGTTCCCATTGGTACAAAGATCAGGCTGACTGATTTGAAGTTTTAGGTGAGGGATGCAGTGGTACATGAGAAAGAACCATTTTATACAGTGAATGTTAATAACCTCTAACTCAGCCTGAGGATGGGGCAAGTGGAGATGGTCAGTGGTTTCATAAAGGACGTTAGATAGACTCTGGAAGGAAATAAACTTGCAGGGCTACAGGGATAGAGAAGGAAAATGGGGCTTAGTGAATTGCTGTGCATGTACTTGATGAGCTAAATTACTGCTTTTTTTCTTGTAATAATATTGTACTTCCAATGACTCTAAAGAGAACACAGAAGAAGGGATTAACTAGGATGATCCTGGTAATCAGATTATTAATTTATTTGGAGAAACTGGGTGTTCTTGTCAAAATAGCAGATTAATGAGAAATCAAATGGAAGAATTGAAAATACTGTGAGGTTTTGATGGAACAAGAAGTGGGGAAATACTTAGTATTGGTAAGTCAGTCAGTACAGCAAATGTACACCAACTGGTGAAAGAGCTAAAGAGAAAGGAAACAGAATCTCTCCATGTAGGTTCAAATTGAGAAAGTGATCCCTGAAAGGGTGGTAGAAGCAGATTCCATTGGAACTTTCAAAAGACAAGATGAGGACTAATTAATTTACTGGAAGCATTGAGCTGTGGGGTTACATTGCCTTGTTTTGTAAGATTTCAAATGCTTATCGATTTTATACTAGGAGCTGTTCCAAGCTGGAGAACTGAAGTGTGGCACTGATGAATCTGCATTCCTTACCATCATTGGGACTAAAAGTGTGCCTTACCTTCGGCGAGGTGAGCTTTTCTGCTTCGCTGTCATTTCTGGGAATGAGTTTTGACCATTTTAAATGGAATAATAATCATGTAATATATTAAATGATGACACTTGAATGGAAAGGACTGAAAGTTAGGTGAGAATATTATTCCCATGCATTGTCTCTCTTTGCTTCTTTTTCTTATCCTGACTTACGAGTATCCTATGTTTGATCATAATTAGAATGGGGTACATTTAGCATCTAATCACTTGGTATACTTGTGATGCATTGCTTTTTAATTAAGTGAAAAATCCCAATCACGTTTTATTGAGGAGGTATTAAATAACATCAGGTTTGCATTTATAGTTGAGTGTCCCAAAGTATTTATAACTTCTAAAGCAAACCATTTGTATGTGGGCAAATATCAAAGCAAGAGTCCAGGCACAGCACCCTTAATAAATATTATTCGGAGTAGTATTTGTCTTCATTTGTAAGACTGAGCTGAAAGTTGGCTGAAACCTCATTTTGTTTGAATTCCGTGTGTGTGGGAGATGAAGAGAGCTCTGCGCAGCATTATCAGTTCAGAACTCTTCAGCTGACCTGGTAGAATCATAGAGTGCCTACAGTGCACAAAGAGGCCATTAGGCTCATTGTGTCTGCACTGACTATTTGACAGAGCATCTTACCCAGCCCCTATATCAGTAACCTTATGTATTTACCCCCTTAATGCCCCTAACCTACACATTTTGGGACATTAAGAGACAATTTAATACGGCCAACCCACTTAACCTGCACAACTTTGGACTGTGGGAGGAAACTGGAGCACCCAGAGGAAATCTATGCAGACACTTAGAATGTCTGTCTGTGTGGAGTTTGCACAGCCAACTAAGACTGGAGTTGAACACGGGTCCTTGGTGCTGTGAGGCAGCGGTGCCAAATATGGCGCCACCGGTGTGGGAGGGGGTAGAGTTTTAATTTTATAATGTGTTGGCAAATATGATGGTGTTTGCTGCTAGTGGTAGCAAACCTGGAAGTTGGGGTTTTTATTAACGGTGTGGACTTTTAACTGTAGACATGGGGGTAGCATGACGGACAGGTTCCCTGCCTGACAGTCAACCTGATTGAGGCCGAAAACACTCGGGGAGAAAACTGCAGGCGTGGTGTGGGGAAATGGATGGAGGTAGAGGTTGGTGGTTGACCGTGGATCTCTTAGAGGAGTCAGGCAAAGAGAAGGTGGATGGGAGAAGAATATGTGGGGTGTGCTATTGCAGGAATTTAGCAAGGTAGATGTTCTGGATTCAGCAGTAGTTCTGTTTGCAGTTATATCTCTTCAGGTAGTGCGGTGGGCGATCTCATGTTGGGGAAAAAAAATCATGCCCACCACTTGAAGCTGGTCATGGAAAGAGCATATGTTTTCCAGCCAATCGGTAGTTAAAATCTGTCCAATACTCCACACGTTTTCCGCGAAGAGTGAAAACAAAAAGTGGCTTTACTTGGTGAGAAATAACAATTCACATATATTAAAGAATATCTGGTATTCTGAGGTGCTCAGGAATGTCTGTTGTATGAAAATATCTGCTTCAAATTTCAAGTTGTAAAAGTGAGTACGTGTTTTTATAAATAAGACAACGTTGAGTAATCTTTGGGAATGATTTCATCATAATAATGTGTTCTTTTTCAGTTTTTCCTGAGTACATGAAAATCTCAGGCTATCAGATTGAAGAAAGCATTTCTTCAGAGACATCTGGGAATCTGAGGACTGCATTACTAGCTATTGGTGAGAAACAAGAGCCACTGTTCTGTTACATAATCTTACATAGTACAGTACAGAAATAGGCCTTTGGCCCAACTGGAACCTGCTAGCACTATAGTCCACATGGATCTCCTCCCAACATCCTTTATCTGCATGTTATTTATTCTTCCATCTCCCTCATTTGTTTATTGAAATTTCTCTTAATTGCATCAGTGCTAGTCATTTCAACTTGAGGCTTATTGACTGTGGTACAGAGGTTAGCACTGCTGCCTCACAGTGCCAGGGACCTAGGTTCAGTTCTGGCCCTGGGTGACCATGTGGAGTCTGCACGTTCTCTTGCGTGGGTTTCCTCCGGGTGCTGGTTAGGTGGATTGGTCAATGCTAAATTGCCCCTTTGGTGTTCAGTGTTGGGTGGATTAGCTATAGTAAATATGTGAGGTTAGGGGAGATGGAATCGGGGATGGTGGAGATGGACCTGGATAAGAAGCTCCTTTCGGAGAGTAGGTGTAGACTTGATAGGCTGAATGGCTCCCTTCTGCATCGTAGGGATTCTGTGTATCTGTGGACTTGTAAATTATCTCTAATTATTCCATTACATCGATTGAAACAAATGGCTTGCCGAATCATTGTGTAAGCGCAAACAGCCGGAGATGATACAGGCAGTTCAATGATGTTTATGTTCTATTTCAGTGAAGTGTATAAGAAGTGTTCCTGAGTATTTTGCAGAAACTCTTTATAATGCCATTCAGGTATGTTGGAACTATCTGGTTAATTTCACTTATTCAAAGAAGCTGAAATTAACAATGTTTGCTAGAATAGTAAAGATAAAATGACTAATCTTTAACACTTTCATTCTTGAACTAAGTGCAGGGTCCTAATCACTAAGAACAGTGTTTTTTTTTAATTTGTGATACACAAGATCATGGATGTGAAATTCAGCCCTATCATGGGAGACCTGTTGCTTTTTTATTGAGATGTGCAGTGCTCCCAATCACTTCTGGCATACGTTGTTCACAATGTCACTAGTGTGCTGGAAAGCTGTGAAGCAACACTACCCTGATAATGCACAGCCCAGCCGGTGGATGTGATGCCTGGACATCTGTGCGAGCCCCACAGTGCTCTGGCAATGACAGCCTGCGTCACTCTGCAGAATACAGGGGTGCAAGTGGATTATTCCTTAAAGGGTCAGGCACCTAAATTGTACTTAAGGTCACCTTTAAGAACTTTTGCTGTTGCCAAGTGCCTGGACCTGCTCGAGTTGTTTTTGAAGATGTTGTGGTGAGTTCCTGGTTTCTCTGGGGAATGTTCTACCTATTGAGAGAATGGGTAGAGGCTGAGGAGGAAGAGGAAAACTTTATGCCTTTTGCTCTGCCAACTTGGGGCTGAAGTTGTGCCCCTTGACACTGATAGGACACTGCATGGTGGAGTGGCCCCAGGAGCTAGGTGAGCACACTCAGCAGCATGTTTGTATGCTGCCCCATCAAGTTCCTTATCCAAGTCCTATTTAGCAGAATTTGTCGGCTATTTTTCCAAGCTCTGAGTGGACAAACAAAATGCTCCTTTCTCCTGGAAAATGCTGGGGATGTTCAGCAAGTCAGATAGAGGAAAAGGTCGTGACCTTTCATTGGAACAGTTCAAAGTAAAGTGGCCACTGGAAGTCAGTCTGAAAGAATATGTATTTATAAGGAATAAATTGAGAATTGGCATCTTAGAAATATCTTTCGATTGATGCAGTGTTACAAATTTACTAGCTTGCCCTGAATTTCTTGTTTTTTTTTAAACTCCTCCACTGTGGTGCTTTTTTCTAATCTGAATCAGTGCAAAGTGGCAAGTTTCTAGATGGCAGCAAGTCTAAGGAGTCTTGAATAAAACAAAAAATGCTCAGCCGGTCTTCATTGAAAGAGGAATTTTCTGAGGTTTTCCCTGGGGTGCTGTGTATTTGTTGAACCTCACTCAATCAATACATAAACTGTGAAAGACAGCATATAGTTAAAGAACGACGAGGAATGTATTTGCTAATGCATGTATCAGGAGAGAGACGCAGTTAGTAAGGGTTGACAGCCCTCTCTGAGCTAATATTGCAAGGTAAAATTATATTATGCTGAACATTTCAATATCTCACCCAGTCTTATCAATCAGACTGGAGAGTTCAATCACAATATTACACTTTATTACCTTGGCTAATAACATTCCACCTGTCAACAACAGTAGGAGATTATTAGCTTATTGCTCATGTAGGTTCCTTCCCCTTTACCTAGGAATCCTAATCCTACTAATAACCAAGGTCATAACTAATACCTGTGAAGTTTAATTGGTGAAAGGAGCCATCCTTTCGCTGGAACCGGGGCCTCCTTTATCAGATTGAGAGATTGCTCCAGCCTCACTATCTATGAATGATTTTACCCCCTTAAATAGCAGGCATATTAAATTTGCCTTTCATTCTATACTACTACCGCCCCCATCCCAACAGTCCCTGCTTTTGGCTGTTGGTTATAGCACAGGATAAGGCTAAGAAATAGAAGTGTCCCAATGCTTGTTCCTAAAGGAGAGCTGGTCTCTTTGTATCCTTGCTTGCTTAACTTAATTGCTATACTGGTACCATCCCTTCTGTGGATTTGGACAACCTTGCACAAGCATATTCAACTACATTAACAAGCCCCATCAATGCCAAGATCACCAAGAAGAATATTGCAATCCCTTGTAGGGTTGATGTCTCCATGGACCCCAGCCAGCCTATTACATAAGGTAAATGGTTCAGGGTCTTTGAGTTTCTCCACCTCTCTCATAATACGATTAACCAGATTAATTATGTTTTCTGAACTATCTGGTATGTATGTGCAACACTCTGATCCAACCATTGCACAAGTCCACCTTGCCACAAAGACATAATCTAATGTCAATCTGTGTTGAAGTGCCACAGTGCACATGACTACCATCTCATTGTATACCTTAACAAGGGCAGTTGCTGTATCATCGGTGACTTGTTCCAAAATGAAGCGTAGTATTACTGGCATTGCTTTAGTTACTCCATTTTGGGGAAGCAGTATGCCAAAGGACCATTCCGTTTCTCATTGATTGCTTGGTAGCTTATCAATGTCTTGGCAGGAGAGAGAGTTTAGTAGTGTGATGTATGTATGGGATGACATATCCAACAGATATAACATGACACCTTCCATCTGACAGGGAGCCAAGGTTATGTCCTATCCCCACAAATCCTATATGTTCCATTGAGAGTTGGTAAGTGTCGCCTCCTCCATAGTAATAAGAAATATTGCAAGATTGATTATTACTAAGTGGGGTCAGGCATAGCCATGTGGTCACATTCACTCAGTTTTTCCCATGGCCTTCCGTGTTTCTAATACGATATATCTCTCTTGATTTTGGTGTTGGCCTTTTTAAAATTAAAGTTGGAGTTGGTTTCTCTAGATTATAGATAAGGTGTATGTGTGTTTATGTGACCTAACTTCCCTGCACAAGACTCTCAATTATCTAATTTTTTCCTTACCTGTCTACTGATGAATCCTGGTATTGGGTGTCCAGGATACTTGGAATTCTGGTCTTTGACCATATTAAGGGCATTTGCTGTAATGGTATTCCCTCTTCTGCATATATCAGGATGTGCGAACATACCCAACACTTCATCTGACTGGTCAGTCTAGCGTACATGTGTGCCATAGTATAAGTAAGTATTAACATGTACCTCCCGAGGGGAGCGCTGGAGGACCTCTATTGCTGGTCCCACCTGAGCCAAAATCTGTACATTCAATACTAAAAAGATATTATCACATGCATTAGTTATAGCAATCTCTATAACTTCTGTCTTACAATCAAACACAATTGATGATTGATGTCAGTTAATATTGCAGCTTGTTTACAAAACTTGCGCAATCACCGAGCCACACATTGTACACACTCGGAACTTGACTTGCTTCTGCATTGGGAGAGGCCAGGTTGATCTCGATTGGAGCTGTACCTTGATTGTAGCTGTGGCAGGTCGGAGACCTTCTGTGCATATAATCTGTAATACAATCCAGATGGCCTCGTGATCTTAAGTTTAGCAATTTGAATAAATTCGGTCTAATCAGATTTTTTCTACTTCTACTATTAAATTAAATCATTGAGCCGCTAGGTCAGGTTCGCTATCTTGGGGCTTACCACCAGGGTATGGTTTTAACTGAATCCAGTGTCTCCAACATGGGCCGCACTTCTCGTCAATTAGGGCACGTTTGCCCTCTAGCCACCAAATCAAAAGGCTCTTCCCAGTGAGTTCCTTGCCGTTTTTTGTCTATCATGGATTTCACCATTACCTTTTTACTCAGTAAAGGCAACTTAGGAGTACTCTCTCCACCAATTTAATCCAATCTCAGTGCTGCTGTTGTGTGATCACCTGTTTTTTGAAAAAATGTAGATGATCTATTAGATCCCTTCGTGTTCGGTTTATCCTCTCTACCATCCCTTAACTCAGGGTGACATGGTATGTGAAACCTCTGTTTTAGTCACAATATACGACAGACCTCTTTCAAAACTCTTCCTGTGAAATGAGTTCACTGATCAGAATCCAGCTAAAGAGGCATTCCCCAACTGGGGATTATCTCATTTGCTAATATCACAGCTGCCGTTGTAGCTGTGGCACCTTAATAGGGGAATGCTTCAACCCTTCGAGTAAACTGGTTTAATGCTACTAAACAGTATGTTTTCCCTGTATCTGTGATAGCAGCCTTGTAAAATCCGTTTATAAATTCTTCCAGAGTCTTGAGTCTGGATTAACTTCCCATTTTAATCTTGTAGGGACGTCCTGGCAGCACTAGGATGCGCTCTAGCCACTTCTGCCAAAACTAACTTTTTTTTCAATAAATCAAGCATTTTGATACTGCTCATGTGTGCTATTTTGTGATAAATCTTCAGCAGCGAATGCTGTATTACTTTAGGAACTATTATTTTCCCTTCTCTCCTCCATATTCCATCATGACTTTTCCGCCCTCCATCTTTTTTCCATTGCTCCTTTTCCTCTTCATCTGCTTGTTCCTGTACTTGTTTTTCATCAATATCTGGACTGTCTTCAACTGCTACAGCTCCTGATCCTACAGGCTGAATCCACACCCAATCCTGTTTTACTAAGGCCTTTACTGCCTGGTCAACAAAATGATTTCCTTGCTGGACTTTTATTCTCAATTTTCCTGTGAGCTTGAACTTTTATTACGGCTGCTTTGAAAGGAACACTGGCTGCCTGGACTAAATCGCTGAGTATGCGGGCTATGGAGGACTATTTTTCCCACTTTTGATTCTGTTTGCTATCTGTTCCTCTATATTACATCTTTTATTACCCTGCTCATTTTTCTTTCTCATTTATTCTACTCAAGTATTTCCCTCATCTCTAATTACGTTAATCTGCCAATTTAGTGTTATGATCGGTCTCTCCCTTTTAGCCTGTCTGGCATCTAATACAGTTTCAACCTTCCCATACTCAAAATTTACAACAAGGTGTGCTTTGCATTCAAAACTATTCCTCCAGTTTTGTGGTTGATTCATGCTTTGCGTATCCGTGTCACACATTTTAACTAGAATGCATTATGGCAGTATAATAATTCCTATCATTAAACACGCAGTCCCATTATTCTACCTTAAGCAACTCCCCTTTCAGTTAGATTTTTAATTTTATGCCTTGAAACCTCTGCAAGTCTTTAACACAAAGAGCCATTCTGTTTGGGACAGAATGGGTTAATTCTCTGCTTGTTTCAGCCGCGGCAGGGTAAATTCGCTCAGAATGATATCATTTCAAACACTCCGGAATAATTCTTTCCATTTATCTTTTCATCTATCAAGAATACATTTCAAAAAGTAACAACATGCTTGATCCAGATTAATCCAAAATTAAATTTATTTTTTATCATTTTAAATATCCCTACTAAATTAAAACTTTTACACTTACTTACAATCTCTCAGTTCAGCTCAAAATTTGCATGATGAATTATTTCTACAACTTTGCCTCTGGAATCCAACACAGGCAAATACAAAATCAAACCAACTGTGTTAACTCTCCTTACAATTTTTCAGACGTAACGTAACACTGTTTTGAAATTGATTTTCCTTTTCAAACATGGCAGAGCTGAAATCTCTGTCAGATTCCTATTCCTGAAAATGACCATGGATCACACGATAACATCCTTTTTTTCTTTCTCTACCATACACAGAGAGTCTTTGCCTGATTTTAACACTTTACTTCTCTCTTTAGAACATAGAACATTACAGCACAGAACAGGCCCTTCGGCCTTCGATGTTGCGCCGACCAATATAAAAAGCAATGCCCCTCCAAACTAAACCATTCCCTTCTCTTCCATATACTTATCAACTAACCTCTTAAACGCCACCAAACTTGGCGCATCTACAACTGCTGCAGGCAGGGCATTCCACTCCCGAACCACCCTTTGGGTAAAGAACCTACCTCTGATATCCGTCCTATAACTATCACCCCTTAATTTAAAGCTGTGTCCCCTCGTGCTAGCTTTCTCCATCCTAGGAAAAAGGCTATCACTGTCCACCCTATCTAAACCTCTAATCATCTTATATGTTTCGATTAGGTCCCCTCTTAGCCGCCTCCTTTCTAACGAAAACAACCTCAAATCCCTCAGCCTCTCTTCATAAGACCTGCCCTCCATACCAGGCAACATCCTGGTAAACCTCCTCTGTACCCTCTCCAATGCCTCCACATCTTTCTTATAATGTGGGGACCAGAACTGCACACAATACTCCAAGTGCGGCCGCACTAGAGTTTTGTACAGTTGCAACATGACGTTGCGGCTCCGAAATTCAATCCCTCTACCAATAATCTTTGGTCTATGATAATCTTTGGTCTATGATAGTTTAGACCAACCAATTTAACCTGTCTCTCTCTCTCTCTCTCTCCCCCTCTCATTGGAGACCTATACTCCTGCGACCTCTCCCTGCCGGTTCTCTCACATGGCGTTGTCCTTTCTCTACCTCTGCAACCCCTCCCTGTCAGTTTCTTGTGCCTGAGCAAGCCGCTATCTATAAACACAGTCTAGCCTCTTGATGCTTCTCTAACAATGTGGCACTTCAGTCTGCTGCATAAGAGTTTTGGAGAGCCTGCCCTCAGCCCTGCTATATTTAAGCATAGCTTTTTTTGCAATTGCCCCTTCTAGCCATATGGCTTTTCATTCCACTCCATAGGACATTCAAGAGTCCATCCTGGCCTCTCTATGTTAAGCATGGGCTCTTTCCATACACCTTTCTTACCTCTTCCCCAGTCCAAGATACTCAAGTTACAGCTTCTGGCTGCTAGATGTGTAGCCCTCTAGCCACCGGCTAGTATTTAAAGAACATACACACTTTTTAGGAACATATCTCGCTGCTGATCACTGGTGAGTATCCTGCTGTCACAGCGGCCAAATTGTAAGAGGAATTTTCTGAGGTTTCCCCTGGGGTGCTGTGTATTTGATGAACCTCACTCAACAATAGACTGTGAAAGATAGTGTATATAGTTAAAGAATGAAAAGGAATATATTTGCTAATGTGTTGCATCAGAAAGAGAGGGTTGACTGTCCTCTGAGCTAATATTGCAATGTAAAATTATTGTATTATGCTGAACGTTTCAATATCCCATCCAGTCTCACCAATCAGACTGGAGAGCCCAATCACAATATTAGCCAATAACATTCCACCTGTCAATAGAAATAGGAGATTATTAGCTTATTGCCCATTTAGGTTCCTCCCCCTTTACCTAGAAACCTAACCCACATCTTAATTGGTAACCAAGGCCAAACTAATACCTGTGAAGTTTAATTGGTGAAAGGAGTCACCCTTTCGCTGGAACCGGGGCCTCCTTTATCAGCTTGAGAGACTGCTCTAGCCTCACTACCCATGAATGAATTTACTCCCTTAAATAGCAGGCCTATTAAACTTGCCTTTCACATATCCAAAAACAGATAACACAAGTTGCCTTTCTGTGCTCCATTGCATTAAAAAGACTTGGTCTGTCATTCACTGTGTTTCCCATCATGCTGCATTCTGAACGAGGTTGGCCAAGATGCACAATGCATATATACTGAAAATATAGTTTAAACTTATAATAGGTTAATTTATGGTTGTACAGTTTATAATATCTCTACAGTTTATATACCTTTGTATATTTTGTTCCAGGCACGTTGTAAATTCTCACTATATATAAGGCACTTTATAATTACCTTCATCTAGTCTACTTACTATAGTAAAAATAAAATGGAAGGGGGCTAAGAATTCTATACTACCCCCTCCATCATTAATATTCCAAATTGGCTTCCTTTCATCAGAGATCTTTGATCAGTATGTCTTGAATCAGGAGCTATTAGAAGTGTTCATGTGATGGGTTTTGAAAGTTGGTTCATTGTCTCCACCTGTGCCAGGGATTTGAACAAAGGCTTTAGAAAGAAAAGGACTAGAGTCTATAAAGGGAAGAAATGGGTCAACATTTCTCTTTTTTTTTGTAATGTAGTCAAATGCAGTTTTGACTATTGGAAATGTTGCATTTTGTTCTCTCTTTTTGTTGCTGTGTTTGTCATGAAGTTGACAAAATGGTTCTGCTGCTGAAACTTATGCAACTAAGATGGAATGATACTTTGAAGAATTACAGCAGTTTGATTTTTCTGTCTCCAAATCCAGTCATGGGTAAAGAACTTTGCAATACCGTGTGTAAGTTAACTGCATGAAGTTTATAGTGTTGGTTACATTTATCCTGCACCCTTCAGCTCACAACATTTTTGTGCCATAATATGCTGAAAATGCTGCTGATGGTGTGGGAAGGACAAAGAGGCATCTCTAGTCCTTATTGGGTAGCAAGACCAATAATCTATTTTCCTAACCCAGTGAGATTTAAAGATTGTGAAGAAATAAAAAATATGGAGGATGATAAATTATAATGAACAAATTAGGGTGTAAAATTAGGCTCAGGTGAAGAAATAGAGAGGGGAGGAATGTCAAAGGAACTGTAAGAAAACAATTTGAGGTTTTGAAACGCTTTCAAGGAGAATTTGCTGCATTTGTGAATGAGAGTCCATAATTTAAATAGCTCCTTTCCTGGGCCAGAGATATTGATCGGCATTACTTTGCCAGTTGTCATCTTAAGACAGTACGCGTACATTTAGTCACCAGCCCTAACTTTGACCAAGTTTAATGGGCAGTTAATGTAAGCTGTGAAAAGTAACAGGGAGGCAGAGAGCAAGATGCCATTTTTGGGAAGCAAACAATGGAGTGGCTTCAATCAACTAACATTCTGAGACTTGTGATGATTCATCCCTGTTTGCTGATTTATGCATTACCAAGGCATGTCTTAATATGCAATTACTTTCCCCAGCAAGATTTGTCCCCATATTACTCAAGTTAATATAAACAAAAGCATTAGAATGGAATGAAATTCCTAGCAGCTAATTACGAAGCACACATCATATTGGGAAATTGCTCATTTGAGATGTCGTTTGTCTTTGATTTTGTTAAATTACTTGTCATTACAGTTGGCAGACATATTCCAGCAGAATAAATAGTAATTCATTAGTAATTGTGCATTTCTTAAAATGGCAAGGAGAATTATTCAAATTGGTTTATACCTGAGAGTTCTGGTTCTGTGCATTTCTTTACCATCCAATACTTAAAGAAACAATTTAGTCAAGCTGTAACTTGTTCATCATTTATTGATGTCCAAGCAATATGTAAATTTAAATCTACTTTGTGATAGAAAAGACATTCTTTATGCTGTTACTGCATGTTTTCATGCAGTACTCTAAATAATTATTTTGGAGTCTGTTAACGATAATGTCGTTTCACACTTTTTCTCTTTTGAACTAGGGAGCTGGTACAGATGATGACACGCTTATCAGGGTTATGATTTCAAGGAGTGAAGTCGATTTGCTTGATATCTGTGAGACATTCCGTGCCAACTACGGAAAATCTCTTGCCAGTATGATCAAGGTATGATAATGAGATGGAAGGTGCCACTTTATGATAAAGAGGAAAACTGGTCAGTGATTGATGTCTCAGAACTTGCGGCTGCAAATATAAAGGATAAATCAATAGTTAAATGCTAGCTTAAAAATAAATAATGTAACAAGGTATCCTCACCGGCATAGTAAAGTTAACTCCTGTTGTTAGCGGGAGTTTCATTCCTGCAAAATAGCAAAGGGCGAAATTGCAAATGATGAACTTGATTTGGTTTATTATTATCATATGTATAAACATACAGTGAAGAGTATTGTTCCTTGTGTGCTATACAGACAAAGCATACCACACATAGGGAAGAAAGGGAGACAATGCAGAATGTAGCGTTACAGTCATAGCTAGAGTGTAGAGAAAGATCAACTTAACGCAAGGTAGGTCCATTCAAAAATCTGATGGCTGCAGGGAAGAACCTGTTCTTGAGTTGGTTGGTACATGACCTCAGACTTTTGTGTCTTTTTCTCAAAGGATAATGATGAAAGAGAATGTGTGTGGGATTCTAATTGTGCTGGCTGCTTGCCGAGGCAGCGGGTAGGGTACGCAGAATCAATGGATGGGAGACTGGTTTGCATAATGGACTGGGCTTTGTTTATGACTCTGTATTGGTATACAATGAAAAGTATTGCATCCTATACAGACAAAGCATATCATTCATAAAGTACATAGGGAAGAAAAAAAAGGTGCAGAATGAGATGAATTTCAGCGTGCGCAGAGATGGTGTATGCACAGTAAGCACTTTCTACATGAAAAAGAAGCGGGAAAAATGAGAGTTTAATATAATTTACTTTGTGCATGAGTAAAGTTTTGGCTGCAAACTGCAATGCAATGTAGTGTATGTACACATGCACGCAGCATGTGGAAGATACACTGCATTTGGAAGATACTTGAATGGAGATGTAATTGTTGTCTGTAAAATTGTAATTTAAAGAATTCTGAATTATGGTTCATCCCAGCAGAGGAGTGGATTCAATATCAGAGGTTTTAGGATGTTTGTGATAGTCAAGAAAGAGACAAATGGCAGGTCAGGAGGAGATGAGTGTTTTATGTGCAGGATAGATTTGAAATGAAAACAGCTACATAATTACAGTGGCTATTCGTTAAAAGCACATAGTTAGCTGTGAAATACCTTAGAACATCCTGAGAATGTGGAAGGTGCTAAGTAATTTTAAGTTTGTTCTTGTTTCTTGATGTCTTGAGCACGTAATAAAACCGTCAGGCTTGAATTGACTCTCATACGATGATGGGGGCAAAATTGCCAGAACAGGATAAAAATAATGTGAGAAGGATGTGGAGGGACAATAATGTGATAAGAACTTCAATCAACTTCATATAACGTGGGTGTATTTAAATGAAAACGGCCTCAGCATTAGTCAATGTGGTAGAAGATTGCTTTCTCTGACCCAGTGTTATGGACATCACTAGGGATAACACTTATTGTGACCATATGCTTGCACAGAATCAGGACAGCATTTATATTTTAAGTATATTGCAACCTTTAAATACAATGAATCACATGATTCAATTTCAGATAATCAGACAATTGCCACAGTGAAGTCATAAGGCCAAAACGTGACTTTGAAAATGCAAACTACAGAGGAATGAGGGGAATTAAGAGAATGATTGACATGTTCTACTATCATTGAGGAGAAATGGAACGAGTTTTAACTATAATGTTGAATACTGTTTATGAAGTTTAGTCGAACAAGGCTCAGAATAGATGAACTGGATAACTAAAACAGAAATTATAAAAAATATACAAAGCTGTAGGGGAGAAATGGTGAAATTTAGGAGGAATTTTTAAAAATAAAATTGAGAAGTTCCAAGAAGCAACAGAATTTGAATAAAGGCAAGTGCTGCTAGAAAGCATTCTGCAATAAAATGTGTAGAATAATTTCTTAAATAGGGTAATTGGCACATACTTTGAGCATACCCAAAATCCGTTTTTATATTACAGTGGGTATTTTGCGGCTAATATAGGTGCCAATACCAGTCCACTTTCCTAAATTTCTGTGCATTCCCCAAGCCTCAGAAGATTATCTGCCTGCATTGCAGCTCCAAAAGATTAAAGGCATAAAATATTTAGGGTTGCATTGACAGATCAGCCATTTTGCTATTTGTGACGTGTCTCACATTTTTCCATTTAAAATGTTATAGAAGAAACTGCTTTGAGTTGTGATGGATGTTTCTGACAAAAGGTTTGTATGAAAAGCTTCCATGTGGTCTGAGTGGAAATTTACCCTGTACAATTCTCTGTTAGCTTGCTTTATTTAAGTTTGTTATCAAGCCACTAATGCTCTCATTCCTATTTATAAACTATTAAGAGTAACTGCTATAAATAACAAGATCTCTGGTACTATCAAGGAGAGAGTTTATCCCCTATCAGGACTGGATGTAAATCTAATGTTTTATGAATGATCCAGCTTAATATCACAGAGATAAGCATTTATTTACTCTGCGGAGTTGTATTAACAAATTGCTTTTCTTCTGCAGAGTGATACTTCAGGCGATTACAGAAATGCTCTGCTCAGCATGTGTGGTGGTGAAGTTAAATAATGCTCCTTGTGAAGAAATCCATTTTGCATACAGTCTGAAGCTTTGATCTGTATGATTACTTAAACCAGATATCATTGTTACGCAGATTTTTTTAATGAACTTAAAACATATGAAAGGATTTTTTAACACTTTTTAAAGGAGGACTGTGATAACTCCTCATTCTCTATTTGTGATATATGTTATTAACAATTGACCACCACAGCACAAGCATCGTCTTATGTGATGGAAGGCTGACATAGAAGTTAACAATTCTCCTTTCATCTCAATGGCATCCATTCTGTTGAGCTTAATAGCTTTGCAACTTAAACAAGCTTGCTTTTTTCTGTAATCCAGTTAATGTAGCTGCTGGCTTTAAAGGTTTTTTTAAATTGTCATAACAGTCTGTCTGAAAATTTATTGGACAATTGTAAACTTAAGTGAAAATATTCTGAGATGAAAAATTGGTCCAATATAAGATCACTAAAGGCTAAATATTTGTCTTTGTCTTTACTCCTGAGGGAGCCAAGAATTTTACTGATCTATCAAGTGCAGGAGACTAACTAAAATCAGTATTAAAAATGTTCTCAGAAATAATTTTCTTAGTTCTGATTGCCCTTTGTTATGACTTCTGTTGCTTTGCTGTCCTTATCTTGAATACTGTGATATTTGAGAATATTTCGATTAGGAGATTGAGATCACTATGTAGATGGATATTTAAGAAGGTATAGGAAGTTGCTCTGTAAAATCATCAGCAACAAGACCAATCTTAGATATATTTGGGAGCATGAGAACAAACTTGTCGACGTTACAGTTTCTCAAAAAGTTACATTTGAAAGCTTTTTACCCTTTAGACCATGCACTACCCCATCTACTTTCAAGTAACATCAGTTCTTGCCACAAAGATCTCTTAGTTCTTCAGCTGACATGAAAATACTACTAATGATATGCCATTGTCCATTCTGTAGTAGACTGGGATGGGCACAGTAAGAAGTCTCTCAACACCAGGTTAAATTCCAACAGATTTATTTGGAATCATGAACTTTCAGAGAACTGCTTCTTCCTCAGCTTCCATTCTGACACTGTTCACAGACGGATTGCCTTGAGCCTCTCTGGTGTTTGCTGTTAAATCCCAGTTTTGTGTAACAACAAAAAAACAGACTCAAAACCTTTCTCAAAATATCTGCATTGCTATATGTTAATGTAAAATAACAGTAAATGACCATCCATCAATTTATTGGCAACGTCCACTAAGTATTTTCTGTGGCTGGAATTGCTTGTATTGTGTAATGTGTGGTCTACAAATAAATCTGTGAAAAATGTGTGTATCCTTTTTGCTTCCATAAGTCTTTCAATATGTCTCAGATACATTTTTTTCCATCCTGCAAACAATTAATATGGTGCATTGAATGTGAAATGTGGTGAGAGAATCAACAATCATTATCTTGAGATTAATGCAAAGCAGTTGTCTTCCTTTAACTGCACTAAATCAGGATTAACTTTAAATTAGTTAGACGTCATTTGGAATACTGCGTCCAGTTCTGGTCGCTCTACTACCTGGTCGCTCCAGGACATGGAGACTCTGGAGAGAGTGCAGAGAAGGTTTATCAGGATGCTGCCTGGTATGGAAGGTCTGAGTTATGAAGAGAGCTTAGGCAAATTGGGACTGTTTTCCTTAGAAAGACGTAGACTTAGAGGAGATCTAACAGAGATGTACAAGATTATGAGGGGTATAGATAGACTAAACAGGGTTAAGCTCTTTCCTAGGATGGACTCTGATAGCACGAGGGGTCACGGGCTCAGGGTGAGGGGGGTAAGGTATAATTTGGATGCTAGAGGGAGATTTTTCACACAGAGGGTGGTGGGGGTATGGAATGCGCTGCCAAGTAAAGTGGTGGAGGCAGGTACTCTGGAGTTATTTAAGAAATACTTAGATGGGCACATGAACAGAATGGGAATGGAGGGGTATAGAAAACTGATTTAAAATAGGGATCATGAGCCTTGGGAGTCCCTGGGAAGTGTGTAAATAGATGATGATATTGATATACTTGTTTTTATCCTACATGTGCTTTGGTCCACCTTGTTGTCTAACAAGGGGCATACACGTGATGGGTCGTGAGAGGGCTGCTTTTGGATTTTTTTGAGAGTATCCTAGTGCTTCACATCGTTAGTGTACGCTTGACCTGGACCATTTTGATGGGCAACATGACAACTCAGTGACTATCGCTGTGCTGTGCAGATACATGGATTTGGGCCTGTGTCTGTGGGAGTTTGCGCATTCTCCCCGTGCTTGCGTGGATTTTCTCTGGGTGCTCTGGTTTCCTCCCACATGTCAAAGATGTGCTCTTAGGCTAATTGGCAAAACAAATTCTCCCTAAATTGTCTCAAATTTTTAATCCATAGATCTATAAACATGGACAGGGATCGCAGGTAGAGGTGTGAACATCGGGGTGGTGGCACAGGCTCGTTGGGCTGAAGGGCCCGTGCTGTTTTTGTTCTTTGTACATTAAATTAATATTAGGATATTTAAAAAAAAAAAATGCTGGAGTCTTTCTAACACTGGAGTTGGATTAGCAGTTTATTGAACACCAAAGGCAGGGTTGGATCTACATTACAAGGATTCGGACATTGTCTTTCTAGTTGCCTTCAAGTTGAAGGTTTTCGACTTAGGTTATGCTTTCCTCAGTATGTGACTATGGGAGAGCACTTGATAATCTGGATTATTCAGTTGCCTGTATTCTTGCTGGAGAATTTGTTCTCTCGGTTTTAGTGTCATTCCACATTTAACCCTTCCCTAGCAGGAGGCAGAGGTGTAATGGTACTGTCACTGGACTAATAATCCAGAGCAAATTCTGGGTAACTTGGGTTCAAATCCAGATGGTGAAATTTGAATTCGTAGTCTAATAATTGTTGTTTAAAAACTCATCTTGTTCTTTGGAGAAGAAAATCTCCCAACCTTGCTTGACTGACTCTTAAATGTTTTTTGAAGTAGAGGGCAATTACAGATGGGCAATAAATGCAGGCCCAAAATTTTAAAGAAAACATGGGGAGTGTAAGTAAGTTTGGAGAAATCTTGATATTGGCCTCACAACATCAAATTGCTTAGATTACTGGAAAGTTTATTGTTCATCTTAAAATCAGGTTTTTGAATTGATAAGAACATAGTTCTAAAACATCCAAGCTGGAAGATTGTGGAATGTAGAATTATAGAATCCTCACAGTGCAGAGAGACTATTTGGCCCATCAAGCCTCTACGACTGCAAGTCTGCACTGACTCAGAGTATATTACTCACTTCCTCTGTAACCCCACACGTTTACCAAAGCTAATCCCTGTCTAACATACACATCTTGGGACACTAAGGGGCAATTTAGCATGGACAATCCACCTAATCTGCATATCTTTGGACTGTGGGAGGATACTGGAGCACCTGGAGGAAACATATGCAGACATGGGGAGAACATGCAAACTCAGCACAGACAGTCCTCCAAGGCTGGAGTTCAGGTTACCTAGTGCAGTGCAGCAGTGGTGTTAACCACTGTTGCCACCTTGCTGTCCAGGTAGGTAAAAAAAATGTCATTCTACAGACAAATGAGCAGTCTGTTTTTTAGTTCCAAAGCCATGATTAGGATCTGAAACTAACTGTGTGTGATAGAGGTGAGAATAATCACGACCTTTGAAAGGGAATTAGATCAGCCTTAACAGAGTTCCAGAGAAAGGGCAGCATGATGGAACTAGCCGAGTTGGTTTTCCAAAGAGCTGGGGTGGCTGTGATGGGCTAAATGACCACTTGTGCTGTAACTAATCCATGATTCTCAACAGTGCACCCTAAAGGAAAAATATAATATCAAATTATCACTCCACAGAAGTTTGACATTAAAATAAGTTTCATATTACACATAGTCTGGAGAGGAAATAAATCATTGACCTTTCGTTGTAAATTGTATGAAATACTTTGTGTTTTACTAACAGTACTGTTGGAAATATGTTTGTTGATTAGTCCAATTTTTTAATCTGTATTTGGTGGGTTAGCTGGGGTTGACCACTTTCTCTGGTTTCCCCCACCATGTTAAGTATTCGAAGTGCTCATTCTGGATGCCACCCCTGCACAGAGTTCATTCATTTTAACTCCGTTTTCTACCCCTTTTGTCCCATTTCTCCTCGGGTTCCTCTCATTGGATCGTGCAACCACTCTTTTCTCACTTCATCCAGATCCAGAATAGATCTATAGCCTTCCCTCCTGCTGTTCCAAGTTTGATTCTTCCTCAAACAAGCATTCCTTGAAATGATCATCAAAGTGTCTATTACTGTCTCATTATGAACAATCACTAAACTGCCTGATTTTCTATTCTCATTGATTTTTTTCTGCTCCATATTATCTTTAGTTGCTGTCCTCTCTAACCTTCTTCCCAGCCCACTTCACAAACTCAATCGTTGCTCCTTCAGACTTTGTCAACTGATCTTCAATCACCTTCCTTCTCTTCATTTCCCTGTAAACCATATTTGCCTGGTGTTTGCAATCTGCAGCCTTACTGCTGATGATTAACCAAAATATTAAATTGAGACCACATTAGACAACTGAAGAGCCCATGGTATTATTTCAAATAAATGCATGGAGTTCTCTCCAGTGTCCTGTTCAATATTTATTCCCCCAACCAATAAAATGCTCTTGTTGTTATCACATTATTGTTTGGCTATACAGCAAATTAACTGCTGCACTTTAGAAGTGCAACCATGATTGCATTTCACAAATACCTTTAATGCAGAGCAGTCAGAGATTTGGAAATCATTCCATAAATTCAAGTTCGTTATGATGGCACTGATGTAAAATCTTACGTGACAAGCATTCAGGAATAAACATCTAAAGTGAACCAGAGGGGTGATTAATAACAACTGACAATGGTTTCAATGTCATCATTAGACTTTTAATTTGAGATGTTATTGAATACAAATTTCACCATCTGCTGTGGTGGGATTCAAAATCCGGAATCCTTTGATCACTCCATGGGCAACCAGAGTTCGAGTCCGGAGAAGGAGCCACCACATTCAAAAAAGGCAGCAGGAGCACAAATTACCCACTCTCGATTCAGGGAGGTAGTGATGAAAAATAACAAGACACGACTATTTTGAACATAGAACATTACAGCGCAGAACAGGCCCTTCGGCCTTCGATGTTGAGCTGACCAATTAAGAAAAAGCAATGACCCTCTAACCTAAAACATTCCCTTTTCATCCATAAACTTATCTACTAACCTCTTAAACGCCACCAAACTTGGCGCATCTACAACTGCAGCAGGCAGGGCATTCCATACCCTTACCACCCTCTGGGTAAAGAACCTACCTCTGACCTCCGTCCTATAACTACCACCCCTTAATTTAAAGCTATGTCCCCTTGTGCTAGCTTTCTCCATCCTCAGAAAAAGGCTATCACTGTCCACCCTATCTAAACCTCTAATCATCTTATGTGTTTCAATAAGGTCTCCTCTTAGTTGCCTTCTTTTTAACGAAAACACCTCAAATCCCTCAGCCTCTCTTCATAAGACCTGCCCTCCATACCAGGCAACATCCTGGTAAACCTCCTCTGTACCCTCTCCAATGCCTCCACATCTTTCTTATAATGTGCGGACCAGAACTGTACACAATACTCCAAGTGTGGCCGCACTAGAGTTTTGCGCAGTTGTAACATGACGTTGCCTTCTTAACAACCTTAGGCATACTCCGTATGCCTTCTTAACAACCTTATCGACTTGATTGCCAACTTTCAGGGATCTAAGAGTCCTACCATCAGCCCTATACTCTACACAATTGTTATTCCTGCCAAAGTGAATTACCTCACACTTTTCCGCATTAAACTCCATTTGCCACCTCTCGGCCCAGCTCTGCAACTTGTCCAAGTCTCTCTGCAAACTATAACACCCCACTTCACTATCTACCACTCCTCCGACTTTGGTGTCATCCGCAAATTTACTAATCCATCCTTCAATACCCTCATCCAGATCATTTATAAAAATTACAAACAGCAGGGGCCCAAAAACAGATCCCTGAGGTACACCACTTGTAACCGAACTCCATAATGAATAATTTCCATCAACCACCACCCTCTGTCTTCTATCTGCTAGCCAATTCCTAATCCAATTAGCTAAATCACCCTCAATCCTATACATCTGCATTTTCTGCAGAAGCCTTCCATGGGCCACCTTATCGAACACCTTACTAAAGTCCATATATATCACATCAACTGCCTTACCCCCATCCACCTCTTTGGTCACTTTTTCAAAAAACTCAATAAGGTTAGTAAGGCACGACCTACCCGTCACAAAACCATGCTGACTATCCCCAATCAATTCATTTCTCTCTAAATAACTATAAATCCTGTCCCTAATAATTCTCTCCAATACTTTGCCCACAACAGAAGTAAGACTCACTGGCCTATAATTCCCTGGAAGGTCTCTATTCCCCTTCTTGAACAATGGGACCACATTCGCTATCCTCCAGTCCTCCGGAACCACACCTGTAACCAACGACGACCTGAAGATCAGAGCCAGAGGCTCTGCAATCACCTCTCTTGCCTCCCAGAGAATCCTAGGGTAAATCCCGTCCGGCCTAGGGGACTTATCTAACTTCAAACCCTCAAGAATATCTAGCACATCCTCCCTATCTACGTCAATACTTTCCAGTTTGCAACCCTGTACCTCAGTGTTCTCCACAACTACATTTACATCTCCCTGCGTGAATACCGAAGAGAAATAGTTGTTCAGTGCCTCTCCAATCTCTTCAGCTCCACGCACAACTTCCCACTGCTGTCTCTGACTGGCCCTAATCTTGCCCTAACCAATCTTCTATTCTTAACATATCTAAAGAAAGCTTTAGGATTCTCCTTGATTCTATCAGCCAAAGTCTTCTCGTGTCCCCTTTTAGCTCTTCTCAACTCACTCTTTAGCTCCCTCCTGGCTAATCTATAGCTATCCATTGCACTAACTGAGCCTTCAAGCCTCATCCTGACATAAGCCTCCTTTTTTCCTTTTAACCAGCAAATTAACTTTTTTAGTACACCATGGTTCCCTTACTCGACCATTTCCTCCTTGCCTGACAGGGACATACTTATCAAGGACTCGCAGTAGCTGCTCCTTGAATAAGCTCCACATTTCAGATGTTCCCAGTCCCTGTAGTTTCCTAGTCCAACCTATGTACCCTAATTCCCTCCTAATGGCCTCATAATTACCCTTCCCCCAGCTATAACTACTGCCCCCAGCTTCATGCCTATCCCTATCCATCACTAAGGTGAACGTAACCGAATTGTGGTCACTATCACCAAAATGTTCACCAACTTCCAAGTCTAACACCTTGAGGCACTGTATTTGAAATAAGGACACTTTAACTCCAAATTACTAATCTACATTCCTGGCAGTGCTAACCACCATGCTGCCCGATATTTCATTCCTGAAAATGCTTGTGAAAGCACTGTTAGAGTGGGATAATTGGTGGGCAGCATGGTGGCACAGTGGTTAGCATTGCTGTTCTACAGTGTCAGGGATGTGGGTTCAATTCCAGTCTCAGGTGACAATGTGGAGTTTGCACATTCTTCTATCGTCCACGTGAGTTTCCTCTGGGTGCTAGGGTATCCTCCCACATTTCAAAGGTGTGCAAATTAGGTGGATTGGCCATACTAAATTGCCTCTTAGTGTCAAGGGATTAGCAAATACAATGGGATTATGGGATTTGGGCCTGGATGTGATTGCGGTCGTGCAGGCTAATGAGCCAAATGGCCTCCTTCTGCACTAGGGATTCTATGAACTAGATAAAAGGAAAAGATTGAAGTTAATGAAAAAGATTCTTGGGAATTATATGCAATGGGAAACAGCTTACAGATTTTTTTTGAGCCTGTTGTAGATTTACTAGAAATTTCACCCCATAAAATCTGTTCATAATACACTTCTGTTGCCAGCAAAATAAACATAGCTCCAAAGGCCAAAAAGTTCAGTTCATCTCGTCCATACGCACATACACACTAGGAACATTATTCAGCTTCTCGAACCTGTTCTGCCATTTAATTTTTATATTATTCCAGTGAATCCAACTCAGAAGTATTTAATAAGCTATAAATTGTTAGATGTTCTATAAATGTGGGTTTTTGTCTTGCTTTCATTACTCCTGCATGCAATAGAAACGGTAGCAGTGATGAAATTGAAGGCCCACTGCTGATTAACTGATGATAATTGACGACAAAGCAATCAACAGATGTTAGGAAAATAGCTACAAAGAAATTACTACATTTACAAAAAAGAGCTCAAGTCTGTAGCTAATATGATCTTACCATTAAGACTGCTCTGGTACTGACCCACAGTATACCATTAACGGCAGCTATCTATTTTACACAAATGACACTAACAACAGAATTTGTAAATGAGACGTTTACCAGCAGCTCAGAAAAGTGGAGATTGAATTGTTGATCTGAATCTTCCAGAAAAAAAATGATACCAGGATACAAGAATTAAATATAGTCTTAAGTTGGGGATTGGATTGCTACCCTTTCCCTCAGGAGCAGCCAGGCAGATTGTAGCACTGTGAATTTACAACCTATCCTTAAGTTCTATATGATATTGCATTACATTTATACTAAATAAATTAACAAATAGTTTAAAGTTATTTATTAGTATCACAAGTGGGCTTACATTAACCCTTGCAACACTGCAATGAAGTTACTGTGAAAATCCCCTAGTCACTGCATTCCAGTGTCTGTTCGGGTACACAGGGGGAGAATTTAGCATGGTCAGCGCACCAAATCAACATGTCTTTAAGTAAGTAGCCAACCACCATCTGCCATCTAAATTCAAGCATAAAGAATGATCAGTTGGGTAAGATACTGGAAGGCTGTAAATTTGGAGACAATAATACAACAGCATGATTTGAGAAACATTGATGTTGATGAAATAAATGAATACCACAGTTTGAAAACATAAGCCTGAAATAATAAATTTAAAACCTTCAGCTATGAATTGTTTTTCATGGCTCATAGAATTGTATCGTTTAAAAATTCTAATTATTGTTTGAGAGAAAAAATTAAGAGTAAAAAAATTAAGCGGTTCTCTGCTTGTTTGCCATATGCACAAATCCCACCATGGCAGCTAAATCTGGGAGAAGGATTTGCACTGGTGAGATTACTGAACACAATGTTCCAGGATCCTCTCTGATTTGGGTCATGCTTAACAGAACATATTTAAACATGATTAAATGGCTTTATTTGTTGTCTCAGGCAAAATCAGATGCTTCATCCTGTGCCAGCACAATGTCACTTCGGGGAAACACTACTGGTTTTCCAAAAATGGAAATGGGGTGACGGGGGCTTTTAATCTGGCTTTGAGATTGGGGCACCCCGCAATAAAGGGGTGGGCAGGATTTGAAAACAGGGATGAAAATTTTAATATTAAACCATTGATTGGCTGGGAATGTAAGTCAGTAACAGAGATGTTAGGCAAGTGGGACTTGATGTGAGTTGGGACCCGAAAAACAGTTGTAGATAGTCTGAAGTTTACACAAGTTAGAATGTGTGAACCCAGCCTGGGAGCAGACTGCCTTTCTGATATCCAGTGTGAGATTAAGTCAAATAGCTGAGTACAAAATAAAGAAGGTAAAGAGGTAAAGAAGGTATGAATGAGGGTATCAGAGATGAACTGAGATAGAGAGGCAGTTACACAATGTTAAGGAGATAGAAATAGTGATGGTACAACTATGTGATCAGAATATCATCAAATATGTTGTGAACAGTCTGATTTAATCTCCAATAGTTGCAAGGGAGAGGGATGGGATCTAGAGAGTGGAATTTGGAGCAGTGACTGAGAACAATGGTTTCATTTTACCCAACATTTAGTTAGAAGATATTTCTGCTCATCCACTACTGGATTTCAGAGAAATAGTTTGATAACAAGGGAGGGTGGAGATATTGATGGTGAGATAGAGCTAGTAGTCGTCAGTGTGGATGTAAAAACTAATACTGTGCTTTCAAGTGTCACTGAGGGACAGGATTATGTAGATGAGAATGGGAGGGAGGGCAAGGATAAATCTTTTCAGGATAACAGAGCTAATGGCATATAGGAGCAGGAACAGAAGTCATTGCAAATGGTACTCTGAATATGATTAGATAGATATGAATGGAATCCCAGGATCCCATTTTTAGATGACAAGTTTTAGATGGCAATGGAAAGATATTGGAAGAGGATGGCGTGGCCAACCATCATCAAAGGTTACAGGAAAAGGACAGGAAGAGGACGGAGGGATAGTTTACCTTTGTTGCAGTTTCATAGGATGATGCCATTTTGCGTTTGAGAAGAGCTGTTTCAGTCAAAGGTTGAAACTTGATTGGAGGGATTCAAACATGACATGGAATTCTGAAAAGATGGGAATGGATTTAGAAACTGACAACATTCTTTGGAGAGGAACGAAATTTTGAAGATGGGGCAGTAAAGATTGGTTGTGGTCAAAGACATCTTTTTTGGATGGGGCAAAGATGTCAAACACAGGGGCTGGGAAGGGAAGTTGAGTTTGATTATGCTTTACTTGAAGCCTTTGCCAGTATAAAGTAATTATTCAGATAATTAAAACTATGGCTGGAACTCCACCACAGAATTGGTGCAGGTGAGGGTCCGACAGCGGAAATCCCCAGTGACCTCAGGTGGGAATTTTCGGTCTCACCCGAGCGAGGCTGTAAAATCCCGCCCTATTACTCACTGTCATATTTTAGGTGGCATTAAACGATGACAAAGTTTATCCACTGGTGTTTTTTCAGAAAGTTTTATTTTACGTTTATTCAAGGCTTGTTTCCATCCAGTGGTACTTTTAAAAAACTCAGAAAAGGATTAGGCTGGCAGGCAGGGGAGCTCAGAAACCTGGTTGAATGAGTTGGGAAAAAAAATGACCATTTAGTAAACCTGAGTGAAAGAAGTGGTCTTTCCTGTCGCGTCCATTGATGTTTTAAACGTTCAATCTTTCCATTTTTGTGTTGACCATTTATGCATTAGTGCTGAGGAATATAGATGTCTTGAATTTGAATAATATTTTCATTTCTACTTAGTCAAGTGATGGTCATGCAAAACTCTTAGAAATGATTAAAATGGGACTGTATAAGAGCAAAGTTCAATTGCTGACGATTCCTTGTCAGATGATTTATAAACAGCTGATCAAATTTAACAACAGCTGGCAGAAAATACTATTTACTTTCAGGTATTTAATCTTAAAAGAAACCTTTGTCATTTTAGAAGGAGGTTAAATTAGAGAACCATCATCATCAGGTTGGACATTGTTAATACAATGTTGGATTGCATATTTTTTACTTTGCCTTTGTCTTGCGTTTTTTTGTTGAATTCCCTTGAATCTGCAAACTCTTGACAAATAGTTGACTTTTCAATAAGTCTAACTGAATGCATCTTTATCGAATGGGATTCACCATCATGATTAGAGGATGTGCTTTTGAGCCTGATGTTGGCAGTCATTCTGCCTTGTTTAGACATAACAGTTTTAGTCGTACACTGAACGGCCTCAATATTTGTGCCTGATGCCCACATTCTCAAAACGCACCTGATGAATTCAAGTTGAATCTGGATCCGTAAAACAAAGTCTTAAAAAGAAACTGCCAGTTGGTTTTGACAATTGGGATTATTATCCTTTCAAACCTTCACAGGTCTGAAGGCAGGCGGGGGTGTGGACAACAGTGGGGTGCAAAGATCTAGAAGGGAGGAGTGGGGGAAGAGTTAGTCTGGTAGATTGGAGGATTGAGGGATAAGAATTATAGTTGCTGTGTGCAGGGTGTTGGTTGTATGGGACAGAGGGAGATTGGGAATAAGTGAATACGGAGAGATGGAACGAGGATCGGGAATATGAGCGACGGTAAAAGTGGAACAAGGAGAAGTTGTTTTGGGAAGAGAACTTGGGAAGGGGGAGATTCAGATTTGGGACAACTGGGCTTAGTCAGGGGGAGAGAGGGAGAGAATGAGGATAGAACCGTAGAATCCAACTCTCTGAAAGAGCAGCTTATCCAAGCACACCCAGCACCTATCCCTGTAACCCATGCATTTGATGTGGCCAATCCACCTAATCTACACATCTTTGGACTGTGAGAGGAAAAAGGAGCACACTGATGAATATTAGCAGCTACAGGGAGAATGTACAAATTCCACACAGTCATCCAAGGCTGGAATTGAACCCAAGTTTCTGACACTGCGAGGCAGCAGTGCTAACATGTATTGGTATACAGAGAAGAGTATTGTTTCGTGCATGTTATACAGACAAAGCATGCTATACATAGAGAAGGAAAGGAGGCGGTGCAAAATGTAGTGTTACAGTTATTGCTAGGAATAGAAAAAGATCACCTTAGTGCAAGATAGATCCATTCAAAAGTCTGATGTTAGCAGAGAAGAAACAGTTTTTGAGTTGATTGATGTGTGGCTTCAGACTTTTGTATCATTCCCCAATGGATGAAAGTGGAAGAGTATGTCTGGGGTGCACAGGGTCCTTAATTATGCTGGTTGCTTTGCAGAGCAGTGGGAAGTATAGAGTCAATGCATGGGAGGCTGGTTTGCTTGATGCTTTCGGCTTTGTTCATGATCCTTTGTAGTTTCTTGTGGTCTTGGGCAGAGCAGGAAACATACCAAGCTGTGATACAACGAGAAAGAATGCTTTCTGTGGTGCATCTGGAAAAGTTGGTGAGGTTTGTAGTGGACATGCCAAATTTACTTAGTCTCCTGAGAAAGAAGAGGAGTTTACTGTTCTCCGGAGCAGAGTTATTTGGAGAGTGGCTGGAGAGAATCCTGAGTTGCAATTTCTGTCTTGTACTTTATTTTGCAGAGTGTTTATTTCGGCGCTCCGTAGCGGGAGGTAGGCGCGGGGGGCTGCAGGGGAGGAAGCGCGGGAGTATAAAAGGAAGGCCAAGGTAAGACAGCGGGCAGCGTCGGGAGCGGGCAGTGGAGTGAGACGGGAGTTAGAGTGAGAGGAACAAGGGATTAAGCTCACTGGGCTTGGAAGAGCGCAGGCTTGGAAGCAGTGAGTAACGTGCTTCTTACCTAATCACCTTTAAAGGGGTATATAAAATGCCACGATACTTGGCCAAACGCGTCCACTGTGTACGCTGCCATATGTGGACCTTCTTGGAGGCATCACGTCTCCCGAAGCCCCACATATGCGCAAAATGTTTAGAACGGCAGCGTTTACGAGCAAAGTTGAGACAGCTGGAGCTGCGCTTGGAGGACGTTTGTCTGGTGAGGGAAAATGAGGACACAATGAATAGGGAGGGCAGACCTGCAGGGACCCCAGGATCTAGCAGTAGGGATGGGCTGGGTACAGTTACAAGGAATAAGAACAAAAATCAAGGCACAAAGGCCATCTCTAAGGAGGATCCCCAGAAAACCAAGGGGGGGGTAAAAGCTGTGATGGAGAGGGAACAGAAGGCCACAGAGACCAGCAGGAATGTAGGAAGTGAGATATTGGTGGGGGATGGGATGGTTAAAGGGATCGATAGGAGATTCTGTGGGCAAAAGAGAGACTCCAGGATGGTAGTCTGCCTCCCTGGAGCAGGGGTCCAGGATGTATCAGAGAGGGTAGAGGGAATGTTGAAGGGAAGAGGGTCTAAGGCAAATGTAATAGTTCACATAGGACAAAAAGATGTAGGAAGAAAGCGCAGGGGGGACTTGCGTAGACAGTTTAGGGAGTTGGGGGCTCAACTGAAAGGTAGGGCCTCCAGGGTGGCGTTCTCTGGGCTGCTGCCTGTGCCTGGGACCGATTGGGTAATAAATGAGACACTTCAACTAAATGCATGGATGAGGGATTGGTGTAGGGCAGAAGGCTTCATATTTATTGATCATTGGGAAGTCTTCAGGAGGGAGGGTCACCTATTTATGAGGGATAGGGAGCAGTTGACTGGGAGGGGAACAAATATTTTAGCTGGGAGGTTAGCTGGAGTGTTTCAAAAATGTTTAAACTAATAGGGAGGGAGGGTGGGGAGACAGCAGGAACTGGGAGTGGGATAGAGAGGGATGATAGGGCAACACCGGTAGGTAGAAAGGTATTTCCGAGAGCTGAGGGTCTTCAGTGCATGTGTTTTAATGCGAGGAGTGTGACTGGCAAAACAGATGAACTGAAGGCAATAATGTTCACGAGGAGTTTAGACGTGGTGGTGGTGACCGAGACGTGGTTGAAGGAGGGGCAAGACTGGCAATTGAATATTCCAGGGTATAAGTGTTTTAGGTGTGACAGAGTTGGTGTGAAGAGAGGTGGGGGAGTGGCTTTATTAGTTAAGGACAACGTCATAGCAGTGCAGAGGGAGATAGGTATGTATGATTTAGGAACTGAGTCTCTATGGGTGGAGTTGAGGAATAGGAAGGGAGTGGTTACTCTGTTGAGTGTTTACTACAGACCGCCCAACAGCCCGCGGGCTGTGGAAGAAGGGATATGCAGGGACATTTTAGATAAGTGTAGGAAAAATAGGGTGGTAGTGGTGGGAGATTTTAATTTTCCTGGAGTAGATTGGAGTGTGCCCAGGGCTGTAGGAGTGGATGGGGAGGAATTTGTACAGTGTGTTTTGGAAGGGTCCTTGGAGCAGTATGTGGATGGCCCGACTAGAGGGGGGGCTATACTGGATTTGGTTCTGGGGAATGAGCCAGGCCAGGTGGTTGACGTCGAGGTAGGAGAGCAGGTGTCAAATAGTGATCACAACTCTGTCTGCTTTAGGATATTACTGGAAAAGGATGAGACTGGCCCAAAAGGGAGGGTATTTAACTGGGGGAGGGCTAGATACGGCCAGATTAGGCAAGAACTTAAAGATACGGATTGGGATAAGCTTTTTGAGGGCAGGTCGACGAGGTACATGTGGGAGTCTTTCAAGGGAAAACTAAACTCTCTGCAGGAAAGATATGTGCCGCCAAGGAGGAAGGATGGGAAAGGTAGGATTAGAGAACCTTGGCTTACCAGGGAGATTGAGGACTTGATCAAGAAAAAGAGAGAGGCTTACATTAGATTTAGGCAACTAGGGACTGAGATAGCACTGGAAGCTTATAGAGAGTGTAGACGGGATCTAAAAAGGGGTATTAGAAAGGCAAAAAGGGGCCATGAGGTGGCTCTGGCAGGTAGGATTAAAGAAAATCCAAAGGCATTTTACACCTATGTAAGGAGCAAAAGGATGTTTAGAGGCAAGATTGGACCTCTTAGGGACAGTGGAGGGGATCTATGCTTAGAGCCTGAGGGAATGGGGGAGATCCTGAATGAATACTTTGCGTCGGTATTCACGCAGGAGACTGGACAGATGTCTGTGCCTGATGTTGACAAAGTTGAAGATTGGTTGGGGGAAATAAGGATTACGAGGAAAGAGGTGTTGGGGCTGTTAGGCAGCTTAAAGACATATAAAGCTCCGGGGCCTGATGGCATTTACCCCAGGCTGCTAAGGGAGTTGAGGAAGACTTGGCTGGGCCTCTGACGCAAATCTTTGTCTCTTCCTTGGACACAGGTGAGGTCCCAGAGGACTGGAGGATAGCAAACGTAGTACCGTTGTTTAAAAAAGGTCAGATGGATCACCCAGGGAACTATAGGCCGGTGAGCTTGACTTCAGTTATAGGTAAGCTAATGGAGAGGATCCTTAGGGACAGGATGTATGAGCATCTGGAGCGCTGCGATCTGATCAGGGATACTCAGCATGGCTTCGTCAAGGGGAAGTCTTGTCTTACGAATCTAGTGGAATTTT
The DNA here is from genome assembly GCA_024679065.1 of Sphyrna mokarran. Lineage (NCBI taxonomy): Eukaryota > Metazoa > Chordata > Chondrichthyes > Carcharhiniformes > Carcharhinidae > Sphyrna > Sphyrna mokarran. The sequence goes on along the minus strand of JAGIQG010000001.1, from coordinate 144,519,067 downwards.
TTGAAGAAGTGACAAAAACAGTTGATGAAGGACAGGCTGTTGATGTCGTCTACATGGATTTCAGTAAGGCGTTTGACAAGGTTCCTCATGGTAGACTGATAGAGAAGGTGAAGGCGCATGGGATACAGGGTCGTGTATGTATATGGGTCGAAAACTGGCTCGGAAGGAGGAGACAGAGGGTAGTAGTGGAAGGCTCTTTTTCCAGCTGGAAGCCTGTCACTAGTGGAGTGCCACAAGGCTCAGTACTAGGTCCTCTTCTATTTGTGGTCTACATAAACGACTTTGAAGTAGGGGTAGGTGGTGAGATCAGCAAATTTGCTGATGACACCAAGATGCTTGGATTGGCGGGTACAGAAGAGCAGTGTCAGGCAATACAACAGGACATAGACAGGTTGGTAGATTGGGCAGATAGATGGCAAATGGAATTTAATCTGGAAAAATGCGAGGTGATGCATTTTGGCCAGAAAAATGTAGAGAGAATTATAGGATAAAAGGTAAAACTATACGGAGCATAGAGACGCAGAGAGACTTGGGGGTGCAGGTTCACAAGTCTCTGAAGGTGTCCTCACAGGTGGAGAAGGTGACAAAGAAGGCGTATAGTATGTTAGATTTCATAGAAAAGGGTATAGAATATAAGAGTAGGAGTTTGATGTTGCAGTTGTATACAACTTTGGTTAGGCCTCACTTGGAATACTGCGCCCAGTTCTGGTCTCCGTACTATCGGAAGGATGTGGAGTCCTTGGAAAGAGTGCAGAGGAGGTTTACCAGGATGCTGCCTGGTATGGAAGGACTGTCCTATGAGGAACGATTAGATAGACTGGGGTTGTTTCCCTTGAAAGACGTCGGCTTAGAGGGGATCTCATAGAGGTGTATAAGATTATAAGGGGTATAGATAGAGTAAATGGAGGTAAACTTTTTCCACCTTTAGAAATGGATAGGACGAGAGGTCATGGCCCTAGGGTGAGGGGGGCTATGTATAGGACGAATATTAGAGGGCAGTTTTTCACACAAAGGGTAGTGGGGGTGTGGAATGCACTGCCGAGTAAGGTGGTGGGAGCAGGCACGCTGGGGCTGTTTAAGGTCTCTTGGACAGCCACATGAGCGGTATGCAGATAGAGGGATATATTAGGACTGTTTAACTACGGCTTTTTTCCACAGGTAATTCGGTCCATAATTTGAGCACGCATTCGGCAGGTGGTGCGGGTACAGCTCTTGGATGTTGTTTCATGGGTTGCCTGGTACCTCATGTCGTATATGAGTGCTTTATGTGGACCACCTGAAGGGCACCATGACAGCTCAGAGACTATCGATGTGGCTGTGCAGACGCTTGGAATTGGGCCGGTGTCTGCGGGAGTTTGCGCGTTCTCCCCGTGGTTGTGTGGGTTTTCTCCGGGCACTCCGGTTTCCTCCCACAACCCAAAAATTCGCTCTTAGGCTGATTGGGTAACAAATTGTCCCTATGGTGAAAATTTTCCAAATTAGGATTAATATATATACTATTATATAGGACTATTAAAATAGGAAATGATTTGGTATTACGGTGGCGCGGGCTCGTTGGGCCGAAGGGCCTGTTTCCCGTGCTGTGTTGCTTTAAAAAAAAAAAAAAGAGTTGATGGTCTTTCTTAACTACAGCATTGGTATGGAGGCAGGTTATTGATGATCTGGACGCCTAGAAACTTGCTGCCCCCAGATTACCTGGATCCACTACAGTTCACCTACTGCTGTAACAGGTCCACAGCAGGTGCCATCTCCCTGGCCCTACACCGAATTCTGGAACACCAGGATAACAAAGACTCCTACTTATTGACATCTGGTAGCCTATTATATCTTGCAGACTTTGCCATTGTTGGTGGGGTTGCTTGCAGCCAGCCAAGGATTCTAGCTTGGTCCGGCACTGTCTTTTGGCATCTTTGACGGGTCTTTGTAGATCATACTTGTATTTCTTGTATAGGTCAGGGTTGCCTGAGACCTGGGCTTCAGCAAGCAGTGGATATCCCTGTTCATCCGTGGGTTTTTGTTGGGAAACATGGATTTGCTTCTTCACCACACAGAGGAAGACAGAAGGAACAAGGGTTGGGGATGAGAGGAAGACTGGGAAGCAGGGATTGGATGTAATTTGGAGAGTTTTGGATAAGCTGAAGTTTAATGATGATAGAAGATGGGAGGCTGGCCAAAAGCTTATTGGAATAGTTGAAGGTTTATCAAAAGTTTTGAGAATGATGAGATGTACTGAAAATGATAGAACAAGTAGGAAGAAACTGTTTCCTCTGATTGTTGGGTTAGTTGAATAAGTTTAAAAATTGGCATGTTTCAGTTTTCATCCTACTTCACCCTACATATTGTGTGCAGTTCTGGTTGCCTCACTATAGGAAGGATGTGGAAGCTATTGAGAGGGTGCAGAGGAGATTTACAAGGATGTTGCCTGGATTGGGGGGCATGCCTTATGAAGATAGGTTGAGAGAGCTAGGTCACTTCTCCCTGGAGAGACGAAGGTTGAGAGGCGACCTGATAGAGGTTTTAAGATGTTGAGAGGAATAAATAGAGTGGATTCTCGGAGGCTATTTCCCAGGGCTGAAATAGTTGCTACGAGAGGACACAGATTTAAAGTGATGGGGGGCAAGTACAGATGGGATGTTAGAGGTAAGTTTTTCACTCAGAGGGTGGTGAGTGAATGGAATCGGTTGCCGTCAGTGGTGTTAGAGGCAAACTCGCTGATGTTTTTTAAGAGACTTCTGGATGAGTACATGGGATTTAATGGGATTGGGAGTTACAGATAAGTCTATGGCCTGGTAAGTATAGATATGATCGGCACAACTTGTGGGCCGAAGGGCCTGTTTGTGCTGTAGTAATCTATGTTCTATGTTCTACTGAACTAAATTTTAAATCTAATCTTTTTGTTCATTCATGCGATTCATGGGCATCATTGGCTGGGCCAGCATTTATTGCCCATTCCTAATTACCCTTGAATTGACTGGCTTCCTGGGCCATTCCAGAGGGTATTTAAAAGTCAACCATATGTGAGTTGTATGCAGATTTTCTTCCCTAAGTGAACCAGATGGGTTTTTATAACAATCGACGGTGGTTTCATGGTCATCATGAGACTTTTGTTTTGAAATTTTTATCGAATTCAAATTTTATCATTTGCCGTGATGGGATTCAAACCCTTGTCCCCAGAGTCCCTAGGATTACTAATCCAGGGACATCATCACCATGCCATCAACTCCCCTTAGAATTGGGTATTGGACAATTTGATCAATCAGAGGTATTGAAAGGGCTAAAAGGAGGTGGTGAAGTAGAGTTGATTGTGAAACTGACAAAGCTTGAATGAGATCTGCATCAATCTCTGAGATTTTCCCCATTAGACACAATTATTAAGATCACTCTCATTAAGATCGTTCTGAATTCCATAGCCTGGGCTTATGTGCCAGAACTTTTTATACAACCTAATTACAAACAGTTGAATTGGTTTCTCTTGCAATGCTTTAGATTTGGGAAATGGATCAAATTGAACCCGTGCTTGCGTGTGTTTTCTTCAGGTGCTCAGGTTTCCTCCCACATCCCAAAAATGTGCTTTTAGGCTGATTGGTGTCAATAAATTATCCCTAAATTGGATCTCCCTTAATCTGGAGCACATATAATTCCCTAAATTTTCATCCCTTTATTGTGGAGTCCATTAGAGGTAGGTAAAAGTCATAGGTAGAAGACTTGAATAAGGCACTCACTGAATGTTAAAATGGGCGGCGCAGACTTGTAGGGCCAAAGGGCCTGTTTCCTGTGCTGTGCTGTTCTTTGTTTTTTGAAGCAGGTAGATATGACAGTGCAAGCACCGTAGCGTTTGAAGAGAGATAATTGTGCTTTAGTGAGGGCCAACAACTGCTAACCTGAGTGTGGTGACTGTCCCTTTAAGGGCAGTATGGCAGAAGAGGATCACTTGGTCTGAGGGACTAATTGGGACTACGTGGATAATCACCCCGGGGTGGAGTCCGACCTAGGCGGAAGACAGTCTGAAGACATGTACTGGAGCAGTCATTGAAGCTGTCAATCTTTGTACAGTTTTTCCTTGTTAATAAATACTCTTTGTGTTCCTGACAAAGTCTTTATGCTGTGTGAAAAAGCCATTCTGTTTAAGAAAGCCTTTGTAAATTATGTCCATGGAAATAAGAAATGATTAATGTTTTATTTGTCTGATATGTGATGTTTAACTTAAGCAGGATCAGTAAAAGTGGTGGGTGCTGTAAGCATGTTCTAGTAGAGGGAGAAGTTTTATCAAAATCAGCACTAGGTGGAGGTATTGATGGAAAGTTGTTCTCAGACTTGGTTTCTGTGAATGCTCCTTCAGCAAGGCTGCAAAGTTCACTGGGGTGACTCCAATGGCTTTGTTTATAGAGAAATTTTACATTTCCCTGCTAGATTTTTCTCTCCATCCGATAAATCTGTCAAAATAAATCTTGCTTTTGAGTTATATCTGTTCTGTATTTTTCAAATTGCAGTTTCTCAGCTGCAAGAGGTGGCTGGAAATGTGTAAAATGATAGTATGTGTGGGGTGTAGCAGGGAAGGCTGGGTCCATTCCCAGTCAGGGTAAACAAGTCCATTTCAGCCTGAAATGTTGGCTGATCTACACTGCTTTCTGGTTAAACATAGTCTAGATCTGTAAGTTCTCAGTGGAGGCAGTAGTATTCGCCTCCTTCCTCCTTCAGTCATGGTGCCTGTTCCCGTTTTTAAGGAGCAATAGTGATCTTGCACTTGCGCAATGTCACAGCTGAAGAGTGACAGCAGAGGATGCAATGTTAAGCTGGCTAAGTAAATAGTACATTCAAATTCATGCTAATTAGGTTTGTTCCCTTCCTGCCGTTGACCTGATCACGTTATCGGAAGAAGGCCTGGGGAGATCGTGCTTTCAAATCTTGTTGGCACAAATCCTGTTTTTGGCCCCTCGCGAGATTTAGCAGCCATTACGGAATCTACGCTCCTGGGCTGACGGATCTGCTAAATTGTGGCCATAGTTTCTAGAAATTTCCCTACCACTGAAATCAAACTGATTGGTCTATAGTTACCATCTTTATCTTTGCACCTTATTTGAACAAGAGAGCAACATTTGCAATTCCCTTATCCTCTGGAACCAGCTCTGACTAAGGAAGATAGATAGAGGATTATCACTAATGATTCTGCAATTTCCACTCTCACTTCCCTACGTACCCTTGGATACATCTCATCCAATCCTAATACCTAATCTATTCCAAAGTACTGTTTCCATTTGCAAGTCCCTTTTTATTCTTAATCAGCCCTATTCTTTCTAGCACCACCTTTTGTTATTTGTTGCTCTCTCCCTGATTTTCTTATTAATTTTTTTCACTTTCCCCTCTGTCCCTTCCATATTCAGCCTACTTCTCCATTGTAATTTCTACATACATCTGTTACTCATGCAGTTCTTCCTTTTTTATCTTCATCTGTACCTCTCTCATCATCCAGGGCACTTTGCATTTATTTGTCCTACCTTTCCCCTGCAAAGGAGCATACCTTGACATTGCCTGCAATATTTTTTCATTAAAGATGGCCTTTTGTTCAGCCACATCTTTTCCACCAGTGTGGCACAGAGATATTGCCGCTTGGCTCATAATCCAGAAACCCAGAATAATGCTGTGGGTTCCATGGCACATGGTGGAATTTAAAAACTCAATAAAATATCTGGAATTAAAAGTTTAACAATGACCCATGACGCCAGACCCACAATAATGTGCTTGACTCTCAAATGACCTACCAAGTTATTCAGTTATGTCCAACAATTATAAATGGAACAAAAAGGAATGAAACTGGATGGACCATTTGGCATCGATTTAGGGGTGACTATGGCAAACTCTGCACTGTTGACCCTGCAAAGTCCTCCTTACTAACGCCTCCTTACTTACTGCAAAAATTGGGAGAGGTGTCTTAGAACAGCCAAGCAACAGCTTGATATAGTCATACTCACAGAATAATACCTTACAGACAAAGTCCCACATCACCATCACCATTCCTGCCTGTGCCACTATCCTCAATGATGGAAGAACCTAGCATATCTGTGCAAAAGACAAAGCTGACGCATTCACAAAAATCTTCAGCCAGAAGTGACGAATTGATGATCCATCTCCTGAGGTCCTAGCATCACAGATGCCAGTCTTCAGCCAATTCATTTCACTCCACAAGATGTAAGAAACTGGATACTGCAAAAGCTGTATGCCCTGACAACATTCTAGCAATAGTACTGAAGCCACATGCTCCAAAACTTGCTGCTTCCCTAACCAAGCTGTTCCAATACAGCTACAACACTGGTATCTATCTGACAATACAGAAAATTGCAAAGATGTTCTGTACATAAGAAACAGAACAAGTTGTTAATTACTGCCCCATCAGTTTACTCTTGATCTTCGGTAAAATGATGGAAGGTGTTATCAACAGTGCTCTCATGCAGCACTCATTCAGTAATAACCTGCTCATGGATGTTCAGTTTGGGTTCAACCAGGGTCACTCAGCTCCTGACTTCACTGCATCCTTGGTGTAAACATGAACAAAAGAGCTGAATTCCAAAGATGAGGTGAGAGTGACAGCCTATGTGATTATTCACATAGGAGAGAAGGACGTAGGAAGGAAGAGCAGGGAGGATATACGAAGGCAGTTTAGGGAGTTGGGGGACAGGCTGAAGAGCAGGGCCTCCAGGGTGGCAATCTCAGGGCTGCTACCAGGGCTAGGCAACAGCGGGGCCAGGAGAAATGAGATCCTACAGCTGAATGCGTGGCTGAAGGACTGGTGTAGGGCAGAGGGTTTTATTTTTGTAGATAATTGGGAAGTTTTTGTGAAAGAAGGGCAACTATATAGAAGGGACAGGGAACATTTAGAGTATAGAGAGTCTAACAGGGAGTTAGAAGGGCAAAAAGGGGGCATGAAATGATTTTGGCAGATAGGGTTAAGGAAAATCCAAAGGCTTTTTATTCCTATGTTAGGAATAAAAGGGTGGTTAGAGGAAAAATCGGACCTCTCAGGGACAGAGGAGGGGAACTGTGCTTAGAGCCCAAGGGAATGGCGGAGATCCTGAATGAATACTTTGCATCAGTAATCATGAAGGAGAGGGACTTGTTGACTGGTCCTACCTCTGAGGGAGCTGTAGACCAGTTGAAGGAAAAATCTATAACGAGGGAGGAAGTCTTAGAGCTTCTAGGTAGCATTAAAACAGATAAATCTCTTGGGCCTGATGGCATTTATCCCAGGCTGCTTAGGGAGGTGCAAGGTGAAATTGCTGGGCCTCTGACGCAAATCTTTGTCTCTTCTTTGGACACAGGTGAGGTCCCAGAGGACTGGAGAATAGCTAATGTTGTAACTTTGTTTAAAAAGTGTAGTAGGGATAACCCAGGAAATTATAGGCTGGTGAGTTTGACGTCAGTGGTAGGGAAGCTGTTGGAGGAGGTTTTTAGAGATAGGATGTATATGCACTTAGAGCGTTGCAATCTGATTAGGGATACGCAGTATGGCTTTGTTAAGGGGAGGTCGTGCCTTACGAATCTGATACAATTTTTTTGAGGAGGTGACAAAAATGGTCGACGAAGGGCGAGCCGTTGATGTCGTCTATATGGATTTCAGTAAGGCGTTTGACAAAGTCCCTCGTGAGAAGTTAGTTGAAAAGGTCAAAGCTAATGGAAAACAAGGACAGGTATCTAGATGGATAAGTATCTGGCTTGGTAATAGGAGACAGAGAGTAATAGTGGAAGGGTGTTTTTCTAGCTGGAGGTCAGTCACTAGTGGTGTGCTGCAGGGCTCAGTATTGGGACCTCTTCTATTTGTAATATATATAAATGACTTGGAAGAGGGAGTAAGTGGTGTAATCAGCAAGTTTGCAGATGATACAAAGACGGCTGAACTTGCGGATAGTGAGGAGCATTGTCAGGCGATACAGCAGGACATAGGCTGGTAGCTTGGGCAGATAGATGGCAGATGGAATTCAATCCTGATAAATGTGAGGTGATGCATTTTGGGAGAAATAATGTAGTGGGGAGGTATATGGTAAATGGTAGACCTATTAAGAGTATAGAAACGCAGAGGGACCTGGGGGTGCAGGAGAACAAGTCTCTGAAGGTGGCAGAGCAGGTGGAGAAGGTTGTGAAAAAAGCATATGGTATGCTAGCCTTCATAGGAAGGGGTATAGAGTACAAGAGCTGGCCTTTAATGTTGCAATTGTATAAAAAGTTGATTAGACCTCATTTGGAATACTGCGTCCAGTTCTGGTCGCCTTACTACCGGAAGGACGTGGAAACTCTGGAGAGAGTGCAGAGGAGGTTTACCAGGATGCTGCCTGGTATGGAAGGTCTGAGTTACGAGGAGAGGTTAGGCAAATTGGGGTGTTTTCTTTAGAAAGACGTAGACTTAGAGGAGATCTAATAGAGCTGTACAAAATTATGAGTGGTATAGATAGAGTAAACAGGGTTAAGCTTTTTCCTAGGTTGCAATCAAATATCACGAGGGATCACGGGCTTAGGGTGAGGGGGTAAGGTATAATTTGGATGCTAGAGGGAGATTTTTCACACAGAGGGTTGTGGGGGTATGGAATGCACTGCCAAGTAAGGTGGTAGAGGCAGGCATGCTGAAGTTATTTAAGAGATACTTAGATGGGCACATGAACAGAATGGGGATGGAGGGGTATAGAAGACTGATTTAAAGTAGGGGTCATGAGCCGTGGGAGTTCCCTGGGAATACGTGAATTGCGAATGATAATGATGTATTTCTGTTTTATCTTACAGGTACTTCAATCCACCTTGTTATCTAACAAGGGGCATACACGCGATGGATCGTGAGAGGGCTGCTCTTGGATTTTTGTTGAGAGTATCCTAGTGCTTCACGTCGTTAGTATACGCTTGACCTGGACCATTTGATGGGCAACACAACAGCTCAGTGACTATCGCTGTGCTGTGCAGATACATGGATTTGGGCCTGTGTCTGTGGGAGTTTGCGCATTCTCCCCTTGCTTCCATGGATTTTCTCCGGGTGCTCCAATTTCCTTCCACACCCCAAGGATGTGCTCTTAGGCTAATTGGCAAAACAAATTCTCCCTAAATTGTCTTGCAAATTTGGTTCCAATACAGATTTCTATAAACATAGGCAGGGATCATGGGTGGAAGTGGGAACATTGAGGTGGCGACATGGGCTCGTTGGGCTGAAGAGCCTTTTCCTGTGCTGTTTTGTTCTTTGTTCTTTGGCTTAAGATTAACATTTGAGAAAATATGACATCAAGGAACCCTAAGGGAAACTACAATCAATGGGAATCAGGGGAAGTCCTTCCACCAGTTGAAATTATACTGGCACAAGAGAAGACAGTGTGTTGATTGGAGATCAATCATCTCAGCTTCAGAGTATCACTGCAGCAGTTCCTCAGAGGGGTGTTCGCAGTCCAACCATCTTCAGCTGCTTTATTAATGACCTGCTTTCCATCATAATGGCAGAATGGGGATGTTTGCAGATTACTGTACAATGTTCAGCACCTATTTGTGACTCCTCATATTGAATCAGTCCATGTCCAAATGCAAAAAGACCTTTACAATACTCGTGCTTGGCTGACAAGTGGCAAGGAACATTCATGCCACACAAGTGCCAGAAAATGATCATCTCCATCATCTCATCTAACCATTGCCCCTTGAGTTTCAATAGCAATACCCATCACTGAACCCCACATGCATTCTCATCCCATCTAAGTTAATTTTATACAGAGCTTATAGAGCAGAAGGAGCCCATTTAGCTCATTGAGCCTGCGCTGATGACAATTCCTCCCTGGCCCTATTCCTGTAACCCCATGTTTTTACTGTGTTAATCCCCCCAGGACACTAAAGGGCAATTTAACATGGCCGATCATTCTAACCTCACATCTTTGGACTGTGGGAGGAAACTGAAGCACCCGGAGGAAACCCATGCAGACACAAGGAGAATGTGCAAACTTCATACAGACGGTGACCCAAGCCAGGAATTGAACCCGGATTCCTGGTGCTGTGAAGCAGCAGTGCCAACCACTGTACCACTGTGCTGCCCAATTAATTGTCCCTGCTCTAGATTATTCTTTGTCCATGACTTCATAAACCCTATAATACAATGTGCCCTGTCGCAAGGGAGTATTCAAAGAACACAGCAACGTTCATGGGTCACGACAAAGGTAATATTAGATCTTGTCAACATGCATAGGAATGAGAAAAGTCTTGAGAATTTTAAAAATGAGGATGAGTCTTTTAAAATAAAGGTATTATTTTACTGACGTTAGTTCTCGATCCAATAATCAGGTGAGTGATGGATGCAAACCCACTTTCTCAGGCTAACTCTTATCCTCTCTGACTAAAGGAGTGCAGATCCAGGATTGGTCTGCTGAGTGGCCTGAGAGAACACAAGCCTGACTGACATCAGCCATATTTCGAGGGCTGGCAATGATGACAAAAATCATTAAAATATCCTGAACATGGTAAAAAGAATCAAAGAAGCTCATGGATTGTGGGTCTTTGTATCTAGATGACTGAGATACAAGGGAGAGTAGAGGTCAGCAAAGTCACAAATCATATCCATATTACTGTAGGCCGTTCTGAACCTATGATGTGTTGGGTGAGATTTTCCACGCAATATTTTTCTCAGTGGCACAATGGTTAGCACCGCTGCTTCACAGCACCAGCGAACCAGGTTCAATTCCCAGCTTGGGTCACTGTCTGTGTGGAGACTGCACGGTCTCTCCGTGTCTGCATTGGATTCCTCCGGATGCTCCAGTTTCCTCCCACAAAAGGCCATACTAAATTCTCCCTCAGCGTACCCGAACAGTACCAGAGTGTGGTGACTAGGGGATTTTCACAGTAACTTCATTGCAGTGTTAATGTAAACCTACATGTGATGCTAATAAATAAAACCTTAATTGTCTCAATTTTGATTCTCATGAAACATGACACGTTTATAAGTGATGCATAATATGGAGATCAGAGTTTATTATGAAACAAGATTTGAAGCATTTTATTCTCTGATCGAAGAAAGTAGAAGACCAGCATGGCTAACAGTGAAGCTTAAAAGTCTTAAAGAAACAGGGCAATTATTTATATGATCTTTAGAATAATCTATGGAGCATCTGATATTGATGACAAATCTCTTGTTGTTTTAATAGGTGCCAGTGTAGGTTTTAGATCCCCTTGACCATCGTATAGATGTTTAAGAACAAGCGATCGTGAATGGTTTTGATAGTCTAGGCACGTTTTGTTGTCGTGGGCGTAACATTCACTCACAGGTGGAGGTTTGGGGTTGCACTGAGGTATTTGTGGAGATGTCTTTGGAGAGCAATCCTTACAGCTGCAAAAAGATACATTATAAAAGATATAATTGTCATTAAGTACATAGCCCTGATTCCTTACAGTCATTAGATATTCAGAAAACAAGTTTACATCACATGCAGTTAAATCTGTTTAGAATTAATTTTCTAATTCAGTTAGCATGTTCACAATGACTAGAAACCCTTTTACGTGTGACCAATTCCCATTTGTAGTGAATTCAATAGGGCAATATACAACACAGTCAAACTAGTTATACAAGGAAGTGGGGGATTAATATTAATGTTCTAATGATAGTCAATCACATTGCTGGTAGGAAAGTGGTTCCAGAGAATCTACCAATATTTTCTCAAGAAGTGCAGTTCTTCAACTAAAAACCAATATAGGGTCATTGCTGGGTAAAGCCTGGCTGAAAATTCTACATTTGACCCTGTCAAATTCTGAATGATGAAGTTACTGGGTGAGGTCTAGTGGCTCTGCTCACCATGGGTACATTATAATCTTGTGAGAGGGTCGAAACAGGATTTGTGCCAGTGATGTCTCAATTTGTGATCTTCCCCCACCTTTTCTCTCTCCAGCCCTCCCCCCACTCCCTCCCCATTGGCATGAATCTCATTTTCATTAGTTTGAATAAATTTAAATAAACTTAAACAGCTTTATGTTGTAGCTTCTGCCCATACTGGAACCTCTTTCCTTTCCCAGCAGTATGACGACACGCCAGTGCAAATTACTACTGATTTTCAAAAGTGTAAATGAGTTGTGATGATCATGCCAGGGGTTCATACGTGCCTGGAAATCCCAAGAGTTGAGTGTCAAGTCAGGGCATTGCCCCCTAGCACCTGGCAGTGCCATATGGGCAATGTTGGGGGGTGCTAACTTTCCTCTTTTAGAGGAGGGGTTACTTTTTATATGTAGTGGGGGGAGAGGAGATCCCCAATGACGGTGCAGGGGAGGGGGGATGAGAAGAGTGCCCCCAGATACTTTAGTTGGAAGGAAGTCGCCCCAAAGCTTGTGGGTTGGTGCTCTTTGTCCAGGTCAGGGATGGAGATGGAGGGTGGGTGGGGTGGGAGGTGGGATTATTTTAAATGTCCTTTATAGTTGACGCTCCAAATCCTTGGATCTATCAGCCCCTCTATCCCACCAGAGCGACAGTGTAAACACTCCCCCAGATTTTCTGTGCACAGAGTGCTGGGATGTCTAGCATGAATACTCAGCTGCGTTTCTGGAGAGAAGCATGCCTGGTTTCAGAAAAAGCTTGATGCTCCGACAATTTGTTGGAAAATTCCGCCTAGTAACCAGAATTCTCCAGCCATTCATACCGCAAGACCACTACAAGCAATGACAGAGAATTTGGCGCTCAGCCAAATCTCTGTTTACTGCAGCAGGACTTTCATTGCTACCCTTCAGTTGATCAATGATTAGCTGAGATAGCCAGGGATAAAAGGAATTGTAATGGGATTGGGATTGTTACTGCATTGGAAGAGATTACAGAGGGAAATGTGACACAGCTGAAAATGACAAATGGAATAACAGAGAAAGGACTATGAGCTATCGGACAGAATAAATAGAAAGAGGGAAAAAGAGAAAGGGAGAGTAGCTGATACGAAAAGCAAAGAGATACTTATCAACAATATAAATGTCACTCAACTGCATACTTGCAGCTACCAGCTCACATTCTACTATGTGCATAAGTTAAAGCATGCTACAGAGGCAGAAGAATGTCATGTAGTGCAGTGGATAGTATCCCAGCATCTAAGACAGAAGCTCTGGGTTCAAATCCTCCCCTGCGTCTCGATAGCCATAGAGGGTACATTCATGTTGAGGCAATCAGATTGATTACCAACCTGCAAACTTTCCAAGTTACTAAAGCAGACAATAAGAGGGGGAGTGTCTCCTGGTCAGCATTGCTTACCACAGACGTGCAAGCTGTAGCTTCTGATGACAGGTTAGAAATCTGTTCCAGCAGTAATTAACAGCAGAACCAAACATAAACAGGCATTTCATCTGTCCGATGGGCAGGGAAAGGATTCAAGAACAGCATAGATAGAGGTAGATGAGACACCAGAGCTTTGTACAGCAGCTGGAGGTCAGTTCCATACTTTTGGACTCAACTGTGACACAGTTCTGATGGCCTATGGGCAGAATCTTGAGCCCACATTCATTGTCCTCAAATGTATGCTACATGTAACACCTCAAAAGCAGCTATAAACAAGGAAATGAAAGTGAGGGAGGAACTTAAGAAAATTACAGTTGGCAGAGAAGTGGTACTGAGTAAATTGTTGGAGATTTGGGAAGATCCCATTAGATTGGGAAGGTGCCATTAGATTGGAAGATGGCAATGTAATTCCATTATTCAGAGACAGAAAACAGGAAATTACAATCTAATATCTGTCATAGGGAAAACATTAGATGCCGTTATTAAAGATGTTATAGCAGGACACTTGGAAAAATTCAAGCCACTCAGGTGGAGCCAACATGGTTTTGTGAAAGGAAAATCATTCTTAACCAACTTATTGGAACTCTTTGACGAAGTAATATGTGGGCTGAATTCTCTGGTCATTCATGTCGGTGGGATTCTCCTGTTCCACCAATAGCGCATTTCCACCTGTGGGTTTCCCGTCAGCATGGGGTGATGTAAATGGGAATTCCCATTGACAGTGGTGGGACCAGAGAATCCCATTGCTAGCAAACAAAGTGCCACCTCCCACCGGTGAATCTTTCCGGTGCTGTGGATAAAGGGGAACCACTGGGTGCATTGTGATTATGTTTCCAGAGGATAAAATGCCACATCAAAGATGTGACTCGTTTATACACCACACACATAATACATTGCAATCATCATTCCAATTCAGATTTTACAACTATACATTATAAAATTCATAAAAATAATAATGATCATACAAATCTGAAATCTTGTAGACAAAGTGGGTCCGAATTGGGGAGGTTGGATCTAAAATGTTCTCTCTGGTTCTCAGGGGAACTCTGCAATGAAAGAGCAATTAATAGTCATCCCGAGATTATTAGAGACCCTCAATATATGCTTCTAGATCATTGTGGATGGAATTTTATGATGCTGTTAAATAAAATCAAGCATTTAAAGTTCTTTATGATAAAGCTGAGTAGCAATGCCAAAGCTAAGGGCAAGCTGGGTAATCCATAGAATAAAAGGTAGGTTATATTGCTCCTTTTAAGTAACTTTAAACTTCACATCTAAAGCAATGTGTGTATCCTGACTCAAACTGAACCTACAACCACTAGAGTGTTTCTTGCTGACGTGATCGAAAAAGGTAGTTCCACATCAACTGAAGAACTCATTGTGAAATTGAAACTGATTGAGTAATTCAGTGCCTTATTGGACGAAATATTGTAAAGCTGTGCTATGAATAGAATACTTGGGGGAAAGAACTCGTGAATCAATTAAGAAATGATTCTGTGCCACAGTGGGGTAGAACATAGAACATAGAACATTACAGCGCAGAATAGGCCCTTCGGCCTTCGATGTTGCGCCGACCAATTAGGAACAAGCAGTGACCCTCTAACCTAAACCATTCCCCTTTCATCCATAAACTTATCTACTAACCTCTTAAACGCCACCAAACTTGGCGCATCTACAACTGACGCAGGCAAGGCATTCCATACCCTTACCACCCTCTGGGTAAAGAACCTACCTCTGACATCTGTCCTAAAACCACCACCCCTTAATTTAAAGCTATGTCCCCTCGTGCTAGCTTTCTCCATCCTAGAAAAAGGCTATCACTGTCCACCCTATCTAAACCTCTAATCATCTTATATGTTTCAATAAGGTCTCCTCTTAGCCTCCTTCTTTCTAACGAAAACAACCTCAAATCCCTCAGCCTCTCTTCATAAGACCTGCCCTCCATACCAGGCAACATCCTGGTAAACCTCCTCTGTATCTTCTCCAATGCCTTTTTGAAATGGATAAAACTGAGATGTGATAAAAGATCTTCCTTATCTTGTGATCAGTTGGTATGAGCTTGTTTTCCATGATCTGATTTTCCTTTCAGTCTCTACATTTCCCATTAATGGCTCATGTAGCTCCATGCCCAACGACCTGGACAGGTTCACCCATTGTTCAATCAACTGCATAATCTAGTTGGTGGTGCTACTATTTTCCAGTTTTCTTCAGAGGATCATATAACCTCCTACAGTGCAGAAACAGGCCATTCAGCCCATCGAATCTGCATGAACGCTCCAAAAAAGCATCTTACCCAGGCCTATCCTTGCCCTATCCCATAATCCTGCCCATTTACCATGGCTAATCCAACTAACCTACACATCTTTGGACACTCAGAGGAGATGTAGCATGACCAATCCACCTAAACTTCACATTTTTGGATTGTGGGAAGGAACCAGAGCACCCCAAGGAAACCCATGCAGACAAACCCCACACAGACAAGTCAGTCACCCAAGGCTGGAATCGAATCCGTGTCGCTGGCTTTTTGGTTCATTGCAGCAACAGTTTGTCATTTCTTTAGGAGAAATTCTACAAGAATAATTAGCATCGAAATTGTGCGCATTACTTTGCCTGCCACTGAAACCTTTTAAACTGTTAATAGAATTCCTCAGAATTCTGATAGTTTTATGTGTAGAAATGGAGGAGTGTATTTGACAGATTCTCCAGTCTCCACACTCATCATGGGAATGAAATTGTTGTGTTGGACAGTGGTAGTGGGATGGTTGTGTCCAAATCCCTATGTTTCTGACGGGAGAACTATGTTATACCTTGCTTTCAGTCTGAATGATGAAATGATGGTCTCCACTCTATTATATGCCTTTTCCACATATTTTCTTGTGTTCATGGTGCAAAACTGTCTCTAATCAGCTTCTAGTAATCTGCCTCTCCATTTAATTTTACTATACAGTGAATACGATCAGAAATCAACTTACATAATTTTTATATCTCTTGCAACATGTTCCACTTTTGCACCGTTCGGGTTTTCAGTTACAACCATTCTGGATTTCACTTCTAACAGCTTACATTGTGACGAAACTAGAAGGTGGCTGTTGGTGTCAACTGTAAAGATAGACATAGTTACCAGCTCTCTAAATCTGATGCAGTATCATTAAAAAGAGGAACTAATACTTCCTGTATTGAAGCCCTGATGAAATTTCAGTCAGTGGAATGAGTAATGGTCTGATATGAATGTTGAGATCTTGCTTATCAAATGCACACAATGAATCTCTTATTGTCAAAGTGAATGGCAAAGGACCAGTGCTATTTAACAGGAGTACATTGATGGACTGGGAGTCACACCAACAGGTCACAGACTAAAAAAAAGCTGCTGACCAATATTCTAAGTGGCTGTAAGAGCCACTTCTGAATGTCAAGGGTTTGACTACATCTGCCAACAGGAACTTTGCCTTCATAGACATTGCTGTGGTTCTAGAGCATCATTATTGTATGCCTGGGAAAGAAGTAACATACCAAGGGAGATTCTAGATTGTAGTGTGAAATTATAAACTTGTAATTAATGGATTAATTATTCAATTTATTGTATACTTTACAACAGTGGAAACTGCAGTGATATTAATCAGAACAGCTGAATAAGAATTCAGTCAGATTATTGTGCGCTATCGGGCTCTACATTATAGGAAGCATTCTGAGGCTTTAGAATGAAGAAAGAATAAATTTATTGTCTGGAATGAAGAAATACAAATGTCATCCAGAAAATGCTGTAATTTGTTTTCCTTGGATCTAAAGTTGGTGTTACCACACTTCCCCAAATTGAGCCCCATCAGTATTACTCTGTCAAAGTCTCATTCTGACTTCCCGCTTCCATCTCCTTAACTTACGGTGTCTTCTAACCTTGCGTCATCTGTAAACCTGTTTCATAACTTCTATTTCTTCATCTAAGTCATTGATTATCTATGGAAAAAAGCTCAGATCCCTGGGCAACACCATTTCTTACATCCTGCCAGTCAATTATTTTATCACTATTATATGGCGCAACCTCCCATACAAGAATTTACCTTTGATACAGGATACCATTTAATGCCTGCCCCAGTGTTGGGTTTGGTGATGAGTGGGTTGTGTAATCAGGCAGAGGGATAGTAGATGGGGATTGCAGTACATTCCTACTTCCATCCTGATTAAATCCATGATGGCAAGTCCCATGGATGAGCTAGTTGTCAATAGAGGTTTTAAGTCTATTCATGCCAGCTTACAGGCTGCATCCCACCACCACTGGTATTAATACTGTGGTGGATGGGGAGGCGGTTTACCATATGGAGAGCATGAAAAACCATCCTGCACTGAGTTTCTTACAAACTCCAAGAGAGTTCCCTTATTCAAAGGCGCTCAGTGCCTGGTCGAGGGACTTGGTAATGGGAAGCCATTCCCTGGCAAGCACAGCAATTAAAAAACAACGTAAAACTTTCCTTAACAAAAAAGAACAACATGACTTGCATCTATTTTCATAAAACAACACATACTTTCTTATTAAAGCAAAATACTGAGCAGATGCTGGGAATCTGAAATAAAAACTGAAAGTGCTGGAAATACTCAGCCGATCTGACAACATCTGTGGAGAGAGAAAGAGTGTTAATGTTTCGAGAGCATTACTCTTTCTTACTTTCTTAGCTTTTGGACTTATTGAACTGCATGTTTTTCAAGTTGAGAAGCAGAATTTAGCTTTCTTTTAAATAGTTTTGTACGTGGTTTGACAATTTTATATTTTAGTTTTATACATTTTGCTAAAAGGTTTGTTTTTCCAATTCCTTTGTTTTTGAAACTCTTTTTTCATTATTTTGCTATAATTTCTTAACTTTTGATAAGTTTGATTTTTTTTAAAGTCTTTATTTCTTTAAAAATTGTCTTGTGTTAGCCATGTTTGTATTAATCTTTCATTTTATTGTAATAATTTTAATTGTGCCAAGTTATAGATCTTGAATTTGAATAGCGTAGGCATGTAAATAGTTTTCCATTTTATGACTAAACTGTTTCATTGAGCATTTGTGTCCAGAATGAGCACTTGGCTCCCAACTGACACTGTTTACTTAATATTAGGACTTGTCCAGATTGTTTTAAAAGAATATATATTTCAATCATGCTGTACATTAATAAAAATATATAACCATAAAAATAAGAGCTGAGTAGTCCATATGGTCCCTTCAGACTGCTCTGCTGCTTAACATAATAAAACTGAGCTTTTGCCTTACTCAGCACAGTATCAGTTGAATTCCCGAGAGTTCAAAAATCTATTCATCCCAGCCTTGAATATAAGCATAATAAAGCATTTAGAGCCGTTTGGAGTAGAGAATTCCTAAGATTCACAAACATTTGTGTGAAAACATTTCTCCTCATCTTAATCTCAATGATTTTCCTGAGATAATGGCCCTGTTCTATATTACCCAGCCAAGGGAAACAACCTCTCAATCAAGCTTCCTCAGAAACTTGTACACTTCAACACGATCCCCTCTCATTCTTCTAAACCCAAGAGAAAATAGTCACAATTTACTCAGTCTCTCAACATTAGAAAACCTGTCATCCCAGGAGTCAATCCAGTGAAACTTCATTATATTTCTTCCAATTATATCCTTCATGAGATAAGGAGGCCAAAAAATGTGCACAGTACCCCAGGTGATCTCCTCAAAGTCCTATACAATTGTAGCAAGAGTTCATTATTCTTGTACTTCAATCACCTTTCAATAAAGGCCAATATGCCATTTGTTTTCCTAATTGCTTGTTGTACCCACATGCTAACTTTTGTTTCTCATGTACAAGTATCATTTTTTAAAATATGCCTTTTGGTGTGACTTATAAGATTGTCGAAAGGGACTGGTACTGTCACTTTCTGCAGAATATGACATTGAGCCAAAGAATTATCTGCCCTCATGAACAGACATCAAGATTCTTATGAAATTATCAAACGCGTGCACGGAAGTTCTTTCAGTGTTCCAAATTACCATTTTTCTCTCTCAACCAACATCATTAAAACAGCTCAGCTCATTAAAAGAACAGTCCTTGAACAAGTGATCCTTTTTGCAATGGGTCACTGCTTAACCTATAGAAAACTCGTTGCAAGAAACTAAAAATGTTTTGACCTGGAGCAGGATGGACTGAGGGATAAGTTAACAACTATCAGAAATGAACATTGAAATTTCAATCTATGGCAATGATTTTCAGTGCCTGTACCACTATCCTCACTTAACTTCAGTTCACCAATACCGTATCTAGTTATCATGGAGAAGACACTAGTCTTCCTATATCTCTGGACTAACAAAATAGGAAATATTTACTCATCATGTGCCAAAATGCAAAACATAATAATTAAAACATTACCTGCTGCAAGAGCTGTAAAAAGTAGAATTATTGCTAGTGGCCCTAGCATATGTTTAATCTTCACCATGTCTACTTCAGTGATCTTCCTTTCGTGCGGCAGCTGTTCACTTGGCCACAACTGTAGCCTAAAGAAAATGAAACAGCAAACTGTTTTGCTTGTCTTATGGGTTTGTTTCTTTTAATAACTCCAGGTTAGTTTCTGTTCCATTTTAAGAAGTTGCTGCAGTTTAGAAAGAAGATGCTAGTAACCCTGTCTTTGATTCTGGGCATTTTAAAGAAAAACAGAAATCGTCCTTAGAAGTCTATTTTATACCTTCACTCTCCATGTCTATTACATGATATGGAGAACAGGACTGTGCAGAGTATTCATTTGAGTGAGAATTAAACAAGGTTCCATGAAAGTTGAATAATCAGGATGATTTGTAAAGGGTAAGCTTGCCTAACGAAATTTGTTGAACTTCTTGTTGAACTTTTTGAGGAGATAACTAATGTGGTAGATAAGAGAAAATCCATGGATTTAGAGGAGGTATTCATTAAAGCTGTGCGTAAAGGATTGCTAACAAAAATGAGAATGCATGGAAGAGGAGGCAACCCATTGATATAGGTAAGGAACTAGAGGTTAGGGGTCAGAGACATTAGATAATGGTTACAAAAACAGAAGAATGTTGGAAAATCTCAGCAGGTTTGACAGCATCTGTGGAGAGAGAATAGTGCCAATGTTTTGACTCTAGTTGACCCTTTGTTAGCCTAGAGACGGGTAGTACTCCTATCTCTGTGTCTGAAGATCCTGGGTTTAAAATTCAATTGAGAGACTTGAGCAAATAATCCAACTGTGGTTTGAATGCAGTACTAAAAGTGTGCTGCATTGTGGGAGGTGCCATCCTTCAGAAAGATGTTAAACTGAGGCCTTGTCAGCACTTCCATGTACGTGTAAAATATCCATCATTACGTTAAAGAAAAGCTGTAGGGTTTCCCTCTGCACCGGCCAATATTTATTGCTCAACCGAGAGACCAATTATATGGTCGTTATCGCAATGCTATTTGTGGGACCTTACTGTGTGCATAATGACTATTGTGTTTCCTACTTTATAACAGTGACTACACTTCAAAAAGTACTTAATTGGCTGCATTGTACTTTGGACTATTCAAAGTTCATTAAAGATGCTAAATAAATAGAAGTCTTTCTTGCTTTCTTCAGAATGTGGCTAGTGCTATCCCCAAAGATCTGTCCCAGGATCTTAGTTTTAATTCATTTGTAATAGACTTAGTTGAAAGAATAGAGACTTGTATCTCAAAGTTTGCCAAGATCACTAAATTATGCAGCATAGTTAATAGTTCATATAAAAGCAGAAAATTGCAAACAGATATTGATAAATTAAGTGCATAAAAATATGGCAAAAGGAGTTCAATATTGAGGTCTAAGAAAGGCCAGATCAGTGTTTTATTAATTCTTTTACCTGATGCAGATGACACTGGCTAGTGCTGTAAACTGAAAGGTGGGTAGATGTACACTAACTAAACTTGACCTGTACGCAGTAATCCTTTTTAATTTGGGCGCATTACATGGTGAGATAAGTGAAAGTCCAACACAACTTTATTGGACACTTTATCAAAGAAAAACAATAGTTATCAGAATCAACTATTGTACTTTAATTAAACTCTATCATTTTTTTCACAGGACTCTTCAGTGAACAGTCTTAAATATCTAAATAAATAGTCTCAAATCGACACTAGGTACACTTTATTTACAGGCCTCTATCACTATATTTGAACTGTTTGTCCAAAAAGACTGGTAATACCTGTTTAATAATGCTGCAACATTTCCCAGTCTTTGAGCGTTGGCTGATATTTCAGGATCTGCAGTCATTGATTTGGGCTTTCCTTCTCATTTAGGGCTGGTTCTGGACTTCAGATCATCTCACGGGGTGGATCTGGTCAGTCTAATGCTGCTCGCCATGAGGTACAAGGAGCTGGAGATGCTGTTGTGTTTGGCTCCCAGTTGAAGTTGTTCTCTGGAGATGCTGTTGAAGGAGGTGCAAAAAGCAGAGAGAGCTGGAGCTCCAAGTTGTTTCTTTCATTCCCTTCTTCACACTCATCTGGAAGATTCTGTGGCCTGTTCAATACTAATTTCGGGCAGGGGAAGGAAGATTCAATGAGATGACTACTTTCCATTTTGGCGGTTACAGAATATGGTTTTGAACCTTCAACTGTCAAGTGCAGTCCTTTCACGTTATGCGTCCAGCCTCCAATTGAACTGGGTGTCACTAAGTCTGCACGGCATTCATCTATCAAAGTAGATATATGAAGCAGGTTCTTTACACAGAGAGAGATGTTCGAAGCAGATCCTTTACATCTGGAACTCGTTGCCGGGGGAGGTAGTGGAAGTGGATATGATAGTGACTTTTAAGAGGCATCTTGACAAGTACATGAATAGGATGGGAATAGAGGGATATGGTGCCCAGAAAGGTAGGGGATTTTAGTTCAGTTGGGCAGCATGGTCAGTGCAGGCTTGGAGGACCAAAGGGCCTGTTCCTGTGCTGTAATGTTCTTTGTTCAGTTCACTGGAGGTGTAAACAATGATCTGTTCTGAAAGAATGTGTGCCTTCGCAGTTTGGTTCAAATCTGCCATTATCTTCTGATTTGCATCCATGTCTCAAACTCCTTCTGCAGGTATGATAGTTACAAAAAAATACTTATGGTGGCTTTTGTTAATTGTTAACATTTAACTTAGGCATGTGAAAACAGTAGAGAGGAGGTAGAAATCATTCATAGGGAGGAGGACTTCAGTTATGCAGATTGATTGGAAATGTAGCAGCTCCTATGTGGATAATTCTTTGGATAAGTCAGTTCCGCTGCACAAACAGTGAGAAAGTCACTGTTTTAAAAACTGCTCATTGCATTGAATTGCCTGTCAGTTGCTTGACTTATGCAATCATTCCATTGACAAGCCCACTGTGAGGGCAGGAGCTAGTATAAATAGATGGAAACACCAGAGTAAGGCTTCTCTTGATGAAACTCCCCTAACATCCAGAGTAACCTGCAGGCAATATGGTTATTCAGTCAGTTATCTCCCAGATAAGTTCAATAGGTTTTCCAGTTGTTAAATTCCTTTATTAAATCCCTCTTATTAGTCCAATCTTTTCTGGATACTTGTCTTTAATATATCCTCTAAGTTTTTTCCTGAACCATTACAATGAGCAAAAAATCTTGATAGCTACAAATTTATTAAAAATAAGCTTGGGGTAAATCAGTGAAAAGAAATTGTTTCAGAAACAGAAAATACTGGAAAATCTCAGCAGGTCTGACAGCATCTGCAGGGAGAGGAGGGGTCTAGATGACCCTTTGTCAGAAGGAAATTGTTTATTTATTGCTTGAGAACATACTGTATACAGTTAGACATAGCACTTAGGGCAACGGGAATCAAAGAGTAGAGATAGGGTCAGTTGGATGATCAATCATGATCAATGTGAATGGTGGAAGCAGGCTCAAAGTGTCGAATGGCTTTCTCTGATCCTACTTATCCTAACGATATTAGAGATAGAGGTGAGAAGTGGAATTGTGAGTTAGGATAGGGTTGATGCAGAACTTGTACATTTCAATTTAGAAAATTAGCAAATATAGCTTCAAAAAAATTGCTACATCTCCCAAAGAGCTGAGGACTTGAGATTTTAAAGGCTCAATATTGGAAAAGAAATAGTGCAGAAATGCACTAGTTACGATTTACCAAATTTCTCAGATTCCCAAATTGGAGGTAGGCAAATGTAACACTGCCATTTGAGAAAGAAGGGCAAAAGAAACAGGGAACTACAGGACAGTTAACCTGGCATCAGTTTTGGGAAAATGCAGCACCTATTGCTAAGGAAGTCTTAGCAATACACTCAGAGAATTATAGCATGATCAGATAGTGGAAAGTGCAGAAGGAGCCATTCAGCCCATCAAGTCTGGATTGACCCCAATCCTACCTAGACCCTATTCCAATAATCCCACATATTTACCCTGCTAATCCCCTGACAACTAGGGTCAATTTAACATGGCCAATCAACCTAACCTGTGCATCTTGGTCTGTGAAAGTAAATCAGAACACCCAGACAAAACCCACACAGGGAGAACATGCAAACTCCACACAGATAGTAATCCGAGGCCAGAATTGAACCCACATCCCTGGCGCTGTGAGGTAACAGTGCTGACCACTGTGCCACTGCACCTTTTCTTGAAGATAAATCATATTTGACAACTCATTTGAGTTTTTTGAGGATATAACTAGTTGAATAGATAAAGGGGAAGTAGAAGTGTAGGATAGTTTCCAAAAGGCATTTGATAAGTTGGCAGACAAAAGTCGCAGATGCAGTTCTGGATTAATGCATTAGCATAGGTGGAGGATTGGTTAACACCAGGTAGCAGAGAGTAAATGGGCATTTTCAAATTGGTGGGCTGCAAAGATCAACAGTGGGCCTCAACTATTCACAATCTACATTAATGCCTAGTCAACACAGAGGCTGAAAAGAAATAAAGACATGTGAAGTGAAAGGGTAATAAAGCAGCAGATAATGTGGGGAAATGTGAAGTGATTCACTTTGGTCACAATGATCCTTGACACCCGGCTCTCAGCTGGGGCTCCAAGTTGCTTCTTCTGAAAGGCAGTGGCCACATCCCGGTAACTGTGTTGAATTGCAGGGCAATTCCAGGTGAGGATAGCATGCATCTGATGCCCACATGTGAGAGAGAATGCTTACCCCCAACCAGCCTTTGTCAAACGCACAGTATAGCTGCCTTGACAGATGTAGCAGATGAAATGGTATTCCCTCATTGGTACTGAAAGCATTACAGCACAGCTGTGTGGACAGCTGTAAGATTTATTGGTACCGGTGAAGAAAGTGTTGATGAATATCCACTGCAGCTAAACCACATTTCCAGTTGTCTTGACTTGTCACACCATCAGGAACAGGGCACTACAGTGGTGAGCATGGCTGCAATCTCTGATTGGATGGAGGAATGACAATCCAGTGATTTTGTGGACAGTCAGTTTGCCCTAAGGCCATTCATTGGATCATTGTCCTTTTAAACACTGGGTAATAACAGGGGCAGGAGTCAGGGCACCAGTCCCACTCATCAAAACACAATTTAATATTAATCTGGACTGCTCCCATTGATAGAAGAATTGAGAAGCAGAGGACGTAGCTTGAAGATAATTGCTAAAGAATTGATGGCAACGTGAGGAAATACCTTTTCACACAGCAAGAGGCTAATATCCGGAATGCACTAATAG
Organism: Sphyrna mokarran; assembly: GCA_024679065.1. Classification (NCBI taxonomy): domain Eukaryota; kingdom Metazoa; phylum Chordata; class Chondrichthyes; order Carcharhiniformes; family Carcharhinidae; genus Sphyrna; species Sphyrna mokarran. The sequence continues at coordinate 144,494,192 of JAGIQG010000001.1, read as the reverse complement.
ATTGTGGTGGAGGCAGATTCAACGGAGACTTTCCAAAGGGATTTGAATACTTATCTGAAAAAGAGAATTTGCAGGATGATTGGGAAAAGGCCAAGGAGTAGCATCAGGACAATTGCTCCTTCAGAGGGCCAGTACACACACAATGGGCCAAATGGGCTTCCTCTATGTTGTAGTTATTCTATGACTGTATGAGTCTATGCAGATGTCCAGTGGGCGCCGCAGCCATGTTAAAATGCAAAGCGGATGACGATTCTACGCACACAGAAAATGGCCATCTTTGATAACGAAGAGAAACCAATCATGAGTAAGAACAGAAAAACATCTTGGAACGGATTTTATGGTTTCGTTCATCCCAAAACCATAAAATCTTGCCCAAGGTCAAGGGGCCTTTCCATGTTTCTCTCTTTGCTCGCTCTGATTTCTGTGGCAGGTAGGCTGCTAAAATTCCAGCCATTATATTTTTAAATGGTTTGGAATTTGTAATTGATATTGTTCAGAGGGTCTTTAGGTATATTTGTACAAGGAACACAGAAAGTTGTCATGTAGGTATAGCAAGAAATTAGGAACATAAGAACAAAAGAACTATCTCCCTCTAAACTTAATGCACTTCTTTCAGGCACAACCTAACATTGTCATGCTGGTGTCTGATGGACTGACCTCGATTCTTTCAGGAATCAAATGCAAATTCTCCAATACTTCTTCCTCACTCCACCTGGACCACGACCCCATCAAGTCATCACCTCTAGATCTGTCATTAATCCTTTCTCCTCTGGTGATCTTCCTTCCCTGACTTGTAACTTCATTAATTTCCAATCCCACTTCCATCTCCTTGCCAAGATTCACACAGTATCGATGTTTCAGCATGTTCCTGCCCCACTGAACTGATCTATTCCTATCTCCACTTTATTTCTTCCCCCTTTCTCTAAGCCTATAATTCAAGTGATGGGCTCTGTAACTTTAATGGTTTATAATTTCCTGGTCCTAACCATCTCTTTTTTATCATGGACAGCCAATTGCCCTTCAGGGCAATTTCTTCATTCCAACTGTCCACTAGGGCAGTCTCAGGGCTTTGTGTTTAGGCTTGCCAACCCTCCAGGATTGGCCTGTAGTCTCCAGGAATTGAAGGTCAATCTCCAGAGTACCGCAATGTGCAACTCTGGACAAAAATAAAGTTTAAAAGTTTTATTTATTAGTGTCACAAGTAGGCTTACGTAGCAATGAAGTTATAGTGGAAAATCCCCTAGTCGCCACACTCCGGCACTTGTTGAGTACACTGAGAGAGAAAAATGTTAACCTGTGTGAAATTGAGACTAATTTAAATATAAGGTGAGTGTCCCAGTAGCCAATGCACTTCATCAGCACATCTTTCAGATTGTGGGAGGAAACCAGAGCACCCGGAGGAAACCCACATACAGGAGAATTTGCAAGCTCCACACAGACAGGGACCCAAGGCCAGAATCAAACCTGGGTCCCTGATGCTGTGAGGCGGCAGTGCTAGCCACTGTGCCATTGTGCCATCCTTGTGACAAATCCTCAGGACATATCCAGCTAGATTGAAAACAGGTGAATTGCAGACCCGTTTTCTGGGTGAGTTTTCGCTCCCAATCTTATGGATTTAGACATTGAAAATATGGGCTGGATCCTTTCTAGCCACTAGAAGAAGTGGTGGGGGGGGAGGGAGGCTTACCTCACCAGGCAGCCTGCAACTCAGATTGAAGCCACAAACAGGATATGCGCAGAAAAAGTTAAAAACAAAATCAGTTCTCCTGACAGATCCAGCCCCCACCCCCATCTTCCCCGAGGCAGGTACAGCCTCCCCCTCACCAACCCCCTAACACCCCTCCCTCCCAAATGGGGAGAGACCACCCCCCCCCCCCCCCCCCCCCCCCCCGCACACCAAATGATACTGACCCATTTACTCCTATTCTGGACCACGTTGCCAATGGTCGCCTCATCTCCTCCCCCCCCACTCCGACCCCAATAGCAGATTGACATGACCCTCTTCTCTCCCCTGCTCCTGACCACCACAGAGCTGCTGACTTGGGTTGCCTTTCATGGTAACAAGGCAAAATGTGTCAAATTTGTTGGAATGCTCTAATGGGCACATGATTCACCCAAACTGCCTGCAGCTGATCTGCCCTAACAAAGGGAAAGCTCGATAAAAACCCCAAGGATGGACAGACAGATAGGCAGGCGGTGAAATGGCCTCCAGGAAGACAGCTCCTTGTTTTCTGATGCTGATCTGATCAGGTTGCTGGAGTCGATGGAGGCTAGGCAGGACACAACCCACCACCACCACCACCGCCCGCCCCCCGCCCCAAGCAGGATACCATCTCAGGGGAATGGATGGAAACACAGCCTAGGAAGTAGGAGCAGCATGTGTATGTAAGTGCCAAAGCACTGACCAACACAATCTGGTCAGCAAGGATCAGTGTTAAACCTGATCTAGCACCTTTCTCTTAAGTGTCACCCAAATCCACCACTCCCCGCCATCTTCAGCACCCTTCATGCTGACCTCTTAACACATCTCTTCTATCCCTCCCAAGAATATCACAACCCTTGCCCTCTGAGGCCCACCCCTTGAAATTCTCGCAGGACTCGTGCCATCATATTTTACATGGCTCCATCTGTCCCCAGTGGAGGATAATGCTTGTAATCGCCAGAAGAGGACAAAGTCAAAGGCGGGGGGGGTGTGCCTGAGATCTGGGTTCTCACCACATTTGAAGAGCTTGTGGGAGAGGAGTGGATCCGGACCATAAACAACAACCATGGAGCACAGAAGTGTCAAATTTCCATTTGTTGGAGATATCTCAAGTTTCATGCAGCCCAGATTCCTGTCCCTCCCTGGTGTCCTGTGTTGCAGGAGGAGACCCCCAACACATTGGGCCCATCTAACATCGTGGTCCCCACTGCTGCTGCCATCCATTCTCCCTATGACAGCTCGGAGAAAGCCGATAACGGGAGCTTCTAGGCCAGAACCAGTTTTGCTTCCACCTTGCAACTCACCATCCCAAAGATTTTCTCACCTATAGGTCAAGTTGGTAGCGAGGCACCTCAGTCACTCTCTGATATACGCATGACATCTCTGCTGATGTACATCAGGTGGAGGAGGGAACGTCCGAGGCTTCTGGTACGCAGGGACCTGCTGGAGATGAGAATTCAGCTGGCCCCTCGCTGTAAGCTGGGTCTCTGTGTTCACTTCTCCCTCAGCTGCTGAGAGACGCAGTAACAGAGCCAGAGAATGCAGAAAGAACTGGCAGCAACACTGGACTGAGAGGCTGTTGGGAGGAGTCCCAAAGCTGTTGCCTCTCTTGCATTGTTCCTAGGCCAACACTGCAAAGGTGGCATCCACGGTGGAAATCCTGGGGCATGAAATCATCGTAAGAAGTCTCACAACACCAGGTTAAAGTCCAATCAGTTTATTTGATAGTAAATCCACAAAACAGTAAATAGTAAATCCACAGCATGAGATCATCACTGTGAGTAGCAGCCTCCAAGCAATGGCTGACTCACAGCAGGTTACAGCAGAGCAGTCCCAGAAGGCCACGTTCCTGTCCCAGAGGACCATGGCTGAGGGCCTTTACAGACTTCCTGAGATTCTGGGGCCCTGGCTGAGAGGCTCAAGAGCTCGCAAGACACCCAGCGGGGAGCGCTGAGACAGAGCGGGTTATGGCAGCAGCCTTTGAGACAATGGCCCAGTCACAGATGATTGAGGATGAGGGGCTGCAGAGCATTGCCCAGTCTGAGGGCACTTGCTTGCTACTGCTGACTGACTCAGAGGCCCTGCACTCTGGGCTCCTTCTCAGAAACCTCCAGGATACTAGATCTCCTCAATATAAAACTGTTATGCACATTGCCAGGGTATCTGCATGATGTTCAATTAATGTTCACAAATCAACTGCACATATATGGAATGGAAGCCCCCTTCTACTAATGAATCTTCCAGGACTTCTTTCCGCAGTCTTGAGGACAACATGGGCACAGTTTTGGCATCTCCGTGACGACTGCGAACCCTGCAGTCTGGGCTTCCTGCTGGGCCTGGTCTATGTCAAACTTAATACACTGGCCAGCCAGGCATACAGGACATCCGTGACCTCCCTCTCACACTTGTGGATGGATGATTGGGAAATGCCACAAAGGTGTCCGCTGGCAATTTGGAAGGTCCCGGTAGCATAAAGGTTTACTATGGCCATTACTTTCACAGCCACTGGCACTGCCCCCCACCTTCATGCCAAGTCATAGAATCATAGAAACCAGAAAGAGGCCATTTGGCCCATCAAGTCTGCACTGATCACAATCCCAACCATCCCTACCCCCATATCCCTACACATTTACCTGCTAATCCCTCTAACCTTCTCATCTCAGGACACCACCCTATCTATCTCTCTCAACATTTTATAAACCTCTGTCAAGTCATCTCTCAACCTTCGTCTCTCCATGGAGAAGAGACCTAGGTCCCTCAACCTATCTTCATAAGGCATGCCTCCCAATCCAGGCAACATCCTTGTAAATCTCCTCTGTACCCTCTCAATAGTTTCCACGTCCTTCCTGCAGTGAGGCGACCAGAACGGTGCATGATACTTCAAGTGAGGTCTGACAAAGGTCTTATAAAGTTGTAGCATTACAGCATGACTCCTAACTCAATCCCTCGATTAATGAAGGCCAGTACACCATCCACCTTCTTGACCACATCCTCCACCTGGGAGGCCAAATTAAGAGTCCTATATATCCAGACCCCAAGGTTCTTCTGCTCCTCAACTCTACCCTCGATATTGTACTCCTTCATTCCATTGGACCTGTCAAAATGGATCACTATACATTTATCCGAGTTGAAGTTCATCTGCCACTTCTCCGCCCAGTCTTGCGTCCTATGTCAGGCTGCAACTTCTAACATCCCTCCAGACTATACACAACACCACCAACCTTCGTGTCTTACTTTGTATTGGCAAGCGAGATCATAGAAGTAAGAATTTATTATCACAACTTGTAAAGCAATGCAAGTCATGAGTTCCCTCCAACTATCAAAACAGAATCCTTTGCTGAAAAAATCCTTTTATAAGTTTGGACTCTCAGCCAAGCATGCATAACGAGGACGGTGTAAGAACCTAGCAGTAGAATTGGATTTAGGTCAGGTTGACTTCAATGTGGTGTTACGGAGATGGAAGGGAAAGAGCTTTGGCATCCTTTTCCTTTCTGTAATCATGTTGTTGCGCAATCAATTTAAGTAACAGGCATAAACTTTTGTGGGTTTAAATAAAGAGGATTATTTAATCATGCATTCACCTGGAAAATCTAAATGCTGTCTCACTCATTTTCATACCCACGCAAGAAAGATACAGTTCATGGGCTTAGTGTTCTTTAACAAGTTGTGAACAAAATAATAGTTTGTAGTTTATAATGATGATATTGACAGTGATAATAAGAAAATGGTGGACATGCTGAATAATTGGCTTGGAATTTTCCGGGTCCTTTGGGAATGGGCTCAAAGATGGAGAGTATTGAATACCAGGATAGAAGATGTCCTTTATTGTTTGTGTATTTTATATTGTTTGTGTATTTTTACCATGGTAGGATTTTAGGTAGGTACCATATGTAGGATTTTCTCAGCAAAGGATTCTGTTTTGATTGTTGGAGAGAACTCATGACTTGGATTGCTTTACAAGTTATGATAATAAATTCTTTCTTCTATGATCTCGTTTGCCAATACAAAGAGTACATGGCCACAGTAGGAAGATAATTAAAGCAAATAATTGGCTAATTGAAAGGAATTATACAAGGATTTTTGAATTTTTCGAGTAGCACATGGGAATCATGTGGCTTTGGAGCTTTGTCAGGCAGCTCAATGCCTGCTTTCTCTGGCAGTCATTTGAGAGCCAAAGTGATGTGCCAAGGAGGATGGAGCAGTGTGGATGCTGACAAATCAAGACAGAAGACAGTAAAATGAGTCTGGCAATAGTGTACCCCATGGCATAATCTGGGGATTGACACTTGAGCTCGAGAAAGAGGGTATATAAGAAGCCTTGCCAAACAAGAGATGCCACAGACCACATTCACCCACACTTTGGATCCCCCATGAGGAGGAGGAGTAGGAGGAAAGGAGAGAGGTCCAGCCTGAGGCATTTCAGGGCCAACAGGTGGCAGCATGGTGGCATAGCAGTTAGCACTGCTACCTCCCAGTGCCAGGGACCCAGGTTCAATTCTGGTCTCAGATGATTGTGCAAATTCCACACATTTTCCCCGTGTCTGGTGGGTTTCATAGAACATAGAACATAGAACATTACAGCACAGAACAGGCCCTTTGGCCTTTGATGTTGCGCCGACCAATATAAAAAGCAATGCCCCTCCAAACTAAACCATTCCCTTCTCTTCCACATACTTATCAACTAACCTCTTAAACGCCACCAAACTTGGCGCATCTACAACTGCTGCAGGCAGGGCATTCCACTCCCGAACCACCCTTTGGGTAAAGATTTCCTCCAGGTGCTCTGGCTTTCTCTCACATTCTAAAGATGTGTGGATTAGATAGGTTGGCCATGCTAAATTGGCCTTTAATGCCGGGGGAGTGGTAAAATAAATATTTAGGGTTGAGGAATAGGGTGGGATTGTGGTGGGTGTGGATTATATGGGCCAAATGGCCTCCTTCTGCATTGTCAAGATTTTATGATTCTAAGTGGGCCCTGCCTTAACTGTTCAAAGAACATAGTCTGTACTTATCTCCTTCTCCCCCACAAACCCATAAACTAACAGAATGACCTTGCTGAGTTAGGTGTAATGAAAATAGTTTTATCAGATTGTATTTGCTCTTTGAAGAGAAAAATATGAACCAAATCCTCAAACAAAATACAAATTAGTTTTGATATACAAAACAAAGTTTAATAGAATAAGGGGTTGTTTTCCCTTGAAAGACGTCGGCTGAGAGGGGATCTAATAGAGGTATATAAGATTATAAGGGGTATAGATAGAGTAAATGGTGGTAAGCTTTTTCCACCATTAGAAATGGATAGAATGAGGGGTCATGGCCTTAGGGTGAGGGGGGCTATGTATAAGACGTATTAGAGGGCAGTTTTTCACACAAAGGGTAGTGGGGGTGTGGAATGCACTGCTGAGTAAGGTGGTGGGAGCAGGCACGCTAGGGTTGTTTAAGGGTCTCTTGGACAGCCACATGAGCGGTCTGCAGATAGAGGGATATAGCAGGACTGTCTAAATATCTTATTTGTTTCCACAGGCAATTCGGTCCACCTTGTTGACCAACAAGGTGCATGCATTCGGCAGGTCGTGCGAGGGCTGCTCTTGGATGTTGCTTCAGGAGTGGCCTAGTGCTTCAAGTCGTTAGTGTATGCTTAAACTGGACCATCTGATGGGCAACATGACAGCTCAGAGACTATCGCTGTTGCTGTGCAGACACATGGATTTGGGCCTGTGTCTGTGGGAGTTTGCACGTTCTCTCCGTGGTTGCGTGGGTTTTCTCCGGGTGCTCCGGTTTCCTCCCACATCCCAAAAATGTGCTCTTAGGCTGATTGGGTAACAAATTGTCTCTATATTGGTCCCTATATGGGAATCTTCCACAATAGGCATAGCCTAAAGTCATGGATATGTCATTAAGATGTTAGGACTCGCAGGCCCTTAGGAGGCGCAGGCTCGTTGGGCCGAAGGGCCTGTTTCTTGTGCTGTATTGCTCTTTGTTCTTTGTTCTTTTGTTCTTAGAATAAAAGGTACAAAAAGTTTGCAATTCGTGTGTTGCAAGTTGTGATTTGATGTGGTAAACTTGCATGGTGCACAGATTCTCAACTGTATTGTCATTAATAGGAGAATGTTGTACAGCAAAAGACTATTATGCAGCAGAATCATAGTTGACAATCTGATACATTGGAGTCTTTTAATCTGATATTCATACTCAAAAAGAATGTTAATGCCAAGGGATGTTATGTCCTCAGATCAAAGCTGTGTCTTCAGAAAATACTCAGCAGATTTAGCCATTTTCTTGATTTAACAACAGTTCTGAAACTCACTAGAAAGAAAATGGAGATGATAGCATCTTATCCGCGGTATCTGCCTGAACAAAAAAACGTGTAGCAAGATTATTTTTATTAGCTGAATGCATATGTATGTAGTGCTGAGCACTCCACATATATACTGGCCAGTGGAACAGGTAACAGGCTGAGTTTTGAAAATGCCGTCTTGATACAACCAGTATCAGATTGGAATCATAGAATCCCTACTGTGCAGAAGGAGGCTATTTGGCCCTTCAGATTTGTGTTGACTCTCTGACAGAGTATCTTACCCAGGCCCTCTCCCCCACCCTACCCACACATTTACCGTGGCTAATCGACTGAACTTAGCCTTTACTTCTGGAGACACAAATGTGAATCCTTCCCCGGCATTTGTACAGATTCTAAAACAACAATATTGTTTAATTGCTGTGAAAATAGGTTGACGTTATCACCTAAAGACTGCTCTTCCAAAGATAGATTGATCGTAATTTAAGTGCTCAATGTTATATAAAAAAACTAATACTGAATTGACAATGAGGTATTTGAGATATCTGCAGCTTTGAAAACTTTTTTATATTCCCAAATTCAAATGAAAAATGTAACACCATTTTTTTTTCCAGTTAACGTACTTAAGCAAACACACTAAGACTAGAATTTGGTCCACTCCATTTTTTGGTCAGGGGTTTGTGACTGTTCTGCACCTGTTGAAGAAGACAACACATAAAGTTGGTGTTGCCACCTCATTTACCTGACTGTAGTGTTGGGCGCAGCAGATTTCATGCTATTTGCTTCAGTGCTCAGCAGAGTTAAACCTGTGTGAGAAGTAAATAACTTTCTGTACTGAAAGCCAATCTATCCCTTTCAAAGAGAAGGTTCACTGAATTACAGAAGATTGTGGTGTTAAGTGTGGAAACGGTCTGTTGCAGTGGGTCTGGGGAGACACCAGCTCCCAGTTATGAATGCTATTCTTATGTCCCCTGGAACTGCAACATAAGGAGCTGGAACAGAGGACAAACTGCTTACACAGGGAAAAGGAAGAGGAGGTAGGGACAGGCCTAAGAGTGTGAGGTTAGGAAAAAGCACCTGTGGGACAGCACCAAGGAAATGTACAAAGGTGATTAGTTGACATTTGTTGGATGATTTATTGAATAAAACTGATTTGTAATTATTGTTTTGTGGGATGTTTATTTTCTCATAGTGAGAAGAGGAGACTGAGAAGACCTGTAATAGAAGATGGTAAGGTGCTGTAGATTGATTGCTGTACAATGTGGATTTAGGTTGTATTCAGTTGAACAAGCATTGTTCAGCAAAAGGGCTGGTTACCTCCTCCCTTTGATCTGTTCATCCTCCCGTTCTCCGCCTCATCTCCCTATTCCTACTCCTGAACTACTCATTATGTTCCTGGTGGCAAAAGCGATTTCCTGACCATCACCAGATTGTGGACAATACCAGCGAGAATCAGGAAACTCACTCCAGTGTGTACTATAGGTATCCCCATTACTTGGGCAGCAATTTGCAAAAGGCAAATGAGAATTATATTACCCTCAATTACCTTTGGGCCATAACATGGCCCGTTCCTGCTTCATTCTCTTCACATAAGCATCTACAAATCTCTGATATCCTTTCTTGGTTCTCTTGCTCTGAGAATGAACCAAGCCTGCTCCTATTTCAAGTCAGTTAGTTTGAATAAATTCATAGGCCAGGAGTTTATGTCTCCATCATACATGTCTTCCCAGATGGATGTGGCAGCCATTTAAATTGCTGCTTACTTCTATGGGACCGTAATATGCTGACAAACAGGAGAGGCTGTAAAATGACTGGCTAGAGAACAGTTATAGCACAGAGCAAAAGGAGGACATTCAGTTCATCATGTCTGTATCAGCTGTCTTCAAGAACAACTGAGATAGTCTCAATTCCTGTAGCCTGACAAATCTTTTGCTTCAGGTGTTTATTCAAGTTCCCTTTGAAAGCCCCTGCTAAATCTTCCTCCACCACAGTTCAGACAGTGAATCCAGGTCCTAAGCACTCACTGTGTGAAATACTTAAATTAGTTTTCCTGGTTCTCAAGCCTCCCACCAAAAAGGAATGATTTCTCTTTACATAGTCTGCCTTCTAGACCCATCTTGGTTTTATACACTGCTCACAAGTCTCTTCTCAACCTTCTCTCCTCTAAGGAGAACAGCCTTAGCATAACGAACACTTCCATGTAACGGAACTCTCTGATTCCTAGAATCAGACTCATGAATCTTTTCTCCACACCCTTCACATCTTTACTAAAGTGTGAAGCCTACAATTTGACCTGACGCTCGAGCTGAGATTGGACCAGTTTAAAACAGGTTTTCCATAGTTCCTTTGCTTTTGTACTTTTTAATTATAAAACCCTAAATCTCATACGCCTTTTAACCGCTTTCTTAACTTGCCCTGCCACCATCAATGATCTCTGCTCATATATCCCAGGCCTCTTGTTCCTCCAACTCCTTTAGAATTATGCCTTTTGTTTTTGTCTCTTCTCATTTTCCAATTACATCATATACTCTTTTACAATAGATTTCATCTGTATATTCCACCTAGTCTATATCCTATTGGAGTTCATCACTATTCTCCTCACACTTCTCAATACTTCCAAATTTTGTGACAATTCCAGATTTTGAAACTGTAACCTGTACAAACAATTCTCAGTCATTAATATATATCAAGAAAAGCAGGAGCCTCGACCCTAATCCTTGGGCCAGTAACTTTTGAGGGTGTTGTACTTGTGTAGATATCCCTTGGGGATATGTGCTGGGGAACACCTCTTCTGGAGACTCCTAGTTAAAGTTTGTGTAGCAATTGTCCAAAAGTGCAAATTTCCTCTGGACAGTTGTCCTGCACTGGAAACCATCCAAAAATGTGATCTAAATATCAAATTTCAGATGATTCGATATGTGTTATATCAATAGATTCCCAGAATAAGTTGGCAGAATTAAAGTCAATTCTTAACTACTGGACAATATTGCACAGACCTAGATCAAACCCTTATGGAACTTCTGCCACACCCCTGAACCTCCATTACACCTCATAGGATTTCCCCCACGTTCTGATAGTCTGAGGGATGTCCCCATATCATCCCGATGGGACTGTCCCCAATCCCTAGGCACCCTAGATGAACTCCCCAACTCACAGGATTCATGGGGATCCAACAGCGCCCCCCCCCCCCTCACAGAGAGCCCAACCCAATGGCCCAATCTAACAGAAAACACCCTCTCACACTTAGCACCCAGCTTGACCTGACACCCTGCCTCATTCCCGCCCCACAGACCTTAGACTGCACCCTCATAGGGCCCAGTTTCACCTGTCTTCCTACCACTACAGGGCCCAGTCTCATCCAACACCCCACCTCACAGAACCCAGCAGGATCCAATAGTCTCCCTCTCGGGGTTTGACCTGACACCAACTGGCAGAGCTTGAACTAACCCAACATCCCACCTCACAGGATCCTATCCAATCCCAGGGGCCTGATCTGACCAGACTTAACCTGAAGCCACTCAATCTTTCCTCTTTGATTTACACATATGCCTTCTCCTTTGCCTGTCAAAGACCTTAAACCTGATTCCACTATTAAACTCGCCCTGTTTATGGCAGGAGAGAATGCCATAGTGGCTTACTGACCTGTAACTCTACAGCTCTAGGCATTGGGCCTAGGCTCATGCTCCAGATTTGTCCAGAGTAGAAAGATTGGGTGAGATCTGGTTTCCTGGATTTCCAAGTACGTACATCTGAGTGGAATCGGATCTGACTCAATTTCCATTCCATTGGAAATTAGGGCTAGTGTGTTTCCTAATTTGCTTCCTTCTCTCAGTATCCTCATCCTCTTAACTTGTTAACTTGAAGAATAACTGGCCATTCTAATGCTTCTTCTTCAGAGCTCTGAAGAAGTCATATGGACTCAAAACATTATCTCTATTTTCTCTCCACAGATGCTACCAGACCTGCTGAATTTTTCCAGCACTTTCTGTTTTAGTTTCAGATTTCCAGCATCCGCAGTGTTTTGCTTTCATTTTTTAATACTCTACAAAGCCCCAACTCAGATAGCTGCCAACAGCTGGGCTGTCCCAGCAGAGCAGCAATGGGCAGGACTTAGATCACCAGCAGTCCTGGAGTCCAGGACCAGGTCAGTATAAAAGGGTGAAGGCGGGTGTAGGGGGTGGTAGAGGAGGCACAGGGGGTTATATGGCACAGAAGGAGGGAAGGCCAGGGATTGCTGATGAATGAGTGATGGAGGTGTGGTACATTTATCAGGGTGTGAGGATGGTGGTGCATTTGGAAGGTATTGGCATTTGAAGATATGTGCATAGACCTGACAGCTTGGCCAAGGTTCACCAGGCCCTTGTAGCACCACAGTTGACATTGATCTCCGTGGCTATCCACTTCCCCTCCCTTCACAGTTTATTTCTGAAGGGTCACCTCAGGGTTGATTCCCTGTGGAGAGATAAACTCTCTTTATCTTTCTAACCTCAGTAACAGACTCAGTTCTGTACATCCTGACTGAGGAGTTCCCTCTCCAGCCTGATGGTCCAGAACTCTTGTTTCTTCTTCTTGAGAATGTCTTGCCCAGCCACATTGAGCGTCTGTTACAGCCAAAACTTCTCTCTTGCTTCGGAGGAACAGGCTAGCTTTAATTAATGTTACCTTGCATGAATCTACCTGCCCTTGCTGATTGGTGAGGCACTGAATAAATATTTCTCTTCGGTATTCACGCAGAGTGCTGGAAATGTAGCTATGGAGATCACTGAGGTACAGGATTGCAAGTTGGGAAGTATTGTAGTAGATAGGGAGGATGTGTTAGAAATTCTCGAGGGTTTGAAGTTGGATAAGTCCCCTGGGGCGGACGGGATTTACCCTAGGATTCTCTGGGAGGCAAGAGAGGAGATTGCAGAGCCTCTGGCTCTGATCTTCAGGTCCTCGTTGGTTACGGGTGTGGTTCCGGAGGACTGGAGGATAGCGATTGTGGTCCCATTGTTTAAGAAGGGGAAGAGAGACATTCCAGGGAATTATAGGCCAGTGAGTCTTACTTCTGTTGTGGGCAAGGTATTGGAGAGAATTATTAGGGATAGGATTTATAGTTATTTAGAGAGAAATGAATTGATTGGGGATAGTCAGCATGGTTTCGTGAAGGGTAGGTCATGCCTTACTAACCTCATTGAGTTTTTGAGAAAGTGACCAGAGAGGTGGATGGGGGTAAGGCGGTTGATGTAGTATATATGGACTTTAGTAAGGCGTTTGATAAGGTGGCCCATGGAAGACTTCTACAGAAAATGCAGATGTGTGGAATAGAGGGTGATTTAGCTAATTGATTAGGAATTGGCTGGCAGATAGAAGACAGAGGGTGGTGGTTGATGGGAGATATTCATCGTGGAGTTCGGTGACGAGTGGTGTGCCTCAGGGGTCTGTTTTGGGGCCCCTGCTGTTTGTAATTTTTATAAATGATCTGGATGAGGGTATTGAGGGATGGATCAGTAAATTTGCAGATGATACTAAAGTTGGTGGAGTGGTAGATAGTGAAGAGGGGTGTTTTAGTTTACAGAGTGACTTGGACAAGTTGCAGAGCTGGGCCGAGAGGTGGCAAATGGAGTTTAATGTGGAAAAGTGTGAGGTAATGCACTTTGGCAGGAACAATAAATGTGTAGAGTATAGGGCTAATGGTAGGGCTCTTAATAGTGTTGAGGAACAGAAGGATCTTGGGGTATGTGTCAATAGCTCCCTGAAAGTAGGCAGTCAAGTGGATAAAGTTGTTAAGAAGGCTTATGGAGTCTTAGCTTTTATTGGTAGGGGGATTGAAATTAGGAGCCGCAGCATCATGTTGCAGCTGTACAAAACTCTAGTGCGGCCGCACTTGGAGTATTGTGTGCAGTTCTGGTCGCCACATTATAAGAAAGATGTGGAGGCATTGGAGAGGGTACAGAGGAGGTTTACTAGGATGTTGCCTGGTATGGAGGGCAGGTCCTATGAAGAGAGGTTGAAGGATTTGAGGTTGTTTTCGTTAGAAAGGAGGCGGCTAAGAGGGGATCTTATTGAAGCATATAAGATGATTAGAGGTTTAGATAGGGTGGACAGTGATAGCCTTTTTCCTAGGATGGAGAAAGTAGCACGAGGGGACACAGCTTTAAATTAAGGGGTATGAGTTATAGGACGGATATCAGAGGTAGGTTCTTTACTCAAAGAGTGATTAGGGAGTGGAATGCCCTGCCTGCAGCTGTTGTAGATGCGCCAAGTTTGGTGGCGTTTAAGAGGTTAATTGATAAGTATATGGAAGAGAAGGGAATGGTTAGTTTGGAGGGGCATTGCTTTTTATTTTGGTCGGCACAACATCGAAGGCCGAAGGGCCTGTTCTGTGCTGTAATGTTCTATGTTCTATGTTCTATATGTGGTCATTCAGCAATATGTTTTGCGCTGAATTCCAAGCTACTGTCATAAAGATCACAGACAACATGAAGTTTGTTTGCTGCCTGCATGAGATCCATTGGGTGCAGTGCAATCATGCATTGCCCCAATTAATGTTCCTTAGCAAACATTACTCCTAAGAATGGGTCACCAATTTTCTTTTTCTTCAGATTTTAAGCAAGAGCACGTGTTTTCTTTGCAATTGTGTGATCACTCATGATGCAACTTAGGACTGCAATCAGCAGAAGGTCCAAGGTGGTCTACTTGTTAACAGCTAAACCTCTAGAAAAATACTTGGGGTCATTTAACCCTTGCAATGCCCTATCTCTCTAAACATTCTTAAAAGCTTACACTTGTGATATCACCTGAGTTTGATTTCCATATTTATTCACTCAGAGGATGGTTGGTGAGTGAAGTTGGCTGCTGTCGGTGGAGGTGGATGAGAACTCATTGGGGTCTTTTGGAAACTTCTGGATGAGTACATGGGAATTAAATGGATTGAGGGTTATAGGTAGGCCTAGTAGGTAGGGATATGATCAGCGCAACTTGTGGGCCAAAGAGCCTGTTTCTGCTGTAGTTTTCTATGTTCTATGTTAATAGATGGACCTGCTTGATTGCTTGTGAATGTTCTTCCTTCATGCTCAGAAAAACAAGTTTCTCTTTTGCTTGTGGGACACGGGAGTTGCTGGTTGGCTGTCATTTGTTGCCTATCCCTAGTTGCCCTTGGAGGACAGTTAAAAGTCAAACGCATTGCAGTGGCTCTGAGGTCACATGTAGGCCAGGCCAGGTAAGGACAGTAACTTTCCTTCCCTAAAGGACATGAATGAAGCAGATGGGTCTTTCTGACAATTGACAATGGTTTCATTGTCATTGTTAGGCTTTTAATTCCAGATATTTTTTATTGAATTCGAATTCCATCACCTGTGGCAGGATTCGAATCCAGGTCCTCAGAACGTTAGCTGAGTTTCTGGATTAATAATCTAGTGATAATACCACTAGATCTTCACCTCCCTTAGAAACTGTGGGAAGGTGGTTGGGGAAGGGTCAGGGCGAGGAGTGGGAAAGGGATGATGTCCTCATTGGGTGTGCCCCATCGACAACTTTTACACGCTAAACAGCTGCCCAATTTGAAACTGCTCCTTTTGCTCTGCTTAAATATTGTAAAGCCACCTCATTGTTTTTTTCATTCTGAATTCCCTTGTGGGAATTACGAAGGTTTTGGAAATAGTAGAAGGTCTAAATACAGTAAATCTGTGGCTACAGCCAGGAAATGGCAACACTTTATACCCAGACATCTGCTGATATGTTATTTTGCATATCCTGTATTCTAATAGAAGGCTAATATTTGGGGGCTTTTCCCGACTTAAAATAATTAAGTAACTGTAAGAATGTTGTGACCAAATCTGAAGCCAGGTTTTATCATTTTTTTTATTGCCACTGGGGCAATCTAATTGGAGTTTTCAAGTTTCGATGTCAATTAAATTGATCCAACAACACCTCGCATTTATATTATGCCTGTTTCACAGAAAAATGTATCCCAACTTTTCACAAAAGCATAATCAGATAATAAGAGAGGCTGAGACAGAAGTTGATATTAGGAGGGTTAACCAGAAGTTTGAAAAAATAGGTGAGCATTGAGAGGAACCTTCAAAGTGGAGGGTGGGATGAAAGAATTGAAGGATGGAATTTCGGAATGTAAGTACAATTTGCTGTGTCGAAAAACACCAGCTTTTCCCAACATGGATAAAGCTGGTCTTGCTGAAATCCAGACAAGAAAAGATTTCCAGATGATATCATAGTAACCAGCTAAAAATTGGAGATTACATTGATTATTAACTGATTGTTGAAAAAGATACCACAGAAAAAGAAAAAAGAAAGAATGCGTGAAAGTTTGCTGCTAGTGATGTGATTTTGAAAGTTAATCCTGTTTATTAATTACCAATTTAGATAATTATGTCATTATCCAGTTAACTAGTGACAACTTTGAAGAAGCAGACACAAACAAGGAGAAATCACTAAAACTTGGAAATGGTGGGTACTGATACAGACTTGAGCTCTCTTTAATGTACATCGTACCGGTTCAGACTAGCATCAGTAATTTCCCAAGTTTTACTGTTTTTTCCTTATGAAAACTGATATTATGGTTTAAACAAAATGGAACCTAACAAATTAAATTAGAATATGATTCTGCATATCAACAAAGCATTCCAGTCCCTCCTGTGCTCATTGGCTGTGGAAGGCATCAAGCCCACTGGCAATCCCACATACTCCCGGTCCAAATTCAGCCAGCATGAATGCAACTATTGGAAGAGACGCAGATGGTTTAGCTCCTTTTCACTGCGTACTGCCTGATCTTGTGTGTGGCTGCCTTAGCCAAGCCCAGCAGTAGTCCTGAGGAGGCCCTCCAATAAGCAAGCTCTCTCCACATCAGCTGGTCAACAGTCCAGTGCAGTCCAGTTCTGGCTGAAGTGGAGCCAGAAATTGAAGAGCAGCCACTTCAAATGGTAGATTTGTCTTTCCATTTCAACAGTCCTTGAAAGTTAATAGTGATGTTAGCAATTGAAGATCTATTTATCAGAAACAATGACCATTTTCTATTTTTAAACTTCAAAGTTTTGGAGTAATTTGGACTGTTTAATTAAATGATCAAATTAAAGAAATTGATTTCTATGGAAGGCCACTATGGAAATTAGTTCTGCAAATTATGTAATAACCCCTATGCGCACAATTTGGGTTTATCATGAAAAATGGTATTTTTAGAGCTAATTAATCTAGAAATCAATATTTTTAAGGTGCACAGAAATGTGAATGGTTATTGGATAGAGAGAGAGTTAAAACTTGGAGTCCAATGTGACTTTTGTTCAGAACCTGAAGAAGTCATATTCACTTCAGACAATTTACTCAGTTTCTTTCTCCAGTGTATTTTTTCCAGTGTATTTTCTTTTTATTTCAGACTTGCAGCATCTGTGGTATTTTACTTTTGTTTTGATGGTTTTTGACTGTTTATTTCAATGTGAAATTATATCCTCAGCAAATGGGAGAATTAAGGGATTAGGGAAAGTGTGTTTGAAGATGGGCTTGATACATTTTGAAATAGAGACACATGGGCAAGATTTTCTGGCCGCGCTCACTCCAAGCCTGGAAAATCATGCCCAAGGTCAACGCACCTTTTGTCCATATCCTGCCCGCTACAATTCCCATAGCAGGCAGGACAGGAAAATTATTCCAATAAAATGGATTTAGTTCCACTGAAATTTGCAATTTGATTTTTTTTTGAAAAGGAAAGTGCAATTTTGGAGATCGGAAAGGAAAAAGCAGGGAAATAGCAATACTGGTCTTGTATATTTTAAAATGGAATACCAGTAAAACAGGGAAATAGCAATACTAGTCTGAACTGTTTTTCTTCTTGTGGGGAAAGCTACTCTTATCTGACTGAATTCATTCTTCCTCTTTACTTTCCACAAGTAAGAATTAATTAACTTTTACTTGTTGATAGTTTGCATCCCTGAAGTTTATTACTTCCTCTACTAGTTTTCTTTTAAGAAAATGTTCTCCTACCTTACGAATCTCCAGCACTTCCACTGCACAGTCCTTACTCAAAGCATCTACAATCATAATGCTCCCAGATTTTGATAGGTCTTCCAGTCCTGCCCCACAAACTCATTTGGATGGTCCGAAATATTATCATGCAGTGGCATATCAGGCACTGTCTAATGGTGATTAACAACATTTCATGTTTCTTTGCATTAGGCTTCCTAGAACTTCCGATTATGTTCCCTTTTCACAGATGTCTGCTGAGATACTTCTCAGCCTAGCAGTGAGTCCAAGCTAGGGCTAGCAATCACGAGCAGCTGTGAATATTAAATATGAGAAGGTTTGAATCATTATTCATAATGTAGCTAGTGGAGCACCATTGGATTATCTCTGCTCAAAACCCACAGTCATATCTGATTGTGATGTGAAGTCGAAGTATTAGTATAATAATGATATAAATGAAAGCACAGTTGTAAAACATTGACAAAGTGCAGATCTTATGTGAAAAAACACTTCAAGAACAATAGGGTACGAGGACATCTGAATTTGCTTTTTCTTTGCACAGCTGTGAAGCACACTGGATATTCTCCTGTAGTGGAGATGCCAGTGTTGGACTGGGATAAACAACCGATTTGGACTTAAACCCAGTGTTGTCAGACTTCTTGCTGTACTCTCCTGTATGAATGCCTTAGTGCAGATAATATAGATTAGATCTAGTTATGGACAGGAATGCGACTAATATTTTAAAAAATGGGTGAAACATGAAATAATGCAAATGAATTTTACAAAGGACTTGTGAATGAATTAGTGATGCTGGCAACTGAAGCTTTTTATAACTATTTTTGATTAAATTAATCTCATAATATTTTTCATCATCTGAGTTATGTGACTTGCGTCATGCTCTAAAGATTGGAGATAATGGGAGTCATTAAGAACAGCAAAGTTATTAAGATCAATTGATCTTAAAGATGATTTTCTATGGGAGGGAAGGGGTTTTACACAAATCAGATTCAAAAATTGATTAAATGATACTTTAATTAATTGTATCCCAAATTATATATTTGACAAATAAATGAAATTCTTGAAATCAGATAAGAATTTGGAGACTTGGATTGTTGTGTTTTGTCAGGAAATCGTGCAAGCAAAGTGACCTTATTTGCTGACAGATTATTACTGTAAGAGACTATCTGCTAATGATAAACTGATGGAAATATTTTAAAAAGTGGAATGTATATGTTTGTTGGAGGAAAACATCTAGAATTATCAGAAGACATTGTGTGCCAAAAAGAAATATTCTCAAACGTACAAGATACTTCAGCAGGGGAAAATTTATTTAACAGCGATCTTAATACGATTAAATTCAATATTAGGTATAAAAAGGAGACATTTAACCGTAATTGCTAAGTTTTTAAATGTTGATACAGCTGACTTCAATGGTTGTCATGACAGATCACAACTACACAAATGCAAAATAACATGGATGTTGAAAGTCAGGAATAAAACAGAAAATGCTGAAAATATTCAGCATGCCCATTGACATCTGTGAGAAAGAAACAGAGTTAAACATTCTAGGTTCATTAGCAGTGGGGAAAAACTAGATATCAAGTAGGTTTTGAACAAGTGAAAGCAGGATTGTGCATAAAAAAAGGGACCGTCTGTACAGAGTGGTGGGTGGGAGGGATTAAATGACAAAAGGTTTCACATTGCAAGACCCAAGGGAGTGGTAGTGGGACACGTAAAAAACAACAGATGTGTCTAGAGGAGTTCTGAGTAGCAGAATAGCTGTCATCAGAACAAAACATAGAGGAAATAAGAGAAATAAGAGTGAAAAACAAACTGGCAAAGAAGCACCTGGGTTGATTTCAATTTTGAGTCCAGAGTGCGGTAAAGTATCCAGTCAAAGGATGAGGTGCTGTTCCTTAAGCTTATGGTGAGCTTCACTGGAACACTGTGGCGGGCGAGGACTGAGTGGTCAGATTGGGAGCAATGGCTGCATTAAGATTGGACTTTGGACAAGGAGCAATATGAGCAGCAGCAGTCTGCTATTCATGGGCCTGCTGCTGGACAGGGGGGCAGCAGACAGTGGAGGTGAATGGAGGGGAGTGGCAGAGAGGGGAGGGATTGGAGAGAAATGCGCTGAGGGCGGGTAGGTGAATGGAGGGATCAGGAAAAGGAGGAGGAGCAGCAGAGAGGGGAGGAGAATGGAAGGGAGAGGATGGGGGGTGGGCAGGTGAATAGAGGGGGCAGCAGAGAGGGTAGGTGAAGTGAACAGAGAGGAGCAACAGAGAGTGGCAGCAGACGGAGTGGAGAAACAGGATGGAAGTAGACAGGAGGGTGGATGGAAGGGAAGAACAGAGTGGAACTGGACGGAGGGGAGGTGGATGGAGGGGAGGAGCAGAGAGGAGGTGGACGGAGGGGAGGTGGATGGAGGGGGGGGGAGGAGCAGAGAGGAGGTGGACGGGGGGGAGGTGGATGGAGGGAGGAGCAGAGAGGAGGTGGACGGAGGGGAGGGGATGGAGGGGAGGAGCAGAGAGGAGGGGACAGAGGGGAGGTGGATGGAGGGGAGGAGCAGAGAGGAGGTGGATGGAGGGGAGGGGAGGTGGATGGAGGGGAGGAGCAGAGAGAAAGGGTGGACTAAGGAGTGGGTTTGCTTCCAGAAGCTGCTGAGCCTCAAGCAACAAATTTTGAGAAAGGGAAGCTGTGTCAAATTGACTGGGTAATTAGTCACAGATTATGGAGCAATGTGCAAGCTACAAGTCTCCACTTCCTGAATCCTCTGGCCTTATTCACAACACTTAGGAAACTAATCCATTATTTTCAGATGTCAAATCATCTGCCCTTGATGACAATCAGCACACGTTCTGGAGATTCTGTTTGTTGAGAGGTCTCTTGGAGAGGTTAGACATGGTTGTGTCATTTTGTGACACTCTGTAACCCCTGTGTAAGTTAAACCTATCGTGTAGTGTATTATACAATAAAATTCATATACATGTTAAATAATAACTCCAAAATATTTTATTTATAATTTTAAGCAAATTCAATTATTAAGGAAGCAAGACATTGCACATTTCAGCTCTACAATAAATAAATGAAAAATGTGATCTCTTGATAAGTATAACAATTCTAAGGAGTGCAACCTATTAGAACAATTAAATTAAATTAAAGGTAATCAAGAAAAAAGTTTCAAAAGCTATTTTGTTGTTCCTGCATGCAATAGATACAAGAATAATCATTTGATGTTGGATAGACATAAATAGTGAAGGGTATTAAATGGTTTTGTAATAAACTAACAGAATCAGAATTAATACTGACAATAATAGTAATATAAGAAATAGTGATCAAAATTCTCTGACTTTGCCCATAGTTGAAATTCTCCTGTCCCGCTGCAGTGAATGGAATTTTGGCTGAGCACCAAATTCTCCATTCTCGCTAGCAATCAATTCTGGTCAATATTGTTGCCATTTGACTTTACCCTGCAATATCTTAAGCTGGCAACAAAGGTGAAAAAATATGATAAACTAGTCAGATCATAGATCCATGGTTATGTTGTGGGATTGGCTTTAGAGGACTGTCTACTCGACTGTCTATTGGCAGTGTTGAGTAACATTGCTCGCTAGTCATGTGAGCGCAAATCTGTGCACTTCTGCTTATATTGAAGTACATGGCTCTATTCATCTTGGTCCAAATTATGGTGAAATGTTTAGTGTGTTAAAATGATGTCAGGATAGTTGACTCTTTACTGGCAACAGTGCAGTGTAACCTTAAGAAACTGAAGTATGGCACTGTGTCATCTGCTAAATGGCAACTCGCCATCAGTTTACCAATATACTTACTTAGAAACTGCAAACACGATAGTGAAAATCTCACATCTAGTCTTCAGGAAGCCATCAGTCAGATACAATGGTACAAAATATATAGTCCAATAACAAAAAAAATCTGGATGTTGCTGTGCAAGTGCTAGCATTAGTAAACAAATAAATACGAAATACTGGTTTAAGACGGTTCTACATTTGCCTGCTATTTATGATTTCAGAACAATCTGCACAAGATGACATGCAAATATGGATTCTTGAATTGTACAGAGTCCTTGGAATGTGTATGCGTTGTCATCCTCTTCAGAATTTCACAGTGAGTTTATCTTCATTAGTCTTCTTGGAACTGTAGAGTATGTAAAAAAGAAGACAGTTGTGATTTATTGTTATTTCCATAAGAATGTGATAGTTTTTAGATCCAAAAGGAGTGATGTGAAGTTTTAGTCTTTATAAACCCATCAGAACATTGACCTAAATCCCACAGTATTACACTCCCATCCTGTGCACTCAAACAGGATGAGCAGCACAAGGTTTAGCCCCTAACTCCTACCCTTATGCTCTTCAAACATGCCTCCCACTGTGGGATTACTGAATGTTTCCCATATATTTTCTAACAGATGACTTTAACTGCCAGCCAGATGGTATTGTCTTCTTGTAAGTTACATAAGATGCTTTGAAGGCGTTCATGCCTTGAGCTATGTCTAAGCATACCATAACTGACTGAGGACTGTTCAATGTAACTGAATACAAACTGGAATAAATGGTAAATAAATAAATACGAAATACTGGTTTAAGACGGTTCTACATTTGCCTGCTATTTATGATTTCAGAACAATCTGCACAAGATGACATGCAAATATGGATTCTTATTCTTTGGCTTTGCATAGAAGTAGGAACTTACTGACTGATTATCCTGTCAATAATTTTTTTTACCCAGAGGGATTCGGGATCCAGACAAACTCGATTACTGCTCTGAAGAGTGGCACTAAAGAAGTGAAAAAAAAAATATTTGTTTCAAATTGACTTTCCATTAGTTGGACAGTTAAAAAAAAAAATGCTGTTAATATTCTTAATTCTACACATCCTTCCTGCTTCCTTGTGCACTTTCAGAAGGAAGCTCTTAATTCCATGGATAAGGTCCATGATGTACCTGAGAAGTGAGATTGTGATTGAACGGGAGATAAATTACAGGAAAGGAAAGCCAGCACCCTGGGAAGGTAATGAAATCCTGGTCTTTCTGTTTGCAATCCCTGTTTATGGGGACTTGTTTTAGATAGTTGACAACCTACAGCATTGGATTTGATATGGGTAGCAATTTAGATGGTTGGCATGTTGTAAACTGTTGTGCATAGGTACTCTAATCATGCTGAAAAGCAAACAGTCGATGAACAAACTTGATATTTTCAATCAACAGTGGCTGGGAAGAAGAAGGGAATGTAAATATTGCTGATATATTTGGTGCCCCTTTTGATTAGTTTGCAAGGAATTAATGTATTGGTGTTGAAACTATGGATTTTAACTGATGAAATAATGCTGACCTGCCTGCCTTAGGTTACCAAGTCTGACAAAAAGATCCTGCAATGGAGTATGACATGCTTCCAAGATGTGAGCAGGAAGCTAGTGACAATGGATTTATCTTTTATTATGAGTTGTATTGCTCACTTACTAGTCACAAGGGGCTCCTGACAAGTGCTTCCTTCTGACTAAGGGTTCAAACCCATACCCTAACAAAGACCTAATGATCAATAAAAGACCATTGGGGAAAACAGCCAAGTGAGCTCTCTTCACTGTCACAGTTGTTGCAACACAACATACCTGTCATGGAGAGATTGATCCTTTCTTGGCAGAATCCATAACCCAACACTTGAGTCAGGCAGAGCTATAGAACTCCAGAATGCTGTTCATTAACAATAAGTCAGTCTGGCTCACTGATAGGTTACAGGGAGGCAAACCTGTGCACCCCCTCCCGCGGAGCTGAACTTCTCATTTGACTCCAGTTAACTCTGCGAGCCAAAATAAGTAGAATGGTTTTAGTTACCCACTAGCAGCTTATATTCTGATTCTCTGTTGCTAAGTTGCAAAGATTTAGATGGTTAAATATGAGTAATATGCCTCACACACATGGAGGTTTTTTACACTTGAACCTGCTAATTTTCAGGGTTTAGTTAAGTGGCCCAAATCCCTACCAACAAAGTGTACATTCTAGTTCAGTCCAAAGCAAACTTTATTAATATGGCCTTTTCAGTAGTTTATTTCACACTAAGTGAAGTTTTTATTTGAAATGTTAAAGATCCAGTCACTTATCCTCCTGGGGCATTTTAAACAATCCCATTTTGTACTATTTGATTAAAAAACTATTCTGATTATAAAGAATTCTCATATGAAAAACAATACTCAAATATCATATCTATAAGAAGTAGAATCCATAAATATTCTGTGATAAACACTTACATAATTTCCACATTTTCACAGTGGAGGCCACTTGGAATAATGTCAATATTCTTCATGAACCTTGGGTGAATGAATTTGGAAGATGTTTTGGTACACTGACAGAGGAGACTCGTTCCTGACCTTCCAATTGATGCAGCGGTATAAATGGAAAGCAGAGTTTAATTTTCTTCCTCAGGTGTACTCTTATTTGGGCTGAAATTTTATTTTTATATTTCTGGCATTATCAGTTGTCTTTAGTCCATTACCACACACTGAAATTTACTTTTCTTGAGCTAATAAAAGCTAATCAAGTATGCAGATTACTGTAAGTCTTCTCCTGTCTTTACTTAATATGCATGATAAAAGGTACCAATGAATAATTGCAATAGCAATTCTATCACAAGAACTTTAGGAGAAATCTTACTTACATGTACATTGTAAATACAACTCTAGATTCTGCATAAATAACGTTCAATTGTGGATTTTATTCTTTTCTTACCTTGTATCGAAGCCATATAAAGTACAAAGAGAGTAAGGCAGAAGAGGGTAACCTTGGTGTTCATTGTGATTTGTTTGTACAATATTTTTTACCCTCTTATTGTTGTAACAAGTTACAGTCTGATACATACAACTCAACATCTGTATTTATAGTCTGCATACTGTGAATCATTAATGAAAGTTGATGTCGGCTGGGACAAGGCTGTGGTTAAACTGCAGCAATTGTCACTAGCATGCTCTGCCACAGATTATGTAACTATGACAAAGCACGTGTAAAAAGAATAAACTGAATCACTTAAACTGGTTTAGAAAAAAGGTTTTTGCTGTTGAGTGCCTTAATCAGTTCCAGATCCATATTTAAGTCTCTGTGCCCAGCTCAGTATTGAATATGAGCAAAAGGTTTGAAGTGGCTTTATTTAAAATCAGCCATAGGTTCATTATTAGGGACATGCTTTTACTCAGACAATAGGTAACATTGTGGAAATATAAGTGATTAAATTATTGAAATAGGAGGAAAAATAGATGAAACCAGAGATCAATCTGTCTACAGGCTAGCCTTTGTTTTTGATTACAGGTGTATTGGTTGTTTTGAATGAGTGTCAGATGTTGAGGCCTGTCAGGGATCTACTGCCACCATGATCGGAGTACACAACTTTAACATATGCTATTTGTACATTAGTCAATTGTTATGTTATGTCAGGTGAATGAGGTGTTCTGGTCTCCAACAGCACACATAACAGCACAGGCTCTTTACAGATTACTTGTCTGGGTTTACATGACTTGCCTGGGTTAGCAAAAAAGCCTCACTTACTGTGCTGTCTGGAGACAATACATATCTCTTTAACCTGTGTTCAGTGCTCCTTCCACTCACATTGTTGGCCACTTTAAGACTTGAAAGGCAGGTTAGGTGTAAAGATTCGCATTCTAATCAGTAGTCTGTAAAGAGTCTGTGCTGTTATGTGTGCTGTTTGAGACCATAACACCTCATTCACTTGACAAAGGCCAGAGGATCGAAAGTTTGTGAATTTACAATCAAATAAATTGGTTGGATTTAAATGTGATGTTGTCAGACTCTTCCTGTGGTCACTACTAGTGGCCATTGCTAAGGCAACAGCAGGAAGAGTGGATGCTTCAATGTCCAGTTGCTTTGAGGAAGTCAGGGCAGGATGGCCTTAGTCATGAGTTAGTTAGGGGAGGGGGAGGCATATTCCAAGGGCATGACTCCATTTCATTGGTGGCTATTGCTATTGGTGTTTTTTCTAAGGGTCATGATTGGTCCTCCCCTGGATTTACCTGATGGTCTCCCCACACAAGCAGCAGGCCTTCCTGACTTCAGTAAAATTCTGGCATTGAAGGGAAGTTGAATCCTTAAGTAGCTCAATTGCCAATCAGTGGATAGCCATGCAGTGATTTCTGTTACTGGTAGTCATACTAAATTCTTGTGCTCTAAAACTAACAAAGCCCCCAGCCGAGCTATTGCAATACAGCTCCAGCATGGGCATCCACCTGACAGTGTGGAAAATTGCCTGGGTACCTCTCCAAAACTAGGACAAATGTAATTTGGCTAACCAGCAACACCCACCTCATGATCATCAACAAAGTGATGGAAAGCTTTGTCAACAAAGCTATCAAGTGACACTTACATAGCAATAATCTACTCAGTGATGTTCATGTTGGCTTCCGTCAGAATCAGTCAGACCCTGACCTCATGATCCAAATATGGACAAAAGAGCTGAATTCAAGAAGAGAGGCAAGAGTGACAGACTTTGACATCAAGACAGCAATTAACTGAATGAGGCATCAAAGAGTCCTAGCAAAAGTTAAGTCAATGAAAGGGCAGGGTAGCTTTCTGCTGATTGGGGTCATACCTCACACTATGGAAGGTGACAGTGGTTGTTAAAGATTAATTGTCTGAATTCCAGGTCATTAGTGTGGGACTTCTCAGGGTTGTGCCTTACGCTCAATTACCTTCAGAGATTTCATTAATGACCTTATCTCCATGATAAGATCAGGAGTGGGAATGTTAACTGATGACTGCACAATGTTCAACAACAGTTTCTACTTCTCAGATAGGGAAAAAAGTCCATGATCATCCTGGGCATCATTCAAGCTGATAAGTGGCAAGTCACATTTGTGTCACAGAAGTGTCAAGCAATGACCATTTTCAAAAAGAGAGAATTTAACCATCTCACCTTGACATTCGATGGCATTGATATTCAATTGATATAATAGGAGTTACCATTAACTAGAAACTGAACAGCCATCAAGGCTACCAGAGCAAGTCAGGGGCTGAGCGTCCTGAGGTGAGTAACTCTCTCCTGACTGCCCAAAGCCTGTCACAAGACAGGACTGTGATGGAAAACTCTCCACTTGCCTCTGAGTGCAGTTCTAACAGCACTCCAGAAGCTCAACACTATCGAGGACAAAGCAACCTGCTTAATTGGCATCCCATCCACCACTTTTAACATCCATTCCCTCTATCACCAATGAACAGTAGCAACATCTACAAGATGCATTGCAGCAACTCACCAATTCCTTCTAAATCCCTAACTCTACTACCTAGATGGATCAGAGCAGCAGATGTATGGGAACATTACCATCTTCAAAATTCCCCAGAGGTATCTACCATCCTGATAATAGCACAATGCAGTGGATGCTGGAATCTGAAACAAAAATAAAAAATGCTGGAAAATCTTAGCAGATCTGACAGCATTTCTGCAGAGATGTTGGCTCTATTCTCGCTCCACAGACCCCTTGAGACTTTTTGTTTTTGTACACACCATCCTGACTTGGAACAATGTCGCCGTTCCTTCACTGTGGCTGGGTCACAATTCTGAAACTCCTCAGTAATAGCATTGTCAATATACACTTCACTGACCACTGCTGTTCAAGAAGAAAACTCACCACCCTGCTCAAGGACATTAGTGATGGGCAACAAATACTCCCAACTACAACAGTATATGACAAGATCATTCCCAGGTTGTTTCTGGAATTACCCATTCTACATTTTAAAAGGCCTCATCCAATTTCTTGCTGCCTGAGACTCTGAGGCTTTTTGAAAGGCTGTGCCTTTTCCACGCAATAAATGATCCTCAAAGGAGGCAAGTTGGCACAGTGGTTAGCACTGCTGCTTCACAGCTCCAGGACCTGGGTTCAATTCCCAGTTTGGGTCACTGTCTGTGTGGAGTTTGCACATTCTCCTCGTGTCTGCGTGGGTTTTCTCTGGGTGCTCCAGTTTCCTCCCACAGTCCAAAGATGTGCGGGTTAGATTGATTGGTCATACTAAATTGCCCCTTATTATCCTGAGAGGTGTAGGTTAGGTAGATTAGTGCGTAAATATGTTGGGATATCGGGGTAGGGCCTGGGTGGGATTGTGGTCGATGCAGACTTGATGGGCTGAATGGCCTCCTTCTGCACTGTAGGGTTTTTATGGAAACTCAGAGACATGAAAAGTGGCTCACTGGTGAAACAAAATTCATTCTTCCTGTGGACAAGAATGGCCTGGTCACAATTACTGACGTTGGTGCAAAAATTGTTGGAGATTTTTTTATTCATCCATAAAA
Source organism: Sphyrna mokarran (assembly GCA_024679065.1). NCBI lineage: Eukaryota > Metazoa > Chordata > Chondrichthyes > Carcharhiniformes > Carcharhinidae > Sphyrna > Sphyrna mokarran. The sequence goes on along the minus strand of JAGIQG010000001.1, from coordinate 144,465,944 downwards.
CATGATTATTGCAGGCTGGCCAGCATTTATTGCCCAACTTCAGTTGGCTGAGGATAGCTGAAAATTAACCACATTGCTGTGGCTTTTGAGTCACATGTAAGCCAGATCATATGAGGACACCAGTTTTTCTTCCATATGGCACATTAGTGAATCAGATGGATTTGTCTGGCAATCGGCAATGGAATTGCACATATTGTTTGTTGAATTCAAATTCCTTAAATCCAAGTCCCCAGCTAAGTTTCTGGATTAATAATGTAGTGATGTTAACAAAATGAAGAAGATAGTTATTGAATTCAGGAAGTATAGTGGAGGGCATGTCCTTTCAACATCAATGGGGACGAAGTGGAAATGGTTGAGAGTTTCAAGTTTTTAGGTGCCCAGATCACCAACAACCTGACCTGGTCCCTCCATACCGACACTATAGTTAAGAAAGCCCACCAACCCCTCTACTTTGTGAATAAAGTTTGGCATGTCTGCTACAACTCCCACCAATCTTTATAGATGCACCATAGAAAACATTCTTTCTGGTTGTATCACAGCTCATGCTCTGTCTAAGATTACAAAAAACTACAAAGGATCATAAACAAACCCCAGTCCATTACTCAAACTAGCCGCTCATCCATCAACACTGTCTATACTTCCTACTGCTTTGGAAAAGCAGCCAGCATAATTGAGGGCCCCGTGCACCCCATCTAATCTCTTCTACCTAATTCTGTTGGGAAGAAGATACAAAAATCTGAGAACATCTACCAACTAACTCAAAAACAGATCTCCCCTGCTACTATCAGACTTTTGAATGAACCTATCTGGCACTAAGTTGTTCTTTGTCTATACCCTAGCTATGACTGTAACACTACTTTCCTCACTCTCTTCTTTCCTTCTCAATGAACGGTATGCTTTGTCACTTTAGCACACAAGAAACAATACTTGTTGCTGTATACGAATGTGACAATAATAAATCAAATCAAATGACATTACATTGCCTCCCCATAATATTTCTTCACAGGTGCTGTATCTACCCTATCCACACAATTTTTTTCTGAGAGGGAGGCTGTGAATGTGAGGTCTGTTTTTGCCTCACTTGTAGAATATTACCACAACCTCTCAGGTTTTCCAATCCTCTTCCTTCTTTTCAAATCCCTCCATAGCTTTTACCCTCCATATCACTTGTTGCATTTTTGCAACCTATGATGTTCTCCAATGCTTATTTAAATTAATCAGCACCTTTTGTCACATTTAAATCACAAATGTATACTTAGCTTTTTACTAAAAAAGTGTTTGGCAGGAGACGTACTGAATCTTTTGCTCAATCTCCTTTGTACAGAAATATTATTGCGTAAATCAGCTGCGTTAGTGGTAGAGGAAGTGATTGGAGGTTAAACTATTGAGCTTTTGAAACACAATAATTGTCAGAGTTATTGCATTTCCTGTACTATACCTTGGGGTAACAGATACCCTAACAAGGATGATAAAGCTGAAGGGAAAACTTTCAGGAATGTTCTGAGGTAAGAAAGTTACATGAGTGGAGAATGACAGCAGCTTGAACAAGACATTATAATATAACTATCATTGTAGGTTTTACCAGGCAATTTTTTGGAGGGAAAGCAAATTTAGGCAAGTTGAGCAATTTACACTTCCCGTGACGCCTCCCCTCTCCACACCACCCCATTGACTAAAGCACTGAAGTACTAGCCTCAAATCAGGATTAGACTGAGCGTAGTACAAGATTGGAATGGGGATTAGACTGAGTGCAGTACAAGCTTGGAATGGGGATTAGACTGAGTGCAGTACAAGATTGGAATGGGGGTTAGACTGAGTGCAGTACAAGATTGGAATGGGGATTAGACTGAGCATAGTACAAGCTTGGAATGGGGATTAGACTGAGTGCAGTACAAGATTGGAATGGGGATTAGACTGAGTGCAGTACAAGATTGGAATGGGGATTAGACTGAGTGCAGTACAAGATTGGAATGGGGATTAGACTGAGTGCAGTACAAGATTGGAATGGGAATTAGACTGAGTGCAGTACAAGATTGGAATGGGGATTAGACTGAGTGCAGTACAAGATTGGAATGGGGATTAGACTGAGCGCAGTTACAAGATTGGAATGGGGATTAGACTGAGCGTAGTACAAGCTTGAATAGGGATTAGACTGGGTGCAGTACAAGATTGGAATGGGGATTAGACTGAGTGCAGTACAAGATTGGAATGGGGATTAGACTGAGCGTAGTACAAGCTTGAATGGGGATAAGACTGAGTGCAGTACAAGATTGGAATGGGGATTAGACTGAGTGCAGTACAAGCTTGAATGGGGATAAGACTGAGTTGCAGTACAAGATTGAAATGGGGATTAGACTGAGTGTAATACAAGCTTGGAATGGGGATTAGACTGAGTGCAGTACAAGATTGGATGGGGATAGACTGAGCGCAGTACAAGATTGGAATGGGGATAGACTTTGGTGGGTGAGAGTGAGTACAAGTTGGAATGGGATTAGACTGAGTGCAGTACAAGATTGGAATGGGAATTAGACTGAGTGCAGTACAAGATTGGAATGGGGATTAGACTGAGTGCAGTACAAGTGGAATGGGGATTAGACTGAGTGCAGTACAGATTGGAATGGGGATTAGACTGAGTGCAGTACAAGATTGGAATGGGAATTAGACTGAGTGCAGTACAAGATTGGAATGGGGATTAGACTGAGTGCAGTACAAGATTGGAATGGGATTAGACTGAGTGCAGTACAAGATTGGAATGGGGATTAGACTGAGGGCAGTACAAGATTGGAATGGGGATTAGACTGAGTGCAGTACAAGATTGGAATGGGGATTAGACTGAGTGCAGTACAAGATTGGAATGGGGATTAGACTGAGTGCAGTACAAGTTTGGAATGGGGATTAGACTGAGTGCAGTACAAGATTGGAATGGGGATTAGACTGAGTGCAGTACAAGATTGGAATGGGGATTAGACTGAGTGCAGTACAAGATTGGAATGGGGATTAGACTGAGTGCAGTACAAGATTGGAATGGGGATTAGACTGAGTGCAGTACAAGATTGGAATGGGGATTAGACTGAGTGCAGTACAAGATTGGAATGGGGATTAGACTGAGTGCAGTACAAGATTGGAATGGGGATTAGACTGAGCGCAGTACAAGCTTGGAATGGGGATTAGACTGAGTGCAGTACAAGATTGGAATGGGGATTAGACTGAGTGCAGTACAAGATTGGAATGGGGATTAGACTGAGTGCAGTACAAGCTTGGAATGGGGATTAGACTGAGTGCAGTACAAGATTGGAATGGGCATTAGACTGAGTGTAATACAGGATTGAATGGAGATTAGAGTGAGTGCAACATCAGATTGGAACGGGGATTAGACTGAGTGCAGTACAAGGGTGGGGGTGATTGGAATGGGGATTAGACTGAGTGCAGTACAAGATTGGAATGGGGATTAGACTGAGTGCAGTACAAGATTGGAATGGGGATTAGACTGAGTGCAGTACAAGATTGGAATGGGGATTAGACTGAGTGCAGTACAAGATTGGAATGGGGATTAGACTGAGGCAGTACAAGTTGGAATGGGGATTAGACTGAGTGCAGTCAAGATTGGAATGGGGATTAGACTGAGTGCAGTACAAGATTGGAATGGGGATTAGACTGAGCGCAGTACAAGCTTGGAATGGGGATTAGACTGAGTGCAGTACAAGATTGGAATGGGCATTAGACTGAGTGCAGTACAAGATTGGAATGGGGATTAGACTGAGTGCAGTACAAGCTTGGAATGGGGATTAGACTGAGTGCAGTACAAGATTGGAATGGGCATTAGACTGAGTGTAATACAGGATTGAATGGAGATTAGAGTGAGTGCAACATCAGATTGGAACGGGGATTAGACTGAGTGCAGTACAAGATTGGAATGGGGATTAGACTGAGTGCAGTACAAGATTGGAATGGGGATTAGACTGAGTGCAGTACAAGATTGGAATGGGGATTAGACTGAGTGCAGTACAAGATTGGAATGGGGATTAGACTGAGTGCAGTACAAGCTTGGAATGGGGATTAGACTGAGTGCAGTACAAGCTTGGAATGGGGATTAGACTGAGTGCAGTACAAGATTGGAATGGGCATTAGACTGAGTGTAATACAGGATTGAATGGAGATTAGAGTGAGTGCAACATCAGATTGGAACGGGGATTAGACTGAGTGCAGTACAAGATTGGAATGGGGATTAGACTGAGTGCAGTACAAGATTGGAATGGGGATTAGACTGAGTGCAGTACAAGTTTGGAATGGGGATTAGACTGAGTGCAGTACAAGATTGGAATGGGGATTAGACTGAGTGCAGTGCAAGATTGAATGGGGATTAGACTGAGTGCAGTACAAGTTTGGAATGGGGATTAGACTGAGCGCAGTACAAGATTGGAATGGGGATTAGACTGAGTGCAGTACAAGATTGGAATGGGGATTAGACTGAGTGCAGTACAAGATTGGAATGGGGATTAGACTGAGTGCAGTACAAGATTGGAATGGGGATTAGACTGAGTGTAGTACAAGATTGGAATGGGGATTAGACTGAGTGCAGTACAAGATTGGAATGGGGATTAGACTGAGTGCAGCACAATATTTGAAGAGGGACTTGATGAACACAGCACAATATTCGAATAGGGTTTACACTAAGTGTAATACAACATTTGAACTGGGTTCACATTGTGACTGCAATAGAATATTAGGGTGGAATTTTCCTATCACTAAATAATAAGCTTGGGGGAGTGGGAGGACTGACATTATAATGTGGGAGTGTGCCAGGAAAAGACCTATGTCTTCCTGCAGTCTCACCATTTTTTAAAATTTTGAGCATCGATACCCAGACCAAGCCTTATTGCTCATCCTTAATTGCTCTTGATAAAGTGGTGGATTTTTGCACCATCACCATCCCTGGATATGCCCTGTCTCACTGGCAGGGCAGACCCAACAGATTTGGCGGTGGCATAATGGCGTACAGTAGGGAGGGAATTGCCCTGGGAGCCCTTAACATTGACACCAGATCATAGGAAATCTCATGGCTTCAGGTCAAACATTGGCAAGGAAACCATGAATATCATCACCACCCCCCCTCCCCTCAGCTGATGAATCAGCAATCTTCCATGTTGAATAGCAATTGGAGAAAGGCCTTCTCAATCCAGGTAATGGACCGTACAGTGGCCTCAGGCAAAGCCAGGGGAGATAGGGGTCTGCCTTCTAATCACCATCTCTTGATGGTCAGAAGTGACAGCATTGGCATGTTTCTGCTTCCCAGGCCTAGAATACCTGACGCCAAAATGTCACCCCACCATCTTCTGTGGGAGTTCACCTCCGTTACCCTGACCGCAGTTTACATTCCACCCAATACAGACATGAAAACCACACAGGACAAAGCATACACACCACAAATAGCCTTGAGACACAAATAGTCTTGATCATTCAACCAGGCCAAGCACAGAAGTGTCCCACCAAGATATCTCCATCCCATGAAAACTCACGACTTCAGGTCAAACATGGGCAAGAAACTATGTTTACCATGTACCGTTTCCAACCCCCCCGCCACCTTGGCTGATGATTCAGTATTCCTCCACATTGAACAGCACTTGGAGGAAGCACTGAGGGTGGTAAGGATGCAGAAGGGTTCCACGAGAGGCCCAAATATCCTGGAGAACTGCTACACAATATCAAACATGCTGACTGCTCGATCACCTGCCCACACTTTGGCAAATCAGACCACAAGGATGCACTCTTGCTTCCAGCTTACAAACAAAAACTGAAGCAGGAGAATCTGAAAGGAAGTTGTACAATGTTGGTCTGGGGAAATTGGATCATTTTCTACTGGACTGTTTCGAGTTAGTGGACTGGTCAATTTTTAGGAACTCAGTGACCAACCAGGATGAGTATGCCAATAAGAAACTTAGTGGGAAAAAGAGCCACCATCCTAAAACATCTTCAGGTGAACAGTTTACAGCAAACCACATGTTAAGTGTTAAAGGTCAAATATGATATGTTGAGGTTAAAACTAAATTTTCAGCTGATTCACAAATCCCCATGCTGAATCCAGGAGTCATTACATAATAACTTGGGAAGCTTGAGTGGGAAGGAAGTTCTTATTATTAAACAAACTAAAAACAAGTACTTCGTGCTTTACATACACAAATCCCAACTTTTCTGGTACATCAATTAAAGTAAAACAAGTTCAGGAAGTGCAGCTTCCAAAAAAGGAATGGAACCACCCAAAAGGAAAACAAAGCAGAAAGCAAACTGAAAACATGAAACCAAAATGTAATTATTAAAGAGGTCGATAATACACCCATTCCCTGCACTGCCCAGCGGACAAGGAAGGCATCAACAGTGCCCTGATATACTGCATGCTTCCTCTCCAGAGGGACATCTGACTACAAATATAGTCGTGCAAACAGTCAAGTTGGATGATCCCCTTGGTCTTGTTTACAGTTGGATTTGTTTACAGTTCTGGACTTCAGTGCCTGGTCTTGTTTACAGTTCAAGACCAGGCCAGGAGTAGATTGACAAGAAAATCCTTCATCTTCCTTGTCCCCTCCATACTGGGTATCTGTAAATCAGGAGCTTGGGACTGAAATACAAACAGAACATTAATAAACAGTTTTTCAGATAACTAAAAATGGAATATAACCTAAGACGATTAATGTAGATATGGTCCATGGACTCCACAAGATTGTTAAAAGGGCGGGGGATCTTAAGAGTCAGTGAACTGCTACAATTTATGGTTGTATGGAACTGCTGCAGGCATTATCCTCCAACTCAGGTCTCCGATATAGTGGGGGACAATTCCTCTATAGAGGGCTCTCCGCTGTTGGACGGCAACGAGACATATCCGGGCAACAGCGAGGACATGATGATGGAAGATGTGCAGCAGCCACCCATACCTGAAACCCTTCCACGGAACGGCTCAAACTGTGGGATGCCTGACCTGGGAAAAGGGGGTCTGAGAATATGAAATTCTGACAGAGCAAGGATACGTTCAGACGGGATCCTACGGCACAGTTGCGCCTCCTTGAGAGCACATGTGACACAGGGTCTGAGTGTGCCCTTGAGGTCTCAGATGGCATTGGCCGCGAGCTGAATGCCCACCACCAATTCATATAATGTCATCCAAGCCACTCATCCTCCAGCGGGCATGGCCCCAGTCGCCCCAGAAACCACAGCCCATCTTTCTACCAGCCACTGGAAATGGAGTTGACGGAGAGGCAGATTCCTGAACAGTAGTTCCCGAACGACGGCTGCTATTCCAGATGGGAGAGAGCTACACCCTGAGGTGACTGAGTAGGTCCTGATAAAAGACAGGCAATGCAAGGCATTCTGAACCTCCCAACCTTCCCCGCTACCTCCCCCACCCCATCCACTTCCCATCCCCCACTCCATTCACCCACATCCCCGCCACCTCACTCACCTACCCCCCTGCTACCTCATCCATCCACCTACACCCCTCCCTCCGCCACCTCACCCACCCACCCATAACCCCCTGCCACCCCAACCACCCCCCACCGCCCCATCCACCCACCCTCCCGTCACCCCATCCATCCTCCACCCCCACCTCATTCACCCACATCCCCGCAACCCATCCACCCACCCACCCCCACAATCCCACTCACCCACCCCACCGCTACCTCATCCATCCACCTACACCCCTCCCTCCGCCACCTCACCCACCCACCCATAACCCCCTGCCACCCCAACCACCCCCCACCGCCCCATCCACCCACCCTCCCGCTACCCCGCCACCTCATCCACTCACACCCTTGCCACCCCATCCACCCACCCACCCCCTACCACCTGCCATCTCATCACTCCCCCCACCAACCATCCACTCACCACTCTCATGCCACCCGCCATCCCATCCGCCCACCTGCCACCCTGTCACCCCATCCAACCCCCTCCGCCACCCCACCCACCCCCCCACCTCCCATCCACCCCTGCCACCTGCCACCCTACCACTCACCTACCCCCCCATCACCTCATCCACCCAGCCACCTACTCCCCTGCCACTACACCACCCCATCCACCCACCCCCCAGCCACTCCATCCACCCACCCCCCCCTCTGCCACCCATCCACCCGCCCTTCCAGTCTACGTACATGAGCTGTATGTATGTCATAGTTCAGGCCATGCACCTGGTGGCTCAATGCAAAGGTATCTCTGCAGGTGAAGATAGAAGGTCACCATCTGGGTGGGAAGGCCACACACACCAGCGCCTGATCACTCTGTCTAAGCAGGAGATGCAGAACCTCAGCAGGGATCCATGCAGTCTGTTGTCCCGAAAGAACTGGACGAGGGTTCTCTGGATGTTTGTGATAAAGTTTGGTGGAGTGGCCATGGTAACCAGCTGGTGCTACAGCATGGAGGCAATCAGCTGGTTTATGACAAGAACTCACGTCCTGTAAGACAGCATTCAGAGCAGCCCTGTCCAGCGACCCAGGTGACTTTGGTCTCCGACCCTTGCCAGTTTGCTAGCCAGGACTCCCCAGCCAGGCAAAGATGGACTTTCAAGTTTATTTATTAGTCACAAGTAAGGCTTACGTTAACACGGCAATGAAGTTACTGTGAAATTCCCCCCAAGTAGAGTAGGTTGGTCCTGCTCCAGGTGAAAGACCTGAGCTCCTCTGGGACAGCCCAACCAGGAGTCCAAAGCACTTGGCCCAGTTGACTCTGGAAGAGGATACAGCAGAGTATGAGGAGTATGCTAATAGCCTAAGCCAACAGGGCAACTCCGATGCCTGGCCTGTGCAGAGTTAAACCCAACAAACTTCTCCACAAGAGGCACAGGAATGGTTCCACACAACTTGAATACAGTTGGCCAGACAAGGGGCAGCCCTACTGTACTTCTCTCCCAAAGCAAAGGAGTGCCATCAGAGACCTGTTAACTTTAATGAGACACTCTAGCAGCATACAGTAATCAGGTCCGAGTGACAACGTGCACCCCAAACCCAAATGCCTTGAGCCCTGAGCAGATACTTATGACCCACTGTGTCAAACGCCTTCTGATTAAGAGACAGGAAGGCATTCAACAGACTAACCTTCTGCTGTCCCAAGGTGGACTGTGCTGAGAGGAGTTAGAAATCTTCAGCCAAGGGGGAGTTCAAATAAATCCTTCCGCAGCCTTTATCTCTGTCATCTCTACTCCTCTCCTCAACATCAAGAGCTAACCTTCTTTCAATGACCCAGTCCAACATCCTCCTGTTCTTCTTCCCCCCACAGAAAAGTGAGGCCTTTGAGCCCCTAGGCCTCCGATCTCTAGTCCTCTCTCGTGCTAAGCCACAACTTTGCTCCACACAGTGGAAAAACGTTCCAGAAAACAAACCCCTTCCTGTTGTTGGCTTTATACAGGGCTCTGGTAATGATTTCCATCTGGGCAGCTATTGCATGTTACTAGGGGAACTCGTATTCAATGAACCCCGCAGGGAGATCAGTTAGAGATTCTCCAGGGAACTCATGGGGGTTATCACACCTTTTGTCCTGCTTGTTTTTAGAAGTTGACCCACACCTTTCGCAACATTAAGGACACAATGTTAAGATAATCCCCTTGTCAGCATTAAATTATCCAACAGTTGCAATACATCTGGTAAAATAAAGTTGGGAAAGTTGGGGAGAATTTGCAAGCTCACATTGTTTGAATAAAGAAACCTTATCACTAATGTGTTGACAGCAATGAGTGAAAAGTTTAACTTTCGGGAGTGGTCATGTGGTGTTCACATCAGTTTTTCGTTTCAGCTGCTATGTTGAACTCAAGTTAAGATTTCTGTAAATTTAAGTTTTTTTTCATTTTTTTTCCTTTTACTCTTTTGTAGGTGGGTAATTTTCTGTTTCTTTCTATAATGTGCTTTTCCTGTTTCCCCTGTTTTCAGTAAGAATGCACCGTTCAAATTGGTCCCTTGTTAATTTTTTGTTTTGTTTCCATTTATTTTTATTCCTTGTCATTATTTCCACTTGAAGTTTGCTATCATTTTTTCCTATTTGCTATTGTGAGCCCAATTTTACCATTTTGATTCCAAGTGCTGAATCTAGGTGAGATTCAAATCTGACTTATAAATCCTGCTTTCTGGCGCCCCCCTAAAAAAAGTCTGCCTGTAAAAAGTCACGAATCTGAATTGCATTGTGGTTGGGGCTCGAAACGCTGCTGCTCCGATCAGAGCTTGCAACTGTACATGTGCAGCAAAATAAAATTTGAAAAATGCACCCCTGCACATCGCACCTGGGCCAGATAATACATCCCCCAGGGTCCCACAGACAGTGTCCCAGTCCCACAACAATACTGACCTACTTTATCTCCCCACTCTCCTGGCACTCAGACCAATCCTGACCCTCTCCTCCCTTCTCCCCCTCAGTCATCTCAGCCAGAGTGGCAGCGAACCCCACTCTCTCTTCACTTCTTTTCCCCCTCCCCTATTCCTCCCCTCCAACCCTCCTCCCCCTGCTCCCCCTTCCTCTCCACTTCTCCCCACTCATCACCCCCTGCTCCTCATCCTCCTCGCTCCTCACACTCCCTCGCTCCTCACACTCCCTGGCTTCTCATGCTCCTCACACTCCCTCGCTCCTCACACTCTCTCGCTCCTCACACTCCCTCGCTTCTCACACTCCACCACTTCTCATCTACCCGCTCCCCAAACCCCTTGCTCCCAACCTCTTTACTCCTCATTCCCCCGCTCTTTACACCCCTGCTCCTCAATCCCTTCCTCCCCAACCCTCCCCACTTCCCAATCTCCCCCCCGGCTCCTTCGCCAGTCTTCCCATGTCCTCTCCTGCTCCTCCCCACACACCCGCCTCCACACACACCGCCTCCACACTCCACTCCTCCCCACACACGCCCTCCACACACACACCGCCTCACACACACCCACCTCACACACACCCTCCTCCACACTCCGCTCTCCCCACACACACCCTCCACACAACCCGCCTCCACACACACCCTCCTCCACACACACCCGCCTCCGCACTCCCCTCCTCCCCGCTCCTCACCCTCCTCCCCTTCTCCTGCCCCACTTACCCATCTAGCGCCCTCCCCCACCCTCTCCTTCCCCATTTCCTCCCCCTTTCCTCATCCTCTGCTCCTCCCACCTCCCCCCTCCTGCCCTCTCCTACTCCTTCCCCCTTCCTCCCCTCTCTCCTTCCTCCCCTTCCCTCGCTCTCCTCTTTTCTTTCGCTCCTCTCCCCGTCCTCTCCTCCTCCTCACTCCCTCCTCATTCTCCTCTCCTCCTCTTTCTTCCTCTTCATGCCCCTCCCTCCACTCCCCTCTCTTCTCTCCCTTCCTCTCCTTTCCTCCGCCCTCCTTGCCCTCCTTCCCTCTTCCTCTTCCCTGCTTTCCCCCTTCCTTTTGTCCATCCTTTCCCCGACCTCTCCTCCCTTCTCCCCCCCTATTCCTCTCCCCTCCCCCTTTTTCACCCTATTTGACCCCCTTCTCTCCCCTCCTCTCCTCTCCCTCCTTCTCTCCCTTCTCCCCTCCTCTCCCCATTCTCCCCTCCCTCCTTTCCCCCACTCTCCCCGTTCTCCCCTTCCCCCTCCCCCTCCCATTATCCTCCTTATCCACCTCCCTCCTCCCCCTCCACCAACTGCAGCCTCTCTCTCCCCCATTCCCCCCTCTCCCCCTCTGCCTTCTCCCTCTCTCTCTCTCTACCCCTTCCCTCCCTCTTGTCTCTCCCCCCTGTTCTGTCTCCCTCCCTTGTCTTCCCCCCCTCCCCCTCTCCTCTCTCACCCCCCTCCTCCCCACCCCCTCGTTACCCTTGGGTCAGTGCCAGGACAGTGGATCCCCAGACTCTTTCCCTCTTCCCCCTGCTCTCTCTCCCCCTTTCTCTCTCCCTTCCTCTCCTTCTCCCCCCTTCTTTTCTCCTTCTCTCCTTCTGCCCCTCTCCCCCATTCTCCCCGCCCCCTCTCCCATCCCCCTCTACCTCCTGTCTCCCCTCTTCTTCCCCCCTCCCCCTCTTCCCCTTCTCTCCTCTCAATGGCCTCATTCGTGCAGCAAGGATGAGTGCTGAATCCCAGTTAACATGTTCCCACAGACCCTTCCACCTCCAGTACCCTGCGTACTTCCAGCTCCTGACCCCCAAACACCCTCTTTCTTCCCCCTGCCACAGTGAGCCTCTCTGTGTTTTCCCTCTAAGGGTCACCACCTGATACTCTGCAGGGATCACGCCACCTCACAGACGAAGACCGAACACAGCACCCATGAGAGGGCGAAGACAGGGGGTGGTGAACCAGGCCTCTGGGTCCTCACCCACTTTGAGGAGTGGGTGCTGGAGCGCTCCAGAGAAGGGGAATTGCGGGCTGTCAGTGACAGCATGGTTGGGCTGCCGTCCAGATGTGAGCACCTGTCATCCCTTCAGTCACTTTGAAGCAACTTCTCGGGTACGTGGGGCAAGGTTTAAAGGAGATGTATGAGGCATGCTTATGTGCATAGAGAGGGTAGTAGATACCTGGAACTCTGCTGGGGGAGGCCATGGATGCAGATACAATAAGAGGCATCTCCACAGCTATGTGAATGGGATAGGAACAGAGGCATTCGGTCCCCGGGGAGGATAGAGACTGACAAGCAGATGGGAAGCCTGGTCACTATGGGCTTGAAAAACCAAAGGGCCTGTGATATCATTTTATTGGTGCTTTGTTCTATGGAGACACGTGAATCATGTGTTTAGCATCCCAGATTCCCCTCCCTTCCTTTCGTTTAACCTTGTGTCCTGTGTTGAAGGGACAGATCCAGACACCCTGGGGCCTTCTGGACTGCAGGCCCCTTGTGCAGATCCGGCCCATCCTGATGAAGACAGCTCGGACAAGTCCTCGGGTGAAGGGACCTCCGAGGGTGGCACCGTTTTTCCGCAGCTCCCACTTCATAACTCATCATTACAGATAGTGACACGTTGGTGGGTTCAGTTAGTGTTGAGGCTTCTGCGTCACTCTCCGGTGAGCACCACCCACTTTCTGATGTCCGTCGGAGGGAAGGTCGGGGGCCTGTAAGAGGTGAGGATTCACTGGCCCCGGGCTACACGCTGGGCCACTGAGATCACTTCTCCCTCGGCTGCTGGAGATGCAGCAACAGAGCCAGGGAATGCAGGAAGGGGCTGATGGCCACTCTGGAGGAGTCCCAAAGCTTTCAGCTGGACTAACTATGATCTGTCTTTGTGGTTCCCAGGCCAACACTGCAAGGGTGGCATCCATAGTGAAAAGCCTGGCGCAGGGAATCCTAATCACGAGTGACAAGGTCCAAGCGATGGCCAAGTCACAGCTGAGGGACTGAACGGGCTTCTCGAGATTCTGCGGCCCATAGCCAAGAGGCTTGAGAGCTTGTCGGGACAGCATTGAGACACAGCGGGGCCAAGGCCATGGCTGAGAGGTTGCAGAGTGTAACCCTGTCTCAGCTGTGCCATTGAGAGATGCCCCCCCAACCCCCTTAAATGGCCATTGCAGAGGGATCAACCACAATGGGTGGGACTCAGATAGTCTTCCAGGACTGGCAGTTCCAGGTCACACTGCCAGTCCTGGAAGACTATCTGAGTCCCACTCATTGTGGTTGATCCCTCTGCAATGGCCACTTGAGGGAGCTTCTGGACCTCACTGCAGAAGCGCCACTGTCCCTTGGAGTGACCCAGGAACTCCAAGAGAGGAGGAAGGGCTCAAACCCATGCTGGGGTTTTCCAACCAGAAGGTTGTGGTTGTGTCTGCGCCTTCTGATCCCCTCCCCCTTCCTGACACTGGGGTACCTTGGGGACAGTGGGTGAAGAGGGTGTCACAGAAACAACCCAGACACATGGGAGCGGTCCAGGACCTCCAGAAGATGCCCGCCATGTGCTTCACAGGCCACGGGGTGAGGTATACAGCCCTCCACCTCCGACGTACAGTCTGGGAGTTACTGAGATGTATTGGTAGGCCACATAAGCTTAGGAAGAACTGAGACAGCATGGGTGAAGGGCTGCACTCGTTCGAAAGATACGTAAGCACCGTAACATTTTCTGTTCATGAGTTTTTTTATTACAACAGCTTATTTGAACACTTTCTTTTCCTCATACCACTAATTTGTCTGGATGATGAATCCTGTTCCACTGATGATCGCTTGTCAGTTGCCTCATGCTGATGTCAGTTGGGGAGGTCCCTCAATGCTGTATCCCTGAGAAAGGAAGCTATTGGTTTCACAGACCCCATGAGTGATTCCCTCCCATCCCCCACCCCACCAGCCCCTGGGGCCTGTATGGGGATTTCAGATCCCTCACTCACTACACAGGCCTTAGCGCGCACGGGGAGCACAAGCAAGAGTCAGACTAGTTTGCACCAGGGTATTAGCATAATGGTGGTTAGCGAGTCATCATCACCTTCCTGCCTGCCAAAAAACTCACCAACACAGAATGCCGAGACTTACCACTCTGGTGTGACAATGAGAAAGGATATATAGAAGGCACAGGGTGGCGGGGATGAAGAAATGGAAGCCATAGACACCATCTTGTAGCGAGTGAACCATCTGGTTATCAGGACATCCCTTGCTGACCTCGTATGCATCATTTGCCCTCCAGCACTTGTAACAAGGCATGCTCTTTCTCCTCTTCCTCCTCCTCCTGTTAGTTATCCTTCCCAGTGATGGCTGGCCGACCAGGAGACACAATACACCGGCAGGAGATCAGGGGGCTGTACTGGAGAGCCTTTCCAGATCGGTTCAGGCACCGGAATCACATCTTGAGGAGCCCAATGCATCTCTCCACTGTAGCTACATTGCATCATAGAACCGGACAGTGCAGAAAGAGGCCATTCGACCCATCGAGTCTGTACCGACCACAATCCCACCCAGACCCTACCCCCATAATTCCTACGTATTTTACCCATTAATCCCTCTAACCGATGTGTCCTAGCACACTAAAGGCCAATCAACCTAACCCCACACATCTTTGGAGTGTGGGAGGAAACCGGAGTATCCAGGGGGAAACCCACGCAGACGCGAGGAGAACGTGCAAACTCCGCACAGACAGTGACCCAAGCCGGGAATTGAACCCAGGACCCCGGAGCTGTGAAGCAGCAGTGCTAACCGCTGTGCTACCGTGCCGCCCAAACGAGCCTCATCATGGCAGGTCTCCGCCTCAGACGCAGGCCTCCGCACAGGCATCATCAGCCGTATCCGAAGCAGGTAACCCAGATCGCCCAGGGTCTACCCCCGTAACCTGGGCTTCTCCTTGAATGCCTCTGGGATGTCCGAGCTCCTGACAACGAAACTGTCAGCACACTGCCTGGATATCTGGCACAGACGTACACGATGGTTAAGTTATGGTCACGCACTAGCTGAACATTCAGGGAGTGGAATCCCTTCCTATTTACAAATTTTTGTGGATTCTGTAGGGGGGTCTTGAGGGCGACGGGGGTGCAATTGATCGTCCCCTTGCACATTAAGCATCCCCATAGTGGCTGCGAACCCTGCAGGCCGGGCTTTCTGCTGGGCCTGCTCCAGGTTGAATTTGATGTACTGCCCAGCCCGGGCATACAGGTATGCACGGCAGATTGGGGGATGCCACAGACGGCCATTGAGAGTGGGTGCCCACCCCCACACCCCCTCCTCCTCTAGATGCCAGGTCCTGCAACAGGTTGCACAGGTGCTGCATAGTCAGAGTCAAAGATGTCAACGACACATGGTGTCCAACTTCTACTTGAAGGACATTTGTGCACGGCATTTCTGGGACCTGTGCTCTGCCCTTCTCCTATGCCCTCCTGTGGCCACCTCCTGACTCTGGTGGTCATCTTTTCCTCTCTAGTCCTGCAAGTCATAAGGCCTGGGCCTCCTGTGCCCGCAATTCTTCCTCCTCCTCCTCAGCTCCAGCAGCAACCAAAACAACAGCAAAATCGATTGGTTCCTTTGTAAAAGCCATCTCGTCACTCTGAAAAGGATGCGGGGAGATGGAGAGGAACAAGTGTGGAGGTTATGTAACGTGGTTACCCTTACACATCCACATTCATAGTCCCCCTGCCCTACAATTGCCCCACTCACACGCTGCCCACAATCACAACACCCCTCCCCCCAATTCCCCCAGCCACATGCTCCCCACGATCACAGCCCCCCATTCCCCCCTCAATTCCCCGTCACACACTCCCCACAATCACAGTTCCCCCACCCCCAAATTCCCCCAGCCACATGTTCCACGATCACAGCCCCCCACTCCCTCCTCAATTCTCCCTGTCACACGCTCCCCACAATCACAGTTCCCCCACCCCCAATTCCCGCAGCTACATGCTCTCCACAATCACAGCCCCCCTGCACCCAATTCCCCAGCCAATGCTCCGCACAATTACAGTCCCCTGCTCCCCAATTCCCCAGCCATATGCTCCCCACAATCACAGTCCCCCTCAATT
The DNA here is from genome assembly GCA_024679065.1 of Sphyrna mokarran. Taxonomy (NCBI): domain Eukaryota; kingdom Metazoa; phylum Chordata; class Chondrichthyes; order Carcharhiniformes; family Carcharhinidae; genus Sphyrna; species Sphyrna mokarran. The sequence continues at coordinate 144,449,573 of JAGIQG010000001.1, read as the reverse complement.
CTCCCAACTACATGATCCCCACAATCACAGCTCCCCGCACCCCAATTCCCCAGCCACATGATCCCCACAATCACAGCTCCCCTGCACCCCAATTCCCCAGCCACATGATCCCCACAATCACAGCTCCCCTGCACCCCCAATTCCCCCTGCCACATGCCCCTCAAATCACACCCCCCGCCACCCCAATTTCTCTCAGCCACATGCTCTCCACAATCACAGTACCCCTCCCCACAATTCCCCCAGCCACACGCTCCCCACAATCACATGCCCACCAAATCATCCAGCCACATGATCCCCACAATCACAGGCCCTCCCAATTCCCTCAACCACAAGATCCCTCCAATCACAGCCCGCCTCCTCCCCCCAATGCCCCCAGCCACATGCTCCCCCCAATCACAGTTCCCCTCCCCCCAATTCCTCCAGCCACATGATCCCATAATCACAGTTCCCCACCCCCAATTCATACAGTCACACGCTCCCCCAATCACAGCCCCCCTCCCCCCAATTCCCCAGCCACATCTCCCCACAATCACAGCCCCCCTCATCCCCCCCAATTCCCCCAGCCACATGCTGCCCACAATCACAGCTCCTTGTAAAGTTGAGAGGCTGCGGCAGTGCTATTTGCAAAAGCTTCCAGCTTCCTTCAGTTGGAAGTGAACTGAGTGTACTGGGACCCAGCAGCACGACAAGACCCAAGGACAGTGCTGAGTAAGAGGTCTGGCAACACCAATTTTAAATCCAACCGATTTATTTGATAGTAAATCTACTAGCTTTCGGTGTTTGTGCCTTCGTTAGGTGAATGAGGTCTTCAAAGTCACAAATGCTGAAAGCTCGCAGATTTACAATCAAATAAATTGGTTGGATTTAAATTGATGTTGCCAGACTCTTACTGAGTTTACTCCAGTCCAACGCTGGCATCTCTACGTCAGTGCTGAGATCCAGGCCCGTATTATAAAACAAACATCGGAGACCTGCAGAGCAACAGCACCCCCACCACTCCCCTATACACTCGCAGAGCCACCATCCATCCGAGACAGAAAATAGCTGCAACAACAGGATACCCATGAGTAACAGAGAGAGTCATCAGACGCCATGAGTTTCCCTCCTTACTAACCCTCACTGATGAAGCACCCGATTTGGATTTTTATTCAGCATGTATGTTTCATGCTGATTCGGGATTGGTAAACATAGTGATAAAGAGGGAAATGCTGGTGAAGTTGGATGGGCAGCCCATTAAGTCAATTTAAGTGCATTCAAATTGCGGTTGCGCCTGTTCTGGGCATGGTCCCGATCGCGTCCATTTTCGGGGCCTTGGTAAAGGGGGAATCAGCATGGACATGGGCATGGATTGAGCTATTCACTTCACACCTGACTTTATCAAGTTTTCGCACCCTAAAACGGGTGCAACACAATGGTAAAATCGGGCCCTGTGATCTCTTTCCTCAAAATGTCCAGCAATCTTCTTGTCATCGGTTTTTTTTTTGCTTTGATTTTCCTCTTTTGTTTCTTTTCTTTTCTAGTTTGTATTTCTTTTTGTTGATCTGATCATAGAATCATAGAACCATAGAATCTCTACAGTACTGAAAGAGGCCATTCAGTCTATTGAGTCTGCACTGAATCTCTGAACAGCTTCCTTTCCATCCCCTCCTTATCCAAATAACATTGCATGTTTACCATGGCTAATCCACATAATCTACCCTAACCTACACATTATTGGTCACTAAGGGGTAATTTAGCATGGCCAATCTACCTAACCCTCATATCTTTGATCATGAAGGGGCAATTTAGCATGGCCAATCCACCTAATTCACACACCTGTGGACACCAAGGGGCAATTTAGCATGCCGGAACCACTGAACGTATACACCTTTGGACACAAATGCATAATTTAGCATGACTAATCTACCTAACCTACACATCTTTTGACAATAAGGAGCAATTTTACCATGGCCAATCCACCAAACCCACACATATAAAATCTTACATTCTCTTTGATCTTTTCTGAACCTTTGCCTTCCATTTTTGACTTGTGGACATTCTTTCCTTCACTTTTCCTTTTCTCATTTATTTGTTCCCATCTTCATTGCCTATTCTCACTGTCTTCAGTTTGTGTATTTTAATTTTTAATCCACAAGTGTTCCTCCTCTTCTCTGTCTCCCTATTCATATTTCATTGGTTTCTCTCTTTTCTATTATCTATATAGTTAAAAAAAAATTAGAGGCCTCTTTGATTTATCCTCTGTGCTACCTGGATTTGATGTGTTCACAACTACTTGTTAAAGGTTTGAAAATAATTCCATAGAAAACAAAAGAAAATCACTGCATTATGCTTAAATACACATGAAGAGAATCATTTATCCAATAGGATCTTTCATAGCTTATCAATACCTTAAGTGTAATTAGTAATTGCATAAATAACGAGTACGTCAATGACTATTACCCATACGATAGTGCAGAGGAAGGCTATTTGATTCATTGAGTCTTCACCAACTCTCTGAAAGACGATCTTACCCATGTGCACAGCCATGGCCTTTCCCCATAACCCTGCCCATTTACCATGGCTAATCCACTTAACCCACACAAGTGAGGGTCACAAAATAGAAATCTAAGTCAGCCTCAGGTGGGATTTTGTGATTTCGCTTGGGCGAGGTCATAACGTCCCGCCCTTACGGTCAATTTAGTGTGGCCAGTCTTTGGACACTAAGGGGCAATTTAACATGACTGACCCACCTAATGTATACATCTTCAGACATTAAGGGACAATTTAGCATGGCTAATCCCCTAACTACAATCTTTGGACACTAATGGACAATTTAACATGGCCAATCCACCTAATTTACACATCTTTGGACACTAAGGGACAATTTAGCATGGCTAACTCACCTAACTTATGCATCTCATGACGCTAAGGAACAATTTAGCATGGCCAATCCATCTAACCTGCACATCTTTGGACTGCGTTTTGCCACATAATACACTTTTCTCTATATTATTGTTGAAATTCTGTTGTAATGGAGTAAACTGCAAGTGGGCGAATGACCATTACAGACCCAGGGTATAGTTCAATAATGGCATAGCTTTATTTTCTTTTATGTCGACGGAGATGTAGTCAGGACATACAATTGAACTGTCCCGAAAGCACTCTAAAGACCCACGGCAACAGGCTGCAGTTATACCCGAACTTCAGTGTATTGTACGATTCAAATGCTAATGCTTTATTTACAGTATTTGACTTTAGCCATCCTGTTCAATATTTTCAAGTATTGGGACAATTGTTTTAAGTATGTGTTAATCGTTTTTGTCTGATTGGTTATTAATGGTCTAGAATCCCCAGGGCTTGAACAATGTGTGTCTGATTATCCTCAGGAAGTTTGAGGGGCCAGGATTGCTTCCTGAGCTATGCTAATCTTTAGGTGTCTCCATAGGTTGTTTGAGTGGTTCAGAGGTGCTGATTTGATGGTGTGGGGATATGTTTTTTAATTTAGTTCCTGTAGGTGCCATCCTGTCCAGCTTCCCTTGTGTGCTAGCCCTCATTTGCATTCTAACAGCATGCTCTTGCCTGCTAGCCCACGTCTGTTCCTTTATGATGTTTAGTGGAGAGGCTGTGAGTGTAATCTTAGTCTGTTCCATATTGCATGCCCAATTTCATAAAATTTATTGTCTACTGACACCTATTACGCAACATAGCTATTTCATGAGATTTGATTATTCTGCAGAATGAATGAAATACCATGTGTTAGAATTTTGACTATGCGCTAGTTGTCAGCTGTTGCTCAGTGAGTGTGCGTGTCAGTTGTACCACAATGTTTCCTGTTTCTCTATCCACAGGATGTGTCTAATTGTGCAGACGCACTGAACAAAGAAACTTGATATTACTTAATATATCATTGACATGCTGTGGGAATTTTCCTCTTACTCATCATCAAGTCTGAAGTTTATGATAAAATATATCATGATAATACCTAGGAAAAGTGTCAATTTGACAATATTGGTCAGAATTTAGGTTTTTTACTGAGTTATATGTTTAAATATTATTGACTGCGGTGCCTCCATTTTCTGTGCTGGAGGTACGCCACACTTCACAAACAAAACATACACGTTCTTTACCCCCCCCATCTAAAGCAGTCATTAATCCTTTGGCCTGTGGAAAATGAGGAACCTGATGCTTGCTTGAGGACTGTATTGCAAGGTCAGTTTGTCGGTGAGGTTGTATTCAGGTAATTAGGTCTGGAGAACATCTGCTGGGCTCAACTAAGAAATGAAAAGAACTGAACTGACTGTGATCCATAGAGGAATACTCTTCCTGAGTGTGGTTCAAATGAATGAATTGCCATCTTTTCTCTCCCCATTACGTCAGCTCCTGTTCCCAGCTTCTATTTGCAGCCTTAAACTCTGATTTCCTCCAACTTTGTCTTCCAATTTCCCTCCTGCCTCAAAGCACCCATCTCCTGCGATCCCCAATCCCCAACTCTGTGATTTCCCCAACCCAAGCCCTCCTATCTTGATCCCTAAGCCTATCCTATCCATCTTGACCTCCCCCCGTTCTGACCCCAAGCCTGGTCTACCAGCATGACCTTGATTTCCTATCCAACCAGGAACCGAATTGCTTGAGGCCAGTTGCACTACTAGCAACACTTTGATTTTGCACTGCTCTATTGCAATGGGATGCATACCCCAATATGCATGGACCTTGCCATTCAGGCATAGGAATATACCTTGCATCTCTGTTCACCCATTTTTCTGGGCCATTGATTTGGCCAGTGGAAATTTCCCATCTTGCTGCAGTGAATGGAGATTTGGCTATCTGTCAAATTCTCCAACCTTGCTGCAGCAGGAGTGTGGCAATGAACAGCTGGTAAGATCGTGCCCTTCGACCTCCACAAATGGGCCTCTTGTTTGAAAAAAAACACCTGACTGATTTTCAGTCAAAGTTGATTTTCGTTTTACTTTTTTTGGCGTAGATCTCAATAATGTAGAAAGATGTTAGCCACTAATAATGCTATGCCATCATGGGCTATATGGCTATCTTAATTTGTTGATTGTTATTTATATGTATTTTTAGAAATTTAGACCTTTTTCTCAAATCTCTAAAACTCCTCAGTCATGTTTCAGAAAATTAAGAGCTGAAATTGCTTCTCCGTCAAGGCAGCAACACTTTTAACCGTGCTGCTGTCTCCATGCACTGTGTGTGTGTGTGTGTGTGTGTGTGTGTGTGTGTGTGTGTGTGTGTGTGTGTGTGTGTGTGTGTGTTGCTTCAAGAGTTGCCTAGTGCTTTACGTCATTTAAACTGGACCATTTGACAGGCAACATAACAGCTCAGTGACTATCATTATGTGCTGTGCAGATACATGGATTTGGGCCGGTGTCTGCAGGAGTTTGCACATTCTCCCCATGCTTGCATGGGTCTTCTCTGGGTGCTCCAGTTTCCTCCCACACCCCAAAACTTGCTCTTAAGCTGATTGGTTTAACAAATTGTCCCTAAATTAGTTCTCCCTCAATCTTCCCCAATAGGTGTAGACAAAGGTCATAGGTAGAGGAGGCACTCATAATGTTAAAATGGCAGTGTGGGCTCGTTGGGCTGAAGGGCCTGTTTCCCATGCTGTATTGTTGTTTGTTCTTTGAAATTCCCCCTATATTCATTCTTCCTACCAACCTCCTGCAAAAATAGTGTCTTTGGGGGCAGTATTGTAGGATATGGATACACTTTGGTGGGTCTGAAAAAAATTTTGTAGTTATACTAAGATAACTGTAAGCCTTTATTGATGCTTGGAACTGTTTACAAACATACAGTAGAGTCCAAGCTAGGAGCTGTCTCCATGCTTGCTGGTACACACAGCTCTGTCCAACACTAGACTGAACCTGGGTGCAGGTACTCTGTTGTATCACCATGTGGGCAGTATCTTATTCAGTTCCATATTAACCCTATAAGTGCCAGATCCCTATACTATACCATCTCAAAATCTTTACCCAATGTATTTTAAGTGATTATAGTTTGCCTTGCACTTTAGTTACTATCATACATTTACATTGTCATTATCATTACCCCATATCTCCTTTCAAATGCTTGAATTCAAAGGTTAAGGTGGTTCGAAGGCCTTATAACCCTTCCATATCTCATTTGCTTTACTATTGGAGGAGTGATATGCTGATGGTTCTTTCTATAAGTTTGGAGGTTATTCTGTTATTGGATATATCTTCAGCCATTTCTTCTATGCTTTCATATTGAACTGCATTTAGCTGTTTTGACCAATTGGTGTTTGTTACTCTAACTCACTTCTTGTGGGATGAATAAACATTGTGGTAATCTCCTTGTTGCTTTATTTCATTTCTTCCATCATCATGTGGCTTGTGACACAGTATGTGGACAATTACTATTCAGAAATGGGACCCTTGTCCCTGCTTGTTTCACAATTTTACACATAATTCTTTACAAAGTTTTCCCCCAGATGTTAAACCATTTCCTTCAGCTTTGCTGTCTCTTTCTTGTATTCTTAGCTTCCTTCTGGAATATCAAATATTCCTGAGTCAATTGCTTCATCTGTTCTTTCAAGGCTACAACTTCTCCGAGAATATTTTCCCCCTGCTGTTGTTTCTAGCTCTATTCAGAGTTGGATTTTCCCACTTCACACTTCGATTTGCCAACAATAGAATTCATAATTGCTATTTCCTCTGGTACCTTTGTGAAGCTGTCCACGGGACACGGTGGACAGAGTACCCTTTGTTGTCCAGTACTTCCCCAGAGCGGAGAAGCTACGACATCTTCTCCGGAGTCTTCAACATATCATTGATGACGATGAATATCTCGCTAGGGCCATCCCCACCCCCCCCACTTCTTGCTTTCAGACAACCACACAACCTCAAACAGATCATTGTTCGCAGCAAACTACCCAACCTTCAGGAGAACAGTGACCACAATACCACACAACCTGCCACAGCAACCTCTGCAAGACATGCCAGATCATAGACATGGACGACATCATCAAACGTGAGGATACCATTCACCAGGTACACGGTACATACACTTGCAACTTGGCCAACGTTGTCTACCTAATACGTTGCAAGAAAGGATGTCCCGAAGCATGGTACATTGGGGAGACCATGCAGACACTACGACAGCGGATGAATGAGCATCACTCAACAATCATCAGGCAAAACAGTTCCCTTCCTGTGGGCGAACACTTCAGCAGTCATGGGCATTCGGCCTCCGACCTGCGGGTAAATGTTCTTCAAGGGGGCCTTCATGACACACGACAGCGCAGAGTTGCTGAGCAGAGAATGATAGCCAAGTTCCGCACACATGAGGACGGTCTTAACAGGGATCTTGGCTTCATGACACACTATCTGTAACCCCCGTAACTTACCTGGGTTAGCAAAAAACCTCACTTACTGTGCTGTCTGGAGGAAATACACAATTCTGTAACCAATGCTCAGGATTCCCTTCACACACATTGTTAGCCACTTTAACACTTGAATAGCAGGTTAGATGTAAGGATTCGCATTCTAATCAGCAATCTGTGACTGTCTGTGCTGATGTGCGCAATTGCAGACCAGAACACTGCATTTGCCTGACAAAGACGAAAAGGTCGAAAGCTCACAAATTTACTGTCAAATAAATTGGTTGGATTTAAAATTGGTGTTGCCAGATTCTTACTGAGTTCTTACCTTTGTGAAGCCTCAGAAACTTGTTTTTTTAGAACTCAAACAGTTTGGTTTGATTTTATTGTGCACGCAAAAGTGTATGCTGAGTTTGAATTGTGTGTTTTAAATCTTTCAGTTCATCTTTGATGCAAATATTTTCCAACCCTATTTCCAACCTTTCCTTTTAACAGAGTTGTTTATTTGGATTCCGTCAAATATCTTTCCATCATTTACAGTCAACTGCTCGCTATCCATATTCTGTTGCTGTTAGGTAATGGGTTGGGGTTTCGAGATATAATTTCAGTACTTCTGAAAAGTTCTGCAGCTCTGTGTAGTTTACTCAGATAATATCTTTTCCACTTTTTCAGCTGCATTAGAGATTTTCTCTCCCTCTCCTTGTGTCCCACTGCTTGACAATTTAAATATTCGCCAAGCCTCTGGAGTTCTTTGATGATTCAACAATACCCTGCAGTAGGATTATTCATCCATAGATTCATCAAACCAGAATGAAGAGGTATTAATCTGGACTTTTTCTGACTTTCTTCTTAGACGTGGTGTACTTTGACAGTTTAGAACTTCTCTCCTCAAGAATACGAATTTTTCATTCAGTTTGGGCCTTGGATAAGATGTTTTGGAGGCGTGGAATTCTAACTGTAGATTAAAATCATTAAAAGCATAGGTTCTGCTTTAAGAATGTTCTAAACTGTAAGATGCCATTGCTGTTCACTTGGAGAAAAAGGGCTCTCCCATGCTTGTCTATTTCTGCAAATTCCGCTATACTGGGGTTGCACTCATCTTGAAAAACAATTTCAAAAGTGCCAGCCTGGAGTGACTGACTAAAGACCTCCTTTATTCAGCGTTTTAATGCCAGTTGCAAATTTGTCAAATCCTGGCTTTTGCTTTCTCTTAGCTGAGTTTAAAAGTTGTAATTCTCCTGGCTCATTTCGCTTATTTTTCTTTTCTTAGGATAAACTTAGCATAACATGTTAAAGTGGTGACTTGGGAATGGGGTTATAGCAATGAGTTTTTCCAAACTAAACATCTAACTTTTCTGGAAGAGGGATTCTGGATCAGCTAACAGAAGCATCAAAGGTCAAAGTGAAAGACTGTTTGTCTGGACACGCAATTATATTTGCCCAAGGCCTCTTAATACGTTGATACAATTAATTGTCTTGGCAAAGTGCCGCTAGGCTATGCCAAGAGATTGATATTTTGGGGATAACAAATGACAGATCATTAAGTCAAGCATTGACTCATATTTGGCTCAGGTAATCTGTCATAATGTTAATTGACATATTAACATGGAATGAAATAAGCTAAACTAATTAGTGAGTGTTTTAGAGATAAGCAAAAACTATAACTGAATTGTATTTTAGCCCAATGCCTTAGATTTTCAGAGAGGCCTTCCCCATCAGGGAATGCTGTTTGATCCTTCGGAAAGCTCCCACAGCTAAAGTTAATGTCTTGCTTGTTCTGTGTAACTTTCATGTTTATTTCAAATTAATTCATAATATGCCTTCTAAATCAAAATATTGTCTTTGTGAAATTAATTGTAGCTGTCTTTAAGTTCTTTTCAAGAGCATTTGTCCATTATTAAGAAATGTCTTATGACAGTTTGTACTGCTTAAACATTTTTCAGAACTTGCTGTATCCCGGAGTTCTAAAAGATTTAGCTCACCCTTGCATTTTTCTGGCAATTTTCTCTCTGAGTCTCTGCTTCTGGAACTTATGTTGAGGGGGTCAGAATTGTTTGATAATTTTTTTCTCAGTTTTTCAGTATTTTAGCTCATCTCAGAATTTTTCTATGAGATTTTGGGTTTTTCACATGCTGCTGCCATGTTATAGGCTACAGTAGGTCTGAAGAAGCCTTTTTAGTTATACAGAAGGTAACTAGAAGTTTTTATTGATTTTTAGAACTATTTATAAATATATAGTAAAACATTCAAGCAAGGAACTGTCTCTGCACTTGTTGATACACACAGCTCTGTCTAGTACTAGACTGACACTGAGTATTGTTCATGTGTTCTCTTGCATCATTGGATGTGTTGAACTGCTAGATCTGTTCAGAATCTATTTCCCATTTTGTCCTATTTAGCACAGTGGTAGTGCCACACAAAATGATGGACAGAATCATCAGTGTGACTAAGGAACTTTATTGCCAAAGGTCTGCGCGTTCGTCATTTCTTACAGTGCTGTCTTGGACAGATGCATCTCCGATAAGATTGCTGAAGGCAAGGCAAAGTAAGCTTTTTCCTCTTGTTGGTTTTCTCAGTTCCTGCCACAAGCCCAATTTGGCAGTGGTGTCCTTCTGGATTTGGTCAACTTGATTAGTAATAGGACTACCAAACCAATGATATATATTGAAATCCCCCACACAGAGTATATTCTGTATCCTTTTACCCTCAGATCTTCTTCCAAATGGCATTTAATCGAATCAAACGGATCTCAAACAATGATGAGACACAGTACAGGAAAAAGATAGAGAATCTAGTAAACTGGTGCAATGACAATAATCTCTCCCTCAATGTCAACAAAACAAAGGAGACAGCCATCGACTTCAGGAAGTGTAGTGGAGGGCATACCCCTGTCCACGTCAATGGGGATGAAGTACAAATAGTCGAGATTTTCAAGTTTTTAAGTATTCAGCTCACCAACAACCTGCCTTGGTCCCTCCATGTGGACAATATAGCTAAAAAATGCCTCTACTTTCTCAGGAGATTAAGGAAATTTGGCATGTGTGCTACACCTCTCACCAACTTCTATAGAAGCACCATAGAAACCATTCCTTCTGGTTTTATCTCAGCTTGGTATGGATCCTGCTCTTCCAACACTGCAAGAAACTACAAAGGGTCTTGTATGAAGCCCAATTCACCACTCCAAACCACATCCCCTCATTGACATTGTCTACATTTTCTGCTGTCTCAGAAAAGCAACCAGCATAAACAAGGACCTCACGCATCCCAGACATACTCTCTTCCACGTTCTTCCATTGGGAATAAGATACAAAAGTCCGATATCACATTCTGATGGTTAGAATTAAATTATTATCTATACTTTCTGAGTTCTTAGTCATAACCGATGAACTTAACCTTGTCAACAGATTACCTCCAATTCCATGTGCTGGCATAATTATTGATAACCTCAATAAGAGATTGATAAAGTAGATTTTTATCAAATGCCTTCCAAGAGAAAATACAGTTGAAGTTCATAGACTCTTCCTTGTTTGTCACTTTGGTTACATCCTTAAAAATGTAAACTTAACCATCAGGTTCACTTATGTCCTTTAAAGAGTATTGAACAGCCTGTTCAATATGTGACTCCAAAACCAGAACAAAGTGCTTAATTCTTCACGTTCCTCTAATTGATCTAGCAAGCTTCAGCTGGGTTTAACCATGACAAAATAAGGTTAATAAGAATATAATTAGAATGATTACCCAACATCAACCTTGGCAACAGGCAAGTCACGGGGGTTACAGGTAGTGTGACTTGAAGCCAAGATCCCTGTTAAGACCGTCCTCATAGCCAAGTTCCGCACACATGAGGAGGGTCTTAACAGGGATCTTGGCTTCATGTCACACTATCCGTAACCCCCATGACTTGCCTGGGTTAGCAAAAAACCTCACTTACTGTGCTGTCTGGAGAAAATACACAATTCTCTAACCAATGTTCAGAATTCCCTTCACACGCATTGTTAGCCACTTTAACACTTGAATAGCAGGTTAGATGTAAGGATTTGCATTCTAATCAGCAATCTGTGACTGTCTGTGCTGATGTGTGCTATTGCAGACCAGAACACTACAGTTGCCTGATGAAGACGAGAAGGTCGAAAGCTCACAAATTTACTATCAAATAAATGGGTTGGGTTTAAAATTGGTGTTGCTAAATTCTTACTGAGTTCTTACTACCCCAGTCCAACGTCGGCATCTCTACATCATTTTAATAATAGTACCAGGAACTATTTATTCATATTAATCTAATGGTTCAAAGTTCACATTTTTGGAAGAAGTTATTTATTGTTCAAACAGGATCTCAACAAATGTCTATATATTATCATATTTCTGGCAATCTATTGTTGCTTGCGTGCTAAGCAAGGAAAGGGGTTTGAATATAGTCCTAGGATATTTAGTGCCTCACATTGTGGTTAAGCATAAGCAGATGTCCAAGTTATATCACAAAGTCTTTACTGCCACTCATCTTGGTATCATCTGTGAATTTTGATGCATTACACTTGGTCTCCAACTTCAAATCATCTATGTAAATTGTAAACAATTGCAGTCTCAACACTGATCGCTGAGACACACTAGTCACTGATCACCAATCAGAAAAATTCTCCTTTATTTCCTTAATATCCAACCCATTTAACTCCACTATTTGCTCTCTGTTAGTTAACCAATCCTCTATCCATGCTAATACATTACCTGTAACACCATGCACCTTTATCTTATGCAGCAGCCTTTAAAATGCCTTATTAAAGAACCTCATTAAATGCCTTCCGGAAATCCAGATACACCACATCTACAGGTTCCCCATTGTCCAACACGCATGTAATGTTCTCAAAGAATTTCACCAAATTAGTCAAACACGACTTATCCTTTATGAACCTATGCTGCATGTTCCCAATGGGACAACTTAGATCCTGATTTCTCGCTATTTCTTCCTTGATGTTAGATTCAAACATTTTCCCTGCCATAGAAGTTAAGCTAATTGGTGTATAGTTACCGATCTTTTCTCTACCTTCTTTTTTTAAACAGTGGCATCACATTCGCTGTTTGCTGAGTGGCATGGACCCGGGGTTCGAATGCCATTTTGGGTCTCTGTCCGTATGGAGTTTGCACGTTCTCCTCGTGTCGGCATGGGTTACCCCTCAGTGGTTTCCTCCCACAGTCCAAAGATGGGTTAGATTGATTGGCCATGCTAAATTGCCCCTTAGTATCCTGGGATGTGTGAGTTAGAGAGATTAGTGGGTAAACGTGTAGGGATAGGTCCAGAGTGGGATTGTGGTCGGTGAAGCCTCAATGGGTCAAAGGGCCTGTTTATGCGCTGTAGGGTTTTATGGTTTTCCAAACTGTGGGACCCACCCCACAGTACAGAAAATTTTGGTAAATTACCATTAGTGCATTTGCTATTTCCCCCGACATCCCTTTCAGTACTCTGGAATGCATTCTATCCCAGGACACTTGTTTACCTTTAGCCTCATTAGCTTGTCCAACACCACCTCTTTAGTGATAATGATCATTTCTAGGTCCTCACCTGCTAAAACCTTCTTATCATCAGTTTTTAGCAGGTAATTTGTGTCCTTCACTGTGAAGACTGACAAAATATCTGTTCAATGCCTTGATCATTTTCTTATTTCCAGTTTTTACATCCCCTTCTCATTGTCTAAAGGACCAAAGTTTATTTTAGCCACTCTTTTTTGTTTAAAATATGTGTAGAAACCTTTGGTATCTGCTTTTATATTCTGAGCCAATCTATTCTCATAATCCAACTTATTTTTCTTTATAGCTTTTGTCGTGGCTTTCTGTTGACCTTGAAAGATTTCCCAACCCTCTAGTTTCCCATAACTTATGCCACTTTGTATGCATTTTTTTTCAATTTGATACCCTCTTATTTCCTTAGATATTCACGGCTCATTATCTCTTTTTCTACAGACTTTCCTTATCACTGGTATATTCTTTTGATGAGCACTGTGAAAAATCGTTCATCACTGTTTCTCAATTGTCCCATTATAAAATTTTTGTTCCCAGTCTATTTTAGCCAATCCTTCCCTCATCCCATTGTAGTCTCCTTTATTTAACACAAGATACTGATATTAGATCTCGCACTCCTTCTGTATTTTAACTTCAACCATCTTCTTCTGAGAAGATCCCTAACTGTGAGATCAGTAATTATTCCTCTCTCATTACACAGGACAAAATCTAGGATAGCTTGCTCCCTCTTAGCTTCCATTACATACTGTTCAAGGAAACTATTGCAAATACGTTCAATGAACTCCTCCTCAAGGCTGCCTTGATGACCTGGTTTAACCAATTGACATGTAGATTAAAATCCCCCATGATAATTGCTGTATTATTTTTGCATGCATTAGTTATTTCTTTGTTTCTCCCCCCACTGTGATGTTATTTTGGGTCACATTTATGCCGATCAGTGACTTTTTCTCTTACTATTTCTAATTTCCACCCAAATGAATTCAACCTTTTTCTCCGTAGAATCTCTCACTACTGCCCTGATGTCATCCTTAAATATCACCTCCCTACACCACCATCCTTTCCTTTTTGTCTGTCTTTCTGAACAGTCTGATATCTCTGGATATTCAGCTCCCAGTTGTGACCACCCTTCAACTGTCTGTGTAATGGCCACGATATCATTATTCGTTCGCAATGATTTGTGCCATCAACTTATTTATCTTGTTTTGAATGCTAAGAGCATTCAGGTAAAGTGCCCTTATGCTAGTTTTTGTATCTTCTTTTTGAATCCTAACACCTCCATTAATAACATCTTCTGAGTTCTCCTTCCTTTTAACTTTGCGCCTGATTTTCGTTGAAGTTGAGCCCTTCTCTCCACATGCTAACCTGCTGTTTTGCTTTCCATTAATCCTTATATTACCTCAGTTCAGGATGGGATGATCTGTCAGGGCTGAAATATAATTTTAAAAGTTGTCTGGCAACTGAGGTTTGAGTTTGAACGTGCTGCTCAGACACTCTTTGCGTAGTTTTGTTGCTATGTATATTTCACAAGTTTGGAGCTCCCTGAGACAGCTCCGCAGTGGCTGGGAACTGAGGAAGCACAATAGAAGCAACAACCAGCACCCCCTCTTTTTATCACACCTGCCTATTTCCCAGCCTCTTCATGAGGGCTGTGCCTTTTTGAGCAAGTGTTTCATGCTGGTTGGCGGTTAACTGGCTCCAGGACTGACCATGACCTGCAATGTGCTTGCTGTCCATTTCCGGGCTTGCGGAATGCATGTGCCAGATGGGTGAAAATTTCAGACCACTATCACAGCAGTAGCTGTGAAACACTTTGTGATATCCTGGGAGTCTTAAAGATGCAACGCAAATCCAATTACTTTCTTAGATGTTGAAGTGCTTGACAGAAATGTATGGTGTTTCATGCAAAAAGTTTAAGCAATTGATACTCTTTCGGAATGGTTACTGAACTTCAGTTTACCATTCGCCAGCAGGATCTTCTGGTTCCACCCACTGACAGCGCATTCCTGCCATGGATTTCCTGCTGGCGAGAGGTGCATTCAACAGTATACCCCATTGACAATGGCAGGACCAGCAAAACCTAAGATGGTGGGCCGCCTCTGCTACCACAAAGCATGAGAAATCCCACTAAGTGTTATAGTAAATAGAGCAGGGCATTGGAAATTATTGGACAGCTCTTTCAAAGAATCTTTCATAGGCACCATGGTATAAACATCCTCCTTATTTTTTTGATGAATGACTCAATTCTTTCCCGAAATTTGGTATTTAAAATAAGTATTTAATGATATAAGTAATTCACGCACGCAAAAAAAACATATAATTTACGCAGCTCCACAGTATGAAATAGTTCTAGAGCAATTACAAACTGGTTTTCACTCCAATTCTTTGCTGCTCTCTCAATATAAAACAATGTTTATGATAATAAAAATACATAAATAGAAAATAACAGCAAAGTATTAAAAATAGATAACAGCATAGAATGGAATTATAACACAGCAAACTTAGCACATTTAACCCACTGAACTCTGAAGCTAATCCCCCGTTCTCTGTTGAAAGTGAGGATTTTGTGTTGCCACCATTAAAATTAATACAGGGAATTGATAAAAAACCAATGAGGTTTCATGGCCTGAGAAACTAACGCGTATCAAAACATAACATGGCTGTAACAAGTGAAATGTGATATTCTCATTGGATATACATTAAACATTAAACAATCAGGAAGACAGAACCAGTCTTCATTCTATCACTCAGCTTCCGCCAATTATGTTTCCATGGTTACTTCAAATAAAATATAAATACAATTCAAAATGTGACAAATGATTTTGATGCTCACATGAAAATATTTTAAAATGAACAAAGAGATCTAAACATCACAGTACATTGTCAGAGAGTCATGGGTTGCAGAAAGCTTGGATAGGTCTTTGTCTCAAGAATGCCCCAGCCCCTTGAATGTTCTGGATTCGACCTTCTCTTTACCGAACTTGAGTTTTTTTAGATCCTGTAGAGAATTCAAAGAAGAATAAAAATTATACTCTGAATTTCTCAGGCTACTGTGTGTTGATATATATATCAATAAAACTTGGATTTTTAAAACTTGTTAGGTTTACATTACAGTTCCTCAGAGGATAAATGGCATCACAGTATGACAGAATATTACCATTTTCCCTGTGCAATCACTGGGCCACAGTAACTCGAAAGAGAATGTTTTTTTAACATAATCAATTGTCAGACATATGCTTAACATCTTCCCAATTGAAGCTAACTACTAGGATTTTATTCTATTTCACTCAACCCTCAGGAAGTAGTGAAACGGCAAGAACATTTTTCTGGCATCACCCCATAGGATAGCAGCAAACCTGATGGGAAGGGTTAGTGCTGCACTCTCACCCCTATGGTTTATCATGAACACCATGTTTCATTCTTCCCCATTGTACTGTAGGATAATGCAGGTTGGAGGTCAGGCCGAGCTCCCAACTTCTGCTCTTTTCGTCCTTTCCTGCTGCCCATTGCAACTATCTGATGGAGAGTTTCAGTGCATCTGAAGCAGGACTGATTATGCCCCCATAATTATGGAAAGTGGGAGCCATGGTAAACCACCCTCCCTCTTCCCACGAGTTCAGCTTATTTTAAGTGCTTCAGTTCTAGTCATGGTGGTCAAGCACTTAACCAGGAAGATGAGGTGAGAGGGGGTGTAGTTTGGGTAGGATTGAGGAAGCATCTGCAAATTCTGTCTAACAACGCTTCTCCCATCAGATTTTTGAATAGTCCTATCACACATTAAGCTGATCTTTCTCTTCACTTTATCTGTAATTGCAACACCATATTCTGCACCCCGCTTTCCTTCTCTTCTAAGAATGATATGTTTTGTCTGTAACACTTGTCAGAAGCAATACTTCCCACCATATCCCAATACATGTAACAATAATAAATCAATCAATCAATCAAAGAGCAAAGATTCATCCTATCATTCCAAAATTATTCCAAGGTTGTGGGAAAACACACTGTCGACAGAATGGTTCAACTGCACAGATAGGGGGACAAAAGAGGAGTAAGGCTATAATGAGTGGGGATTCGAAACACGAAGGCATTTTTGTGACTACAAGAGCGACTTCAGCTATTATGCTGCCTTCCTGGTGCTAAAACCCAGGATGTCACAAAGTAGCTGCAGAGCACTTTGGCTGGGGTTGGGTGAAGTGCCAGTGGTTGTGGGGCACATTAGTACCAATGACACAGGTAAATAAAAGAATGAAGTCCTGAAAGCTGAATACAGGAAGTCAGGTGATAAATTCAGAAACAGGTCCTCCAAGTGCCATGCACAAGCGATAGTGGAAATAGGAGGATTGTTAGAATGAATGGATGGTGAGGGATGTGGTGTAGGAGGAGCAACTAGAACAGATTCTGGGGAAGGTGAGAATTGTACAAATTCGATGGATTCTGACCCAACTGGATTGTGACCGATATCTATGCAGGGTTGTTTGCTAGTGCTGTTGGGGAGGCTTTAAACTAATATGGCAGGGGGATGGGTGGCTGAGTAGGAAGTTTGAGGAGATAGGAACTGAGTTAAAAACAAAAGGCAGAAGAAATGAAAGCAAGGGAAGAAGACATGGGAATAAAAGGCAAAAAACAAACAGTGGCTCTTTGTTCCTAGAGAAAGTAAAGTGGTAGGAAAACAAAATACGTTTTCATGTACGTGACAGCACAAATAGAGTTAAATTGATATGATCTGATAGCCATTACTGAGATATAATGCAAGGAGATTAAAGGTGGGAAATCAATATTCAGAATTACTTGATTTTTAAGAAAAACAGGTAGGAAGGAAAAGGCGGTGCGGTAGCTTTGCTTACAATGGAGGGCACAACTCCAGAGCAAAGGGATGACTCCTGTTCTTATTTCTTAAGGTCTTATGGTATATTTCAGCTAAAGCAGAGACGCTGTGTCTAACTTGACTGAAATTGATGCTGTAACTGAATATAAAATGGAACATTTCTTGGGGCTGATGAAAATCCACGAAAATCGATAGTGTTTGAATGAATTAAAATCTTGCCCAAATCGTCATATCCAATATTATTGCTGCTCAGATTAAATTACATAAAGAACTTACAAAAATCGTCTTCACCCAGGGTTCATTTGGATCCAGGCAGACTTGTTTACCTTCCACAGTGACACTGAGGAAAGAATAGAACAAGGACAATTAGCTCAAAAATAGAACAAGGACAATTAGCTTAATTAAGGACTAAAAACCCTTACTGCGAGAAACAGAGGTGTTTAAAGACCTTGCTTTATTAATACTTACATGATCTCTATATTAGAACAGTGGGGACGACTTGGGAAAATTTTAATATCTTGCACCTGCTTTAATTTGATGAAGTTTGAAGATGTTTTGCCACCACATTGACACCGCAAGTACATTCCTGTTCTTCCAACTGATGCAGCTGTAAAATAGACAAATAGCAGAACTTTACTCTTTCTAGGTTTTTAAAAGTGACTCTCTCTATTTCACATCTATATATAGCGCTGTGTGTTTATATTTGGAAAGAAGTCTCACAACATCAGGTTTAAGTCCAACCAACTTATTTGATAGTAATCCCACAAGCTTTCAAATAAACTGGTTGGACATAAATCTGTGAGACTTCATACTGTGTTTGCCCCAGTCCAATGCCGGCATCTCCATATTGCCTATATTTGAACAAGTTCAAAACAGTTTTTATACTCTAAATCACAATCTCTAACTCTCTCCAATCTCTTTAAATAAGTAAGTTAGAGACAGCTTGTTATCAAGGGATGTAGAAAGAGATATTACAGTTGAAAGCAGAAATGACTAGTGTTGAAGAGAATCTCGCTTCTTGGAAATAAAAACTGCACTTGCTGGGATCAGATTCTTAGACTGAGTTTTCTGGTTAATTTGAATTCTCAGCTACAATACACCGTAGAACATTGTACTGATGGATGGGATTTTATTCAATGGTCAGTTCCATCTACAATGCATATTTGTGGTTGGAAAATATATTTAGCACCAGACTTATCTAATAGACCCCTGATTAATCCTCAGCTTTATATTTGGAAGGTGTTCATTCAGATCATCCATTGCTAATGTTAATGGGTGGCACGGTGGCACAGTGGTTAGCACAGATACCTCTCATCATCAGGGACCCAGATTCAATTGTCTGCTTGGCTCTCTGTGAGGAATCTGCATATTCTCTCTATGTCTGTGTGAGATTTTCCCCTATATCTGGGTGAGTTTTCCCTTATGTCTGCGTGAATTTTCTCCGGTTAAGTAGTAACTAAAAAATCATATTAAAATATTCACAGCATGGATGAGGCATTTATACCAGCAGATATCTGAGTGACACGATTATAGAAATGTTTTTTTTAAAGCAAGCATTTCATTCAGATCCTGATATTATCTCCATTTCCCCCGATACTGAAATGGTCTGCAAAAAACAGATTCAGAAACCACCCAATTTATTACTTAAAGCTCCTGTTTCCTCCCACAGTCTGAAAGATTTACTGTTAGATGGATTGTCCATGCTAAATTCTCCCTCAATGTACCTGAACAAACACTGAGTCCTAGTGCAGCGACTAGAGGATTTTCACAGTAGTTTCATTGCAGTGTTAATGTAATCCTATATATGACATTAATAAATAAATTTTCTATGACAGTAGACAGTAATGTCAGTATCTTTATGAATATTTATAATTATGGGATGAAATAAATGAAAATAGGTTTATTGTTAATAGTGAGCACTGTTATTTTAAACGATATACAGCATGAGAAGAATGCAATATATATGAGCATGCCTTTAAATTCTTTACTGCTGCCATGGAGTTAGATCATTCCTTACCTTGTGTGGAAGCCATGTAAAGAATGAGGATGATCAGAGTAACTTTGCTGTTCATTGTCCTTCGCTGTACAGTGTTCTTTATCTTCTTGCTGCTGTGCTGCTATCTGTCTGATCCCACTGCTCTGCTGCAGCTTTTATTTGCTGAATCTTATGAATCAATATTGGGTGACTACGCTGTCTGGAATTTTGCCAGAGAATTAATGTTTACATTAACAAAATAACTGATGGAATAAACAATGTCAATTATTGGAATCATGCAGATGTGGATTACGGGATAGTTTCCCAAACGCAATTTTCTGTGAGTTTTTCTGTTTCCTTTTCGGCAATCACTGATCTGAAACAGCTGTGAATTTCTGCTAAATTGGAACAATCACTCACATCACTGAGGATGGCTGGAATCTTGGCATCATTCAAGATAAGATTGCAACTCACGTCATTTGACTGATTTGGTCAATGCCAACTTTTCATTGTCAGTCCCATTCCTCCATTTGGTCATTAAAGTCCTCCAAGTTTATTTCGTTCAAGTGCCTGTGCAATTTTCTTTTGAAGGCGTTGATTATCACCACTGCCATTTTTCTCATAATCTGAGAGTTCCAAGTCATTGCCAAGCACTGTGTAAAGAAATCTCTTGCACATTCCTCTCTTACCCAAAACCTTAAATTTGTGTCCCTGAGTCCATGTACCATCAGCTGATGAAGAGAATTTTCCTTGTCTGTCTTATCTAAGCCTGCCATATTCTTGTACACCTCTAGCATATCTCTCCTCAATCCCTTTTGCTCTAAGTAGAACAAATCCAGCTTTACCAGCCTAACCTTGTAAGCAAAATCTATCCTCCATGCAAGTATAATGGTAACTCTCTACTGCATTCTCTCGAGGACCTATTTCCAAAAATGTGGTTGTCACGAGCTACACTGGCTGCGAGGGAATCCTAAAATCCGCAGGGTAACTTGGAATATTGGTTGGTGGCAGTGTATATATTTATTTTTGTATCATGTGAGGAACAATATACAGCCCAGTGAGAAAACAGTCCAGTCTTTGTGTAAACTATCAATAAAGAATATTTATTAACTTAAAGAGAAACAAAACACACACAAAAAGGACTATAATATTTTATCACACTGATGACTGATGACTATGCATGCACAATTTTTGACAAAACTAATCCTTGGTCTCCAAAACAATCTACACTCACCTGAACTCTGAGATGCCCCCTCCCCAAAACAACATCCAATACTAAGTAACCCTACCATTGACACATGTAGGAAGGTGGAGAGCTTCAAGTTTTTCAGTGTCCACATCACAAATAACCTGTCCTTCTCCTCCCATGCCAATACTATTGTTAAGAAAGCTCACCAACGCCTCTACTTTCTCAGAAGACGAGGGAAATTTAACATGTCACCTATGACTCTCACCAACTTTTATAGATGCACCATAGAAAGCACTCTTTCTGATTGTACCACAGCTTAGCATGGCTCCTGCTCTGCTCAAGAACGCAAGAAACTACAGAAGGTCATGAACGTAGCCCAGTCATCACTCAAAACGTCCTCTCACCATTGATACCGTTTTCATTTCCCGCTGCCTCAGAAAAGCAAATAGCATAATCAATGGTCTCAAAACATCCCAGACATACTCTCTTCCACCTTCTCCCATTGGGAAGTAGATACAAAAGTCTGAGCTCACATACTAATCGATTCAAAACAGCTTCTTCGCTGCTGCTGTCAGACTTTTGAATGGACTTACCTTGCATTAAGTTGATCTTTCTGTAACTCTTGCTATGATTGTACATTCTGCACTCTCCCATTTCCTTCTCTATAAACGGTATGCTTTGTCTGTATGGTGCGCAAGAAACAATGCTTTTCACTGTATGTTAATACATGTGACAATAATAAATCAAATCAAATCAAAATGAAATCAGTGGCAGTAGTGTGCATCATCTACAAGAGTCAGTGCAACAATTCACCAAAGTGCCTTCGAAAGCATCTTCCAAACCCACAACCTCTACCGCCAAGAAGCACAAGAACAGCAGGTGAGGGGAACATCACCACCTACAACTTACCTCCTAGCTACCCACATCCCAACTTAGAACAATATCACTGTTGCTTCACTGTCACTGGGTCAAAATCCTACAATTACTTCCCTAATGGCGCACTGTGGATATATCTATATCACGTGGACTGCAGCGGTTCAAGAAGGCAGTTCACCACTACCTTCTCAAGAGGCAGTTAGGAATGGCAATAAATGCTTGGTTATTCAACAATACTCATATCCCATTAACAGATATTTTTAAATGGGACGGAAAGGTTGTGCAAATAGCAGTTGTGGTCTCAGTCATTAGGACCCTTTAGCTCATTGTTATGGAAAAAGTAAGTCATCTATTTACTTGGCAGTTTGTCATCTGGCTTGCCCAAGTTAAAGACAACTGCAAGGGTTGGAGTCAATATTGGATGTGGTGAAGAGAGAGGGATTGGAAGGTTCATGCTGGCTAGTGTGGTCAGAGGATATCAGAGATATTTATCTTAAATATGGGTTCAATGGACCGATTGAGTAAGCAGATGCCTCTGTGAAAATTCCAAAAAATGACTGTTACCCACATCCAAAAGGAAAATCAACTCCCACTTAACTTTGTTTATTTTAGAAATTATTAAGAACAAATTAACACAGGCTCACTTATATCAGCAAAATATATGTGTCAGAGTACTTACCAACCGGTCAAAAAATGAAGCACAAGGATTATAGTGGAAAAACCCTTCTGAGCCACAATTCTGAGTAATTTATATTCGATAGTCCCAGCATTCTTCTGTTACCACAGGGGTATCAGTACTCCAGACTGGACCAAATAGGCATCCTGTCGGTCGGAGGGTCAGTGAAAATTGCAGCTAAAACAAGTTAGGAGAAGAGGTGGTGAATTATACAACAACAAGAAAACAATGAATTAGATTGAATGTAGCTGATCATATAGATTTATTAATAAAACATTGGCAACATGCTAAAATAAATAAAATCAGTAAAATAATGAAATTATTTTATGCTAGAATCTTTTACATGTTTATCAGGGCCTTTTTATTAGCAAGAAATGGGTCATTTACAGGCAGATTCTCTAAAATACTGACAATTCATTATAAATGCCAGTGAATTACACATAAAATGAAGCATATCTGCATGTTGGGGGTGGTGTGAACTACTACAGCCCAATAACATCAAATATACAAATGATACATTATACTGATTAAAGGCATATGTGTATAGAAATGTAAACTTATATGCCACTTTTAAATGTATGTTTAATCATTCACTGATAGACATCTTAGGGAGATCTTGGATAGTGTTGAGTGATATCTTGAGTGGGTAGTGTTCCTGTCTCTTAACCAGAAAATGTGGGTTCAAGTCCCATTTCATGACCTGAAGACCAAGAAAGCTGTGTCACGTCCAAGCAATTTGATTATCAACTTGTAATTTCTTCCAATGCACACCGTTGATGCAGAAAAATCAAAAATAGGAGCAAGAAGAGGCCATTTTGCCATTTGAGCTTGCTCCACCATTAGTTATGACCATGGCTGATCATCCAACTCGATTGCCTGATCTGGCCTTCCCCCCATATCCCCTCATCCCGTCCATCCCAAGTGTTATGTCTAACTGTTGAAAACGTGTAACGCTTTGCCTCAACAACATGCAGGTGGGTTGTAATTGACATCTTAGCCATAAAAATACTGTGCAGTCTTTTCAATGAGAGAAAACAGACATTTTCAGGAGCTGCCAGCTGTGTAATGACATCTGGGCCTTTCCTCACTTTGGATTCAGTTCCTTTGTCAAGATTACAGGCTCAATCTTACCACCTGGCAGAGTGTTGTTTCCAGCAAGAAAACTGGCTTATTTTTCTCCAGGAGAACTGGTCAGTTTTCTCTCCAGACCTTACGACATTCTGCCAAAAAAACCCAAGCAAGTGTGTTTCACGTTGTATTAGAGTGGGGGCAGGCCCACAATGTGGAGGCAAAACCTGGCTGCACAGAGATAGGGCACCATTTTTAAAGGGCTACCATCCAAACTACCACAGAGGTCTCAAAGATTTTCTTCCCACCCCCGAACAGATTCAGCCCCTTCAATCACTCACCACTAACCTCACTGAACATCAGCCTCTCTCCTCACAGTCTGAACTGGCAGCATCATCATCCCCTCTCCCCAACAGCAACTGCCGGCATCCCCATCTCCTGTAGCCGCTATGGGCCATCACCTCATCAAAACGAATTCCTTCCTTCCATGAGGCTCTCACTGGGAGTTCAACCCTTGGCACATGTTGGCACTGGCAAGTTGGCACTGCCAGGTGGTATTGTCATATTGACTCAGGCATGATGGAAATCTCCACAACAGCTTCACATTTTTGTGAACATGTTGAGGGGCATATTAATAATACTTAAACATATACAAAGGAATGTAAAACACGTTCATGCCCAGTGCCTTTGATTAAGGGACATCCCTGACCCCAGGGTTGGACAAGATACCCATATGATTGTAGCTGTCATGCACGATGCATGGCAGCTGGTCCACTTGTAGCTAGGTTAATCCCAGCTGCAGCAGAATGAGGCCCTTAGATGATGTTTAACTGACGAAGTATAGAGTCTCAATTGGTGATGGGGCAGGAAATTAACTTCATGCCTTCTCACCCAGAACGTAATCCGGGCAGATGCTGTGGTCAAAATTGACAGTATCCCACCTACTACATATCCTTCCACCTCTTAAGTTCCCTAGTGGTGAGAGGGCAAGATTCCATCTAATATTAATTATTGCTGGATGATTATTATGAAATTCCCCCCAACATTCTTCAGAGATCACTATTATCACAAAGACCACAATTTTCCAAGAATGAAGCTCATTAATAACTTCTCAGAAGCTCTAGGAAAAGGCAATTGATGTCGTCATGTGAAAAACAAAGAACATGTTCTTTCCAGTATTGTTTCCATTCTGCTACTTCATTTTAAATCTGTTTCTTTTCGACTCTATGATTTAACTTTTGCATTTTTCTTTATTCAGTTCTTTCTCCCAATAGCTTTCTATTTATTGCTTCTTTCGGTTTCTGTTCAAGCAGTTTAAACAATAATTTATTCTGTTCAGTGAATATTACCTTTTTCTGTCGCATTCTTATTTTCAAAAGATTTCTTGTTGTGTTTTCATTTGTGATTTCCTATTTCTTTTATTGATCTTTCCTTGATAGTGTTCCCTCATTTTATTTCCTTCCCCATTTCTAGTTGTAACTATTTATTTGCTATAAACTTCATGGTTTGTGCTCTTAGTACTTCTGTCATGATATTCCCCAGGAAACTTTTCAATTGAAGTTAGCTTTGCTGTAAGAGCAATAAAGGGAGGAACCAACTGGAGAAGCATGCGAAAGGTTTGTTACTGCTTGTTAAAATCTGTGAACTAAGAGGACAATGAATCCACCTATGCGCTCATTACAACCTCAACCTCTCTCTATCTGTTGGATGATTCATTCCGTGTGTCAGGTGACTGAGATAAGTGAGGTAACGTGCTTAATTTGTCAGGTTGGTTCGGGCATGGTGTCAACTTGGCATTGCCAACCTGTGCCAGAGGGTTGCACTGGAGGCATTGCCAGGTCACCTCCCTCTCCCTTGGGGCTCCACTTACCTTCACACTCTCAGGAAGATACCCATGACAGGGGGGTTCACGTTTTTGTGAACATGTTGAGGGGCACGTTAACAACATGTGAAGATATAGAGATAAGAGTGGAGCTTTAATAAATGTGCAATCTGATCTCTCTCGTTGTCGTTATCCTGAATGCAGACTAGGAGGGGAGCGAGCGAGGTAAAAGTTTTTGTGAAACTGCCCTGTGTGCAGAAAAGATAAAATTTAAGATGATTATTGTTGAATCATTTGAATGCAGCAGGTGTTTGAACCATCTCTATGCTCCCTGTTCATCAGATGTGCTTCCTACAGATTGATTTTTATTTTTGCTGTGATAATGTGCTTGGGCGTGTATGCAGTGTCAGGGAGGGGTATACCTTTTGGTGGGGGAATGTGTCGTGTCCTTTCAGGGAGGTTTGTCTATCCTTTCTCCCCATCTGGCACTCAGCTCTCACCTGTGGCTCCTCGTAGCTCGTTGCCACATCTCGGGCAACGGCTTCAACAAGCCGGCTAAACCAGGTGAGGGTAGCTGGCGGGTCTCAACCCTCGGTGAGATAGGGAGATGTCTATCCCAGCATGTGAAGACAGAGCCGGCGGATTGAGCAGATGAGACCAACCGAAGGTCCAACGGTCAAGAAGACCGTCTTTGCAAGCTTCGTGGAACGCGAAGAGCAGGACAAGACACAGAAGTTGTCCTGGTCATCCACTGCACCTAGTCCCATTTCCAGCCATCTTGACTCTTGTCTTGCCATTGGATCTAGATGGGAATTGGGAAGAGAGAATGAGGCTGACACTGCGCAACTCTCTCTCACTTTAATCCAAATCAAGTGCTAGCTTCGACCCCATCGTCCTCCTCATCATCATCAGTGTCCTGTTTGACCCTTGAAGCCCTGTGGCAATGTGCAAGCGACAAAGTAGCAGGTGTGGATACACTGGGAGTGCAGTCACGGACCTGCACGCAGGCCGCTCAGGTCTAATGGTCGTTTTCCGCTGACCGAAGCAGCAGTGGAACTCGGTGTCTACCTGGGCAACTGAGCAGCCCTCTTCAGGAACACACTGCTCACCTCTGTAAAATGAAGAAGGGGCTAGAAAAGGTGCCCTAAACATTGCCTGCTTCACTACATCGTGGCCAGTTTACCATGGCTGACAGGGATCCCACATTGTGGTCGAACAAATAAAACAAAATACAAGGTGACACCAATCACCTTTGGCACTTGGAATATTTGCAAGCTTTTGGGCAACCCTACAGCAGACAGACCAGAGAGAAGAACAGCCTTAGTTGCCAGAGAGCTTGCAAGATACAACATTGATATTGCAGCCCTGAGCGAAACACGTCTTGCCAATGTAGGTCAGCTGACTGAAACTGCAGATGGGGACATTTTTTTCTGGTGATGAGGAGGTCGCGGCAGCAATGAGCGTTGTGATGCTGGAGTTGGATTCGACGTCAGGAGTCACCTTGTTCGGAAACTTGATAGTCTACTCAAGGGTGTGAATGACCGGCTTATGACATTACAGCTTCCGCTGCAGAACAGAAGTCAAACCATTCTGAACAGCGCCTATGCCCCCACAATGAACAACCCGAACAAGATGAAAGACAAGTTCTACGAAGATCTAGATGCCCTACTATCAGCAGTGAGCAGTACCGACAAGCTGATCTTGCTTGGCAATTTCAATGCAAGTGTAGGGTGTGACTCTGCAGGGAGTCACTGGGAGATATGGAGTGGCCAAGTGTAACAGTAACGGCCTTCTCTTAACAAAGACCTCTGCAGCACACGACCTCCTCATCACCAACACAATCTTCTGACTAACTAATTGTAACAAGAACTCTTGGATGCACCCTCGCTCTAAGCATTGGCATCTTATCGGCTATGTCATTGTCAGGAGAAAAGACAAGCAGGATGTCAGACTGACCAAGGCCATGTGTGGTGCTGACTGCTGGACAGATCACAGGCTCATTGTCTCCAAAATGAGGCTCCGCATCGGACCCAAGAGATGACCACAAGGAAGCAAGGTTATGAAAAGAATCAATGTGGCCAAGCTAAAGATTCACAGCGTAACTTCAACACTGGTTGAAGACTTAGAAATTGAGCTTACTGACCTACACCTCGCAGGCAGCACTGAGAATGACTGGGAACGCTTCAGGAATGCTGTCCATACATCTGCTCTGAAGATGCTCGGGCCCTCTACCCACAAGCAGTACGACTGGGTCGTTGAGAATGATGAGATACAGGCTCTGCTTGTTGAAAAGCACCGTCTTAATTGGGCCTGTCAGAATGACCCAATATCAGCTGCCAAGAAAAATGCTTTTACCAGTGCTCACAGAATGGTCCAGAATAAACTGCGTAAAATGCAGAATGCTTGGCTGAGCACCAAGGCAGATGAAATACAGAGATACGCTGACAGAAATGTATCTCTGTATCTCGCTGCTCTCCATCACAGGAAAAAGCCTTGCAAGAGTCCTGCTAAATCATCTGGTCACTCATCTGGAGCTGGGGCTGCTTCCAGAGTCACAATGTGACTTCTGCAAAGGTCACAGGATTACTGACATGATTTTTACTGCTCGTCAACTTCAGGAGAAGTGTCAGGAGCAGAATTGCAAGCTCTACGTAACCTTTGTTGACCTCGCAAAAGCCTTTGATACTGTAAAGCAACAAGGCCTGTGGAGGATCATGTCAAAGTTTGGCTGCCCTCCCAAATTCATTCAGATGGTACTCCAGTTCCATGATGGCCAGAATACTGGATGGCGGAGAATCCTCTGAGGCATCAAACAGGGCTGTGTGCTCGCACCTACACTGTTCAGCATGATGTTTACTGCCATGCTGAATGACGCCTTCCAGGACAGTGTTGCTGGAATCAGCCTCAAGTACAGAATGGATGGGAAGCTCTTCAACCTGAAGAAACTTCAAGCTATTATCAAAGTGAAAGAGACTATTTTGAGAGATTTTCTCTTTGCAGATGACTGTGCCCTGTATGCTGGCTCAGAGCCAGAGATACAAGTCAGTATGGACAAATTTTCCATGGCTTGTGACAACTTTGAACTCACCATCAACATTAAAAAGACCGAAGTCATGCACCAGCCTGTTCCTCATGCACCGTACACAGAACCCATAATCACAATCAAAGGGCAGAAACTACAGACAGTGGATCAATTCACTTATCTTGGCAGCACTCTCTCCCAAGCAGTGACTGTTGATACAGAAGTTAACTGCAGAATAGCAAAAGCAAGTTCTGCTTTCAGTTGACTGCGCTCCACTGTATGGGAATGTCGAGGAATCAACCCAGCAACAAAACTGAAGGTCTACAGTGCCGCGGTACTCACTATCTTCCTGTGTGCCTGTGAAACGTGGACTGTATATTGAAGGCATGCAGACAGCTCAATCATTTCCACATAACTTGTCTTCATAGAATATTATGCATCAGGTGACAAGACAAAGTATCAGACATTGAAGTTCTCTCGAGCAAGTCTACTATCAATCCACACACTGCTGATGAGGGCGCAGACCCGGTGGGTAAGTCATGTCATCCTTTATCAGATGAGCGCATACTTAAGCAGCTTCTTTTTGGGGAATTCTCTGCTGGAAGATGTTGGCATGGAGGGCAGAAGAAACATTTCAGAGATACACTCAAGGCTTCCCTGAAGTCGCTTGATATTGACACGACCACCTGGGAAATGCTGACACAAAACCGCCCTACCTGGCGCTGTCTCATCCACAAAAGATGTGAAGTTCATGAAGCAAGGTGTATTGCTGAAGCACAACTTAAGCACAAGTTGCGCAAGTCCAGAGCCACCAGCGCAACAACTACAGTGTCTACACAAGTCTGTCCAATATGTGCTAGGATATTCCATGCCTAAATTAACCTGATCAGTCATCTTCAGACATTCTGCAACCAGCCTCAAAATGACTAATGGTGCTGAGGTCCTCATCGATGATGATGGATGAATAACAACAGTGATGTGCTTATTTTGTGCTGCCAAAATAAGTCCGAAGCACTGTAATCCTCGGAGGTGTGGGAGTCAGCAAATGTTTCCTAAACTCCTTGATTTGGTTACGCATCACGAAAGAAGGACTTGGAAGAAAGAGAGAGCTGAATCATCAGTTTTATATCCTAACATTTATAAAGAGCAGGGCAACTTAATTACTGTGGTCATCAAAGGATATCTAAACAAAAATTCACAGCAGAATTGACAACAAGTTAGCGGTAAACAAGTCAGTAAACTCTGCTGTGTATACAGCCACAGAGTGAAGTTTAACTAAATTAGTGTATGTTTAATCAGATACAAGATAACGTGGTGTTATTTTTTCAACGATTAGATTCGAATGAGCCTGCTGGTTGTTGCTCAGGCTGTACCATTCAGCCTTCTTAGAGCAACATTCAATCTGTTGAGACAATAATTCCAGCAGTTTTTGTATTGAATACAGGTGTGGATGGATAGATATGGAGAAACAGCATGATCCATGCCTCATTGCTGATGATGACATTCTGGAAATTCCCAAAAATTCCCCTATTGTGATGGGGTTCTATCTGCCCCTTGATGAGCTGTATTCAGTAGCCTGGAGTGAATAACAATGTCCAGCTGCATTCTTTATACCCCAGTAATCTGAACGTCAGTAATCTAACAATGTCAGTTTAATAGACACTGGAAGTGGTCTTCACAGGGATGTTAGGGATTGGTTCTATGTCTGGAATACCCAGCCAACATGCGTTGGACTGGGGCAAACTCAGTAAAGTTTGACAACACCAATTTTAAATCCAACCAATTTATTTGATAGTTAATCAACGAGCTTTCGACTTTTCGTCTTCGTCAGGCAAATGCAGTGTTCTGGTCTGCAATAGCATACATCAGCACAGACAGTCACAGATTGCTGATTAGAATGCGAATCCTTACACCTAACCTGCTATTCAAGTGTTAAAGTGGCTAACAATGTGAGTGAAGCATTGGTTAGAGAAATGTGTATTTTCTCCAGAGAGCACAGTAAGTGAGGTTTTTTGCTAACCCAGGCAAGTCATTGGGGTTACAGGTAGTGTGACATGAAGCCAAGATCTCTGTTAAGACCGTCCTCATGTGTGCGGAACTTGGCTATCAGTCTCTGCTCAGCGACTCTGCGCTATCGTGTGTCATGAAGGCCCCCTTGAACAACGTTTACCCGAAGGTCGGAGGCCAAATGCCCGTGATTGCTGAAGTGTTCGCCCACAGGGAAGGGAACTGTTTTGCCTGGTGATTGTTGAGCGATGTTCATTCATCCACTGTCGTAGTGTCTGCATGAAGACAAGGATCTTGGCTTCATGTCACACTATCTGTAACCCCCATGACTTGCCTGGGTTAGCAAAAAACCTCACTTACTGTGCTCTCTGGAGAAAATACACATTTTGCTGATATGTGTGCTATTGCAGACCAGAACACTGCATTTGCCTGACGAAGACGAAAAGTCGAAAGCTCGCTGATTTACTATCAAATAAATTGGTTGGATTTAAAATTGGTGTTGTCAAACTTTACTGAGTTTACCCAGCCAACCACTGGTTAATTAAACTTGTTCATTTAACCAGTCTTGATTTCTCCTTGCACCACCCATCCATTTCTGACATTCGATTTCCCAATTTATATGTAGTAATTTACATTCCCAAGCCCTCAGTTTTGGTGTGATCCAATTCTCTGCTAATTACTCCATAACAAACTCCACACAAGATGAGCTAAAAGGATTAGTTTATTAGTGACGTGGCCTCCTTTTCATTCATACTACAAATGTAGGATGGAGAATGGAAAGAGGTACAGGACTAAGACAACAGATCAAAAAAGAACTATCATTCCACATGAGTCCAGAATCCAGAATCAAAGTCCAATTGTTTCACAGAGTTGGTAAGTGGAAGATGGATGCTGTATAATCCAGCTTCCCAGTAGAGAGCCTTCCAGTAGGGCACGGCTTTCCACCATTCAGTCACAGTCCAAAGGTTAGATGGATTGGCCATTGGAAATGTGGGTTATGGGGATAGGGCAGGGGAGAGGGGTCTTGATAAGATATTCTGTCAGAGATATTCTGACAGAAATCAATAGACTTCTGGATATTAGTAAAAGAAGGAATATGGGGATAGTGTGGGAAAACCTCAGTGGTATAGAGGTTTAGCCATGATCTATTTGAATGGTGGAGCAGGGACAAGAGGCTGAATGATCAACTGCTGTTGCTATTTTACTTATGATCACAAACTTACTCTATCTATATTAGAACAATATATAATATATATCATGTAAAATCAGAAATATTTTTGAGAAAAACAGGTAGTTAATTTCAGATATCTAAAAAATGGATGTGTCTACTCATCACTGTAGAATCTGTCTTTCCTTGGAAGGATCTTGGTGACAATAGGAGTCCAGCCAGGGCAGGAAACAGAGAAACTAGTGCCACAGGTGGGGGGGAGCAGGAGCAGTGGAGCAGCTTGTAGAGAAAGCAGGAGCACACAGAGAAAGAGAGCAGGAGCGGTGGAGAAGCTTGTAGAGAAAGCAGGAGCACAGAAAGAGAGAGAGGAGCAATGAAGAAACACACCAAGATCAGTGCAAAAGCTTGTAGAGAGAACGGGAGCACAGAGAGAGAGAGAGAGA
The DNA here is from genome assembly GCA_024679065.1 of Sphyrna mokarran. Classification (NCBI taxonomy): domain Eukaryota; kingdom Metazoa; phylum Chordata; class Chondrichthyes; order Carcharhiniformes; family Carcharhinidae; genus Sphyrna; species Sphyrna mokarran. Next base: position 144,417,661 of record JAGIQG010000001.1, on the reverse strand, counting down.
GCAGGAGCACAGCGAGAGCAGGAGCACTGAGAGAGAGAGAGACAGAGAGCGAGAGCACAGCGACAGCAGAATCACAGAGGGAGAGGGAGAGAGACAGAGAGCAGAGACAGAGAAGAAGCACAGAAAGAGAGAGAGCAGAAGCACAAGGAGAGCAGAAGTAGCACAGAGAGAGAGAGAGAAGGAGCACAGAGAGAGAGAAGTAGCAGAGAAAGAGAGAAAACGAGCATGGAGAGGGAGAGAAAAGGAACACAGAAAGAGAGAGAGAGAAGGGAAACAGAAAGAGAGCAGGGGTACAGAGAAACAGCAAGAGCACAGTGAGAGAAAGAACAAGAGCACAGAGCAAGAACAAAACAGAGAGAACTGGAGCACACTGAGAGCAGTGGCACAGTGACAGAGAGAGCAGAAGCACAGAGAGAAAAAGAAAGAAAAGGAGCACAGAAAGAGAGAGAGAGCAAGGTACAGAGAGAGAGAGCAGGGGTACAGGGAGAGAGAGAGAGCAAGGGTACAGAGAGAGAGAGAGAGCAAGGTACAGAGAGAGAGAGCAGGGGTACAGGGAGAGAGAGAGAGCAAGGGTACAGAGAGAGAGAGAGCAGGGATACAGGGAGAGAGAGAGAGCAAGGTAAGAGAGAGAGAGAGCAAGGTACAGAGAGAGAGGCAGGGTACAGGGAGAGAGAGAGAGCAAGGGTAAGAGAGAGAGAGAGAGCTAGGTACAGAGAGAGAGAGCAGGGGTACAGGGAGAGAGAGAGAGCAAGGGTACAGAGAGAGAGAGACAGGGATACAGGAGAGAGAGAGAGCAAGGTACAGAGAGAGAGAGAGCAAGGTACAGAGAGAGAGAGCAGGGGTACAGGGAGAGAGAGAGAGCAGGGGTACAGGGAGAGAGAGAGAGCAAGGGTACAGAGAGAGAGAGAGAGCAGGGATACAGGGAGAGAGAGAGAGCAGGGATACAGGGAGAGAGAGAGAGCAGGGTACAGGAGAGAGAGAGCAAGGTAAGAGAGAGAGAGCAGGGGTACAGGGAGAGAGAGAAGCAGGGGTACAGGGAGAGAGAGAGAGCAAGGTACAGAGAGAGAGCAGGGTACAGGAAGAGAGAGAGCAAGTACAGAGAGAGAGAGCAGGGGTACAGGGAGAGAGAGGAGCAGGGGTACAGGGAGAGAGAGAGAGCAAGGTACAGAGAGAGAGAGCAGGTACAGAGGAGAGAGCAGGGTACGGGGAGAGAAGAGCAAGGACAGAGAGAGAGAGCAGGGGACAGGGAGAGAGAGAGAGCAAGGTACAGAGAGAGAGAGAGCAAGGTACAGAGAGAGAGAGCAGGTACAGGGAGAGAGAGAGCAAGTACAGGAGAGAGAGCAGGGGTACAGGGAGAGAGAGAGAGCAAGGTACAGAGAGAGAGAGAGCAAGGGTACAGAGAGAGAGAGCAGGGGTACAGGGAGAGAGAGAGAGCAAGGTACAGAGAGAGAGAGCAGGGGTACAGGGAGAGAGAGAGAGCAAGGGTACAGAGAGAGAGAGAGCAGGGATACAGGGAGAGAGAGAGAGCAAGGTACAGAGAGAGAGAGAGCAAGGTACAGAGAGAGAGAGCAGGGGTACAGGGAGAGAGAGAGAGCAGGGGTACAGGGAGAGAGAGAGAGCAAGGTACAGAGAGAGAGAGAGAGGTACGAGAGGGAGCAGGGTACAGGAGAGAGAGAGCAGGGTAAGGGAGAGAGAGAGAGCAAGGTACAGAGAGAGAGAGCAGGGGTACAGGAGAGAGAGAGAGCAAGGTACAGAGAGAGAGAGAGAGCAAGGTACAGAGAGAAGAGAGCAGGGGTACAGGGAGAGAGAGAAGAGCAGGGGTACAGGGAGAGAGAGAGAGCAAGTACAGAGAGAGAGAGCAGGGGTACAGGGAGAGAGAGAGAGAAGGTACAGAGAGAGAGAAGCAGGTACAGGGAGAGAGAGAGAGCAAGGTACAGGAGAGAGAGAGAGCAAGGTACAGAGAGAGAGAGCAGGGGTAAAGGGAGAGAGAGAGAGCAGGGGTACAGGGAGAGAGAGGAGCAAGGGTACAGAGAGAGAGAGAGAGCAGGGATACAGGGAGAGAGAGAGAGCAGGGATACAGGGAGAGAGAAAGAGCAGGGTACAGGAGGAGAGAGAGAGCAAGGGTACAGAGAGAGAGAGCAGGGATACAGGGAGAGAGAGAGAGCAAGGGTACAGAGAGAGAGAGAGAGCAGGGATACAAGGAGAGAGAGAGAGCAGGGGTACAGGGAGAGAGAGACAGCAGGGGTACAGGGAGAGAGAGCAGGGGTACAGGGAAAGAGCAAGAGCACAGAGACAGAAAGAACATGAGCACAGAGAGATAAAGGAGCACGTAAAGAGCAGAGAGAGAACAGGAGAACGAGTAGAAGCACAGAGAGAGAGAGAGAGCAAGAGTACAAAGTGAGAGAAAGCAAGAGCACACAGAGTGAGAGAGCGACCAGGAGCACAGAGAGAGAGCAGGAACAAAGAGAGAGAGAACAGGAACATAGAGAGAAAAGGAGCACAGAAAGAGGGGGTGCAGGGCACAGAGAAACAGCAGGGGTACAGAGAGAGAGAACTGGTATACAGGGAGAGAGCAGGGGTACAGGGAGAGAGCAAGAGCACAGAGAGAGAGAGAGAGAGTAGGAGCACAGAGAGAGAGAGAACAGGAGCACAGAGAGAGAGAGCATGAGCACAGAGAGAGACAGAGCAGGAGCACAGGAGCACAGAGAGAGCAGGAGCACAGAGAGAGAGAGAAAGCAGGAGCACAGAGAGAGAGAGCACGAGCACAGAGAGAGAGAGAGCAGGAGCACAGGAGCACAGAGAGAGAGAGCACGAGCACAGAGAGAGAGAGCAGGAGCACAGGAGCACAGAGAGAGAGAGCACGAGCACAGAGAGAGAGAGAGCAGGAGCACAGGAGCACAGAGAGAGAGCAGGAGCACAGAGAGAGAGAGCAGGGGCACAGAGAGAGAGAGAAAGCAGGAGCACAGGAGCATAGAGAGAGAGAGAGCAGGAGCACAGAAAGAGAGAGCAGGGACAGAGAGAAAGTTACAGGAGCACAGGGTGGGAGCAGGGCAGTGGGGAGGGAATGTTGGAGCATTAGGAATACTGCAGTGTGGGGGGGAATGTAGTGGAATTAGGAACAGTGCAGGGGGAGGGAATAAGGGGCATTGGGAACAGTGCAGAGGAGTTAGGGAATGTGAGGGCGTTGAGAGCAATGCAGGGAGCTAGGGAATATGGGGGCTGGGAAGAATGCAAGGGAAAGGAATGATGGGGCATTGAAAACAGTTGGCGGGGGAGGGAATGTTTAGGCATTGGGAACAGTGCGGGGAGGAAGGATTGTCTGGGAATTGGGAGCAGTGCAGGGGGGATTTCAGAGCATTGGGAACAGTGTAGAGGAGGTCATGTGGGGACATTGGGAACAGTGCAGGGAACTAGGAAATATGAGGATTGGGAACAGTGCAGGGAAAATAATGTAGGAACATTGGGAGCAATGCAAAAGGAAGGAATGACAGGGCTTTGGGAACAATGCAGAGGGGGAAGAGAATATCAGGGCATTGGGAACGATGCAGAGGAGGAGGGAATGTAGGGGCATTGGGAGCAGTGCTGAGGGGTGAATTTCAGAGCATTGGGAACAGTGTGAGGGAGGGAATGTCGTGGCATTGGGAACAGCGCAAGGGAGGTATTTTGGAGCATTGGGGACAATGCAGGGGAAGGAATGTAGGAGCATTGGGAACAGTGCAGCGGAGGGAATGTGGGACCATTGTATTATAGGTAAAATAATACCTCAGACTTTTAGGTGAGTCAAAATATAGTGGTTTTTATTACAAAACTCTGGCATCTTACTCCAGAATTTTGGGAGAAACTGGTTCCTTACAATGGATTATCAGACCTCTCATAGAACACAAACACGTGGGCATTTATACATTATGAGCTCCAGCAGGAATCACGATTCAGAATTCCAATTCCTGCCAGACATCCAGCTCTTTCTTCCTGGGTCGTGATGCAGCCTTAGTTCACTCCCCCTTTTTGGTGTGGACCAGGCCCAAGCATGGCCCCATGACCAATCCAAAGCTAAATGTTACCAGCATATGGGCCCACCACCACCCCCTCCAGTTAATAAACAAAAGACAAATTGGGGTTATTTGTGCCCACGCAGTCAATAAGCACCCACTCAACCAACAATAAGTTATCTTACAGGAAAATACCAAAGTTCAAGTCCAATATGAGATCTTTACTGAACTTTGCGTGACCGACAAGTACCCAAGCAAACATTGGCCTTTGTTTGTGCATTGATCTCGGTTGTCTTCTGCAAATTACAGTTTTTTGGTCTGGCTTGGCACTCTGGCTTTGGTTTTCCTTCCTTCTTGGGTGTGGTTGCTTTTCTCATGCTGGTCGTCACCGGCAATGGTCACCATTACTGTAACTCATTCCTGGTTAGGTTTCATGCTCCTTTTGGTCATTGCCAATCAATCGATCAGGACTTGATGCCCCTTACCGATATGAGTCCAATCAAGTGCTGCCACACCAATCTCTGGGTATGTCCCCAATGACCATGTCTGTAGGTGCTGGAGGTCATATATTTCCCTTATCCTGAATGAGAAGCATGACGGATCACAGACTCAGGAGCAGTGTCTGCAGGAATTCCCCAGTCACTCAATAATCAAGCAAGGCCTAGAAATTGGCATGCACAGTAATAATACATCTCCATAACATATTGATATTCCAGAAGTTACATACAACAACACGCTACAAATATTCTAAACATCATTTTAGGTTCAGAATTATACACAGGGCAATAATAATCATTGATACAAATGCATAAGGAAATAATATTCAAATTTGGATTTTGGACAGTCATGCACCCAAAAAGAGCTGAAGAGGTAGGTTCAATTCTCCAAAATATGCATCATTTTAAAATGATCCAAATTTTCATAATAAACACCTCTTGTCATAGACACCATTTCAGATTTAAATTTCCACAGTCACTGTTCAAAATCTATCACCTTCTAGCATACATGTGTTATGTTTTTAATGACCTGATTAACACAATGTAACCAAAGTACAAACTAAAAGTAATTCAAATGTTTTCATCAGTTTAACAAATTATAGATTCTGTCCACTTTACCAATTTATTTATGGATAATATAATTTGCGCAAATGGTTTATTTGTTCCCCTTTAAGCATTTTAACTCTTATAACCCCAAATAACTAAATGCGAAGAAAAGTCCCATCATCTGTTGTAAAGTCATTGACATTCTCTAGAGCCCTTAGCTTTAAAATAAAACATTGAGAGAAAATAAAGAAAATAGATTAAGACAGTCATCTTCATTCTTCTTTCTTCCAAGCTGTAATTAAACTTAAAAGACCTTATTGAAACATGTAACATATGAGATAATTAGAGGTTTAGATAGGGTGGACAGTGATAGCCTTTTTCCTAGGATGGAGAAAGCTAGCACGAGGGGACATAGCTTTAAATTAAGGGGTGGTGGTTATAGGATGGATGTCAGAGGTAGGTTCTTTACCCAGAGGGTGGTAAGGGTATGGAATTCCCTGTTTGCGTCAGTTGTAGATGCGCCAAGTTTGGTGGCGTTTAAGAGGTTAGTAGATAAGTTTATGGATGAAAGGGGAATGGTTTAGGTTAGAGGGTCATTGCTTTTTCTTAATTGGTCAGCGCAACATCGAAGGCTGAAGGGCCTGTTCTGCGCTGTAATGTTCTATGTTCTAGAAGTAAATTCAAGAAATCTTACACTTAAAATTTAACAGTTTTAACACTTGCTCAGCCCTTTGAAGTTAAAACAAAAAGTAAAGCATTGCATTTATTACCTACAATAAATATTCCACAAGAACAAACAGACTTTTAACAACTCCTGCTCTCAATCTAATACAACAACAACCACCTACATTCAACAAGCAACCAGATCCCACAAACATATTGAAATACAAAACATAAGATTTTTCTTTAGGGTTTCTGGTCTGGTCCATCTTTCATTCCAGATGCTCATTCTATTAATTCATCATAGTTCTGCACACTAAGAATTCCCATTTTATGGATTTTTTTTGGTGAACTGGTGACAGCCCATCTTTAAATGCTTTTTCTGTTTGGGCAGATTCGGGCATTCCTGAACATTCTTGATATACTCTAAAGAGTTGCTCCCTAAATTCAGATGCTTCTCAAAAATTTGGTTTTTCTTTTATAGTTCTTTATTGTGTGATTCCAACATTTTGATTTTTGCCTTGTTGTCAGCCCATTTTTTATCCAAGACTGAGACTTGTTCAATTAATCCAGGGCCAATTGGTGAACCAAGAGAACTCCAATTTTCTTAGTTCTGTCCTTATTTTCTCTTTCCAATCATTTTCGTTGTTGGTCTAATGGATGAGTTCCAACCCCCTTGTCTCATCTGTTTAGTGGATATGTCCTCAATCAATCATACATTCATTCATCAAGGATTCTGAGGCCCCCATTGTCCTTGTGACTTCGCCATAACACAGATAAGTTTATATTCACCATCTGGAGCCTTCTATTCTCCCATGTCTTCTATTCTCCCATGTCACTCTCTCACTCCTAGGCTGCTCTCATACCTGTCAGGGGTGATCAGTTCCCTCTCTACCACTGCTTACACTTGTAAACTTACACTATTAAGCTTACATTATTAAGCTTAAGACCGCTTTTTCTTCAATTCCTGTGATCACCGACAATCTCTTTCATACTCACGTCTGAATATCAAACTTCAGATATCTTTCTCCAGTCTTTTACACCCACTTCAAACTCCTGACCATCACGTGGGAGATTTCCCCTCTTAACAACCGGTCTAAAGCTGGCGTGTTAAAGACAAATGCCTCCTTGTCTATACATGTTCAGTTCAAACCTCTTTCACATTCTCACAGTCTCTCATCACAGACTCTCTTCGAAGATGATTCCCTCACTGTAGTATTTGACTCACTCTATTAAGTTCGGTGATCTATTCCAATACTCAAATTATGGCCATTCAACCTGAGCCTGCAAACAGATCTGGCTTTCGGCACTAAACGTTGTAGGTAAAATAATACCTCAGACTGTTAGTGAGTCAAAATACAGTGGTTTTTATTACAAAACTCTGGCGTCTTATTCCAGAATTTTGGGAGAAACTGATTCCTTACAATGGATTATCAGACCTCTCATAGAACACAAACACAAGTTGGCATTTATACGTTATGAGCTCCAGCAGGAATAACGATTCAAAATTCCAATTCCTGCCAGACATCCAGTTCTTCCTTCCTGGGTCGTGATGCAGCCCCAGAGTTAATCAGGAATTACAGTCCTGCAGTCAGGAGACAGGAATTCCTTCTGCAGCAAACCAGTGTTTGAAGTTACTTGTACAATCCTGGCTGTCCTAGCAGGAATCTTCCTGTTAAAAGCCGGTATTGCGATCTGCTACCAACAGCTGTTAAAAGCCAATATCATAAATCAGTCTACAAAATAACAACCACATTAATCTATCTGTCTTTACAAAAATGAGAATTAAAGTATGTAAGCCATGAACAAATAACTTCTATTACTGCTAGGAACAGTATAAGCTTACAGAGATCAGCCAAGAGGAAGCTGATCTCTGTAAGCTTATACTGTTCCTGGCAGTAATAGAAGTTATTTGTTCATGGCTTACATACTTTAATTCTCATTTTTGTAAAGACAGATAGATTAATGTGGTTGTTATTTTGTGTTTGTGTTTGGTATTTATGTTTGTGATATATCCTAGGTACAAAATTCATTAGCCCTTTCCCTTCAGGAAAAGGATGCATTCATCCTTTTCCCTACTTCAATTGGGAATTGTGCAGGGGAAAGGAAATTCCAGGCAATGGGAATAGTGCAGGTTTGCAGGAATGTTGGAGTACTGGCGACAGTGCAAGTGTGTGGGAACATTGGGGCACTGGGAACAGTGCAGGTAGAGGGAATGTTGGAGCACTGGGAACAGCACGGGGGTGTGGGAATGCTGGGGCACTGGGAACGGCACAGTGGCACAGTGATTAGCACTGCTGCTTCACAGCTCCAGGGACCTGTGTTCAATTCCCAGCTCGGGTCACTGTCTGTGTGGAGTTTGCACATTCTCCTCATGTCTGCGTGGGTTTTCCCCGGGTGCTCCGGTTTCCTTCCCCAGTCCAAAGATGTGAGGGTTAGGTTGATTGGAAATGCTAAAATTGCCCCTTAGTGTACTAGGATGGTTAAGTTAGAGGGATTAGTGGGTAAAATATGTAGGGATATGGGGGTAGGGCCTGGGTGAGATTGTGGTCGGTGCAGACTCAATGGGCTGAAGGGGCTGTTTCTGCACTGTAGGCTTTTATGATTCTCTGAACAGTGCAGTGGGAAGGGAATTTCGGGGCATTGGGAACAGTGCAGGGAATGGAATATGTAGACATTAGGAACAGTGCAGTAGGAGGGATTTTAGGGGCATAGGGAACAATGTGTGGGGGAGAGAGAGAGCAGGAGCAGAGAGAGAGAGACAGAGAGCAGGGGCACAGAGAATGAGAGAGCAGTAGCAGAGAGAGTGAGAGAGCTGGAGCACAGAGAGAGAGAGTGAGAGCAGGAACACAGAGGGAGAGGGTGGGAGCGGAGGGAGAGATCAGGAGCAGAGAGAGAGAAAGCACTGGCACAGATAGAGAGCAGTAACACAGAGAGAGAGAGAGAGAGAGAGCAGGGGCATTGTGAGAGAGCAGGAACACAGAGAAAGAGAGAGCAGGAGCATGTAGAAAGACAGAGAGAGAGAGAGATAGAGCAGGGGCACAGAGAGAGAGAGAGAGAGAGAGAGAACAGGGGCACAGAGAGAGAGGAGCTCAGAAAAAAGGGCGGAAGCACAGAGAGAGCAGGGACAGAGAGAAAGCTGCAGGAGCACAGGGAGGGAGCGGGACAGTGGGGAGGGAATGTTGGAGCATTGGGAATAGAGCAGTGAGAGAGGGAATGTGGTGAAATTGGGAACAGTGCAGGGAAGAAAATGCGACAGTGTTGGGAACAATACAGGGAGCTAGGGAATATGGGGATTGGGAAGAGTGCAAGGGGAAGGAATGATGAGGCATTAGAAACAGTACAATGGGGGGAGGGAATGTCTGGGCATTGGGAACAGTGCGGGGAAGGAGGGATTGTCTGGGAATTGGGAACAGTGCAGTGGGGGGAATGTTGTGGCATTTGGGAACACTCAGGGTAAGAGGGAGTGTCAGGGCATTGGGAACAATGCAAGGGAAGGAATGTGGGAGCATTGGGAACGGGGACATTGTCGGGGCATTGGGAACAGTGCAGGGAGTGGAATATGGGGACATTGGGAACAGTGCAGTAGGATGGATTTTAGGGGCATAGGGAAACAGTGTGTAGGGTAGGGAGAGAGCAGGAGCATAGAGAGAGAGAGACCAGGGGCTCAGAGAGAGAGCAGGAGCACAGAGAGAGAGCAGGAGCACAGAGAGAAAAAGAGAGAGAGCAGGGGCAGAGAGACAGAGAGAGAGAAGGGCACAGACAGAGGACAGGAGCAGAAAGAGAGAGCAGGGGTACAGAGACAGAGAGAGAGCAGGAGCACAGAGAATGATCAGGAGCACAGAGAGAGAGAATGAACAGGAACACAGAGAGAGAGAGAGAATGAGCAGGAGCATAAAGAGAGAGAGAGAATGAGCAGGAGCACAGAGAGAGAGAGAAATGAACAGGAGCACAGAGAGAGAGAGAATGAACAGGAGCACAGAGAGAGAGAGAATGAGCAGGAGCACAGAGAGAGAGAATGAACAGGAGCACAGAGAGAGAGAGAATGAGCAGGAGCACAGAGAGAGAGAGAATGAACAGGAGCACAGAGAGAGAGAGAATGAGCAGGAGCACAGAGAGAGAGAATGAACAGGAGCACAGAGAGAGAGAGAGAATGAGCAGGAGCACAGAGAGAGAGAATGAACAGGAGCACAGAGAGAGAGAGCAGGGGCCCAGAGAGAAAGAGAGAGCAGGGGCATAGAGAGAGAGAGAGCAAGAGCACAGAGAGAGAGAGAGAGCAGGGGTACAGAGACAGAGAGAGAGCAGGAGCACAGAGACAGAGAGAGAGCAGGAGCACAGAGACAGAGAGAGCAGGAGCACAGAGAGAGAGAGGGAGAGCAGGAGCACAGAAAGAGAGAGAGAGCAGGGGCACAGAGAGAGAGAGAGCAGGGGCACAGAGAAAGAGAAAGAGCAGGGGCACAGAGAGAGAGAGAGAGCAGGGGCACAGAGAAAGAGAGAGAGCAGGGGCACAGAGAGAGAGAGAGCAGGGGTACAGAGACAGAGAGAGAGCAGGAGCACAGAGACAGAGAGAGAGCAGGAGCACAGAGACAGAGAGAGAGAGCAGGAGCACAGAAAGAGAGAGAGAGCAGGGGCACAGAGAGAGAGAGAGCAGGGGCACTGAGAAAGAGAGAGAGCAGGAGCACAGAGAGAGAGAGAGAGCAGGGGCACAGAGAAAGAGAGAGAGCAGGGGCACAGAGAGAGAGAGAGAGAGCAGGGACACAGAGAGAGAGAGAGGGCAGGAGCACAGAGAGAGAGCAAGAGCACAGAGAGAGAGGAGAGAGGGGCAGGGTCACAGAGAGAGAGAGAGAGAGCAGGAGCACAGAGAGAGAGAGAGAGAGCAGGAGCACGAGAGAGAAAGAGAGGGCAGGAGAACAGACAGAGAGAGAGAGAGCAGGGGCACAGAGAGAGAAAGAGAGAGCAGGAGCACACAGAGAGAGAGAGAAAGCAGGGGCACAGAGAGAGAGAGAGCAGGAGCACAGAGAGAGAGAGCAGGGAACAGAGAGAGAGAGGGCAGGAGCACAGACAGAGAGAGAGAGGAGAGAGAGAGGAGAGAGAGAAGGAGCACAGAGAGAGAGAGGGCAGGAGCACAGACAGAGAGAGAGGGGAGAGAGAGGCCAGAGAGAGAGAGAGAGAGAGAGCAGGGGATTGTGAGAGAGCAGGAACACAGAGAAAGAGAGAGAGGAGCAGTAGAAAGCAGAGAGAGAGAGATAGAGCAGGGGCACAGAGAGAGAGAGAGAGAGAGAGAGAGAACAGGGGCACAGAGAGAGAGGAGCTCAGAAAAAAGGGCGGAAGCACAGAGAGAGCAGGGACAGAGAGAAAGCTGCAGGAGCACAGGGAGGGAGCGGGACAGTGGGGAGGGAATGTTGGAGCATTGGGAATAGAGCAGTGAGAGAGGGAATGTGGTGAAATTGGGAACAGTGCAGGGAAGAAAATGCGACAGTGTTGGGAACAATACAGGGAGCTAGGGAATATGGGGATTGGGAAGAGTGCAAGGGGAAGGAATGATGAGGCATTAGAAACAGTACAATGGGGGGAGGGAATGTCTGGGCATTGGGAACAGTGCGGGGAAGGAGGGATTGTCTGGGAATTGGGAACAGTGCAGTGGGGGGAATGTTGTGGCATTTGGGAACACTCAGGGTAAGAGGGAGTGTCAGGGCATTGGGAACAATGCAAGGGAAGGAATGTGGGAGCATTGGGAACGGGGACATTGTCGGGGCATTGGGAACAGTGCAGGGAGTGGAATATGGGGACATTGGGAACAGTGCAGTAGGATGGATTTTAGGGGCATAGGGAAACAGTGTGTAGGGTAGGGAGAGAGCAGGAGCATAGAGAGAGAGAGACCAGGGGCTCAGAGAGAGAGCAGGAGCACAGAGAGAGAGCAGGAGCACAGAGAGAAAAAGAGAGAGAGCAGGGGCAGAGAGACAGAGAGAGAGAAGGGCACAGACAGAGGACAGGAGCAGAAAGAGAGAGCAGGGGTACAGAGACAGAGAGAGAGCAGGAGCACAGAGAATGATCAGGAGCACAGAGAGAGAGAATGAACAGGAACACAGAGAGAGAGAGAGAATGAGCAGGAGCATAAAGAGAGAGAGAGAATGAGCAGGAGCACAGAGAGAGAGAGAAATGAACAGGAGCACAGAGAGAGAGAGAATGAACAGGAGCACAGAGAGAGAGAGAATGAGCAGGAGCACAGAGAGAGAGAATGAACAGGAGCACAGAGAGAGAGAGAATGAGCAGGAGCACAGAGAGAGAGAGAATGAACAGGAGCACAGAGAGAGAGAGAATGAGCAGGAGCACAGAGAGAGAGAATGAACAGGAGCACAGAGAGAGAGAGAGAATGACAGAGCACAGAGAGAGAGAATGAACAGGAGCACAGAGAGAGAGGCAGGGGCCCAGAGAGAAAGAGAGAGCAGGGGCATAGAGAGAGAGAGAGCAAGAGCACAGAGAGAGAGAGAGAGCAGGGGTACAGAGACAGAGAGAGAGCAGGAGCACAGAGACAGAGAGAGAGCAGGAGCACAGAGACAGAGAGAGAGGAGCACAGAGAGAGAGAGGGAGAGCAGGAGCACAGAAAGAGAGAGGAGCAGGGGCACAGAGAGAGAGAGAGCAGGGGACAGAGAAAGAAAAGAGCAGGGCACAGAGAGAGAGAGAGGCAGGGCACAGAGAAAGAGAGAGAGCAGGGGACAAGAGGAGAGAGCAGGGTACAGAGACAGAGAGAGAGCAGGAGCACAGAGACAGAGAGAGAGCAGGAGCACAGAGAGAGAGAGAGAGAGCAGGAGCACAGAAAGAGAGAGAGAGCAGGGGCACAGAGAGAGAGAGAGAGAGCAGGGGCACTGAGAAAGAGAGAGGGCAGGAGCACAGAGAGAGAGAGAGAGAGCAGGGGCACAGAGAGAGAGAGAGAGCAGGGGCACAGAGAGAGAGAGAGAGAGCAGGGACACAGAGAGAGAGAGAGGGCAGGAGCACAGAGAGAGAGCAAGAGCACAGAGAGAGAGAGAGAGAGGGCAGGGTCACAGAGAGAGAGAGAGAGAGCAGGAGCACAGAGAGAGGAGAGAGAGCAGGAGCACAGAGAGAAAAGAGGCAGGAGCACAGACAGAGAGAAGAGACAGGGGCACAGGAGAGAAAGAGAGAGCAGGAGCACACAGAAAGAGAGAAAGCAGGGCACAGAGAGAGAGAGAGAGGAGCACAGAGAGAGAGAGCAGGGCACAGAGAGAGAGAGGGCAGGAGCACAGACAGAGAGAGAGAGGAGAGCGGGCACAGAGAGAGAGAGGAGAGAGAAGGAGCACAGAGAGAGAGAGGCAGGAGCACAGACAAGAGAGAGAGGGAGAGAGCGGCACAGAGAGAGAGAGAGAGAGCAGGAGCACAGAGAAGAGCAGGAACAGAGAGAGAGAGAGAGAGAGGGAGCACAGAGAGAGAGAGAGAGAGAGAGGAGCAAGAGAGAGAGCAGGAGCATGAAGAGAGAGAGAGAGTGGGAGCACAGAGAGAGAGAGAAAGAGAGCAGGAGCACAGAGAGAGAGCAGGAGCGCAGAGAGAGAGAGAGAGAGAGCAGGAGCACAGAGAGAGAGAGAGAGAGAGAGAGCAGGGACACAGAGAGTGAGAGAGCAGGGGCACAGAGTGAGAGAGAAGGGGCACAGAGAGAGAGAGAAGGGGCACAGAGAGAGAGCACAGGCAGAAAGAGAGAGCAGGAGGACAGAGAGAGAGAGGAGCACAGAGAAAGAGAGAGAGAGAAGAAGCACAGACATGACAGCAGGAGCACAGAGTGGACAGCAGGAGCACAGAGACTCGAGCAAGAGTGCAGAGACAGAGAGCAGGGAGAGAAGGAAAGGAGCAGGAGCACAGAGAGGGAGTGGGGCAGCAGGGAGGGAATGTAGGGGATTGGGATCAGTGCAGAGGAAGAAAATGTGAAGGCATTGGGAACAGAGCAGGGAGAGGGAATGTGGGAGCATTGGGAACAGTGCAGGAGGAGGAAATGTCAGGGCATTGGAAATAGTGCAGGAAGCAAGGCAATGTGGAGATCGGGAACAATACAGGTGCGAGAATGTGAGAGCATTGGGAACAGTGCAAGGAGAAGGAATGCAGGGGGATTGGGAACAGTGCAGGGGGAGGGAATAAAGGGGCATTGGAAACTGTGCTTGGGGGGAAAACAATGTCTGGGCTTTAGCAGTAATGCAGAGGGAAGGGAATGAGGATGCATTGGGAAGAGTGCAGGTTGGGAATGTTGGGGCACTGAGAAAAGTGCAGGGAAGAGGGAATTTCAGTGCATTGGGATCAGTGCAGGGGGCAGGGAGTGTTGGGTCATTGGGAACCATGCAAGGGGTGGAATTTGGGAACATTGGGACAGTGCAGGAGGCAGGGAATGTTGGGTCATTGGGAACCATGCAAGGGGTGGAATTTGGGAACATTGTGACAGTGCAGGGGGCAGGGAATGTTGCGACATTAGAAGAGTACAGGGAGAGGGAATGGGAGGCATTGGGAACAGTGCAGGAGGAGGGAATGTCGGGGCATTGCAGGGAGAACTAGCAGACAAGGCACATTGGGATATTGAGCCAGAAGGACAGAGAGGGCAGAGTGGGAGTACGGTGGAGATGAGAAGCTGATAGCTGAGAATATCACTTGCTGGTTCACAAAGCACTGACCCAGTTTGTGTACTCTCCATGTGCAGAAAACCAATGAGAGCAACAGCTAGTAAATTAAATGAAATTAAATCACTATTACGTGGAAGTGATTTAAAATGCCTGATTTTTTACTTCAGAAAGTCATTACTAGCTTCCCAAAAGCCTTATTAAAATCCAGGAAAAACTGCTTACTTTTCCAGGGCATTGGAAATAGTGCAGGAAGCAAGGGAATGTGGAGATTGGGAACAATATAGATGCGAGAATGTGAGAGCTTTGGGAACAGTGCAAGGAGAAGGAAACTGTTTCCACTTAATACTTTCTCAAAATATTGAGCGTGTTAGTCAGAAAACAAGTTCTTCATCAAACTGTGTCTTTCTAAGAAATAATTTCACTTTCAGAATTTGTTTCCAACGATTTGCTTCAACCAAGTTAATCTAACTGTTCTGTGATGACACAGCCTGCGCACTTTTATAAACTACAACACAATGTCCCATTCAATGCAGGGGATGCCCCGAGAGGAATTGAGGAAGTGCACAGTGAGGAGATGGGGTGCGGGAGTGAGGTGAGGGGAGTGAGGGAAAGGGGTGAGGAGAGTCAGGGAATGGGGTGAAGGGAGTGAGAGGAGTGGGTGAGGGGGGGAGTGAAAGGGAATGGTTGGCAGAAGTGAGGGTCAGCGTGGGGGAGGGGGAGTGAGGGGACAGGGTAGGGGAGCGAGTGGATGGGTGAGGGGATAAGGGTCGGCATGGGGGGGAATGAGGGGACAAGGTGGGGAGTGATGAGATGGGGTGAGGGGACGGGGAAGAGTGAGGGGACTGGGTGGCGGAAGTGAGGAGGTGGGGTTGGGTGGAGTGAGGGGAGGGAGTGAGTGGAGGGGGTGGTGGGAATGAGGGAACAAGGTGGAGGGTAAAGAGGTGGGGGGAGTGAGGAGCCAGGGTAGATGGAGTGAGGGGGTGGACTGGGCAGATGATCTTCCTCAATACTCTGGCACTATGTTTAAAAATAAAGAATAAAAAATGAAATATCGCCTCGGCCCCATTCACATTCTCCAGTCCACATCCATGCCAATGTGCTCACCATCTGTATCCCAGTCTGTGTCCTTCCTCCCAAACCTCATGGCCCTTATAGTCCTTGTGCCAACTTACTACCAAATCATTCCAACCTGCCATCTGCCACCCATTGCCCTTATACCTACCAAGCCAATTTTTTTTCATTGTTGGTTTTGGGATGTGGGCGTTGCTGGTTAGGCTGGTCTTTGTTGCCATCACTAATTGCCCCTTGAGAAGATAGTGGTGCATTTCCTTCTTGAACTAAATGGCACCTGACCTTCCCCAAAAGTGTCCCAGGATCAGATCCAGAGATTGTCTTACCTCTGCAATACTGTCTTATCTCTCCAAAGGGTAGACATATATTTCTGTAATACTTCCAAAATTCTTCATTAGTTAAACTGTCTTGGGATCCCCTGAAGTTATCAAAGATTCCGGGGAATTGTAGACCGGTGAGTCTTACTTCTGTTGTGGGCAAAGTATTGGAGAGAATTATTAGGGATAGGATTTATAGTTATTTAGAGAGAAATGAATTGATTGGGGATAGTCAGCATGGTTTTGTGAAGGGTAGGTCGTGCCTTACTAACCTCATTGAGTTTTTTGAAAAAGTGACCAAAGAGGTGGATGGGGGTAAGGCAGTTGATGTGGTATATATGGACTTTAGTAAGGCGTTCGATAAGGTGGCCCATGGAAGGCTTCTGCAGAAAATGCAGATGTATGGGATAGAGGGTGATTTAGCTAATTGGATTAGGAATTGGCTAGCAGATAGAAGACAGAGGGTGGTGGTTGATGGGAGATATTCATCGTGGAGTTCGGTTACTAGTGGTGTACCTCAGGGATCTGTTTTGGGGCCCCTGCTGTTTGTAATTTTTATAAATGATCTGGATGAGGGTATTGAAGGATGGATTAGTAAATTTGCGGATGACACCAAAGTCGGAGGAGTGGTAGATAGTGAAGAGGGGTGTTATAGTTTGCAGAGAGACTTGGACAAGTTGCAGAGCTGGGCCGAGAGGTGGCAAATGGAGTTTAATGTGGAAAAGTGTGAGGTAATTCACTTTGGCAGGAATAACAAATGTGTAGAGTATAGGGCTAATGGTAGGACTCTTAATAGTGTTGATGAACAGAGGGATCTTGGTGTATATGTGCATAGATCCCTGAAAGTTGGCAATCAAGTCGATAAGGTTGTTAAGAAGGCATATGGAGTCTTAGCTTTTATTGGTAGGGGGATTGAATTTCGGAGCCGCAACGTCATGTTGCAACTGTACAAAACTCTAGTGCGGCCGCACTTGGAGTATTGTGTGCAGTTCTGGTCCCCACATTATAAGAAAGATGTGGAGGCATTGGAGAGGGTACAGAGGAGGTTTACCAGGATGTTGCCTGGTATGGAGGGCAGGTCTTATGAAGAGAGGCTGAGGGATTTGAGGTTGTTTTCGTTAGAAAGGAGGCGGCTAAGAGGAGACCTAATCGAAACATATAAGATGATTAGAGGTTTAGATAGGGTGGACAGTGATAGCCTTTTTCCTAGGATGGAGAAAACTAGCACGAGGGGACATAGCTTTAAATTAAGGGGTGGTAGTTATAGGACGGATATCAGAGGTAAGTTCTTTACCCAGAGGGTGGTTAGGGTATGGGATGCCCTGCCTGCGGCAGTTGTAGATGTGCCAGTTTGGTGGCGTTTAAGAGGTTAGTAGATAAGTTTATGGACGAAAAGGGAATGGTTTAGTTTGGAGGGTCATGGCATTTTCCTAATTGGTCAGTGCAACATCGAAGGCCGAAGGGCCTGTTCTGAGCTGTAATGTTCTATGTTCTACGTTCTAAGATTCGATGGAGATGCAAGCTCGCTATAGTCAAAGAACAAAGAAAATTACAGGACAGGAACACGTTCTTTGGCCTGCCAAGCCTGCACCAATCATGCTGCCCAACTTCCAGGGATTATTTCTCTCTATTCCCCATCCTATTCATGTATTTGCCCAAATGCCCCTTAAAACTCACTACTGTGTCTGCTTCCACTGCCGGCAACGAGTTCCAGGCACCCACCACCCTCTGTGTGAAAAGACTTGCCTCGTACATCTCCTTTAAACCT
The DNA here is from genome assembly GCA_024679065.1 of Sphyrna mokarran. Taxonomy (NCBI): domain Eukaryota; kingdom Metazoa; phylum Chordata; class Chondrichthyes; order Carcharhiniformes; family Carcharhinidae; genus Sphyrna; species Sphyrna mokarran. Next base: position 144,400,198 of record JAGIQG010000001.1, on the reverse strand, counting down.
TGCCTCTTGCACCTTAAACCTAATTCCCTTAGTATTGACTCTTCCATACTGGAAAAAAGCTTCTGGCTATCCACTCCGTCCTTGCCTCTCATAATCTTGTAGACTTCTATCAGCTCTCCCCTCAACTTCCATCATTCCAGTTACAATAAACCAAGTTTCTCTAACCTCTCCTCATAGCTAATGCCCTCCATGCCAGGCGCCATCCTGGTAAATCTTTTCTGTACCCTCTCCAAAGCCTCCACATCTTTTTGGTAATGTGGTGACCAGAATTGAACATTATATTCCCAGCGCGGCCTAACTAACGTTCTATAAAGCTGTAACATGACCTGCCAATTTTTAAACTCAGTGCCCTCGCCGATGAAGGCAAGCATGCTATATGCCTTCTTGACTAACTTCTCCACCTGCGTTGCTACTTTCTGTTCTTTCAGTTAGAAGGATGACTCTTGTTAGTTAGGCTTCTAACATACTGTAGCTTGTATTCCTGTGGTATTTTTCCTTATTACATTAGTCCTAACGCAATTTGGCCAACTAATTACTTCTAAAGCATAGCTTACGTGGTAACATATGAACATCTGGGAGTCTAATTGTGGGTGACCAGCACACCATGAATAGCAACATGCTATCAAATCAAACATTTTGAGTGGAATTCTATGCCCCTGTTGTGGTGGCCAGAGACTGGAAAATGTGACCAGCTGTTCAAACTTATCTTGACTTTGCTGGGACAATTGGATCCAGTGGGCAGATGGGGCTGTGCCTCTGTTTTAGCTATTAGCGAGGAATGTATGGTCCCAAAACATTTCATGGGATGGGGGGGGGGGATCATTCTTATGAGCATGAAAATGGGAGAAATTCAAGCCTTTTTTTTGGGCAATTTCAAAATCGAATCTTTCTTAACTCCATCAAAACAATGAGGCCAAACTGGTTTCTCACCAACAGAGGGAGTGGGAGGAAGCTAGACCCCTGGAAAGCTAGAAGATAGCAGTAGAGGGCACCATTGCACACGTGCAAATCTCCATGCTCTGTGAGTAAAGAAACCTATCGCTGGCTCTCCCAGCTATGTAAGAAGTCTGAAAATACCAGGTTTAAACCCAACCAATTTATTTGATAGTAAACTCACAAGCTTTTGACTCTCTGGCCTTCGTCAGGCGAATGAGGTGTTCTGGTCTCAAACAGCACACGTAACAGCACAGACTGTTTACAGATCACTGATTAGTTTACGAATCTTTACACCTAACCTGCTATTCAAGTCTTAAAATGGCTAACAATGTGAGTGGAAGGAGCACTGAGCACAGGTTAAAGAGATACACATCTCTTGTAGGTTAGGTGTAAGGATTCACATTCTAATCAGTAATCTATAAAGAATCTGTGCTGTTATGTGTGCTGTTTGAGACCAGAACACCTCATTCACCTGACGAAGGCCAGAGGATCGAAAGCTTGCGAGTTTACTATCAAATAAATCAGCTGGATTTAAACTTGCTGTTGTCAGACCTCTTACTGTGTGTACCCTAGTCCAACGCCAGCATCTCTACACCATGTCTCCCAGCTATAGCTGCCCTTCATGGCTGACCAACGCTACCGTCTAACTCCACAGCCGATCACTCACTCCCCACTTCCCCGGTGCAGATCAATCTCACCCCAGTGGCATTAATAACATTTAAGTATTACGATCAGCCTCATGCCCTATTCTGGCATGGGGCTGATCTTGCTGGATATCTAATGCCAGTAAGATCGTGAGAGGTGAGAAATCGGGCACAAAACTGATGTCTCGGCTCCCTCGCGATCTTACCGGCTCGCCTCGTCCATCAGCTGGCAGGTCGAGAGGGTAAGATCGCACCCAAGATATCATAACGGCAAGAAAACAGGCGAAATCTGTGTTGATCTTTGCGACATGCACTATCCTCTGACATTCAGTGCATGGAAAGAGCCTCCCTACAAAACACGGCAATAAGGAGTGCTTGACTCGCCTGAAGTTGCTGCAGCTATGCACGCTAAAAAAGGGGAGCTGCATTTAAGCTCTCCCACTGCATCCACGGCCAATCATGCCAGAAAAATGGCTGCACGCAGGCCAGCCCCATGATTAATGGAAGGAGAGCTGGAATGGCTGCTGGACACATCCCTCTGGCACCCTACATCACAGTCTTGCCTGGCGAGATATGGTGCCAATCTATGCCACCTACCCTCCACTTTTGTCTCGATATAGAGATGCCAGCGTTGGGTGGCATGGTAACACAGTGGTTACAACTGCTGCTTCACAACTCCAGGGTCCCGAGTTCAATTCCCAGCTTGGGTCACTGTCTGTGTGGAATTTGCACATTCTCCTTGTGTCTGCGTGAGTTTCCCCCAGTTTCCTCCCACAGTCCAAAGATGTGTGGGTTAGGTTGATTGGCCATGCTAAGAAATTGCCCCTTCGTGTCTAGGGATGCGTAAGTTAGAGGGATTAGTGGGTATAATATGTAGGGATAGGGGGGTAGGGCCTGGGTGGGATTGTGTTTGGTACAGACTTGATGGGCCAAAGGGCTTCTTTCTGCACCGTAGGATTCTATGTTAAACACAGCAAGAAGTCTCACAATACCAAGTTAAAGTCCAATCAATTTGGACTTGGTTGGACTCTAACCTGGTGTTGTGAAACTTCTTGCTGTGTTTACCCCCTTTTGTCTTCGCAGGAAAGCATGGTCCATAACAAAAGGGAGCAAGAGAAGACAGGCAGGGAATTCCTCATGTGCAACACCTGTCCACTCCAAGGAGTGAGTGATGGAGATCTCAGGGGAAACACCTGAGAGAACTGCAAACTCAGCCCCACAGAAGCAGGAACCCACAAAACCTTTCTCCATATAACCTTTCTCAATTTCCTGCTGTACTTGGTTGAAGTCAATAGGTTACACTTTAGCTTCATTTGAAGCAATATTTTAAAAGTGGCATCTTGGCCTTTTGGCTAAGATGCAAATGAGATCAAGCCTTGGACGAGAAGCTATGCCTACTCCAATCAGCTTGGATCATGTAGATCAAACCCAAGACAGGAGGTGAGAGCCCTATCTTGTCAGCTTGGATTGGGAATGTCTCAACTTGTTAGGACTCTGAATTGGATTTAATTTGATTGAATTGAATTGGAATGAAGTATATAAAAGAAATGTCTATTTTGCAGGAAATTAACCCAATGAAGCTGGGCCATCAGGAGTCAGCACTCTCCCTACACCACCTACTCCACCCCACCCCCCCACCCCACCCTGCCAGCACCCCAGGGAAAGCTCCAAGAGAAACACCGACCAAGTATTAACCTCACCCTCCATTAATGCAGAGACATAGAATTAGCAGACAGGCTTCAGGTCACTTTCTGGTGAGCACCACACAGCTGCTGGTGTACAACAGCTGGAGGTGGGAACGTCCGAGGAAGTGGACATCTGCCAGGTCTAAGGAGACAACTGATCTCCAGCCAGATATAAGTCCAACCCATTTATTTGATAGTAAACTCACGAGCTTTCGAGGTTTCCCTCTTTGTCAGGTGAATGAAGTGTTATGGGCTTAGACAGCACATATAACAGCACAGACTGTTTACAGATTACTGATTAGAATGTGAATCTTTACACCTAACCTGCTATTCAAGTCTTAAAGTGGCTAACAATCTGAGTGCAAAGAGCATTAAGCACAGGTTAAAAAGATGTGTATTGTCTCCAGACAGCACAGTAAGATTTTGCAAACCCAATCAAGTCATGGGGGTTACAGTTAGTGTGACATGAAGCCAAGATCCCCGTTGAGACCGTCCTCATGTGTGTGGAGCTTGGCTATCAGTCTCTGCTCAGCCAGGGAGAATAAGAATAAGAAGTTTTCTGTGGGAGATGGGTCATAGACAGAGAAGCTGTGGCTATGCAATAATCTTTAATTGTTATTATTTACAGTGCATACTATTCCTAATTACAGTGTGCACTTTCACCATGTCTTCCTGGTGACCCAATAACTTTTTAATCATATATCAGGCTGTTACTATGTCTAAGTGACTCTCCCCCCGCCGACTCCCAGGATGCCGTGTCGTGAAGGCTGCCTTGGAGAATGCCCGTGACCACTCTCTTCATCAGACCCCCGAACTCTTCATTCACCTGACGAAGAGGGGAACCTCGAAAACTTGTGAGTTTATTATCAAATAAATCGGTTAGACTGTAACCTGGTGTTGTCAGACTTCTTACTGTGTTTACCCCAGTCCAACGCCGGCAGATCCAGCCAAATGCCAGATCTTTTGGAATAGATTCTCCAGAAGCTGCTGGAAATGCAGAAGCAGAGCTGGAAACTGCAGAAGGGAATGTCTGCGACAATCCAGCAACTGCAAGGCAGTTTGGAGGAGTCCCTTGGTGTTCAGGCGCTGGAGGTAATGCCAGCATTGTGTGCCACCCAGGCCAACACTGCAACGGTGGCATCCACAGTAGAAAGCCTGGGTGAGGAGACAATCGCCATGGGTGACAGAATCCAAAGCATGGCCAAGTCACTGAGGACCGTGGCTGCGGACCTCGGGAGCATGGCCCAGTCTTAAAGGGCACTTGTTGTGGTACATGAGAGCTGGGCCCAGTCTCAGAGGGCACTTTCTGAGGGAATTCAGAGTTTGGTCCAGACTCAAAGAATAAAAGAACAAAGAATAATACAGCATGGGAAACAGGCCCTTCAACCCAATGATCCCGCGCCCCCATTTTAACATTATGAGTGCCCTCCTCTGCCTATGACCTTTGTCATAGACTCTGAGGACTATCGCTGACGGCTTGCACACTATTACGCAGACCCAATTGGGCCTTCAGGACTGGAAAACCAGATGATGCAAAGGCCTCTGGAGCTCACTCTAACTGCTCATCCATCCCATGAACGTATCCTAGGAGCCCACGGACAACCTGAGGGAGGAGGAAACCTGAAGCCAATCCCAGAGAGCCCTGTTGTTCCCAACCCTTTATAATCCTCCCTTCCTGACACTGAAAGGGAGGGGGAGGAACAGGGTGACACAGCTACATTCATGGCATCCAAAAGTCAGCCAGGCCCTCCGCCCCTCTCCCACATCCCAGGACCTCTAGGGAACACTTTCTAAAGGCATCGCTGACTTGGGGTGTGGAACCCAGCTGATCTCTGTGTGCATCCTGGGAGTCGAGGGTGGGGGAGTCACTTAGACGTAATAACAGGCTGATATATGATTAAAATGTTGTAGGGTCACTAGGAAGGCATGGTGAAGGTGCACACTGTAATTAGGAATAGAATGCACTGTAAATAATAACAGTTAAAGATTATTGCAAGCCACAGCTTCTCTGTCTATGAACTTCTTATTCTCAGTTGTATCCTTAGAGGAATGGGGGCATTGTACGGTGCAGGAGAGGCCCTTCAGCCCACCAAGTCTGCAAGGACTGAAGTTGCGTGAATCCCATTTCCCAGCACCCATGCCCGATCCTTTGATGCTGTGGCACTCTGAGCGCTCAGCCTAATAGGTTGTATGGGTCGTAAATGGTAAATCTTGCAGCAACAAGGGCCTCCCTCTTCCTGCTGACACAGTGAACCCTTGCTGGCCCTCCATCGTCTGAGCCCTCCTCGGCCTCATCCTCCACCTGCCCCTGGTCCTTTTCTTCTAGGATGTTACTCCACTGCTGCACCAGGTTGTGGAGCACACAGCAGATCACCATGAGGCGGGAGACCCTCAAGGAGCTGTACTGGAGGGCACCGCCAGAATGATTCAGGCAGCGAAACCGTATCCTGAGCAGGCCGATGCACTGTCTGATGATGGGACCAGGTGGCAGCGTGGGCCTCATTGTAACCGGTCTCTATCTTTATCCCAGGTCTTTGCACTGTCACCACCTCTCAAGGCAGTGTGTCCCAGACATTCGCCCCCTTTGCGTCCCCTCTAATTTTTTCCCCATGCACCTTAAACCTATGTCCCCTACTACTTGACATCCTATCCTAGGGAAGAACATCTGACTATTCACTCTGTCCGTGCCACTCACAACATTGTAAACTTCTATCAGGTCACCCCTCAATTTCTGTAATTCCAGTGAGAACAAATTGAGTTTATCCAACCTCTCTTCATAGTCAGTCCAGGCAACATCCTGGTAAACCTCTTCTGTACCCTGTCCAAAGCATCCACATCCTCCTAGTAATGTGGCAATCAGAATTGTACACAATATTCTAAATGAGGCCTAACTAAGGTTCCATATAGCAACAGCTTGACCTGCCAATTTTTATACTCAATGCCCCGACTGGTGAAGACAAACATATCGTATGCCTTCTTGACTATCTTATCCACCTGTTTTGCCACTTTCAGTGGTCAGGGAACATATATACCCAGATCTCCCTGCATGGCAATGCTCCTGAGGGTTCCACCTTTAACTCTTTAACTACTTTAATCCTTCTAAGGGTTTTCTGTCCCTCAGCCACAGAGCTGTCCCGCAGATTGATGGCAGATTAATCATAATGACATTAATGGGAATGGAAGTTAACTTCATATGCAATCCCTTGGTGGTCATTCATTGGTCAGGAGAAACGCGTGCAACACAAGCCTCCAGCCAGCAGTGACCCCCAGTCTGGGGACCCCCAAATTAGCATGGGTACTCCAAAACTCCTGCAGCCGTGCAAGTCCCCCCCAAACCAACTTGAACCATGGCAGTGGCTGAAACCTTCCCTCCATCCCATGCTACTGTGCTGAACTCACAAATAATATTGAAATCCATTCAAATTCATGCAAATAGCCTTCATGGCTACTTTTAGCATGAAGCAACTTGCGCAGTTTAAAGGAGTTGGGAAAATTGCAAACCCTTTTCTGAATCAGATCTTTAGCATCTTGGCGCTGTTTTACCAGCTCGTCAAGCTGATTGTCGGGCACAGAGTCACGGTAAGATCACACGTAACAAATCTGACATTGTAAAACATGCACATAAATTAATTCATCCTTTATTTAAATAAAAATGAATTTCAATATAGAACAAATAGAAATTACAGATTATTTCCACATACAGATATTTGTGTTCTCAAAAGTACCGAACACTTCCATGGCAAAACATAAATACATAGAAAATTAAACTGCTTTTTAAGACTTTATAAATATCAAGGAATATAAATAAAGTGCAACTTGAATAAATTACAACAAAAACCAAAATTACAATGCCAACAACGTTCCATGCCAACAGTACAAAGTTCATTTCTGGTGACTAAACACACTCTAAATTATTAATCTGGCAATTGGCGAAAGGTAATTTGATAACAGGATCAAAATTGTATTATCCAAATAGCCCAGCTATTCAACAGTACACCAAATCTCGTGGCGCAGATGAATGAAATCTCAGTGAGGATCTAAGCCCTGAATTCCAATGGGATTCATCACATTCTCTTGTCATGAACTTTGACAGTATATTAGCTGAATCCCTTGGAGAAATAGTTGGACATTTTCAAGAGTACTTCATGTCTTTACGAGATCTACGGATCTTGCATTGAAGACATCCATAGAAACGTTGTGACACATTCAATTCTTAAGTAATAAAATTATCAAATAAGTTAATAAATATATATTAACAAATAAGTCTTAATTGATGTAGGATAATATTATAGATTTCTATGTAAAAGATTAGCTCGGTGCATTGAGTGGTCTCTTTCATTCTGGGAGTGATTTGTAACAACGTTTCTTTACACACACAGTCACTCAGATTACAGATATGCAACACGTTCGAACATGATGGTTAAAGACAAGTGAATGCCTGAGTTAGTACAGATCTCATTGTGGTTAGATGTCACCCTCTTAACAGTCAAACAGCTTCTCTCAGGACTCAGTCTTCTCAGCACTATAAAAGAATACAGAACAAATAAATATTACTGTCAATCTTGCAGGAATATATCTCAAAAGTATTCAGGAAATTCACAAACTAATATCTTGTTTCAAACACAATTCTCCCAGAACATAAGAAACAGTGGCACAGCGGTTAGCACTACTGCCTCACAGCGCCAGGGACCTGGGTTCGATTCCCAGAGTGGACCACTGTCTGTAAAGAGTCTGCACATTCTCCCCATGTCTGTGTAGGGCTCCTCTGGGTGCTCAGATTTCCTCCCACAGTCCAAAGATGTATAGGTTAGGTGGATTGGCCATGCTAAATTACCCCTGTCAGTGTCAGGGTGATTAGCAAGGTAAATTCATGGGATGGTTGTCAGTGCCAAATGGTCTATTTCTACACCATAGGGATTCTATGATTGCATCAATTCTGTTATTCAATACGATTGTGATTTATCTGTAACTATAACCACACCTTAACCATCTCCTGTTATATTCTTGTCTGGCATTAAATGATCAATTGTAGATTTAAACATGAACGATCTAGTATCAATTGCTTTTTGGGGAAGAGGATACCACTTTTTGTGCAAATAAATCTTTCCTAATTTCTCCCCTGGATTGGTTTGCCTCTGATTTTAGATTTCTCCACAACAAGAAAAATAATTCCTACAATTCCCCTTTTTTAGATTTCTCCACAACAAGAAAAATAATTCCTACAATTCCCCTTTTTTAGATTTCTCCACAACAAGAAAAGTAATTCCTACAATTCCTTCCAAGATCCAAAAATCCTCAATCAAATAATCCTTGACCTTCTGTATCTCAGAGAATACAAGCCCCCTGACGTAAATTATCCAATCCTGCCTTCCACAGGAATTGTCATTGGTGCCACAAAAAATTTGGCAGGCCATAACAGGTCTGTTGATTTTAGTGGAGGGGAAGGTGGGATTTCCAGTCTCTGGGCAGGTGGAACCAGGGAATCACGTGACTTTCTGTTATCAAATCCTTGGAGCTGAGGTTCCATGATATCATGGACAAAATGTTGACCAGTGTGTCATTGTTTGACAAAACATCTCTCCTGTCCTAGTCTTCGAGTGAGAGCAGCAAAACGCATTTACAACAGCTGCTAATTGCTTAGGTTTATATCTGTTTCAGATCAAGCAAATAAGGTGTAACAAAACACTTTGCTAACTTTAACATTACTTAGCACTAAATCAATTCCCTGCTGTCAATTGCCTAAAGGGGAAGGTGCGTGAGGGTGTGGATCAGGGGTGGTAATTCATACCACAGTAGGTAAGCAGCTGGAGTTACAGTGGAAATACATTGTTTTTTTCAGGTGTGAGTGAAATACCCGGTCTCACTGGGGATCAGGGTTATGTTTTTCTCCTTCAGTGCTATGCAGTTCGAACTAATTTACCAGTCTGTCCAATGAATATAGATAACCATGCTTATTTGTGCATTTCTGATTGTATAGCTCCATGGTTAGCTACAATTGTATCAATAGCTTCTTATCTCAATGAGATGGATTTGTACCCTTACCACATGGACAGTATTGGGTGGAGTGATCACTTGCTCTATATAGAATCTACCTGATCTTCATTTCCCAACATCAGCTGAATTCTTTAATCAGTGGTTGATCTGCCATTCTCAATTGCTGCCCAGACAATGAAAATTAAAATCTACCTTACATATTTGGGTCTTTGTTCTCATTACATTCCTTGCTACCTTTAAGAGAACCCAGATGCATTGTTTTAGTGCAAGCTGGCATCTGAAACTTACTTTTTGATCATCATGTCAATGACCTTCTTCACCCAGGCAGCTTCAGGATTCAGACAGACTGGAGTACCATTCTTAAGGGTTGCACTGAAAGAAGTGAAATATAACAATTATTTAGAGTTCTGCCATTTACCTTTAATAAAAAGATGAATAATATTCAGAAAGCAATGTGTATTATTCACATATATTTATCCAGAATCAGTTATTAAAACTTACATGATTTCAACATTTGAACAGTGTGGACCACTTGGAAAGATTTCAATGTTCTCCATGCGTCTTGGGTGGATGAATTTGGAATTTGTTTTAATGCATTGGCAGCGCAAGCTCACTCCTGCGTGTCAGAGAGATGCGGATGTGGAAAGAACAAATTATCAGAAGTTAGTATTTGTGGGTCAGTCACTGCCCTATTTCTTGTCCACCATGCAGGTCAGAAAAGCTGCTAATTAACTTATCTAGGGCATATTCACCCACAGGGTTTCAGAACAGCATTATCTCAACACATTGGTGGTGGTGGGAGGGCAAGATTTACTGCCTATTGTCAATTTCTGTAGTGGGCTAGAGATAATACCTGTCTAGAGATAATACCACTGGACTATTGTCTCCCATTATGTATATATATATATTTAATAAATGTAAATTAAAATGTAAATGTGTTGCAATATATTATTTACAAGTTAAAGCTATAGATTGCATATAAACACATTGTAACAGCATGGCAACTCAAATTCTATTATTTACATAAATATTTTTCAATAAAATTCTGAGTTCTGTATAAATGCTTCGTAACTATCAAGTCAGGTCATTCCTTACCTTGGGTGGAAGCCAAATAAAATACGAAGAGTGCCAAGACACTGAGAATAACTTTGCTGTTCATTGTCTTTTGTTTGTATGGTGGTCACAGTATTCTCCTGGTTGTTCTACTCTGCTGCTGAAGCTCGTATCTAACTCCTCGTTGTTCTGTTTCTCCATTTATAGCCAGAATGTCATTACACAATGTTATGTGATGATGTAAGCAGGAATTTCCCAGGAAGTTATGAACAAGTCATGCATGAAAATAATGTTATCTTTTTTTAAAAAAAAGCTTTAAATCAATAATTTAAAAGTTATTCACAGAAAAAAATCTATTTATTCCAGGACTTTTGTAAAACTGCTTTCATGTTAGTCCTGATTGGCTGAAATAGCTGTGAATTAGTATAGAATCTTGATAAAAATTATGACAGGACTGGCTATGTTATTTAAATATTAATTTTTTTAAAGTTACGTGTATTTATTATTGCCACAAGTAGGCTTACATTAACGCTGCAGTGAAGTTACTATGAAAACCTCCAGTTGCCACACTCTCGCACCTGTTTGGGTACACTGAGGGAAAATTTAGCATATCCTATGCAACTAACTAGCATCTCTTTCAGACTGAGAGGAAACCAGAGTACCTGGAGGAAACCCACGCTGATATGGGGAGAACATACTTACTCCACACGCAGAGTCACCAAGGCTAGAATTGAATCCGGGTCTCTGGCACTGTGAGGCAGCAGTGCTAACCATTGTGCCACCCCGGTAATATTAATGTTATAATCTAATGAAGTTATATTTAAAGCAAATTAATTCAGATTTAATTGCTATGAAATAAAGTTACCTGTTTCAGCCTAAATAGTGTCATCAGATCCAATGCAGTGCGAGCACTGGTATCTGGTGCTGTACGTACACTGAGGTATTTCTATCTATGAAATCAGTAATATAAGCTGGAAATGTTCATAAGTTATCCCTTCTTCCAATGGTTAACATAGGTTAATGCAGTATAAATCTCCACTAAAATAATGGACCCAATGCTAGATTTTTCTGGCAGGGCCATTAGTGATAGGCTGGAAAGCAAGTAGATGGTGCAGAAAGGTTTTGGGAGTGGTGTGCCAACATATCCCTGCCACCATTCCATTTTCCAATTGCGCGAAAAGTGGCCAGCAAGCCGCTTACAAGTAGCCTAACTGAGCTACTTAAGTGGTCAATTAAGAAATTTACCTGCTTTTGCTGGCATTTTGTTAATGGCAGGGGATGCAACTCCGCGTGGGGAGACCACCAAGGTAAACCCTGACGACTTCCCAATAGATACCAGAGGTAGGTGCCCGCCATATCCCTCAGGGGCCCCCTGTTTGTAGAAATGTCCGTCCTCACTGCCACCCCCTGTGACTCCCAGCACTAGGTCCACTTAGGCAAGACCAGATTCTACTTCCTTCAGTTGGAGGGTGAGTTGCCCTTAAGATGGCCAAATTCTCCAACTGCAGCTTCAGCATAGGCCGCTGCGAACAGTGGCTCTATCAAGCTGTGAGCAATCTGATTGGGGATGGCAACTTTCAGGGTGGTTCATCCTCCTCCATTGAAAGAAAAAATACTCCATGGGATGAGGGCATTGCTGGCAAAGTCCCTTGTTGCCCATCTGTAATTGCCCTTGAACTGAGTAATCTTCAGAGGGCAGTTAAGAGTCTGCCTATAGCTGTGGGTCTGGAGTCACATGTAGGTCAGACAAGGTAAAGATAACACATTTCCTTCCCTGAAGGACGTTGGTGAACCGAATGGGTTTCATGGTCACCATTATTGAGACTAGGGCTGGAAACTTACCACCGTTCACGTCGGTGGGGTTTTCCCATCCTGCTGCAGTGAAAGGAAATTTGGCTGTCCACCAAATCCTCTGACTTCACTGCAGCAGGAGAGTGGCATGAACAGCTGGTAAGATTGCACCTGAGGTTTCTAACATGCCAACTGTCATGAACACATATCCCCAGGTCTTAGACCTGGGGCTCTGGATTACTGGTTCAGTGATGTTATCACTTCGCCACTATCTCTCCAATAGGATGGCAATTCTCCACTTCCCCTCTTCAGTTTTTGGCTCTGGTAGTGGGACTGTGCCATCTCTACATATTCCATCCTAACAATGTAGCTTAAGTATGTTGAGCACTCATTTTGTCTCCTTAAGAGATTTGTGTCATGCAAGAGAACTTTAGTTTGACGTCAGTGGTAGGGAAGCTGTTGGAGGGGATTCTTAGAGATAGGATGTATAGGCACTTAGAGCGTTGCGATCTGATTAGAGATACGCGGCATGAATTTGTTAAGGGGAGGTCGTGCCTTACAAATCTGGTAGAATTTTTTGAGGAGGTGACGAAAATGGTGGACGAAGGGCGAGCCGTTGATGTCGTCGATATGAATTTTGGTAAGGCGTTTGACAAAGTCCCTCAAGGGAGGTTAGTTGAGAAGGTCAAGGCTCATAGGGTACAAGGACAGGTAGCTAGATGGATAAGTAACTGGCTTAGTAATAGGAGACAGAGAGGAATAGTGGAAGGGTGTTTTTCTAGCTGGAGGTCGGTCAAAAGTGGTGTGCCGCAGGCATCAGTACTGGGACCTCTTCTATTTGTAATATATATAAATGACTTGGAAGAGGGAATATGTGGAGTGATCAGCAAGTTTGCAGACGATACAAAGATTGCTGGACTTGCGGATAGCGAGGAGCATCGTCAGGCGATACAACAGGACATAGATAGGCTGGTAGCTTGGGCAGATAGATGGCAGATGGAATTCAATCCTGATAAATGTGAGGTGATGCACTTTGGAAGAAAAAATGTAGCGGGGAGGTATATGATAAAGGGTAGACCTATTAAGAGTATAGAAACGCAGAGGGACCTGGGGGTGCAGGTGAACAAGTCTCTGAAGGTGGCAGAGCAAATAGAGAAGGTTATGAAGAAAGCATATAGTATGTTAGCCTTTATAGGAAGGGGTGTAGAGTACAAGAGCTGGCCTTTAATGTTGCAGCTGTATAAAACGTTGGTTAGACCTCATTTGGAATACTGCATCCAGTTCTGGTTGCCTTACTACCAGAAAGACGTGGAGACTCTGGAGAGAGTGCAGAGGAGGTTTACCAGGATGCTGCCTGGTATGGAAGGTCAGAGTTACGAGGAGAGATTAGGCAAATTGGGACTGTTTTCCTTAGAAAGACGTAGACTTAGAGGAGATCTAATAGAGGTATACAAGATTATGAGGGGTGTAGATAGAGTAAACAGGGTTAAGCTTTTTCCTAGGATGGACTTGAATAGCACGAGGGGTCACGGGCTTAGGGTGAGGGGGTAAGGTATAATTTAGATGCTAGAGGGAGTTTTTTCACTCAGAGGGTGGTGGGGGTATGGAATGCGCTGCCAAGTAAAGTGGTGGAGGCAGGTACTCTGGAGTTATTTAAGAAATACTGAGATGGGCACATGAACAGAATGGGAATGGAGGGATATAGAAAACTGATTTAAAATAGGAAACATGATCCTTGGGAGTCCCTGGGAAGAGTGTAAATAGATGATGATATTGATGTACTTGTTTTTATCCTACAGGTGCTTTGGTCCACCTTGATGTCTAACAAGGGGCATACGTGCGATGGGTCGTGAGAGGGCTGCTCTTGGATTTTTTTTTACGAGAGTATCCTAGTGCTTCACGCTTGACCTGGATCATTTGATGGGCAACACGACAACTCAGTGACTATTGCTGTGCTGTGCAGATACATGGATTTGGGCCTGTGTCTGTGGGAGTTTGCACATTCTCCCCGTGCTTGCGTGGGTTTTCTCCGGGTGCTCCGGTTTCCTCCCACATCCCAAAGATGTGCTCTTAGACTAATTGGCAAAACAAATTCTCCCTAAATTGTCTCAAATTTGGTTTTTAATCCATAGATCTATAAACATAGACAGGGATCACGAGTAGAGGTAGGAACATCGGGGTGGCGGCGTGGGCTTGTTGGACTGAAGGGCCTGTTTCCCGTGCTGTTTTGTTCTTTGATCTTTGTTCTTTGTAATACACATAGGGAATAGTCGTGTCCTGCCTGCCCTTTAGATCTTTTTCATATCTTAAATTTAGTGGAAGAAATTGCTGATCAAACCAAGGAGTTGAGAATGATCTAAGCTGAGAACATCAAAAAGTACTACATGGGAAGATATAAATTAAAGATGAGTTCTGAATTTATTGCTTACATTATTTACACGAAGGAAAAGCAATTACTTCATGCTTTAAAAATTATAGTGTTTACTGATGACAATACAGGAATGTGATGAAAATTCTAAATGTATTTTATAAACATATCATTATATAACCAAAACTGTTTTGCGGCATTTCTTGAATGTTGGCCTCTCAATGTAGGGTAAAAGTTCAATGATGTTGAAGGAAATGATTCAACTGTGGCAATGTGTCATATCATTAACAAAGGACTGATCACAACAAATGTCATCAAATTGTTAAACATTTCAATATCGTTGTTCATTACGCAAGTCTGAAATTTCCCCAGAGTTTTTTACGGAGCAATTGGATACGTGCCATTGTGCCAACAATTAGTGAGGACACTCGCGCATAGCTGATTTCTGACACTCGAATCTCTGCAATCTTTTTCAGCTCTTCAGTGATATATGTGCCGAAGCCTTTACTCTGCTAACTCATGAACAAAATTGTGCAGGCATGCAAATAATCAGCTCTTGCAGGTTTCCTGCTTTTACACTAGTAATGTGCTGCATAGATTAATGTTCACAAATCTACACACTGCATGACCCAAATCACCTGACAGCAGTCTGACTGAGGAGTTGCAGGCTTTGAGAAGCACCCAGGATTTTAGTATTTTTTGCAGTTTGATTATGTTTTTGTTTGTGGATACGAAGAATATTCACAGAATCACTACAGCTGATTCAGCCCATTAAGCCTGCACTGACAACGATCCCATCCAGGCTCTATCCCTGTAACCTTATGTATTTACCCGAATAATCCCCTGATATTAAAAAGCAATTTAATATGGCCCATGAGCGAAAGCAAGATACAATCCAAAACCTGTTCTATTTCAAAGTAAGTAAAAATGTAGAAAAACATCCTTGGCAAATTTTGTTGACTTCAACTTAGAATTCCTACAGTGCAGAAGGAGGCCATTTGGCCCATTGAATATGCATCAACTCTCTGACAGAGTATCTTCCCCAGGCCCTGTCCCTTACCCCGCAGATTCACCATGATCAATCCTGCACATCTCTGCACTGTGAGATGATACTGGAGCACCTAGAGGAAATCCATACAGACAATGTGTAAACTCCACATTGCCATGGTGGTCACCTTGCAAAATTGTGTAGATTCTGGAACAGTGCCTGCAGATCAGCAGGTAGAAAATGTAACCCCATTATTTAAGAAAGGAGGGAGGGGGAAAATGTAAGAGGCATCCTAGAATCCATTATAAATGACATGGTAACTGGAGACTGGTAGGATTGGACAGAGTAAACATGGATTTATGAAAGGGAAATCATGTTTGATATACCTTTTATAAATATGTAACCAGTAAAATAGATAAGTGAGAAGCAGTGAATATGGTGTATCTAGATTTTCAGAACACTTTAAATAAGATCTCTCACAGGAGGTTAGATAGCAAAATTAGAGCTCATGAGATTGGGGGTAATAGCTTGGCAAGGATTGAGGATTGGTTGATGGAGTGGAGTAATGGACAGGTAATTCTCAGGTTGGCAGATTGTCACTAGTGCAATGATCAATGATTGGATCCCAGTTCTTGGGCCCCTGTGATTCACAACCTATGTTAATGATTGAATGCAGGGTCTAAATGTAATATTTTCATGTCTACTAATGATAGAACTTTCTTCCCTTGGTTATGATGGAAAGTCACAGACTCTTTCACAGATGCTGCCTGAACAGCATCTTTGATCTTTGTTCTTAACAGCCAGCATTTTCTATTTTTACTTTTTCAATTACATGTTTAGTTCGTTCAGCAACATTCTTACAGACATCTTCTGACTTGCCAAGAAAGTAAAGCATTCCAATGTGAACTGTCCCTAACTGTGGTCTAAAGATTGGTTAACCTTTCAACTGTTATTAAACATGACTGTACACTAAACAATCTTATCCCATTGATGAAAGAATTTGTTTTATAATTAAAATATTAGCACTATTATTAAACACTCTTTTTCTTCAAAAATGATTTTAATGGATCTCTTTAATCAACTTGTAGGCTATGTTAGCTTGATTTTTTATAATTATTTGGTTGATTTGATTTTGTGTTCCACTCATTGTTCGAATTGTTTACACAATGGGAAGAATTTTAACATTTCGTTATGCTGGGAGCAGAATCTCTAGGAATCAGAAACCTCAAATGTCTGCTTTTCCTTTCGCATTCTGGAGATCTAGCTGCCCCATTTTGCGTCTTTAGCTGCTGAGATGTTTCCCGTTTAGAGATCATCCTGATTGGTATCCTCAACATCCAGGGATCACTTTGGAGGAGGTGACAGGACCTGGTAAGTGTGATCCCCATAACAACCGGTGGGGAAGATCTGATATAAAGCGAGTCCAATCCCCAGCCTTGGGGAAGGGGGTGTTCAATCCCAGGAGGAGCCAGATCTCTGACTTGATGTGAAGGAGTACATTCTCATTGCTAGTGTGCATTCTGGAGAGTAATCCACTCCTAAAGAAAGTGGAGATAATTCAGTTCCAAGACAAGGTGGGGGAGGGCAACCGTCAACCTGGAACGGGCTACATCTTCACAATGTTGGCATGAGTTATCGGGGTGGAGGTACTTATTATGGAAAATTGGAATCTGTTGGAGGAGAGCATCCGAAAAGGCACAGAGTGTATCAACCAGTAGATTTTCACAGTAACTTCATTGTAGTGCTAATGTAAGCCTACTTGTGACATTAATAAATAAACTTTAAACTTTAGTTTGGAACTACCACAACGAGTGCCTTGAAAACACATGGCTTCTCCCCAGTTTTGTTGCTGCTGGAACTAAACCTATCAAGCAAGTTAAATCTATTTTATTTATTGGTACAATGAAGTTATTATGAAAATCTCCTAGTTACCACTCTGGCACTGTTCAGGAACACTGAGGGAGAATTTAAAATGGCCAATGCACCTAACCAGCATGGCTTTCAGACTGAGGGAGGAAACCGGAGCACCTGGAGAAAACTCACACGTGGGGCATGCAGACATGGGGAGGGCGTGCAGACTCTGCACAGACAGTCACACAAACCGAGAATTGAACCTAGGTCTCTGGCGCTGTGAGGTGTCAGAGCTAACCACTGTGCTACCATGCTGAAGTTTACAGTCTCATTAATATATTTAAAATATAAATCTTTCTCCTTGGAGTAGATTGTTTGCCCACTTCTTGTCTCATGTGATTAAAACTTGGAGGTTGGTGGATTGAAGCTGGCTTCTGGGAATATTTCCACTTTGTCTCTGTACACAGGCACCGAATCAGTTCAAATTACTCATGTCGAAACTTCCCACAATGAGTCACTGTTGGAACCATCTCCAGTCACTTCCTCTAGAATCAAGATTACAGTTCGATTGTCACTGGATATCCACTCATGTGAGTTATACGTGAGGTGTTTCATTGTACTTCGCCAGTTTATGATGTGTCATGATCCTGTGGTTTAATTTATATCAAGTTTAAAACTGATAGCTTCATGGACAATACACCGTGAACAGGCATGTCTGTGAAGCTGCATGTTTTGACTCAACAGTAACTGTTCTGATAAGCGTGTTTATTGTTGTAATGCCTGGATTCCTCTGTAATAATCTTGATCACGATTTCCTCTTTCGTAGCAATCAATTAGTGAAAAAGGTATTTGGTACATCTAATAATGCTTAATGAAGTTTTCTTTGTACAGAGGAGTGAGGAAATGATTTGCGACATGTTTAGACAAACTGGTGTGAATTATGCTGCCCTATTAGTGAAGATATAAACACGTGCACAGGAAATACACAGAGCTCTATGTATAAGGGAAGCAAGCCTCGACAATGTATCTGGGTCTCATTAATGACATGCTAATGGTTAAATTGTGTGACAAGCTGATTTTGTTGGCAAAACAAGGCTGGCATGATCTCTCCCACTGCCAATCACCCAGAAGAGTTTGCCTTCCCCTGGCAGAATTCCCTCCCTCACAACACTAGATTAAAGTCCAACAGGTTTATTTGGTAGCAAAAGCACTAGCTTTCAGAGCACTGCCCCTTTGTCAGGTGAGTGGGAGTTCTATTCACAAACAGGGCATATAAAGACACAAACTCAATTTACAAAATAATGATTGGAATGCGAGTCTTTACAGCTAATCAAATGTTAAAGGTACAGATAATGTGAGCGGGGAGAGTGTTAAGCACAGATTAAAGAGGCAAGACAGTTAGTGAGATTTCGCAAGTCCAGACAAGCCATGGGGGTTACAGATATTGTGACATGAACCCAAGATTCCACTTGATCAGTTTGGGAGCACTGAACACAGCCAGTTCTTGAAGCAGTGTGGATGTATTCAGAGTCAGAATCTGTAACAGATGCAGAACGTTACAAAGCAACTTCACACTTCTCCATTGCCTCTCTCAAGATCATGCCATGGACTTTAGAGCTCACAGGGAGATTCTGTCTCTTGCTGACATGAAGAAGCCTGCAGTAGAAAACTAGAAGTTCCACCCTCACTGTGGAGGTCAGCAGAAGGAGTTTCTGTCTCTTCTCCCCATTTTACTGCTGCATCTCTGGGCTTCCACGCAGGGAAATAAACTACTATTCCCAGAATCAGCAGGAACATTCCCAAGGCTGCAGTCAAGTAAAGTCAGTGATAGGATCCTTGCCAGCAGCATCAACCCAGGATCTGGAATCAATTGAATTTGTTTAATAACAGCAGCAATGTTCATTATATCTCCTTATCGCTGCTGCTTTTGCAACACCTCCATACTACCAATAAAAGCTAAGACTCCGTATGCCTTCTTAACAACCTTATCGACTTGATTGCCAACTTTCAAGGATCTATGCACATATACACCAAGATCCCTCTGTTCATCAACACTTTTAAGAGTCCTACCATTAGTCATTGAGTTTTTTGAAAAAGTGACCAAAGAGGTGGATGGGGGTAAGGCAATTGATGTGGTATATACGGACTTTAGTAAGGCGTTCGATAAGGTGGCACATGGAAGGCTTCTGCAGAAAATGCAGATGTATGGGATTGAGGGTGATTTAGCTAATTGGATTAGGAATTGGCTAGCAGATAGAAGACAGAGGGGGGTGGTTGATGGGAGATATTCATCGTGGAGTTCGGTGACGAGTGGTGTGCCTCAGGGGTCTGTTTTGGGGCCCCTGCTGTTTGTAATTTTTATAAATGATCTGGATGATGGTATTGAAGGATGGATTAGTAAATTTGCAGATGACACTAAAGTCGGTGGAGTGGTAGATAGTGAAGAGGGGTGTTATAGTTTGCAGAGAGACTTGGACAAGTTGCAGAGCTGGCCCGAGAGGTGGCAAATGGAGTTTAATGTGGAAAAGTGTGAGGTAATTCACTTTGGCAGGAATAACAAATGTGTAGAGTATAGGGCTAATGGTAGGACTTTTAATAGTGTTGAAGAACAGAGGGATGTTGGTGTATATGTGCATAGATCCCTGAAAGTTGGCAATCAAGTCGATAAGCTTGTTAAGAAGGCATACGGAGTCTTAGCTTTTATTGGTAGGGGGATTGAATTTTGGAGCCGCAACATCATATTGCAACTGTACAAAACTCTAGTGCGGCTGCACTTGGAGTATTGTGTTCAGTTCTGGTCCCCACATTATAAGAAAGATGTGGAGGTATTGGAGAGGGTGCAGAGGAGGTTTATCAGGATGTTGCCTGGTATGGAGGGCAGGTCTTATGAAGAGAGGTTGAGGGATTTGAGGCTGTTTTCGTTAGAAAGAAGGCGGCTAAGAGGAGACCTTATTGAAACATATAAGATGATTAGAGGTTTAGATAGGATGGACAGTGTTAGCCTTTTTCTTAGGATGGAGAAAGCTAGCACGAGGGGACATAGCTTTAAATTAAGGGGTGGTAGTTATAGGACGGATGTCAGAGGTAGGTTCTTTACCCAGAGGGTGGTAAGGGCATGGAATGCCCTGCCTGCTGCAGTTGTAGATGCGCCAAAATTGGTGGCATTTAAGAGGTTAGTAGATAAGTTTATGGACGAAAAGGGAATGGTTTAGGTTAGAGGGTCACTGCTTTTTCCTAATTGGTCGGCGCAACATCGAAGGCCGAAGGGCCTGTTCTGCGCTGTAATGTTCTATGTTCTATACTGGAAAGTCCTTTGTCAGCCATATAGGCAAGGTGGTGTAAAAAACATCTTTCTATACCATCAGCTTTTGAGGTGAAAGGGATCTCAGCTACCAGCTGGGGAGGAGGTGACAGCCCCTTCATTTGGGGAAAGCCAATTCTGCCCAAGCACTGACAGACCAGCAATGGGCCTTCCCCTGGGATCAAGAACCCTGTGGTGCAAATCCCACTAGCTGAAAGAGGCCAGTGAACTGGAGATTGGCAGCTTTATTTAATGATATGTCCACAAGGGAAGCAATGGGTGCTGATGGTATGACAGACAACTGAAGTCTCAGATTGTCATTGGATCCTAGGGTGTGTAATAGTTGGAGGAAGTCGTGGGGGAGGGGTTGCCATGGAGGGAGTTGGCAGCTAGGGCAGGTTAGTGGTTCTCTCCAGCACCCCCTCTTCCCAATACTAGGACCCTCGGTCAGACACTGAATGCCTTTGAACAAAGATGGCACCCCTTCTCCCAACCTCATTTCCTGGGAGCTAGCAATCTATCCTGATAGAGCCTTGGTAGTTTATGAGGCAAGGATTGGGACATAAGAGAGAACTCCATTCAAGGCAAGTAGAACATAAAAAGTAGCCCCATGCAAAAGAAGTAGAGGCCATTAACAAGCAACAAGAACAAAGTTTATGTGTTTCTCAATTCTAGATTTGTGATCTGGAACATGAAGCTGTTTGCACATCAGTTTTGTACATCACTGGTGTTGTATCATTGCTCCTGCTCATGAAACGCCATTAAAATAAAAGATTAGAAACAGGGACACACTCAGACATTGAAAGATGTTATAGCCGTGATTCTCCCATCTCAACCCACAACTTTTCTGGCGGGTCGGAATGGAACCCTTGTTCCAGGATTTGTGGATGCACCTGGGAATGCATACACATAGAACATAGAACACTACAGCACAAACAGGCCTTTCAGCCCACAAGTTGTGCTGATCATATCAGTACCTATCAAGCCATAGAACTATCTATAACTCCCAATCCCATTAAATCCCATGTACTCATCCAGAAGTCTCTTAAAAAACCCCAGCGAGTTTGCCTCTACGACCACTGACAGTAACCAATTCCATTCACTCACTGCCCTCTGAGTGAAAAACTTACCTCTAACATCTCCTCTGTACTTGCCCCCCAGCACCTTAAACCTGTGTCCTCTCGTAGCGACCATTTCAGCCCGGGGAAATAGCCTCCGAGAATCCACTCTATCTATCCCTCTCAACACCTTATAAACCTCTATCAGGTCACATCTTAATCTTCGTCTCTGCAGGGAGAAGAGACCTAGCTCTCTCAACCTATCTTCATAAGGCATGCCTCCCAATCCAGGCAACATCCTTGTAAATCTCCTCTGCACCCTCTCAATAGCTTCCACATCCTTCCTATAGTGAGGCAACCAGAACTGCGCACAGTACTCCAAGTGGGCCAGAGTCAGCAAACAGTCATTGGTCAAACCAGACTGGAAACCGATGGAAAGGCAGGTAAGTAACTTGAATCTGTCTTTAATATGTTTCAAACGTCTTTTACATTTCATTATCGAGAACTTACTAGTCCCACCCCACCAGGAATACTTCATTCTGGGGGTGGGGGATGGCTTAGAGTAATTCCCCATGTTCAGGGAACTAACGGGAGACACCGTCGGAATG
This sequence comes from Sphyrna mokarran, assembly GCA_024679065.1. Classification (NCBI taxonomy): domain Eukaryota; kingdom Metazoa; phylum Chordata; class Chondrichthyes; order Carcharhiniformes; family Carcharhinidae; genus Sphyrna; species Sphyrna mokarran. Next base: position 144,377,921 of record JAGIQG010000001.1, on the reverse strand, counting down.
AAGAGGGGACAATCTGGTACTGCCCAAAAGGCAAAGTGCCCATGTCCAAGAGGCACCTTGGCACTACCTACCTGGTATCGGACAATGTCAAGGGGGCACGGCCTATTGTGGGTGGGGCCTAGGGATGAAGAGTGGGGGCGGGAAGCCCCACTGCCACTCTGCGTGGTGATTAGTCTGGGATGGAGGGAAGGCAGCAATTAGGACAGGCTGGGAAGATGGTCCACCAAGACGGCCTGCCTCCCATGGCTGTCTCTGACCCCAGGGAGGGTCTGTCAGGGTGAAGGGCTGGACATCAGGGTGCTCAGGGGCAGGGAGTCAGGGCTGGCCCGGAATTATTGTGGAGGTCACTTTTGGGCCAATAGTGGGGGGGGTGCCGGAGTAGTTCTGGCTAGTAAACGGCGGGTCTGACAGATCAGGGCCACTGGGTATGTACATGGTTCCAGAACTGTCAGACCCCAGTGTGAGTAGTTCCCCCCCAGCACCTCCTCTCCCTGGGTTTTTAATGAGGTTCACGATTGGGCCTCCGCAGTTGACAGAGTGGGGAGATTCGGGCGCGAAGTTGAATGACAAAACAGGTGGAATCTAGAACAGTTTTCCCACCAATTCAGCACTTTTGGGAAAATCACGGCCCATGTCCCTTAAAGTGGAGTTGTATGACTCACGAGCTGTTTATAGGAAGGAAGTGGGGAGATTAGGCCATTGTCATGGTGAATCAAAACTCAATGAGTTTGAAGAGTTGGAGATAGGATGCTTTCATCACTGCAATTAGTCATTGGAATCTAGTTCCAGGTTTTAACCAGCACCTAACGCTTATGTGTCAGTGTTGACTGAGACAGAATTGGGTAGGTTTGGGTTAGATTTCCATCCTTCACTTCCTTTAGTCAAGAAGTCAGAAGGAAAAGATTTTGCGAGAAGTTCTGTAGGCCAAAATGCAAATGAAATGCAGGCTATAGTCAAACTATTAGGGGATTCACTGATGGAATTGATTCTTTTTTTTGTAAAAAGCGGTTTCCAGATTTTCATCAAGGCAATTGGGAGTTAAGTTGATGTGGAAAAGTACAGCTCCTTCTATGGTTAAAAGGAGAAAAACTGTCCTCAACTGGCTCCCAAAACTAGAAATAGAACCCTCTTGTGATATCTCTATAGTCCCTTCAGTCATGTGTTCCTCATTTCTTCTGAGCAAGCACCAGCTTCTGTCTGCGTGGTGTCTGGGACTGTCTGAGAAATGGTCAATGAGATAACAAACCTGTTTTAGAAAGTTAGAAACAGTTAAAGACAATGGACGGAATTTTACAGCCTCACTTGATCCAAGACTGGAAAATCTTGCCTGAGATCAATGGACTTTCCCATAGTCCGCCCTTCATCCGCTCCGATTCCCACTTCCCACTGAAAAAGTATATAAATGGTAATTTGGAAGCTGGACTCTCTCTGATAATCCGGACACCAAACAACCTCGCAATCTTGAGCTGTAGCTGACAGCCCCATTTTATGTAGCTTCCGGAGCGCTTAACACTATTCAGTTTTGCTGGCACGGGGTCTGAGAGTCTGAATACAACTGAGCTGCGAAAGTATTATTAACGTCATTGGGATCTGGCCTTTTGATTAGGATCTGACTCCCTGGTGGCAGGCATGTAGTTTGCAGCCAAAAACTGGTGAGCGGAGAATGATGCTGGATTAGTGCGATCTGAAAAGGCAACTCAAAAATTACAGAACGCGTTGAACAAAGTATTTGAGCAGGGGAGACAAGACAAGGCAAGGCCGAGGACGTGGATATCCCGTCAACCCTTCGATGGGAGCATCCCTGCTTCTATTAACATACAAGAAATACTGAAAGGGGCAATTAAGCCCATCTCTCCATGAGTGAACCACTCGCAGGTTCACCTGGTTCTTATGCTCCCTATAATTTATCCTTTGGCTCCCACCTCCTCCCCCCCCCCCCCCCCCACCCACTCCCTGCAGCTCAGAGCTGGAGAGATCAAATTTCTTTAGCTTGTGGTATGCAGTTCTGGTTGCCAAGCACCAGCTGAGATGTTCAAATACAGAAGGCTGCGTACTCATTACCCATTGTCAGGGGTCTGTGTTTGGCAGAAAACTGAAGAAACTCTAGCTTTTCAACCAAAAAAAGAGACTCCAATATATACATAATACAAATTGTTTATGGTTTAAAGAAAGCTAGCCTGGAATAAATTACTGCCGAGTGCAACTAAGAGACACTGGTTCACATGAGGGAAGGGCAACTTTTGGACAGATGTTAAGAAATTCTTTACACAAAGGGTGATCAACATGCGGGGCTTGGATTTACACCCAATATGGAGACTCTTGTTCAATCCAGAGAGCATGAGGCCTACCTGCTAACCCCTGAACCCACTACAGTTAAAGCAATGGTAGGAGTGACAGTCTACCCACTCTTGAACCAACTGAGGCCCTTAAATAGGCAATTATCTCCCACTTAGGGGCCTCACTTCGCCACCGGCGGTGTGAGAGGCCCTTGCCAAGCAGCCAGACGGGCAGTTTCCAATTGGCTGTTAAATGACTGTGGGGCTACTGGTATTCCCCATGGCTGGTGAGAGGGAAGCGGGAAATCCAACTCCTCACGGTTCACCTTGTAGAAGAAGCAATCGCTATTATAGCACAGGAGGAGGCCATTTGCCCATTGAGTATATACACCAGCTCTCCGCAGAGAACTCCGCTCAATCATGCTTCTCCACTTGTTGGCCAGAGCCTGCAAGTTTCTTTCTTTTAGTCATTTTGGGGGGTGAGGTTTGCCTAAGAAACAATTTGCAGAAGTTTGCGTAGTTTATGGAAGGTTTCCATCAATCCGCTGACAGTGAAAGATTGGAATGGAATTTTACAATTTCTCCACAGCGAGGATGGTGCTGTAAAATACGGTAAATTGACTTTGGCAGGAAAATGCCACTAATAGAAGGGGCTGTACAATTCCAGGGAATGTTAGTAATACTCTGCCTCCAATGCAGAGATGTCTGACTCAAGATGAGCACTATCAAAAAACCAAGCTATCACTTAGATTAATTCTGCACATGGATCTTTCCTCATCTATTTCCTTGCAGCATTTCCTGTCATATAAACATGGGAAATGACAGCGCATTTTTGAGCGCAGACTTAGTAACACAAAAGGCAGTAATGTGTAAAGTGTATATAAATATGTATCATAGAACATAGAACATTACAGCACAGAACAGGCCCTTCGGCCTTCGATGTTGCGCCGACCAATATAAAAAGCAATGACCCTCCAAACTAAACCATTCCCTTCTCTTCCATATACTTATCAACTAACCTCTTAAACGCCACCAAACTTGGCACATCTACATCTGCTGCAGGCAGGGCATTCCACTCCCGAACCACCCTTTGGGTAAAGAACCTACCTCTGATATCCGTCCTAAAACTATCACCCCTTAATTTAAAGCTGTGTCCCCTCGTGCTAGCTTTCTCCATCCTAGGAAAAAGGCTATCACTGTCTACCATATCTAAACCTCTAATCATCTTATATGTTTCGATTAGGTCCCCTCTTAGCCGCCTCCTTTCTAACGAAAACAACCTCAAATCCCTCAGCCTCTCTTCATAAGACCTGCCCTCCATACCAGGCAACATCCTGGTAAACCTCCTCTGTACCCTCTCCAATGCCTCCACATCTTTTTTATAATGTGGGGACCAGAACTGCACACAATACTCCAAGTGCAGCCGCACTAGAGTTTTGTACAGTTGCAACATGATGTTGCGGCTCCGAAATTCAATCCCCCTACCAATAAAAGCTAAGACTCCATATGCCTTCTTAACAACCTTCTCGACTTGACTGCCTATCAGGAGCTTCCTTCAGAATTTGATGTTTTAAAACCTCACTGTCACTATGATAGCTTCCTGAGATGCAACATGATGCAGAAAGTCCATGAAAACAGACACATATTCAGGGCAGCATCAGTTGGCAGAGAGGTCATAACACAAGCATGGGTCTCCTCATCATGGAAGAGACATGATGCAGGTTTTAACAAAAGTGTTAAAAAGGGGGGCTGGCAATTTTACGCTGTTGCCTGCCGCACAGTCTGTTTTAATCCTTATACAGTGGACAAATAACTACGAGTAGACATCTTATTAGTACAACCAATATTTATTTAAACCACCCAATCAATAATCACCCGCCCGACCAACAATAAGTTATCTTACAGAAATTACTAGAATTCGAGTTCAATACAAGATCTTGACTTAACTTTGTGTGATTGGCAAATACCCAAGCAGATGTTGGCTTTTATCCGTGTGTTGGTCTTGGTAGTCGTCTGCGTAGTCTGGTCCTTTGGTCTGGTCTGGCTCTCTGACTCTGGCCTTCCTTCTTTTCTTCGTGGGTGTGATGCCTCTCCTCGTGCTGGTTGTCGCTGGCAATGGTCACCATTATTGTAGCTCATTCATGGGGTCAGAGAGAGAGAGAGAGATAAATGGTTGTGCAGCACCCTTTATACTCTGTTTGGTTTCACACCCCTGTTTGGCTATTACCTATCAATTCATCAGGACTTGATCACCCTAATTGATAAGAGTCCAATCAGGTGCTATCACACCAATGTCTCAGTGTGTCCCCAATGGCCATGTCTGTAGGTGTTGGAAGCACGTAGGTTACGTACCTCCTCCTAAATAAGAGTTCACGCTGTTCTTATGTTTGGTACACAACCCCAGTGTGGCCAGAAAATCTCTTTCATCCTGGAGATGAAACAAGCCAGTGTGACTATCAAATCCCTTCCATCCTGGATTTGACCGATATCCTCTCGTCAGGGTTGTAGCCTGTTTGTCTCTGTCTTTAAACTGCAGCTTGTCGTTTTAATTCTTGCCCAATTGTCCCAGGGTGCTTTACAAGTCGCCATTTTAGATGGCCTGTTTGGCCACAGTTCCCCCTTTGATCCTGGACACGAAGCGTGATAGATCACAAACTCAGGATCAGTATCTGTCAGGAACTCCCCAGTCATTCAACAGTCAAGCAAGGTCCAGACATTGTCATGCACAGTAATAACACATTCCTACGACATATTCCAGAAGCAACAGGCAACAACACTCTACAAATACAGACAATCGCATATTCTAAGCCCCATTTTACGTTCAGAGTTATGCACAGGACAATAATAAATCATTGATAGAGTTGCAAAAGGGAAATAACATTTAAATATGGATTTTGGAGGGTCATGCACTCAAAAGTGATAAAAAGGCAGTTTAACTCTCCAAAGTATTTGTTACTTAAAAATGATCCAGATTTGCATAATAAACACTTTTTGTCACAGTTATCATTTTAGGTTTAAACTGCCACAGTCGCAGCTCAAAATCTATCTCCTTCTATCATACACATTACGTTTTTTAGGACTCAATTAACACAATGTAACCAAAGTACAAGTTAGAAATAATTCAAATGATTTTCTACCAGTTTAACAAATTACAGATGAAACTCCTCCATCATTCTGTCTACTTTACCAATTTTATTTATGAATAACATGATTTGCTCAAATTGTTTATTTGTTCCTCTTTTAAGCATATAACTAAATACTAGGAAAAATCCTGTCATCTGGAATGATGTAAAATGATTGACACTCTCCAGAGCCCTTAACTTTCCAGAAAAATTAACTCCCAACTTATTAGCATTTACATACATTGAACTGAACAAACTTTACATGTGAACATGAGGATTATCACAGACAACATTTACTCAGTATAGGAAAGTCACAAAACAAATAGATATTACTTTGTAAAATTATCTCACATTCAAATGGCTATGTCATAAACTGAGCACGTGTTTCAATGCATTCCTCTTTGAAACACAAAACCCATACAGACTCTCTCTCTCCATTACCCTTTATTTGTCAAAATTAAACTTATTTACCTCTTTAAAATTTAGGCAACTTCCCATTTATAAGTTGGTTATTTTGTGCGCTCAATTTATTCTATCAATTAAATCTCACAAACTGTAATGCTTAAGCATAACCAATCACTTTAATCTGAAAGCTAACAATGAGAAAATTTGAATGAGCAAACCCTTCAAATCTTAATTATCACTAGATTGTAATAAACAATCTTGCTTGTCATTCATGAACCATCTACTTAAAACACAAAAGATACATTTGGCTTGGAACCAAATGAATTAATTTGGTCCCAAAATCTGTCAAATTAAAAACAAAAACAAAAATAAAATTTATATAATTTTATCCAATGTATATAATGTTTTAAATTGCCAGATTAGGAACAGAAGATGATGAAATCTCTGCCAGTTAAGAAAACATAAGAAATAAAACATTCCAATGTGATGATGTCATGATTTCTTCAAGACAAAGAGCACATGGTTTCTTCCGAGGTTTAAATCCTTTCTTAACAAAATTTGAACCCAAAATTATTCAAAATTCAAATTGGTTATTTCAAACTTCAATTTATGTACTTTGATTCTGAAATTTCAATTTACTTTTCAAAAATTGTGTTCAAAGTAACATCCCACATAAATATATATTATTTATGTATTTACATTCTATACCTCTTAAGCACAATCATGGCCATTGATTATACTCAAAAGGTTAAGGAAATTCCAAAAACTTATTTCAATTTAATCCAATCCAATTACTAATTTGTATTTAAACTCTGTATCAAACCCACTGTTGTAAAATCACAGTTAGGGAAGAACATTAAAACATTAAACCAAACAACATAACAAAAACATCGACACAACCACTTACTAAACACACATACAAACACACATGGAAGCTTCCATCATGAATTCCACATTACCTTTCATTTCAAAATCAATATTTTAAACTGGGATGAAAATAAAACATTGAAAGCAAATAAAGAAAATAGATTAAGACAGTCGTCTTCATTCTTTTTTCTTCCGACTGTAATTAATCTCAAAAACAGAAGTAAATTCAAGAAATGTTATACTTAAATTTTAACAGTTTTAACACTTCGTCAGCCCCTTTGAAGTTAAACCAAAGTGTAAAGCATTGCATTTATTGCCTGCAATAAATATTCCACAAGAACAAACAGACTTTTAACAACTCCAGCTCTCAATCTAATGCAACAATAATCACCTACATTCGACAAGCAACCAGACCATACAAATACACTGAAACAAAAAACCATTCAAATTATTAGCTCAACCTTAGATTTTCTGTAACCCATTTTCCATCTTGCCAATTAATTTATAATATTTCCCTAGTAATTTTAGAGAATATAGTTCCTTTCTTTCAAAATTCCATAACACACATTCCACTCTCCCTCCTTTTAAAAAAAACAAAGGTCAGCTTGGGGTTCACAAAGAAGGGTGTAGGTTCCTTATCCAACATGGTCTGTTTTAATGAGGTTCTTGGGCATAACATTTTCTAAGAATGCAAGTCTACCCATTGATACAGTTAAGTCTGCATTCAGAATTATATACAGTGCTGAGATTCTTTAAAACATTCATTCCCTCAACATCAGTCAATGACATCTCCTGGTAATTCCATGCCTTCCTTGCGACTAATAGTCACAGAATTCATCAGACTCGGGGCAAATTCTAAACTTACTGTGGGATTAGGTGCCTCCCGAAGAGGAGGTGGAGGTGCCCAGTCAATGACACACATTTCTCTAGGAAAAAACTATAGAAATGATCCCACAACCCAATCCATAAACACCATCTCCCTCAGACTCAACTAAACACAGACACAATCCTTATCTGCATTGACAACTGAGATTTTAATTGATTAATCTCCTGCTGGAACATGGAGTAATCAGAACTTTGATTCTTTTTACTAATTTGGTATACTTTAAACTGACTCATAGACAACATATTTACCTCATTGTTTTGTTCCTGCTTATCTATTTTTTCACAAAATTACTTATTTTCTTCTCTTAATTTCTCAACTAACTCTCTCATAATTTCTAACTCATCTTTTAACTTCATTTTCTCTGACGTTTCACTCTATAACTCTTCTAAACTAATAATCAGAATAACTTAATTCAATTCCAGCAAACATTTTCCTTTATCTCTGTTTTTCTCATTCAAACATCTCTGACTCATGTATTCCAGATCCAAAAACTCATGGTAGTATTCTACCCATTTCTCTAGGTGTAGTCCCAGGAGAACAACAAGTGACTGCAAGTGTACAGTGCCTGCTAATTTACCAATCTGTTCCTCTAAGTCAGTTGATATCAAAGGTATGACGAACACCCCCTCTCTACTTCAGAGTTAGGTTTGAGCCTTGCCTCATGATTTACAATAGAGTTCACTCTTCCCCTTGGCTAGCCTGATTTCAAAATATGCCCTAGGGATCCCAGTCTCATCTCAGTATTAGCACAAGATTCTGCTCATAGGGGCCACATATTCTTCTTAATATATTCCCTGATTCTTTTTCACCTTTTGGAACACTCCTCTGTCTCTATACTGTTTCCTACCATTGTATATTTAACGACAAGGGGTAGGGAGTAGATCAGACTGTGGGTGCGGCTTTGGGCTATGTTCCAGTCCTAATGCCTCTGGGTTCTAATACAAACCTACTGAGTTTATCCTATCCTCATTGTTAGTAACAATACATGCACAGTACACAATTTCCTGAAAGCAGTTATTTGTCTAATAAGGAGTTTACATCTGTCGGCTCTGGGTTTTAAATAACCGTTCAATATAAAAGCTGTGGGGCTCGATAGCTGAGCAACAAAGTTACTTCTTATCGAGCTCAGTCAGAGACGCCAATGTTGTCTGCTGCACAGTCTGTTTTAACCCTTAGACGGTGGACAAATAACTATGAGTAGACATCTTATTAATATAACCAATATTTTTTTAAACCCACACAATCAATAATCAACCACTCAATCAACTAACAATAAGTTATCTTATAGAAAATACTAGAATTCGAGTCCAATACAAGACCTTGACTTAACTTTGCGTAACTGGCAAGTACCCAAGCAGATATTGGCCTTTATCCGTGTGTTGGTCTTGGTAGTCGTCTGTGTAGTCTAGTCCTTTGGTCTGGCCTGGCTCTCTGACTCTGGTCTTCCTTCCTTTCTTCTTGGGTGTGGTGGCTGTCCTCGTGTTGATTGAAGCTGGCAATGGTCACCATTGTTGTAGCTTGTTCGTGGGGTCAGAGAGAGAGAGAGAGATAAATGGTTGTGCAGCAGCCTTTATACCCTATTTGGTTTCATGCCCCTTTTTGGCCATTGCCTATCAATTGATCAGGGCTTGATCACCCTGATCGATAAGGGTCCAATCAGGTGCTACCACAGCAATCTTTCGGTGTGTCCCCAGTGGCCATGTCTGTAATGCTGGAGGCGCATAAGTCACATACCTCCCTCCTAAATAAGGATTCATGGTGTCCTTACGTTTGGTACACAACGCAATGTGACCATAAGGTCCCTTCCATCCTGGAGATGACCCATAGCCTGTTTATTCACTTGTCAGGGTTGTAGCCTGTTCGTCTCTGTCTTTAAACTGCAGCCTGACGGTTTAGTTCTTGCCCAATTGTCCCAGGGTGCTTTACAAATTGCCATTTTAGAAAGCCCATTTGGCCACAACCCAGAGCTCCTCATAGGCCAACCCAGTGTCACATTTCTCATTGGTGCACCCAGTCTACACTCAAACAAGTGGAGTAACGGATGCCAATTTCTACACCAAAACCCTGAGAACAGAATAGAAACAAAATGGCAAAATTTGCTGAAGAATGGCTTCTGCAATGTTTGGGATCTCAGGAAGAGTCTGAAATAGATCACCATCCACTCAGTACTTGTGGCTGAAGATGATTGTGAATGCAACCAGCTTTGCCTTCTGCATTCACGTTCTTTTCTCTCAGTGAAGATAGGGCTTCTCATGAATCTTCCTTCTCCTCCTCCTGGTAATCATTTAATTGTCTGTCAACTTTCACAACTGGATGCGGTCAGACCACAAAGCTTTGATGTGGCTTCTCATTTTGTGAGGGTTCATCTCTTCCTTGATGGTAATGGCAGATTGAGGGATAGGCTGGGGCCATAAGGTTACTGATTGTGGTTGAACACAATTCTACTATAGCTAATGGCCTAAAGCACATCATGAATGGCACATCTTTGAACTGCTCAACCTATTCTGAATCTAGCATTGTGCATGGTGAATCCACAATACAATGTGCATTTTCACATTGACAGTGGGTGCTGTCGATGTGAAAATGCAAGTGGTGTTTACTTCTATCAATCCTGTCATGGACAGCCACATCTACCATAAATAGATTATTCAGGATGATGTTTATGCATCATGTATATTCGCTCATCACTTGCGTCTGGATCTGTCAAGTTGCTTTATTCTTCAGAATCTTGCCCACGTGAGCTTTAATGACACTACCGAACCACACTTGATAATGGAAATTGAAGTGTCCCATCCAGAGGCATTCTTTCTCCTTGCTGCTTCCTCCTAGCTCCTTGTGTTCAATATTGGATTCATCAGCTGAGAGAGGTGCTAGATTGTAAGCAGAGGGAAGTTTAAAGAACAAAGAGGAACAAAACAGCACAGGAAACAGGCTCTTTGGCCCAACGAGCCCAAGCCGCCACCCCAATGTTCCCACCTCTACTCGTGATCCCTGTCTATGTTTATGGATCTATGGATTGAAACCAAATTTGAGACAATTTAGGGAGAATTTGTTTTGCCAATCAGCCTAAGAGCACATCTTTGGGATGTGGGAGGAAACCGGAGCACCTGGAGAAAACCCACGCAAGCACGGGGAGAATGCGCAAACTCCCACATACACAGGCCCAAATCCATGTATATGCACAGCACAGCGATAGTCACTGAGTTGCCCATCAAATGGGCATACACTAATGGCGTGAAGCACTAGGATACTCTCAAAAAAATCCAAGAGCTGCCCTCTCATGACCCATCGCGTGTATGCCCCTCGTTAGACAACAAGGCGGACCAAAGCACCTGTAGGATAAAAACAAATACATTAATATCTTCGTCTATTTACACACTTCCCAGGGACTCCCAAGGCTCATAATCCCTATTTTAAATCAGTTTCCTATACCCCTCCATTCCCATTCTGTTCATGTGCCCATCTAATTATCTATTAAATAACTCCAGAGTGCCTGCCTCCACCACTTTACTTGACAGCGCATTCCATATCCCCACTACCCAAAAGGCTTAACAGAGCCTGGAGTCAATGTTGGGGACCCCAAGCAACTCTCTTCTGACTGTATCTGACCATCACTACGTCACAATCGTTGTTAATGTGACAGGACTTACAAAGAACAAAGAATAAAACAGCATGGGAAACAGGCCCTTTGACCCAACGAGTCCATGCTACCATTTTAACGTTCCCACTTCTACCCATGATCCTTGTCTATGTTTATGGAAATCTGCATTGGAGCCAATTTGGGGAGACAATTTAGGGTCAATTTGTTTCGCCAATCACCCTAACATCACATCTTTGGGGTGTGGGAGGAAACCAGAGCACCTGGAGAAAACTCATGCAAGCATGGGGAGAATGCGCAAACTCCCACAGACACAGGCCCAAATCCATGTATCTGCACAGCACAGCGATAGTCACTGAGCTGTCGTGTTGCCCATCAACTTACAGGTGGTGATGGAGGAGTCAGGGACATTGGCTGTAAGGCATGATTTGGTGAGTATGACAATATCAGGCTGTTATTTAATCAGACTATGGGACAGCTCTCCCAATTTTGACACCAATTCCCTAGTGATAACTAGGAGGACCTTGCAGAGTTGACTGGACAGTATCGTTGGAATTTTACCGGCACGCCCACCCTGATTCCGGGAGCAGATGAGGCTTGGAGAACAACATTCTCTATTGGCCTCAGGTGGGATCGTATGAACGTTGGGCGGATGTGCCAGTAAAATTTCACCCTATGTGTCTATGTGATGTTTGTTACTTGGTTAATGGTAGATGGTCTGTAGTTTTATTCATATTACAGTTTTGCATAGCTCCATACTGTTTATTACATTTGTAAGTTTCATGTCATGTGGAAACTTTGCAAGTATACACCCAAATGGTAAGGGCATTCCATGCCCTGCCTGCGGCAGTTGTAGATGCGCCATGTTTGGGGGTGTTTAAGTGGTCAGTGGATAGGTTTATGGATGAAAATGGAATGGTTTAGGTTAGAGGGTCAGTGCTTTTTCTCCATTGGTTGGCGCAACATTGAGGGCCGAAGGGCTTGTTCTGCACTGTAATGTTCTATGTTCTATGTTCTAAATCCCAGGTCACTAATGTATTTCAGAACAGAGGACACCTCTGTATATTTTCCTCCAGTCTGCAACAGGTCTTCAGCTGAAAGAAAATCATCAGGGAGGAGCTAGTGTCTGCAGTTCCAGAGCGGCAGAAACTGTAGTCACAAAAGTAAGGGGAGGAGGGGTTGTGAAGTGAGCATAACTGGGCTAGCACTTATTGCTAATTGTCCTGCTAAGCCATTTCAAAGGGCATTTAAGAGCCAATCACATTGCTGTGGATCTGGAGTCATACATAGGCCAGATCAGAAAAGGCTCCGTCATTGACTGTCATTGGAGTATGAAACTCCTCACAATTTTGTCATCTAGGGAGAATTACAGTTTGGCATAGTGAAGATATTCTCAAAAGAGTTCTCTTCAGAATTGAATCTATAGGGTGCACAGTTTGGAGTTTCACAACGCCCACACAGCACATTTGCAAGTAAGGAGGACTCATAAAATAGAATCCATGAGTCACAGCCTTCTGTTCACTCTGGAACTGTTCTCTCATTATCCAGTGTGTTGGTAGCACTTATTGCTAATTGTCCTGCTAAGCCATTTCAAAGTGCATTTAAGAGCCAATCACATTGCTGTGGATCTGGAGTCATACATAGGCCAGATCAGAAAAGGACATTAGTGAACCAGATGGGTTTTTATGATAATTGATAATGGTTTTATCATTACACTCTTAATTCCATCTTTTTTTATATTGAATTCAAATTTCACTATCGGCCATGGCAGCATTCGAACCTGAGTCCCAGAGCATTATCTTGGTTCTGTGGATTCTAGTCCAGCAACAATGCTATTCCCCCACTGCCTCTTCACCTAAGATGATGAACTGATGGGCTAGACTCCTTCATTCTGCCTTTTCCAATTACAGCTATCATTGCAGCTGGGACAAAACCAGACGTTCAATAGGCCTGAGGGTGGTGGAGTTGCTGATGTATTACCAACACACTGGATAATGAGAGAACAGTTCCGGAGTGAACAGAAGGCTGTGACTCATGGATTCTATTTTATGAGTCCTCCTCACTTGCAAATGTGCTGTGTGGGCGTTGTGAAACTCCAAACTGTCCACCCTATAGATTCAATTCTGAAGAGAACTCTTTTGAGAATATCTTCACTATGCCAAACTGCAATTCTCCCTAGATGACAAAATTGTGAGGAGTTTCATACTCCAATGACAGTCAATGGCTGAGCTTTCTGAAGATAAGAATTCCAAAGATTCTCAACTGTTTGAGTGGGGACATCTTTTCTTATCTGTGATAACTAGCAGATCTTGTTCTAGACTCTGTATTTCTGATGGTTTTAGGCCCTAAACTCTTTCTGCCTAAACCTGGAAGGAGGCGTTCTTGGGGAAAAGTACAGAAGGAAGGTGGCTGATATTCAAGGAATGTTTGTCTGGGGCTCTGCACGACAACATTCCGATGAGACAAGGAGGTTTTGGTAGACCATGGGAACCGTGGTGCACGAAGGTTGTAGTGAACTTTGTCAGGAAGAAAAGAAAGGTGTATAAAAGGTTCAGAGAGCTAGGCGATGTTAGGGATCTAGAGGAGTATAAGGTGTGTAGAAAGGAGCTTAAAAAGGAAATTAGGAGATCCAGAAGGGATCATGAGAAGGCGTTGGCGGGTAAGATTAAGGAGAATCCCAAGGCCTTCTACAAATATATGAAAAGTAAAAGGATGAGAAGAGAAGGGATAGGACCTATAAAAGGTGAAGGGGGAAAAGTCTGTGTGAATCCGGAAGAAATGGCAGAGGTGCTTAATGAGTACTTTGCCTTGGTATTCACAGTGGAAAGTGATCTGGGAGGTTGTACTATAGGTTGTACTATAGGGACACAACTTTAAATTAAGGGGTATGAGTTATAGGACGGATATCAGAGGTAGGTTCTTTACTCAAAGAGTGATTAGGGAGTGGAATGCCCTGCCTGCAGCTGTTGTAGATGCGCCAAGTTTGGTGGCGTTTAAGAGGTTAGTTGATAAGTATATGGATGAGAAGGGAATGGTTTAGTTAGGAGGGGCATTGCTTTTTATTTTGGTCGGCACAACATCGAAGGCCGAAGGGCCTGTTCTGTGCTGTATTGTTCTATGTTCTATGTTCTATGTTTGCGGTAGACGGAAAAGATTGAGTATGTGGATGTTAAGAAAGAGGATGTGTTAGAACTTTTAAATTCTATCAAGATAGACAAGTCGCTGGGACTGGATGGGATGTACCCCAGGTTATTGTGGGAGGTGAGGGAAGTGATTGCAGAGCTCCTGGCGATGATCTTTGCGTCGTCGATGGAGATGGGAGAGGTTCCGGAGGATTGGAGGGTTGCGGATGTGGTTCCTATTTTCAAGAAAGGGAACAGGGATAGTCCGGGAAATTACCGACCAGTGAGTCTGACCTCAGTGGTTGGTAAGCTGATGGAGAGGCTTCTGAGGGACAAGATTTATGAGCATTTGGAGAAGTTTAGAATGATCAGAAATAGCATGGTTTTGTCAAGGGCAGGTCGTGCCTTACGAGCCTAGTTGAGTTCTTCGAAAATGTGACTGAACACATTGACGAAGGAAGAGCGGTGGACGTGGTGCACATGGACTTCAGCAAGGCGTTTGATAAGGTCCCCCATGCAAGGCTTCTGGAGAAGGTGAGAGGGCATGGGATCCAAGGGGCTTTGGCCTTGTGGATCCAGAGGTTTATAAAATGTTTATAAATAGAGGTTTATAAAATAGAGGTTTATAAAATGTTGAGAGGAATAGATGGGGTGGATTCTCAGAGGCTATTTCCTCAGGCTGAAATGGTCGCTACGAGAGGACACAGATTTAAGGTGCAGGGAAGCAAGTATAAAGGAAATGTTAGGGGTAAGTTTTTCACTCAGAGGGTGGCGAGTGAATGGAATCGGCTGCCGTCGGTGGTGTTCGAGGCGAACTCGCTGGAGTCTTTTAAAAGACTTCTGGATGAGTATATGGGATCTAATGGGATTGGGGGTCATAGATAGGTCTATGGCTTGGTAGGTACAGATGTGATCAGCGCAACTTGTGGGCCGAGGGGCCTGTTTGTGCTGTAGTGTTCTATGTTCTATGTTAAACCTCTCCATTTTTCTCCTCTCTCTGAAGACCCTCCTTTAAATCACCTTTGTAATAAAACATTTGATCATTTGCCCTACTCTCTCCTCATATAGTTCAGTATCCACATTTTGCTACTGTGAAAGTGCCTTGGAACTTTTAAAAACTACATTAAAGCTGTTATATAAATGCAAGTTGTTGTTATATAGGCAGAGAAATGGCAGAAACTACTTCTACCCAAATTTCCTTTCTGAATGAAGATCCCTACTAATGTTCGGAAAAGGCAGAGGAAATTTGTCCTGCTGCATTTTTCATAAAATCAAAGAATCCCTACAGTGCAGAAGGAGGCCATTCAGCCCATTTAGCCTGTACTGAAAACAATCCTACCCAAGCCCTATCCTCATAACCCCATGTATTTACCCTGCTAATTTACAAGTAAAGGTCAATTTAGCATGGCCAATTAGCCTAACCTGCACATTTCTGGATGTGGGAGGAAACTCACACAGAGATGGGGGGGCGGGGGCGAGAAATCATGCAAACTCCACACAGATATAACCCAAGCAGGGATCGAACCCAGGTCTTTGGTGCTGTGAGGCAGCAGTGCTATCCATTGTGCCACTATGCCACACTACACTGAAGTTTCAGAGTAGATCATCTCCTCAAATCAGTTTTACATCTGTCAAAGCTACCACTGGGAATACCAATGGGCAATACTTGTGTGTTCTGTCCCCCCCAATAGACCACCAGTGGATACAACACTTATCTTTTTAAAGTCACCAAGGTAAAGGCTATTTAAAGAAAGCTTGATGCCAGCGCAGCAATAATCATGACAGCTACATGTTTTATGCTTGATGCAATACTTTCACCTTATTTAATAAGTATAGAAAAATCTGGCAACAGGCAAAACAATTCAGAATATATTTTAGAATATTTATTTTAATCAATCAAACAAGGTCAGCCACAAGATTTCCAATACACAGAGTTATAATAATAAATTAAAGAAGAAAGCTTCAGACCAATTCTTATTAGAAAAACATTTACAAATTAATTGTGTGTAGACATTTTAATTATTCAATTTATGCAATAGTGTTCTTGGAAATAATAAATAAAATCAACTACTCTAAGAGTTATCTGAATAATAAAATAGAAATAGCACTGAGTTCAAAGAACAAACAGATTAATGACAATTTGTCATACCAAACAATATACCATTGAGTACCTACATCCTGTAACACTGCTACACGGCAGCAAATGTTAAGGATTTGTTTGAACAACAATTTATTACAGTGATTCAAAAGAGCTTAAAATCAAGCTCTCTGGTAGTTCATACTCATTGACAAGTTACATAAGTACCTGGGCTGTAGGCTAATTAAGCTCGTGCTTCAATGTTCCAGCTACTAAGTAGCTAAATAAACACAGATATTTTGAACAGTGAATGTGAAGTTAAGCCTCAGTCAATGTGGTGGTTCTGGACCAAGCCACACAGGGAGGTATAAAATCCTAACTTTCTCTTCATGCTTTCTAGTCTCTAGAATCAAGCTTCTCTTCAGTGAGATCAATTCATCTTCTTGGAACTATGGAAAATACGAGAATGAAGAAATTAAATGAATGTTTATGTCAGACACGCATGTTTATGAAAGACAAAATGCTTTAAAAGTCATTATATCATGCCTGAAATTAGTTGAACATATTTACAGCATTGACTTGAAGTTAAATGAAGTGTTAGGTATTTAATAAAATCAGAGTATTAAACAAGTAGATCGAAGACCATCCTGAAGTGAGATGTCTTTGACTAATGTATTCAAAAACTACAGTCTCAGCTCAGCTGTGTGTTTACAATCTTGTTCTGTGGGGGCTATAATTTCAAATGCATCTCTTTCAGTGGTTATGTTTGGAGTGTTTGTGAGCTGTTTGACTGTGAGGCTGTTATTTCCCATCTTGAGTCTATCTTTACTGCATTTCAAAATCACTCGCAGTAGCTGAGGCTATCACTGGATAGTGATAAGGAGCAGGAAGTGTGCAGATTTCTTTCCTTGACAAGATTTGGGTGTATGTACCCAACACTGGGAGCTTCCAACTCTTCACACCTAACCCAGCAGAGGCCTAAGATAATCTCTGGCGTCTTCCTGCTCAACGCCATGTCACAAGGTGTACTGACTCGCTGAGATATTGGGGCATAGTTTTTCAGTTCATCAGTTTGTCAAGAACGTCAAGAAGTTGCGTTAGAGTAAACATAGAGAAGGCCATCAATGTGCCTGACATATACCACACCTGACTGAACAGAATTACATTATTGTGATTGGACACAATGTAGGAATCTAAATAAAAGTATAGTGAAAAAAAAGAAATCGTGCCCTTCTCCCCATGCTCAGAATGAAACTTACTTTTTGATTATCCTGTCAACGAATTTCTTCACCCAAGCAGCTTCAGGTTGCAGACACACACGATCTGTGTTTTTGAGGGTGATGCTGAAAGAGATAAAGAATAACATTTATTTCGAATTGTTAGCCATATACCCTCTCTGTGAGAGGTTTCAACCCCTATTTAAATCTTGGATAATTGCTGATTTTCTTCAATACAGAAAACTGAAGAGAATCTATTAACTCACATAATTTCGGTGTTCGCACAGTGTGGTCCTTTTGGTATAATTTCGACATTGTTTATGAATTTATGGTGGATGAATTTTGAATGTGTTTTGATACACTGACAGCGGAGGTGCATTTTTGTTTCCCCAATCGATGCAGCTGCAAATAAAACAGATAGATTGATTTCCAGATGTGCAGTTGGTAACTCATTTTTCTTGCATCCAATGTTTTCTATTGGGATGAAAATACAAGCTGTTCTCTATAATCATTGCCATGACAGTCACCTTTGACACCAGGCAGGCAAACAGGAACCTCAGCAAGCAACATTGCGGGGCGATAGGAGAGATTGCATACCTGTTATAATAGTTGGTGACACTCAAATTAATTGAAGAAAGAATAAAGAGTTTTTGAATTTTTCCATCGTCAAAATTATCTGAGTAATTTCCATCAATTTTCCAGTTCTTTTGATGTTCACACAATTGGTAGAGGAAACAGAGGCAGTGATTGGTGAGATAGTAGTGAGTCAGGCCAAAATGGCCTCCTGTCACTATATCATCAGTTGGCAAGTGGTGCACTTGTGAGGCAAATCATCTATCTGCTCCAGTGAGCCAAGATGCCATTTGCATAATGGTCCTATTACAGGCCATTTTACAGTTGCTGGCATTTTGCCGATGGGGAGGAGGTCATCTGATTCATGGAGGCAGTCTCTCTATGGCTGCCCAGGGAGCCGTGTGAGTCAGAGCTCGATGGTTGAAGAGGGAGTGTGGGCAAGAATGGCAGTCCCTGCAGATCCAATGAGCCCCCTAAGAGTGGTTCCCCTTTATGCCAGAGGGCTTATTGCTCTCGCACCAGCTCCTTCCCCTCAATTTTAAATTTGATACACCTGCCCCCAGGGGCACACCTATTTTATTAGGGCCTCAAAATCTCCTGCTTGAGTCAGCAACGCCCATCTTTCCTGATGGCACTCCTATATCTTCCGAGCTGCTAGCTATCCATTGGATTAATTGAGAGGCCAGTTAGGAGGCTACGTGAAGTAGAATCGCCAAACCAGTCCCACTGCTTGCAAATGCTGGCTTGGGAATCTGCCATTCAATCTGATATTTGTGTCCCAAAGCCTGGGGTAAAATTTATGCCATTAATTCAAATTACATATCCTCCCAACTTCCCTGAATTCTGCTGGCTAAAGAGTCACAACATGTAGTTGAACAATGCTGATATATTTTACTAAATAGTGATGAGAATTCCTTCTGCTGCAAATTGGCATCTCACTGCATGAGATAAAGAACTATTTGATTATACAGCTGTATAAACACAGTATGAAACTAAATATTTCTTACCTTGTATATATAGCACACACAGTGCCAGGGCAGTAAGAATGGTGAGAATATCTTTGCTGTTCATTATGGTTTACTTGTTTGGTGATCTTTATCTTCTTGCTGCTGTGTTCTTTCCGTATCCAACTGATCTGTCTCTGCTCACTTGCTGTATTTATAGCCAGAATTTTGTGACTCACTCAGAAAGAGTTTGCTCATTCTGGAATTTCTCCGGATGTGAGGGATTGTAACAAAGATAACCCTTAGAAAATGAGGTAGAGCATAATGAATAGGGAAACTGGTTTGATAACTACGTCTATCACAGCACTTTAATGAGAATTTTTACTGTTGCGGAATCACTTCTTTTCCCAGCGCCAGATGGTCAAAATAAACTCTAATTCCAACTGGAATAAACAGAAGAATTTCAGAATGCTTTGTAATGAACGTATTGCTACGTACAATATAACTGATGTTAAAGTAAAAATTAAGTTAGAAATGAGCGCTATGTTACTATGGGCAGAATTTTCCAGCCTCACTCCTCTCAAAACCAGATAATCTCACCTGAGATCGATGGACTTTTCCATGGTCTGCCCCTCACCCACTCTGATCCCCGTGGCAGGCGGGATGGTAAAATTCATCCTTCTTGTTTCTTGCTGAAGAATATGAACAAGGAACAAATACAGCTGGTGAAGTTTCACCCTCGACATTAGTGTGGTAAAAGAAGAATACACAAGAAACAACTTCGCCCAAAAAGCAATGAGAATATGGAACTTGCTACCTCAGGAAATGGTTGAAGCAAATAGTAGATGCTTTCAAGTGGGAACAATGAAGAACAAGGGGAAAGAGACGTATTTAGATTAGAAAAAGGGGAAAAGACTTAACTGGTACAAAAATGCTGACATAGCCTTGATGGGCTGAATAGTCTGTCTCTGTGTTGTATATTCTATGTAATCCTATGTGGAAGGCAATGGGACAGAGATAGAACCCCAGGCCTTGTTGCAGGTGTTTTGAGATGAACCTTAACCATTCTTAAGCATCAGACAGAAAGCTTGATGAATTCTTTCTTCTACTCCCTGCACTCTCTGACTTCCTGTTTGCAGCTCTCTATTTCATACTTCCTGCTCTCATCTACTTCTTGTGCTCTCCAACTCCTGCTTCCTACTGTCTTCTATTCCTGATTACAGCTCCTTACTGATTCCTGCTCTCTCCTGCTTCCTGCTCTCTTTTGTTTCCCGTTTTCCTCTCCTTTCTGCTCGCCCCTAGTTCCTGATTCGTCTCTTACTCCCTCTTTCCTACTCTCTCTACCTATCTACTTCCTGCTGTCTCTATCTTCCTACTTCCTTCTCTCTCTATCTTTCTTCGCTTCCTGTTCTCTCTTACTTCCTGATTCCTGATCTCTTCTACTTCCTGTTCTCTTTTGCTTCCAACTCTCAATATATGAGCTCCCCCAAACTTATAACTGATTCCCATTGGATTATGGTGTGGAAAATACAAACCAAAATGGACTGATTCCTGGATTCTCTTGTCAATGAAGTGATGTGATTGTCAGAGGAAAAGGGGTCGAATGGAAGGTGACTGGTAGATATTTCCACATTGCTGCTGTGTGGTTTCTCTGACATGAGCTGCAATGCTGAATACCATCAAATATAATGGATCTTATTGACATGGCTTGTGCTACCAACCTGGTTGTGAAATACCCAATGTGAGTGTGAGGACAAGATGTATAATGATTACCTTATGAAATGTCAAGGGTACTGGAGAAGGGAAGGACAGTTTGAGGTATTAAGCAATTCAGGCTATAAGGTAAGGTATAATTTGGATGCTAGAGGGAGTTTTTTCACACAGAGGGTGGTGGGGGTATGGAATGCGCTGCCAAGTAAAGTGGTGGAGGCAGGTACTCTGGAGTTATTTAAGTGCTAATTAATGGGCACATGAACAGAATGGGAGTGGAGGGATATTGAAAACTGATTTAAAATAGGCATCATGAGCCTTGGGAGTTCCCTAGGAAGTGTGTAAATTGTTGATGATATTGATGTGTTTGTTTTATCCTACAGGTACTTTGGTCCGCCTTGTCTAACAAGGGGCATACACGCAATGGGTCGTGAGAGGGCTGCTCTTGGATTTTTCGACAGTAGCCTCGTGCTTCACATCGTTAGTGTATGCTTGACCTGGACCATTTGATGGGCAACACGACAGCTCAGTGACTATTGCTGTGCTGTGCAGATACATGGATTTGGGCCTGTGTCTGTGGGAGTTTGTGCATTCTCCCCGTGCTTGCATGGGTTTTCTCCGGGTGCCCTGGTTTCCTCCCACATCTCAAAGATGTGCTTTTAGGCTGATTGGCAGAACAAATTCTCCCTAAATTATCTCAAATTTGGTTCTAATGCATAGATTTATAAACATGGACAGGGATGACAGGGATCATGGGTAGAAGTGGGAACATCAAGGTGGCGGCGTGGGCTCGTTGGGCCGAACGGCCTGTTTCATGTGCTGTTTTGTCCTTTGTTCTTTGTTCAATGCTTTTATGAACTTGCTATGTTTTGCATTATTTAGGGATTTTTCCTGGACCTTACGTGCTGCATTTAGGTGATTAACTAGTTAACTGAATTGTGGAATTCAAATGAGGAATTCTATGTGGGGTTTCCATAGTGTGCAGCTGTGTTACAAGAGCAGCTATTATCTATTCAGCTACCAAGTTATGTAGCAATGGCCTGAGATAACTGGCTGAGAGAAAACACGGGAAAGGCCTCCAAATGGTACACGTGACTCTTGTTCTGCACTCTGCTATGTTTAAGCAGGGTACTTTCAGATATTTATTTAAATCAGTGGATGGTGGTCATGCGCCCACTACAAGAATAATTTCTCCTGATGAGCTAGCAAGTGTGGTGCGTTGATGTGTTCATTTGTCAGCAGGGATTAAAGCGGCTATGATCTTCAGTGTGCACTTGCTGACAAATCTCCCAAAAAGTGTCAAGTTAATGGGGCTCCGTGTGGACTTCTTCAAGCTTCCCCTTTGAGATATTCTATTGGCAGATGAAGCAGTTATTCAGAGGGTATAGGGAATTATTTCCTCAGCAGTAACTTTGTTTTCTCCTTGTGCAAAATCTGATACTCACAATGGGGTGTTTGCCACCTCGCTGTTAATTAGAAGATTCTGTTGTGCAATGTCAAACCCAAAGGAGCGAGTTAACAGTGCCCAAGGAGCCCTCGGAGGGATGGATCTAATTGGCAAAGGTGACATGTTGGCCTCCATTCCTCAAGAAGTAACAGCTTTAGCCAGAATGAGCTGTACCCATTCCCAGGGATGAAACAGCTCACAGATGCCACAGATGGATGTGTGCCATGGTTAACTCTGCTGCCTTACAGCACCAGGGACCCGGGTTCAACTCCCAGCTTGGGTCACCAACTGTGTGGAGTCTGCACATTCTCCCGAGTGTGCATGGGTTTCCTCCAAGTGCTCCAGGTTCCTCCCATGGTTGAAAAGACATACTGGTTAGGTGCATTGGCCATGCTAAATTCTCCCTCAGTGTACCCAAACAGGTGCCGGAGTGTAGCGACTAGGGAATTTTCACAGTAACTTCATTGCAATGTTAATGTAAGCCTACTCATGATACAAAGTAAACTTTAGATTGCACGAGGATAGGACATTCTTGTGTACATTGTAGAACAAGAGCTGAAACTATGCTAAAACAAGAAACAATTCTTGTTTTATTTGGAACAACAAATTGGACAGCTACAAATCATCTTGGCATTTTTATGGTCATTGTCTTACGATTATCAAAGAACTAGTGATCCAAAACAGTCGCCTATTCCAGGAGATGGAAACAGGATGTGTTGCAACTCCAAGGATCTGCACAAACATTTCTCCTGCTGTGAAGCAGTCAGCTGTCTGAAGCGGTGACTGTCTGTGGTAAGATAGGGCTCAGTGATATTCAATGCACGATGTGCCACATTGCACAATTTCCAAATTACCTGCCTCTCACCTGTGCTGATTCGCACATTTTGAAACTGTAACCAAGCTGTTTGGCCATTTCAGGGCCAATATTTCACACGTGTAACTGTGCTAAAGAAATGCGTCAGTTAGGACAGCCAGGTTGGGCAATCCCATATTCTCAAAACAACTCATTGGTACAAAAGTGAATGCAATGACAAGAAATTGTATTGTAGTAAAGACAAAGCATGTGATTGATATAATGTTTATTGACTTTGTGATGGAATAACACCAATAAAATAGTAATACATCACTTCGCATAAATCCCCAATTTGCATGTAAATGTACAAAGGTAAATAAAGGAATAAAATGTATAAATATTCTCATACGTGAAAATTGGCACTTGCCAATCTTTTGCAATTTTCCTTCTGTTATTAAAAGAGAGACGGTCAATGTATTCTTTAGATGCAACTTCATTAAAACAAAACAATCATGAGCCAATATAAGGCATGTGGGATGAGAGAGTGGGTAAGGTAAAAACTGGAGGAGTGGGGGACTGAGGGTGAGAGACACAGCAAATGGGAAGGGTGGGATGGGTAGAGACAGCTGGGGTGCCAGGGGACAGAGATGGGGAAACAGTTACTACATTTTCTGAGGAGGGTGTAGCTTATACATGGAGTAATGAGGAAATTGCAGCATCTGGCTTGCAAGGCTGCACGCAGTTCCAAGGAAATTCAGTTGGTTTGACACAAGAGTGAACCCAGAGCTGAAGATTAATGGAATTAAAACGAATAATAGTCGGAGGCATTGACTGGTATTTGTTTTAATAAAATTGACAACAGAGATGCCATCTAATGCCAGCTTCAGTGCTCTGAGAAGTACTGGTGCCTGCTTAGAAACTGGGAGCTTCAATGTATCCTGCAGCATGGCCAATGTGCCTGTCGCTTCCAGTAAAATCCACCCCAGTATGTTCCAGTTCAGATTTGAATCCGGTCCGGACTGTCTTTTCCTTTTGGGGAGCAGGCCGATGGTGGGATTTCTACCCCTCGTGGACTGAATGCTCCACCCTAGCCAATCAGGTGAATGGTTGCTTTGCATTCTCAGCAGTAGCAGGCTGAAGTGGTGGCCACAGTTGGTACATCAGGCAGCCCCGAGTGGAGAGTGTTCCTGGACCTGGGCACCATGGAAAGTCAGGGAATTTGCCAGGATCAGACTGGCAAGCCCAAGACCTCAGAAATTGGTGAGGGAGGGAGGGGAGAAGGTGTGGAGGAGGAGGGGAGATTTTAGAAACTTGGGGGAGATCAGCAAGGGAAAGTGTGATCCTGGGAGTCAGGCACATCTCCTAATGGGCACAGAGGAACTGCAAAGATGTTCTCTGCCCTTGTAAAGGTGCTGAATGGCATGGGCATCATCCACCCCCACCCTGCCCCCCCTGCCCCATGGAAAAATATGACCAAAGCAGGATGAGGCCATTAATTCGTTGCTGATGGTCCTCAAATGGCTTAGAAGAGGACAGACCCCCCAATGCTCTACTCTGAGTAAACTTCCATTCAGGTCAGGAGCAGCAAGTGGAAAGGCTATCCACTGGATTTTACGAGTCTCCCGACTCTATCTTCAGACCTGCAGGTCCCTGAATCATCCCCATCTGTCCATTGCCAATATCCTGTATAGCTGCGATTCTGCCAACCTCCGGGATTTCAATTGAATTCAGAGTGGTTTATATAGCTGCAGCTCTACTCCTGGTCCTCTACCTCTCCCTGGAGATGTGTGTTGGCTTCCTCAGCTATGAAAGGAAGCAGAGAGTGAGGAGCGTGAGAAGCGGCATTGTGTGTTGATGGGAGGAATACGAGGAATTGAAGTGAGGAATTTGAGGTGAGAGACAAGACAAGAGGACAAAGGTGAGTGTGATTGCTGTCACTTGAGATGGAAATGTAGAAGGAGGCCAAGAGAAAGGAATGTGTGTGACAGCAAGATGTGTCTTTCAGAGAATAGCTGTACAAGAGAGTATGGGGGAAGTGAGTGAGAATTGGCTGCTCTCTGAGATTAGTACCACACTCACCTGGACAGGCCTATTAAAGTCATATATCCAGGTTCTGAGCACTCTATTCCTGCTGTCAACTCCAGCCATGCCTGTTTTATTAGGTTGGTTGACCTTAACTGTCCTTAAGAAAGAAGACCCCTCTCCAAGGGAGGTGATGTCAAACTTCAGGATAGCCTTCGTACATTTTCCTTCCAGTCAGATGCTTGGGTAGCAAAGCCTCTGGCAGCCATTTCCTGTAAGGGTCCCTTTAAAGAGAGAATTTTTATGGTCAAATCTGGCATGTGACACTGACTGCCCTCTCTGATTGGTTGGGAAACCTGGAGGTGGATTGCTAATTAGTTTAAACAGCTCCGCCATGCCCATTCCCCCAGCAACTGAGCCCATCCTTTTGGCTGGCATTGAGCATTTTGAATGAAAGCAAGTAATTAAATACTTCTTAAAAAAAGCTCTGAATAGTTTGAAAGTTTTGAAAATAATTGTGAAGGCAGCTTTCTTCAGAGAAAACTGTTCATCAGAGATTTCTAAACCTCCCCGATTTAATGAACTTGTTACAAAGTTGCTGCTTATCCTAATGGATACTCCTGAGGTGCAATAGCTGGAATTCAGATGGTTCAGTCCAGGTTTAATCTACATTGAGTAAAATATTTCCTTTGAGCATTCCTGACCTATGGTAAGTGTTTTTGGGAAATTTTTTAAGTGTGTTGCTGGAAAGACATTTTTCATAGAGTGGTATCTCAGTGCAACCTCAGTATGGGTATTTCACTAGTCCTCACTGCACAGTGTCCCTGCTAATTCAGCACGCCCTGTCAGACTACGTTCAACAAACATTGATTCAACTCCAGATGTGCATCCATTGCTATGTGCACATATCCTCATTGTCTAATACAATCAACTTCTGCAAATTCAATCATTGCTACATGCACGCATCCTTAAGAGGACTGGTCCATTTTCAGTTAGGCTGCTGTCAAACATTCTGTCAGGGTGTACAGTTGTGATATCCAAAATTGTGGAAAATTCTTGTATCTTAGGCTGAGTTTAATGACCATTTTAAAAATAGATTTCAATGGTAACCTGACTTTCTGCCCATTGATTTGGGCTAGAACTCCTTCAGTGAGATAAGAAGGAACCAATTTCAGGCAAACTCAGAGGGGCCCAGACTGGGTTTATATACCTAGAAGGTCTACTCTTGCTCCCAAAATAATAAAGATAAAACATCTTTAGGATTCACTTCATAGAAACCCTACGGTGCAGAAAAGAGGCCTTCTGGCCCATCGAGTCTGCATCAATCCCAATCCCATCCAAGCCTTACCCCCATATCCCTACATATTTTACCCACTAATGCTTATAACCTACACATCTCAGGACGCTCAGGGGCAATTTTAGCATGGCCAATCAACCTAACCTGCACACCTTTGGATTGTGAGAGGAAACTGGAGCGCCCAGAGGAAACCCATGCAGACACAAGGAGAATGTGCAAACTCCACGCAGACAGTGATCCAAGCCAAAAATCGAACCTAGGTCGCTGGAACTGTGAAGCAGCAGTGTTACCCATTGTGCTATCATGCCACCTTTCAACTGCTCTTCTTTCCACCATCAACCTTCACTGACAATGACCAAAGTATACATGCCAGTTCAGTTGAAAAATGGCAATTCAGGGTTTTACTGAGGCTTCTGCACCCTGTTTCACATTGATAATGGATCTACAAGTGCCTAAATCTGCTGTCTATCTTAGTGAACATTGGCATGATGTAACAGCAGTGATATGGCGGTGGTCCTTGTCTACCTTTTTGGGGGTGTTGTTTATTTTATTTCCTCCATGTGAAAGGGCTGAACATGTAGCCAAATGTCTAGGTTCTGACTAACCAGTGGGTAGCACGGTGGCACAGTGGTTAGCACTGCAGCCTCACAGTACCAGGGACTCAAGTTCAATTCCCAGCTTGGGTTATTATCTGTGTGGAGTCTGCACATTCTCTTCGTGTCTGAGTGGGTTTCCTCCAGGTGCTCTGGTTTCCTCTCACAGTCCAAAAGATGTGCTGATTAGACGATTGGTGATGCTAAGTTTTCTCTCAGTGTACTCAAAATGGTGCCAATGTGTGATGACAAGGGGATTTTCATAGTAACTTCATTGCAGTAGTAATGAAAGCCTATTTGTGACAGTAATAAATAAAAGTTAAACCTTCTGTAGCACTGAGCTGCAGGCATTTGAACATGCTACCATTGTGTTGCCCATGACACTTGAGTGGGTGCTAAATGGTGCCAACAATTGCCATAATTACATTGACGTCCTAATCTTAAGTGTTATTTTATCACTTCATATCCACTATAAAACATGACTGACTTTATCCCTCTCCCACAAATTATCTTTAAGAACTAAAAAAACCACACATTGTGTAACTTCCTGCTCTCATCTTGCCCTCACATTTCTATTTCCTCAGGTGACACACCCAGTGCTGGTGAATACAAGCCAATTTCTGAGCAATTCAGGCTTACAACACAGATAATTTAGTACTTGAGACAGATGAAGTAGATAGTTTAATTTGTGTAATCAGATTCTTTCATCGTGTAGAACAATTACACACAACTTGCACGTCCACTCTGAAACAAAGGAAACTGTATAGATGAAAGGAAAGGTTACTCATGAATCAAACATTGACACATTTGCATAAAACTCTTAGTTGAGAAATGTTCGCGCTCGTAGTCATTTCTTTACAAATGAACAGTTACATTAAATAAGCAAAGGTAACTTGTAACTGGTGAAGATTACTGAATTCAGTGCTAGCAGCTTTCAGCAGGATCTGGGAATGTTTTCCATTTTGATATTGACTGGCACACAGTGTGCTGATCACACTTACCCCAACTAGGATATCTTGTGTTGACATACCCCAACTAGGAGAGCCAAAAGCAGAACGGAATTTAGTTCTCCGCAACTTGATCATTTGGTAATTGTTGTGCCTCTCGTTTCTACAGATGAAGGTCTTGAATGGTTACCTCACTGGTAGAGAGATGAGGTTGGGAGTGGGCTGTGGATAGGGCAGGGGCTTTGATCATGATCTGGTGGAGTTGGAGGAGGACTTGTTGCTACTCCTGTTCCTCAGCTACAATGTCTGATTCTTTTCTCAAGCAGAGCAAGCTTGCTTTTCAGTTTCTATTCTAATCATCATTGACCAATTTAAAACAAGAATAAAACTCTTTTTAAACGAAATGGCTAGTGAGGTAGATGATGTATTGGTTTTAATTTTCAATTTTAATTTCTCAAAACTCCTGAGATTTGGGGAGGGCCACATTGAATTGGAAGATATCAAATGTAACTCAGCTATTAAAAAAGGGTGGAGAGCGAGAAAGGCCCATTAGCCTAAGGAAAATGTTAGAAGCCATTATTAGAGAAGTTGCAGAAAGGCACCCGGATGAGCTCAAGGTAATTGGGCTGAGTCAACATGGTTTTGTGAATGGGAAATCAGGTTTAACCAACTTAGGAAGATAGGAACATAGGAACAGGAATAGGCCATTCAGCCTGTCAAGCCTTGTTAGGAGAAGTTTCTGGGGCTTCCCTTCAGGGAACCTGCATTCAGCTGAAGTTAATACAAAACTGCGAGAGACAGTATGCAGTCAAAGATGTTCTTTATTTGACCAATACACATTCTTTGTAAAATTACATCACACGAACACATCTGATATACTATTTTCAAAGATTTGCATTCCCCGCCCAATCTGTCGTACAAACTGGACGGTTCAATTATATTAATACAAGGTAATATCTACCTTGACCAACAACATTCTGCCCCCTGCATAATTAGGAATCCATTGGCTACTTGCACCTAAAAGTCTTCCCTCCATTGCTTAGGAACCTGCTTACAGCGCGTCTAACAGGTTCACACATATGCAGGTGGCGAGAGTGAACCTTGAACTTGTTAGACGTGCTGTAACCAGCATACGAGCTAAAGACTGAACATAATGTTGAGGCCAGGACATGAGTCAGTGGGCTTTGAGGGGCATTGTAGGTGAGGAATGGAGAAAATGAGTCCTTAGGAAACAAATACTGACCATCAAGTCCCCCTCTTTGGTAGTGCAGTATAGGGAGCATCAGGAACATGGTGATCTCACTGTCATTTTTTGCACTCATAGGCAGATAGAAGAAGACAACCTTGATAGAAACACTGTGCTCGCAAAGACAAGGGCAGAACTGTGATGAGGAACAGGTGACAGGGTCCACTCTGCATGCAGAGGATTAACCACATACAGCCATCGCTCAAAGGCACCTCACTGGACCCAGGGTCTGTAGGCAGCACCTAGTAAAGCTGCAGATATCTGAGAACCAGCGTCACTGAAAACTACACACATCCAGGGAACTGGTTAGACACATCTGCCACTTGTTGGAGGATTTGGTACCACAGGGACTTGGAGAGCATCCAGTTTCATGAAAGTGACTGCAGTGCTCAATTTGTACACCAGTGGATCCACCTAGGGCTCTACAGGTGGCCTCCCGGGATTTTGTAGATGTCCGCACACCAGGAGGTTATGGATGCAATCTTTGTGAGAGCACACAACTTTGTCCATTTTAATGGGATCAGCCCAGCCAATAAACGGGAGTGAACAAAGAACAAAGAACAAAGAACAAAACAGCACGGGAAACAGGCCCTTTGGCCCAACGAGCCCGCGCCGCCACCCCAATGTTCCCATCTCTACCCGCAATCCCTGTCCATGTTTATAGATCTATGGATTATAAACCAAATTTGAGACAATTTAGGGAGAATTTGTTTTGCCAATTAGCCTAAGAGCACATCTTTGGGATGTGGGAGGAAACCGGAGCACCCGGAGAAAACCCACGCAAGCACGGGGAGAATGCGCAAACTCCCACAGACACAGGTCCAAATCCATGTATCTGCACAGCACAGCGATAGTCACTGAGCTGTCTTGTTGCCTATCAGATGGTCCAGGTCAAGCATACACTAACAACGTGAAGCACTAGGATACTCTCAAAAAATCCAAGAGCAGTCCTCTCACGACCCATTGCGTGTATGCCCCTTGTTAGACAACAAGGTGGACCAAAGCACCTGTAGGATAAAAACAAGTACATCAATATCATCATCTATTTACACACTTCCCAGGGACTCTCAAGGCTCATGATCCATGAGTGCTGGGATTTGCACAGATTTCTGGCTTTCCCTGGGTGCAGGGTGCCCTCGGCTGCACTCAAATCTCTGGGGCATCAAGCTCAGAACTTTGTGAAACACAAAAGGTTTCCACATGTTGATGTTCAGCTGGACTGTGACCAGCTGGATGTCAAACGCACCCTGTGGGTTTCTCCAGGGAGTGCGCATGATTCCTATATTCTGAGCCCTTTCAGATCCCCAGTGTATTTCAGTCTCCACTGAGGCCACAGGATGATCTCCTCAGGCACAAAGGCTACCTGCTGAGGATCTGGCTGATGATGCCTGTGCGGAGGTCACAGTGATAAATGAAGCTCATGCTGCTGCTCACACTTTGGAGGAGCGGACCATAGGGATGCTGAAGATGAGTTTCCGGTGCCCTGGTTTCTGGGGGAGCCCTGCAGTACAATCCACAAAGTGTGTCACACGCGTTGTTCTCACTTACTGTGCCCTGCACAACCTGGCACTGCAACGTGGGGAGGGAGTGCCCGAGGAGGATGGGGAAAGTGGTGTGTTTCTTCCAATGAGGAGGACGTCAAAGAGGACGAGACTGAGGGCATCCTTGAAGGGAATGTCAGCCATGAGGCATGGCAATGTCCAGATGAGGCAACTAAGCTCGTGACTCACTCATTGCACCTAAAAGGTGATGAGGGCATTTTATTATCTTCACACGGCTCTGTGGGCATTGTTGCCATATGACTGATGGCAGCGCGCACTCTCTCTGTGATTAAGGTTCCTGCCATGGGTGTCCCCATAGTCCCCACATCCCAGGAGGATGAAGACAATTTGCAATGGGAACAGTGTATCGATCATCAGAGCTTCTATGAATGTCTGACTCCTGTCCGGCTGATGGCAGTTCACTAGAGTTATATCATGGCGACACAGTGGGAAAGATTCACTTCTCCTGATCCTATGGCATTCCTCATTGGGCCGAAGGGCCTGTTTTCCATGCTGTTTTGTTCTTTGTTCTTTGTTTGTTCTTTGTTCATGAGCTGCAGCCTTGAGGTTCAGTGTCAGATGACGCTAAGGCATATGGGATGGATGGGAGGGGTTTGTGGGGAAGAGCAGTCAGCCGCAGCTCAAGTGTGCAGAAAACACACATGACGATTAACTGGAATGTATGAACAACAGCCCAGTACAATCTGGCAGACATTCTAATTCCCATTGAGATAGAGACGTGATGGATGACTTCAGTCACTGTAAAGGAATGCTATCAATGTGCTGGGAAGGGTGTGCACAGCACAAAGGAGGCCCTGTACTGGCTTTGTCTTGTGTAAGAATCGGGTTTTTACTTTAGATTAATAGGAACACAGCTCATCAGAACAAGGAGTCACAGAAATAGGAAAATTATTTCTGTGTTTTTACAGAGGTAAATGTTATGTACAAGTTATTAATGCCCCTATCCACACCGTACAATTGGAACTTCTTAACCTTTTCTATCCTATGTCTTGACGTATCCTCAACATCCACAGTGGAATTGGAGGCAGCATGCTTACTGTCATGCCCTGTGGTCTGTGATTACCTTGGCAGTTACCCTCTGGAGCATCAAGGACCTGAAGGGATCCCGGCCTGCTCTCGGGATGCTGCTGTGTGATTCTCCTTGGCCTGTGAAGCTGGAGCTAATGCAGCCACAGGAAGAAGGGTGTCGGATGGATGGGACATTCCTACAGTCACCTGGGAGAATGGTTCCAGGGTGTGCACCAACTTATCCACCTCCTGTGGGTGATACCTCCTTGAGAGGGACAGTAGCTCGGCTCCCCTCCAGCATTGACGCTGATGATACCAGCAAGTGCCTCAAGCATGGAGTGCACCTCCTATAGCAGTGCAGCACCAATGCCCTGGACCAAGGTTTCTACTGTGGCTGCCACCCTACCAGCAATGACCTCAGTGTGGTGGCATGCCCATGCCCATACTATCACCTCAGAGTGGTACTCCATGGAGCCTTACAATCTGAGGAATGCACCAGACGTCTCATCCTTATTTCCCTGACCTTATCCTTGTAGCTGCAGCAACCGAGTCCCGAGGCTCCTCATCTGGCTGGGACTCAGCTGACCTTTAGCATTACTCCAAGTTGCCGATACCCCTGGGATGACCCTGCCTCCACCTGCGGGGGCGGTTAGATAGTGTGCTGCACTCATCAAAGTGCGATCCTGAAACACTGAGCTGTGTGTCTGTCTGGTGATACAGGTGTGAATGTTGTGATGGCTCTTCAATGGCAGGGTCTGTGAATTTCTCCTCTGTAATGGTGTTGTGGCTGGAGGTGAGGCTCTGGCTCGTGGACCTTTGTGCCTTCTTCCCCGATGTCCTTGTGAAAGAAATGAGAAACGTTAGTCTAAGGCCTGAGAAACGGGGGCATCACTCCCAGCATGGTTGTGGTGGATGTTACACTGCAGGATCTTCACTTAGTTGAGTGTCGCGACCTCTCTATCAGTACAGAAATGTTCTTGTCCTCACTGGCCAGCTGGATCACTCTGTTTTCAGTGTCTGTCAGGACAGTGAGTTTGACCATTTCTTCACCAGTCTGTGACTTCCCCTTTCGTTACATACCAGCTTTTCCCCGATGGAGGCAGATGGAGAGGGTGAAGCACACTGCCTGACAGGCCTGATAGTAATGATGTCTGATATGTGTGGATGGTGAATAAGAGCAGGGGAAGTGATGAGGAGATGATCCACTGGGGAGCTGAGCATATGTGTTGGAAAGTGAGTGGTAGTTTTCCTTGACGGTGAGTGAGTGATCTCCTCGTGGATGTCTGATGAGTTTGTGAGTGTGAGAGTTGGAAGTGATGAGAAGAGTGAGTTACTCTGGCAGATTGGAGGAAATCATTCATCCTTATCTTGAACTGATGCCCATCTTCCTCTGCAGGACATTGACACTAAGTGCCGCCACCTCTCCTGTGGGATTGGTAATCTTGTCTGTGGGTCTTTGTCCAGATCTTTGCCTGGATCTAAACAGATGAATGACGGATAAGCCTTTGTGAAGCTGCAGGATTTTGCATTGGTGACATACATGTGGCAACGCATGCTTCACATGCCAATGGCATTTAATGGGGAGGAATTACAATCGTAAAACTGCATTAATATACAATTGTCAAGATTGTCTCTTGGTCACTTGGAGCTCCCACAAAGTACGGCTGACATCCCTCCCGCAGTACTTGAGAGTTCTGGCTCTATTCTAACGGTGGTGGAAAAGTGCAGGATGACTCCTGGGTGTTGTAGGGGATTCCTTTAGACGGCCTGATTAATTTAAAGGCTGAATTTTTTCATTAAATATTTCATCTCACAAAGGCAAAAAAAGTTTATTCAATTTAATGAAATTCTTCAGTTAAATTAATTTTATTAGATCATTAGAATCAAAAACATTACACAATACCACTATGCAGACAAACATACAATTAGAACAAGACAAATCTCATTTTGGCCAAAATGGGAGATCAATGCTTCCACCTACACAGCTAATGCGCTAGCAACTTTCACAAAAGATCTCCTATTTCATGCCAAAAAGTAGAATAGTTACACTTTTTTTTATGAGAATAATCTGCCCAACACTTAATTAACAGCAATTTTATTCAGTCACTGACCTTTCAGTCTACTGATGACATGTCTTTTCAATCAATAATTCTCTGATACCTTCAAATATAACTCTTGTTATTCGCCAGTCCATTTTATGGAAGTTCTCTCTCAAAAAATGGTTTCTTATGATTCAACATTTTCTCTCACCAGTTTAAACTAATTCTATTGAAGGCACCTATATCTGTTGGACTTATTTTCCCGAGCTTAGATATGGATTAGTAATTTACCTTGTTGCATTATTTGTGTCAGGCTTGTGCTGATATCTTTCATGAACACATCTTTCATTTTAATAGCATGTTAAAAATATTTCTTCGAGATGTCTGTGCTGCAAAATGAGTCGGTCTTTGTCATGCTTTACCTCATTTGATTGCAATAAGCTTATTGCTAAAATTGCCGTCATTAACAATTCATCTTGATGTTCAGCCAATCATGATAAAACTCAAGCAAAATATGACCACAACTATGTTGCAATTAGATACTTCCTCAAAATAAATAAATCTGCTGTATTTTGCTGTTGTAACACAAACTTACAGATTGTTGTATCCATATCAGAACAACTCAGCTAATCTCCCTGAGCCTTTTTCTGCAACCCTGAAAATCTTTTATTTTCTTTATTTATCTAATTTATTTTTCAAACTTCCAACTGTATTTGAAACTGCACTTCCAGGCAGTGTCTTTCACACACTAAATATTTGCTGTGTAACAGGAATTTTGATGTTGCTGTTAGTTCTTTTCTCAAATGTGCGAAGTCAGTCTCCTACCTTTTCCAATGCTTCCGCCAATGGAGAATGGTTTCTCCCCATTTACTTTGGAGTCTGTACCATTTTGAACATTTCCATCAAATCTCCTCACAACTTTCTTTTCAACTTTGGCTTCTCCAATGTGTCCACAGAATTGAGGTTTCTCATCGCCGGAACCATTCTCATAAACTTTGCACCAGTTCTCAAGTCTTTATATTCTTACTAAGAGTGGTATCCACAATTGAACACAAAGGGCCGAATTCTCCCAACATGTCTGAGATGGGTTTGGTGTCAGCAAGGAATGGATAATCTGGCAAGAAACCCACCAGCATAAAATTATGTTACAATCCTTCTATTGGTGGATTAATGATGGGTTGGTCTTCCCTCTGACTGCCATTTGCATTCATTCGTATCTTATGAATGTTCATTCAAACACCTGCCCATCCCATCAGACTTTTCATTCTTGTGTCATGCCAAAAGGAAATTCCATCACCATCAACATGGGTTCATAAAGACTGGCGTGTGCAAGATGGTTCTCAGTTCACCAGAGACTGTGAGGTAAGTGCAAGAAAGGCTTAAAGCCTTTCTCTTCACAGTGCTACGCTGCTCCTGATATGCTGTATATCACTCTGCTCAGATAGATCAATTCCTGCCTCTGCTGGACTCAAGAACCCTCCTTTCTCACTGAGTCAGATCAGTACAGTGCCTGAGGCTGCGGAGTACAAGAGTCTCCTTTCCCTTAGTGCAAACACCAGAGCTTCTGGACAGCTGGAGGCCCATGCAGCCTCCACAACAGATGTTTGAAGTTTGACTGGGAATGGAACACGAGGTGAGGCCAGTGGGATGTGCAGTTTGGCATGACGAAGATGAGCAAAGACTGGGGGGAGTAATATGGAAGGAAGCCTATGCATGGAGAGGGTGAGGGTTCATGATGGCACGCAGAGCGACAAGGAGGTGAATGAAGGGGATGAACAATAGGCAGCAGAGGGAGTACTGAGGGAAGGGAAGCTAGATCCAGGCAAGGCTGCACAAAAAGCTCACAAACTAATGCGTGTAAGGAAGGGCATGTGTTATTGGAAGAGGATGCACACTGACTGCAGGTTATGCGATGGGGGCACATTGAAGATGATTTATATTAACACTAAGCAGGTCAGGGCTGGAGTTGATTTGTGAAGGTCACTGCGATCTATGGTCCTCTTTGCAAGTGAGAATAATGTCAAAGATTCTGTTTAAGTTCAGGTGCTGACGGACAGGAGTCAGATAGTGCAGACTTACCTGCTGCAAAATGGAAAGGCCTCACAGGTGACAGACTTCCAAACAGCAAGTTGTGCACCAATTCTCACACCTTCTTTCAATCTTATTTATTTTCTTATGTAAAAGTAATAACAACTTCTCTTGTTCCTCGATCTCTGACCTAATATTTACTTTCATAAGTCCCATAATTCCAACCAGTCTACCTGATAAACTCCAGAATACACTCTTAGAATGGCCCAGTTTATTACAATGAACAAAGAACAAAACAGCACAGGAAACAGGCCCTTCGGCCCAACAAGCCCGCGCCGCCACCCCGATGTTCCCACCTCTACCCGTGATCCCTGTCTATGTTTATAGATCTATGGATTAAAAACCAAATTTGAGACAATTTATGGAGAATTTGTTTTGCCAATTAGTCTAAGAGCACATTAACTTCCATTATATCACCTGTACCTCCCAGCACCTTGCTTTTTATTCTGAGGTGAAATCTCCTTTGAGCTTTCCACTACTCCTCCTTTTAGCCAGTTAATCTTTTCTCTCATTGCCCCATTTTCTATTCCTCTCAAATCTAATAGGTTGCTGAAAGAACGTTGATTATTGAACTAATTCATAAGCATCTGCAAGTTCAACGGCCTACTGACAGATTTAACCCTTTGATCCTTCATATGAGTCCTTATCACTGCAGGTAATGAATTTGTTCAAAAAACTTGTCTCAGAGTGTCATAGGTTCCATCTATATTTAATGTCTTACCCGCCTATCAAAATTATTCTGTTTAAACCTTTTGCATTCAATATAAGTCTGTCCAGATGTTTTCTTACATTTCAAATCTTGTGAATCTTTCGAATCAGCTTCTGGTACTAACTCACAAGGAAAGATATGTGCCAGCTAAGAGGAAGGATGGGAAAGGTAGGATTAAAGAGCCATGGATTACTAAGGATATTGAGGACTTGGTTAGGAAGAAAAGAGAGGCGTATGATAGGTCAAAGCAACTGTGAACAGAGACAGCGTTGGAGGAATATAGAGAGAGTAGGAGGGAGCCCAAACGGGGAGTTAGAAGGGCAAAAAGGGGGCATGAAATGGTTTTGGCAGATAGGATTAAGAATAATCCAAAGGCTTTTTGCCCTTATGTTAGGAATAAAAGGGTGGTTAGAGGAAAAATCTGTCCTCTTAGGGACAGAGGAGGGGAACTGTGCTTAGATCCGAGGGAATGGGGGAGATCCTGAATGAATACTTTGCGTCGGTATTCACGAAGGAGAGAGGCTTCTTGACCGGTCCTGTCTCTGAGGGAGCTGTAGACCAGTTGAGGGAAATATCCAAACTGAGGGAGAAAGTGTTAGAGCTTCTAACACTCCCGGCAGGAGTAACTATGACTCTCTTAAGAGAGGACTCTCTTGGGGGTACTCTCTTGAGGTTTCTTGGTTACTTTAGCTGTGCGTGTCTTGTCGTTTCTGCCGCACAGTGAGCTGCGCCTCCACGTCGGTCCCGCCGGGCAACGTCACCGCTTCTCCATCGCGGTGACGGCTAAAGCAGCTGTCCCAGAATCGACGCGGAGTAGTTGTATGTCTGGATGCCCGTGTCAGGCTGCAATTACAGACAGGTGGATGGATGGACTGGCTAAGCCGAAATAAAGGCGATTAACAGCCAATCCCAGTAACTGTGCGGGTCTTCTGGTTTCTACCCACAGTGAATCAATCCCTTCCGTGGGAGCCACCTGGTACCGTCTCCTTGGGCACAAGAGAGGGTATTCCGTGACTGGTCGAGAAACAAATAGTGGGGGCGATGCATGCCAGGTCCACGACCACTACCACGACCACTTGGACTGCCATCCAAGTGTGGTATCGCTGGAATGGACTGTGGTGTGTGTTGCATAGCTGTGGTATTCTTGGCGTTCTAGACCACAGTGAGTCAATCCTTACCGGTGGTCCTGCAGGGAATTCAGGCCTTCCAGCTGGCAGGCGATAGCCTGGAGGAATTTGACTGGCAGAGAACAGCCAACACGCTTCTATGCCTATAAACCCGGTAATCGGTGAAAGAAAAAAAGTTTTGGCTCGACAAGTTCCGGCTTGTCCCGGGGATAGTTGGTGAACCGCTGGCGGATGCAGTCATGCCTATCTAGGTAGTAGAAGCACCTGCGACCCCCTACCCACACAATTCGGTACAGAGGGTAAGACGAATGAACCGAGCCTGGAGTGACGCGGAGAAGGGATGTAGTGCCCCGTCTTGTCTCTGATGATCACTACCAGAGGATGGCAACGACACCGATTACCACCCTAGGTGTTGCGGTACGTATAGGCAACACGTCAGCCCAGTGATTAGCACTGTCGGCTGGTCAGCTATAAGGACCCAGGGTCGACCCCCGACCTTGGCCTGTGGCTGGGGGAGTTTGCACATTCTCCCCGTGTTTGCGTGGGTTTTCCCCGGGTACTCCGGTTTCCTCCCGCATCCCCAAAAACGTGCTAACTAGGTTAATTGGCTAAGACAAAATTGTCACGTCACCTAATCTGGCTTCCCTTGATTCGGCCTAAATACATCCCCTAAATTCTAAATTCCTTCCCTCATGCAAGAGAGCCGAGCACCGACCACACAGTACCGACAAATAGGCTCACTAAAATGCCCATAAACATCAGGGATGACAATAAATAGAGCTAGCTATAAAATCTTAGCTTAAATCCCAGCTCACACCCCAGCTAATAACATCTTAGCAGGGAATCCAACCGAGCCACAAATTAAGATCAAGTAGACCCTGGCTGGGGTTCTGCTAGTGGTAGACCAAAATGTCGACGAGCGACGTAAAGACTCAGAAAAGGCACTCATGAGAGTGTATTAAAATAGC
Organism: Sphyrna mokarran; assembly: GCA_024679065.1. NCBI lineage: Eukaryota > Metazoa > Chordata > Chondrichthyes > Carcharhiniformes > Carcharhinidae > Sphyrna > Sphyrna mokarran. Next base: position 144,339,278 of record JAGIQG010000001.1, on the reverse strand, counting down.
ATTAAAACTGATAAATCTCCAGGGCCTGATGGCATTTATCCCAGGCTGCTTAGGGAGGTGCGATGTGAAATTGCTGGGCCTCTGACGCAAATCTTTGTCTCTTCTTTGGACACAGGTGAGGTCCCAGAGGACTGGAGGATAGCTAATGTTGTAACTTTGTTTAAAAAGGGTAGTAGGGATAACCCTGGGAATTATAGGCTGGTGAGTTTGACGTCAGTGGTAGGGAAGTTATTGGAGGGGATTCTTAGAGATAGGATGTATAGGCACTTAGAGCGTTGAAATCTGATTAGTGATACGCAGCATCTCTTTGTTAAGGGAAGTTGTGCCTTACGAATCTGGTAGAATTTTTTGAGGAGGCGACGAAAACGGTCGACGAAGTGCAAGCCGTTGATGTCGTCTATATGGATTTCAGTAAGGCATTTGACAAAGTCCCTCATGGGAGGTTAGTTGAAAAGATCAAGGCTAATGGAATACGAGGACAGGTAGCTAGATGGATAAGTAACTGGCTTGGTAATAGGAGACAGAGAGTAATAGTGGAAGAGTGTTTTTCTCGCTGGTGGTTGGTCACTAGTGGTGTGCCGCAGGGCTCGGTACTGGGACCTCTTCTATTTGTAATATATATAAATGACTTGGAAGAGGAAGTAAGTGGAGTGATCAGCAAGTTTGCAGATGACACAAAGATGGCTGGACTTGCGGATAGTGAGGAGCATTGTCAGGCGATGCAGCAGGACATAGATAGGCTGGTAGCTTGGGCAGACAGATGGCAGATGGAATTCAATCCTGATAAATGTGAAGTGATGCATTTTGGGAGAAAGAATGTAAGGGGGAGGTATATGATAAAGGGTAGACCGATTAAGAGTATAGAAACGCAGAGGGATCTGGGGGTGCAGGTGCACAAGTACTTGAAGGTGGCAGAACATGTGGAGAAGGTTGTGAAGAAAGCTTATGGTAAGATAGCCTTTATAGGAAGGGGTATAGAGAACAAGAGCTAGCCTTTAATGTTGCAGTTGTATAAAATGTTGGTTAGACCTCATTTGGAATACTGCGTCCAGTTCTGGTCGTCTTATTACCGGAAGAAGATCTTGGAGACAGTGCAGAGGAGGTTTACCAGGATGCTGTCTGGTATGGAAGGTCTGAGTTACGAGTAGAGGTTAGGTAAATTGGGGCTGTTTTCTTTAGAAAGACGTAGACTGAGAGGAGATCTAATAGAGGTGTACAAGATTATGAGGGGTATAGATAGAGTAAACAGTGGTAAGCTTTTTTCCAGGTTGGAATCAAATATCACGAGGAGTCACGGGCTTAAGGTGAGGGGAGGTAAGGTATAATTTGGATGCTAGAGGGAGTTTTTTCACACAGAGGGTTGTGGGGATATGCCAAATAAGATGGTGGAGACAAGCACGCTGGAGTTATTTAATACATAATTAGATGGGCACATGAGCAGAATAGGAATGGAGCGATATAGAAAACTGATTTAAAATAGAAATCAAAAAACAAAGAATAAAATTGCACGGGAAACAAGCCCTTTGGCCCAATGAGCCCACGCCGCCACCCCAATGTTCCCACCTCTACCTGTGATCCCTGTCTATGTTTATAGATCTATGGATTAAAAACCAAATTTGAGATAATTTAGGGAGAATTTGTTTTGCCAATTAGCCTAAGAGCACATCTTTGGGATGTGGGAGGAAACTGGAGCACCCGGAGAAAACCCATGCAAGCACGGGGAGAGTGCACAAACTCCCACAGACACAAGCCCAATTCTGATCACCACATTATAGGAAAAATATGGAAGTATTAGGGAGGGTGCAGAGGAGATTTACCAGGATGTTGCCTGGTACACTGAGAATGTCTGATGAGGAAAGGCTGAGGGACTTGAGGCTGTTTTCGTTACAGCGAAAATTAAGAAATGACTTAATAGAGGCATATAAGATGATCAGAGGATTAGATAGGGTGGACAGTAGGAGTCTTTTTCCCTCGGATGGAAGCAACTAGTACAAGGGAACGTAGCTTTAAATTGAGGAATGATAGATATAGGACAGATGTGAGAGGTAGGTTCTTTACTCAGACAGTAGTAAGGACATGGAAAGCCCTGCCTACTACAGTAGTGGACTCGCCAACTTTAAGGGCATTTAAATGGTCATTGGTTGAGCATATGGATGATATTGGAATAGTGTAAATTAGATGGGCTTTAGATTGGTTTCACAGATCAGCGCAACATCAAACGCCAAAGAGCCTATACTGCGCTGTAATGTTCTATGTCTAGGTATCTGCTGATCTATCAGAAGAACAGCTAACTCGAACAAACCATTCTAGTTCCTTTTGAATCCAGTGATGAATGGCTAACATTCGTCTCAGAAAACAGACAATTAAATGCGGAATTGCAGAAATCTAATTTCTCTTTTGTAAAAACACAGCTATACATAGAAGTGTTAATGTCTCAAATAATTTGCATCACACCACGGTTGCTTGATGTATTTAGAACATAGAACATAGAACATAGAACATTACAGCACAGAACAGGCCCTTCGGCCTTCGATGTTGTGCCGACCAAAATAAAAAGCAATGCCCCTCCAAACTAAACCATTCCCTTCTCTTCCATATACTTATCAATTAACCTCTTAAACGCCACAAACTTGGCGCATCTACAACAGCTGCAGGCAGGGCATTCCACTCCCTAATCACTCTTTGAGTAAAGAACCTACCTCTGATATCCGTCCTATAACTCATACCCCTTAATTTAAAGCTGTGTCCCCTCGTGCTAGCTTTCTCCATCCTAGGAAAAAGGCTATCACTGTCCACCTATCTAAACCTCTAATCATCTTATATGTTTCGATTAGGTCCCCTCTTAGCCGCCTCCTTTCTAACGAAAACAACCTCAAATCCCTCAACCTCTCTTCATAAGACCTGCCCTCCATAACAGGCAACATCCTGGTAAACCTCCTCTGTACCCTCTCCAATGCCTCCACATCTTTCTTGTAATGTGGGGACCAGAACTGCACACAATACTCCAAGTGCGGCCGCACTAGAGTTTTGTACAGTTGCAACATGATGCTGCGGCTCCTAACTTCAATCCCCCTACCAATAAAAGCTAAGACTCCATATGCCTTCTTAACAACTTTATCCACTTGACTGCCTACTTTCAGGGATCTATTGACACATACACCAAGATCCTTCTGTTCCTCACCACTATTAATAGCCCTACCATTAGCCCTATACTCTACACATTTATTGTTCCTGCCAAAGTGCATTACCTCACACTTTTCCACATTAAACTCCATTTGCCACCTCTCGGCCCAGCTCTGCAACTTGTCCAAGTCACTCTGTAAACTATAACACCCCTCTTCACTATCTACCACTCCACCGACTTTAGTGTCATCTGCAAATTTACTGATCCATCCCTCAATACACTCATCCAGATCATTTATAAAAATTACAAACATTTTTCCTTCCATTGATCACAATGATTTAGTTCACTACGTTCCCATGATCAAATGAGGGATAGGAATAATTTGAGCAACATCTATATCATAAATGCTGTACTATCTGCAAACTAAATCACTGGATTCAATCAACAGTTGTGCATAGCAAATTCTTCAAATGTCTTCAGCTTCATACCCACTTTGTTTGTCACCTATTCCTACGTATAAAATTAGTAAACTGTTTGTCTGCTGCAAAATTACTTTCCCATGACAATTTGTCTGCAATTTAATTGTGTTAGTTTGCTTGTTTGAAATGAAAGGCCATTAATTTCTGGCATTAAAATCTTTTCACTTGGCATTTAAGCAAATATTATTTTTCCCACAGTGAAACCAGTGGCCCTATCCAACCAAAGATATTGGATTCCCTAAACACCTTGCCAAGTGACAAGATTATGAGCCTTGGGACATCCCTGGGAATTGCGTAAGTTGTGCATGATATTGATGTATTTCTGTTTTATCCTACAGGTATTTTGGTCCGCCTTGTTGTCTAACGAGGGGCATACACGCAATGGGTCGTGAGAGGACTGCTCTTGGATTTTTTTCGAGAGTATCCTAGTGCTTCATGTCGTTAGTGTACGCTTGAACTGGACCATTTGATGGGCAATATGACAGCTCAGTGACTATCGCTGTGCTGTGCAGATACATGGATTTGGGCCTGTGTCTGTGAGAGTTTGCGCATTCTCCCCGTGCTTGCGTGGGTTTTCTCCGGGTGCTCCGATTTCCTCCCACATCCCAAAGATGTGCTCTTAGGCTAATTGGCAAAACAAATTTTCCCTAAATTGTCTTGCTAATTTGGTTCCAATGCAGATTTGTATAAACATAGACAAGGATCATCGGTGGAAGAGGGAACATCGAGGTGATGGCACGGGCTCATTGGGCCGAAGGGCCTGTTTCTCATGCTGTGTTGTTCTTTGTTGTTGTTGAAAACTCTCAATATAGCTTTCTTCATTGCATCAAGCTTTCCAGCTGTTTCTTCTGACAGAAACATATAGACTTCGCTTGCTCTATCCATGGGTTTACTCTGTAAGAACAACATTCAAATCTTTTGCAACCATTTCAGTTGTTTAGCTAGTTTTTCAAATGAATTGAAAAATCATTCCACATCATTTTTATTAAATTTTGGAAGTGCCTGTACAAATCTAAATACCTTTCCACTAGATTCTTATCTAAAAATACATCCTTCGTCAACCTGCTCTAGTGTCTCTGTTTTAACCAACAGATTTTTTAAGGGGAAATTCTCTGCTTCTGTCTCTCTCTCTCTCTGTCTCACCATTCTTGTTCTTTCTTTTTTAACTTCTCTGTTTCCACTTCAACTTTTCTCAGTTTCATTTCCCTGTCCTGTCTTTCTCTCCCTTGTCTCTCTGCTTGCTGTGTTTGGAATGCTCTCTTTTCTTTTTCTTCTGCCTCCAATTCAAATGTTTTCATTTGTAATTGAGTTTCTGCAAATTCAATTGCCTCACCTTTTGAAGGATGTGGTCTCACAGACAACATTTGTATATTTAAATGCTTTGCTATGCTTGCAATTATATCAGCTTTCTTAGTCCCTGCAGGTAATCAAAATTGTAACACATCTGCCAATTCAATTATACTTTATTTACACTTTTCAAATGTTCCAAAGCCATGTGTTCTAATCCCAAATAAGTCTTAGCTATTGTTAGTCACCTTATTTTAAATTGTACACTATCTAATCTGATTCAACTCTGACTGATTCAGCATAGATTTTCAGAGGTTTTCAAACAATAGCTTCATGCATAAAATCCTGCTTTCTGGAGAACCTCCTTTTCCAGCCGGGTGCAGCTATTATTGTTATTGCTCACTAGGTGTTTCTCTATGTCACAGTAACACAATGGTTAGCACTGTCCCAGGTTTGATTTCCAGCTTGAGCCACTATCTGTGTGGAGTTTGCACAATCTCCTCGCGCCTGCATTGGTTTCCTCCGGATGCTCCAATTTCCTCCCACAGTCCAAAGATGTGCAGGTTGGGTGGACTGACCATGCTAAATTGCTCCTTAGTGACCCAAGATGTGAAGGTTCAAGGAATTAGCCAGGCAAATGTGTGGGATTACGGAGATAGGACCGGGGGGCTGAGTGGGCAAGATGTTCTGTCAGAGAGTTAATGCAGTCTCAATGGGCTGAATGGCCTCCTTCCGCACTGAAGGGATTTTGTATTCCATGATTCTATACTTCTAGTACAGGGCAAACCCTGCTTTCGATATACCGTATTTCCCTTTTAATCTCATTCTAAATAAACAACGTGCTTTAGAAACCATGCTTTTAGTGTGGAAATCTGACATACATTCTTATGTCTTCACTTTGAACTTATATCTTCTGTAATTTTAGCACTTACGATTCTACACTGTTGTTCTCCACTTCACTGAAATAAGTTTCTGTTTACCTTGCTGCTACATCCAAACCTTCCAGGCAGCTGCTCGTCTATCAACAGCCTTTTATTTAATTCTTTAACATTGGATAAAATCATGGGTGGCACGGTAGCACAGTGGTTAGCACTGCTGCTTCACAGCTCTAGGGACCTGGGTTCGATTCCCAGCTTGGGACACTGTCTGTGTGGAGTTTGCACATTCTTCTTGTATCTGTGTGGGTTTGGTCCCACAGTCCAAAGATGGTTAGGTTGATTGGCATGCTAAAATTGCCCCTTAGTGTGTAGGCTAGAGGGATTAGTGGATAAATGTGTAGAGATATGGGGGTAGGGCATTGTGGCCGGTGCAGACTCGATGGGCCAAAGGGCCTCTGTCTGTGCTGTAGGATCCTATGATTATTTTATCCAAAATTATTTAATCTTTATTTTATCCAATTCTTCAATTTTTACATTATTCCAACTTCTTGACATTTGAGTCAGTGGGTACTGTCTGTGTGTTATTTATTGTACCTTGATTAAGTTCTATATTGAAGAACTTGCTGTGCATATCCATCTTTATCCAAAAACAGTTTGATCGTGACAAGTCATGTTTCCTGGAGCTTGTTTGCATTTAGGTTCCAGAAACAAATGTATATTCTATCAATATAACAAATAGCCCTATAGTTTCTTCAATCACACTTACATTTGTCTCTATTTATATGGTGATAACAGGGTTTCTGGAAAATAATTGCTTTAAATGCATCTTTATTCTGCTTTACTGATGCACACATAGATCAGAATTGTTCACGGTGGAGGTCTCTCTGTCATCAGCTGAAAAGATGGATATGTCCATCTCCACCAGCCCAGGAAGCTAAGACTGAATTTTATTGTCTCGTGGAATCAGTCACATTAGAATGGAATAAAATGTGTGATAAATACAACTGATGACTTTACATAATTTTACAAGCAGTCCACACAACAACATTTTTTATTCATATTGTTAAAGAGGGATCAATTTATAAATAATTGAAGTAAATGTTTCCAATATTGGAAGTTATCGGTTTTACTGCTGGTCTACAACGCAATTACACGGCTTTGCCAACAATCACAAGTTGCTCAACATATGATTCACAATGATAGCAGGTAGAGATAAGAGCTGGCACAGAGTCTCTTCATCATTCTGTGTGTGCATCAATACCTGGGAGATTTGGATGAGGAATTTGGAATTGATACATGATCTCCACTCCCTTCGATATATGCTTGATGACAAGATCCCCAGTGCAGACAGGAAGCTTCTGTCTGAAGCAGGCAGGAGAACTGACAAAGGGCCCGATTTTGCCACTGAGATGAGAAAACATGATAAAGTCAGGTGTGAGGCTATTAACGCAATCCGTGCCCACATCCGCACACCCAAAATGAGTGCATGCATTTAAATTGAATGAATGAACTGCCTGTCCAACTTTATCAGCATTTCCCCCTTTACCGCACGTTTACCAAACTGGAACCGTGCCGAAATGGATCTGCTAAAAAAAAGAGCTCCAGCTGCTGAAGAGGTGAGTTTAGAGCTTCCAATGGCTCTCTGATTCAGATCGGTGGTGGGGGGAGGAGGGAAGCAGGTCAGATCACTCTCTGGTTGGTGGGAGGAGGGAAGTGAGGCCAGATTGTTGTCTGGTTGTGGGGGTAGCGGGGGAGGAGGCGGGTCAGGTGTATCTCTGGCGGCGTAGAGGGCCGATTGTTGTCTGGCGGTAGGGGAGAGGGCTGATCGTTGGTGGGGAGGGAGGAGGGAGGCGGGTAAGATGTATCTCTGGTGGGGGGGGTGAAGAGGGGGAGGCCCCATTGCTCACTGGTGGGTAGGGGCAGATGGATCTCCAGTATAGGGGAGGGCAGATAGATCTCAGGAGTGGGACAGATGGAACTCTGGTGGGAAGGGGCAGGGGGATCTGCTGCCACTCTGTGGGCAATTGAGGGGGGGAATGGAGACAGGGGTGGTGATCAGTCAGGGTAGTGGGGTGTGGATAAGGGGGACAGTAATATATTTGTGTAGTGAGGGGTGGATAAGGAGGATAATGATGTATATGAGTAATGGGGGGGGTGGGTAAAGTGGACAGCAATGCGTGTGGGTAGTTGAAGGGATAGATAAGGGTGACAGTGATGTATGTGTGTAATGGTGGGTGGATGAGGGGGACAGTGATGTATGTGTATAGTGGGGGGGGCAGATAAGGGGATAATGATGTATGTGAGTAGTGGGGGGTGAATAAAGGGACAGCAATGTGTGTGGGTAGTGGGGGGGTAGATAAGGGGGACAGTGATATGTATGGTTAGTGGGGCAGGGTGGATAAGGGGGACAGGGATGTGTATGGGTAGTTAGGGGCGTGGATAAGGGGACAGTGAAGTTTGTGGATAGTGGGGGGGTGGATAAGGGGACAGTGAAGTGTATGTGCCTCGTCGCTCTCACTTTTCGGGAGTTTGTTCCGTTATTCAATCATGGAAGATATTTTCTCATCCCCATTCTCCTGCCTTTTCCCCATAACACCTGACCCCCCTTATTAATCAAGAACTACCTATCTCTGTTTTAAAGACACTCAATGACCTAACCTCCACAGCCTGCTGCAGCAGAGTTCCACAGATTACCACTCTCTGGCTGAAGAAATTCCTCCTCCTCTCTGTTTTAAAGGATCATCCCTTTAGCCAGAAGCCCTCTGGTTCTAGTTTTTCCTCTCCATGTCCTCTCTATCCAGGCCTCACAGTATCTCATCATTTTCAATAAGATCCCCCCTTATCCTTCTAAACTCCAACGAGTACAGAGCCAGAATCCTCAACTGTTCCTCGTACGACAAGTTCTGCATTCCAGGGATCATTTTTGTGAACTTTCTCTGGACCCTTTCCAAGGCTAGTACATCCTTCCTAATATATGGGGTCCAAAACTACTCACAATACTCCAAATGGGGCCATATAGAGTCTTAGAAATACATTCCTGCTGTTGTATTCTAGCCCTCTCGACATGAATGCTAACATTGTATTTGCTTTCCTAACTGCTGACTGAACCTGTACATTAACCTTAAGTAATTCTTGAACAAGGAATGCCAAGTCCCTTTGTATTTCTGATTTCCTAAGCATTTCCTCATTTAGAAAATAGTCTATGCCTCCATTCCTCCTTCCAAAGTGCTTAACCTCACACTTTTCTACATTGTAATCCATGTGCCATTTCTTTGCCCACCCTCCTAACCTGTCCAAATCCTTCTGCAGCACCCCCCCCCCCCACCCCCGCTTCCTCAATATCCCTCTGCATATCATTGTATCATCTGCAAACTTAGCAACAATGCCTTCAGTTCCTTCTTCCAAATCATTAATGTATCAGGTAATGTATGAGGTATAAAAGTGTGAGGTAATGCACTTTGGCAGGAACAATAAATGTGTAGTGTATAGGGCTAATGGTAGGGCTCTTAATAGTGTTAAGGAACAGAAGGATCTTGGTGTATGTGTCAATAGATCCCTGAAAGTAGGCAGTCAAGTGGATAAAGTTGTTAAGAAGGCATATGGAGTCTTAGCTTTTATTGGTAGGGGGATTGAATTTAGGAGCCGCAGCATCATGTTGCAACTGTACAAAACTCTAGTGCGGCCGCACTTGGAGTATTGTGTGCAGTTCTGGTCCCCACATTATAAGAAAGATGTGGAGGCATTGGAGAGGGTACAGAGGAGGTTTACCAGGATGTTGCCTGGTATGGAGGGCAGGTCTTATGAAGAGAGGCTGAGGGATTTGAGGTTGTTTTCGTTAGAAAGGAGGCGGCTAAGAGGGGACCTTATTGAAACATATAAGATGATTAGAGGTTTAGATAGGGTGGACAGTGATAGCCTTTTTCCTAGGATGGAGAAAGCTAGCACGAGGGGACACAGCTTTAAATTAAGGGGTATGAGTTATAGGACGGATATCAGAGGTAGGTTCTTTACTCAAAGAGTGATTAGGGAGTGGAATGCCCTGCCTGCAGCTGTTGTAGATGCGCCAAGTTTGGTGGCGTTTAAGAGGTTAGTTGATAAGTATATGGAAGAGAAGGGAATGGTTTAGTTTGGAGGGGCATTGCTTTTTATTTTGGTCGGCACAACATCGAAGGCCGAAGGGCCTGTTCTGTGCTGTTATGTTCTATGTTCTATGTATATAAACAATTTGGAAGAAGTCAAGATTGGCAGGATATCAAGATATTGAAACCCAGATTTTTGTCAGGGAAATGAGAGTTCTGTTCACAGTTCACAGTGTGAACAGAACTCCCATTTTCCTGATGAAGGAACAGCACTCCGAAAGCTAGTGGCTTTTGCTACCAAATAAACCTGTTGGGCTTTAACCTGGTGTTATGAGACTTCTTACAAAATTTGTTCAATAGACTGACCACCTAGCACTGAGCTCCTGCACTGATGTTATGAGTATTTACTATTCTGTAGTGAGTTAATAATGGTTTTCCACATGAAGTAGAATTGATTCCAAAGTTGTTTTATGTCCTGGGTGTGAAACCCCCTGTTTACAGTGAGTATAAATCATTCAAAATGGGCATTTCAAGGATTGCAGTCAAGGTATCAGAATTTAGAAATTAAAATGCAGCACACACAAAGTTTAATCTTGTAGAAACGTGATGAATTACAGTATTGTTCAAAATAATAATGGTTAGAATAATAATGGATAATGCAATAGTCACTTTTTCTGTGAAATAATTTCTCCTCTTTGTGGATCATGTGTGAAGAAATCCCGGCAGTAAGTGTGTGACAGTGATTTCAAAGTTCCAATTCTAATATCAAATTCAATAATTCAGCTTTCTGATGGGGTATTTCCCACCCAATTCCTCCTTGTTCTTGATCAGGTTACTGTTGCACCGGGTATAATTGAGTTAATTTAAATGCTGGGATCCCCTAATTTGAGCGAGGTTTCACTGTTTAATGGAGTTTAGCTAAAAATCTATTAGACTGTGTTTTACCCTTGTTGATGGCAGTAACAGTGATCAGTAAAACACTGAGGTGTTCTATGTTCTATGTGAACTTCCACAGATTGTGCAGGGGATGGAGGTGGCTGCTTTTCTGATTCTTGCCAGTTGTGATGTTGGACTTTCCTCGTAACCATCCTCACTTTGAATTGCAGAAAATATATGAATTAATGAAGTCATAAAGAATACATTTTAAATACATCAATTCAGAAATATTTCAGAATAAACAAGAGGAGTCTTATTTTTTGCTAGGGCACTGGTTCATATCTTACCCATGTTTTTTAGAAGTGTCTTTAAGACTGTCTTAACATATTCTACAAAGGAATTTAATGCAAACATTGATCATTATGGGTGGAGTTCTGCTATTTGAGACAATATGTCCCAGGGTAGAGACAGAGAATGTTCCACATTGTAGAGGCTGGTTGGAAAACACACCATATCCTCCAGTTTCAACCTCATTAATTATATATCTGGGTATTTTGCGCTGTCTTCTATGCTGGGCTGAGTCTAATGGTATCTATCCTGCCATTGTCTCTGGCAACGAGCAGCATGAGCTACCTCACAGCCCCATTTCCTTATCCACACCCCAACTACCCACACACATTGCTGTCCCCCACTGTAACCACTGTACTCCTGTAACCTTTAACGTACATGGACACTGCAGGGGATGGAGATAGCGGGGAGGAGGGGGGACCCAGGCTGGGTGAAAAGGGAACCAGCAGCATTCACATGGATATCTGAGCTTTCCCCTTCTGTGTGGATGTGCTCTAGGCCCTGGAGGGAGCTGTTCCGCAACCTTTGCCCAAATCACACCAATATTGACTTGCCACACACACAGGTGAGCTCTGTTTTCCAGTGAAGAAAGCAAATTCAATGCTGCACCTGACGAAAGAACATAGAACATAGAACACAGAACATTACAGCGCAGAACAGGCCCTTCAGCCTTCGATGTTGCACTGACCATTATAAAAAGCAATGACCCTCCAAACTAAACCATTCCCTTCTCTTCCATAAACTTATCAACTAACCTCTTAAACCTCTTGAAAGAGGCAGCCCCAGTCATCTGCCCTCTGCTTGGAGCAGGAGAAACTTTGGCACGATCGAGAGGAGGAGAAAGGAGAGGGTCGGCCACATCTCAGAACTCTAACCAGATTCAACCATCTTCAGCGCTCACGGGAATTGAGTGGGAAAGAGCCATTGACGACGAGGAGCTCGGCCTTGGCAGCGCACCAAATAAGGGCTCATATATTTGATGTAGACCTGAGGGTTGAATGAGCCTCCATGTTGGAGGCAGTTGCTGCTGTCACTTGCACTCTTCTTTCTCACTTACACATGCCTCCAGGAAACAACCAAGGCCCAATGAAGAGGAGGAGGAGGAATCCACATCCATCCCCGTCCCCGTCCCCGTCCCCGTCCCCGTCCCCAGCCTCAGCCTCAGGCCTAGCCCCAGCTCCAGCTCCAGGCCCAGGCCCTGCTGCACGTTCTCACCATGGGGAGAATGTGCAGATACTGCAGAGACAGTGACCCAAGGCGGGAATTGAACCCAGGTCCCTGGCGCTGACTCTGCCTCCGAGCTACCCCCTGGGTATTGGTGGTAATTCAGATTGGGTTACATATTTGGGTGGTCACTGCAGAGGGACATACTTGCAGCAGGAAGGGGCAGGATCAACCAAGGGTCCCTGGCTCTCTGAATACAGCTCTTTGAAGAGGCCTCTTTGGGGTCCAAGCTTGTCCAACGCTGGTTACTGAACAACTCTTGGAGTTGTCCACTGTGCTGATCAGTGCCCCATGCAGTACCTGATTTGGCCAACACGTAGTTGCAATTTCCTTTGTTTTTGGAGTGATAACACTCAGCTTCCCCTCAATTCCACCCTGTCACCACGTCCTTTCTCATCACCATAACCCCAACCTGGGCTATCTCCTACCACTTCCCTTCCATTACTCTTCAGCCCAAATCATCCTCCTTCAATGATTTCCAGGTGAACATACAAGTTCTCTACCTCCCTAAACAATCCATTGATCGTCCTGAGCCCCTCCCTCCCATTCCCAGGATCTGTGTCTGCCTCCATGTCCCCACCAACCACCTTTACACCCCTTTTACCATTATCGACAAATCCTCACCATCCTGTCCTTCTGGATTCCACTGAAAAAGCCAACGTGAAATACTCCAGTTTTCCCACAAACTGAACAATTAGAATTTTTCTGGGAGAATTCTACCCTGGGTAAAGTTACCAGAAGATATTGAGGAAGGGGAGGGGTTGTGGACAATTGCAGCATTGGGTCTCCCACTGCCCTTAATTTAGGCAACAGTCTTGGAGATGGACAAGGAGAAGGCTATCTGCAGGAATGTCCTGAGCAAATCTCGTTCCTGGCAAATTCAGACCTGGGATCCCCATTTGATCCAAGTGTTGGGATTATGGATCTGTGGGAGAATTTAGTCCTCTATTCCTTTACACTGTCCCTGTCTCTACGCCATGTGTGCACATGTGAAACAAGATCCTTATCCCTGCTCTTTGCTGACACACAAAAACCACAAACTTACTCAGAAAATTCTCTCAATTTTGGTCCAAAAACCTGTCAATCATTTTCTTCACCCATGGAGCTTCAGGATCCAAACAAACCTTTGTCCCGACTTTAAGAGTTGCTCTGTAAAGAATTGTAAAATAATCTCAGTTATGTTCCCACACTATAAATACAATCTATCTGTATAGCTACTTTCTGGTATCCAATGCGTCTACATTTCAAACTTGAGTGGCTGATTAATCTGTCAAACAAATAGCAAACGAGGATGATGGTGCAAAGTGAAAGTGGTGATTTTGGACAGCTGCTATTCTACAAACTGAAAGAGGGATTGACCTAAAATTGGGAAACTCAGAAGGTCGGTTAAGTGCCTGACAGAATGATGAGGACTATTTGTCGAGTTTCTGTTGATCATCATGTAGGCAGTAAGAAGTCTCATAACATCAGGAACAGCAGAAAGGGACAGGGTCAGCCACACTCCTCGGCTGTTTGAGTACAGCTCTTCGAAGAGGCATCTTTAGGATCAAAACCGGGTATTGTGAGACTTCTTAATATGTTTACCCCAGTCCAACGCCAGCATCTCCAAATCATGGTCATTGTGAAAGCAGTTCACGAATCCAAGGATGGAAAGTTCATAGAACATAGAACATAGAACATAGAACATTACAGCACAGAACAGGCCCTTCGGCCTTCGATGTTGTGCCGACCAAAATAAAAAGCAATGCCCCTCCAAACTAAACCATTCCCTTCTCTTCCATATACTTATCAATTAACCTCTTAAACGCCACCAAACTTGGCGCATCTACAACAGCTGCAGGCAGGGCATTCCACTCCCTAATCACTCTTTGAGTAAAGAACCTACCTCTGATATCCGTCCTATAACTCATACCCCTTAATTTAAAGCTGTGTCCCCTCGTGCTAGCTTTCTCCATCCTAGGAAAAAGGCTATCACTGTCCACCCTATCTAAACCTCTAATCATCTTATATGCTTCAATAAGATCCCCTCTTAGCCGCCTCCTTTCTAACGAAAACAACCTCAAATCCTTCAACCTCTCTTCATAGGACCTGCCCTCCATACCAGGCAACATCCTGGTAAACCTCCTCTGTACCCTCTCCAATGCCTCCACATCTTTCTTATAATGTGGGGACCAGAACTGCACACAATACTCCAAGTGCGGCCGCACTAGAGTTTTGTACAGTTGCAACATGATGCTGCGGCTCCTAAATTCAATCCCCCTACCAATAAAAGCTAAGACTCCATATGCCTTCTTAACAACTTTATCCACTTGACTGCCTACTTTCAGGGATCTATTGACACATACACCAAGATCCTTCTGTTCCTCAACACTATTAAGAGCCCTACCATTAGCCCTATACTCTACACATTTATTGTTCCTGCCAAAGTGCATTACCTCACACTTTTCCACATTAAACTCCATTTGCCACCTCTCGGCCCAGCTCTGCAACTTGTCCAAGTCACTCTGTAAACTATAACACCCTTCTTCACTATCTACCACTCCACCGACTTTAGTGTCATCTGCAAATTTACTGATCCATCCCTCAATACCCTCATCCAGATCATTTATAAAAATTACAAACAGCAGGGGCCCCAAAACAGACCCCTGAGGCACACCACTTGTCACCGAACTCCACGATGAATATCTCCCATCAACCACCACCCTCTGTCTTCTATCTGCCAGCCAATTCCTAATCCAATTAGCTAAATCACCCTCTATTCCACATATCTGCATTTTCTGTAGAAGTCTTCCATGGGCCACCTTATCAAACGCCTTACTAAAGTCCATATATACTACATCAACCGCCTTACCCCCATCCACCTCTTTGGTCACTTTCTCAAAAAACTCAATGAGGTTAGTAAGGCATGACCTACCCTTCATGAAACCAAGAGAGGGAGTCGGAGACCAGGGCTCCAGAGGAGCAGGAATCCAGAGGATGGAGCTTGGGGGAGAACAGGAACACAGAGCCCGGCGGGTGCTGGTGAACTCTTTGATGAGGCACTGGCTCTGAAGCCCATGAGTGAGACATTGTGTAGCCCCACACTGGGAGAAGTTGTAGGTGGAAATGCTTACTGCTGTGTGTGAGAGATTGTGCGCATGTGAGGAGAGAAAGTGATAGTGAGTATGAGAGGGAGAGAGTGTATGAGTGAGTGGAAAAGTGAGAGTGCATGTCTGAGTGAGTGTATGGTGGTGAGTGTAAGGCTGCTGTATGCCCTATCTCAGATTTCTCACTCAGTCTCACCCCTGCACATCAATATACACCCACTCACACTTCCCCCCACTATCCAAGGCGACTTCCAAGACATACAACAATGCAGAGTCGTTGAGCAGAAACTGATAGCCAAGTTCTGGCCAAGAGGACGGCCTCAATGGGGAATTACGTGTAACCCCCACCATTTGGCCTGGGTTTGCAAAATCCTACTAACTGTCCTGGCTTGAGACAATTCTCACCTCTTTAACCTGAGGTTATCCGTCTCTTCACTCGCATTGTCTTAAAATGTAAAGGCTTGATTCCCTATTAAAACTCGCATTCCAACCATTATCTTGCAATTGAGTCTTTGTCTACATATGCCGTGCTTGTGAACCCAACTCTCTACTTGCCTGATGAAGGAGCAGTGTTCCAAAAGTTTGTGATACCAAATAAACCTGTTAGATTTAACCTGATGTTGTGAGACTTGTCACTGTCCCCATCCACATACAAAGAGCCTTATCTCAGACAATGGTCATTTTAAAGTTATTTACTCTTTTTTTAAACAACTTGCACTTGTATTACATTACTTTCATTCAGAAATCATTTCTTTCTTTAAACTCAGATATTTTAGTTTAAAGATCAGTTTATTTTTCTGTCAATTTCTTTCTGAAATGTTCTCATTGGCCCTTGAGTGATAATATGGAAATATGGACAAGCTTGCTCTACAATGGTGTTGACAACAATGGATTTCCATTGGATGGTACATGGTGGTGCTTGGCAAAGTACTTCAGTGATTTACTGCTGTATTCTGCACTATGGCTGACCAGGAAACTCTCATTCTTATTAACTAAAGAAGTTAAGAAAATTTGGCATGTCTCTCACCAATTTTTATAGATGCACCATTGTAAGCATTCTTCCTGGTTGTAACACAGCTTGTTATGGCTCCTGCTCTGACCAAGACTGCAAGAAATGTAAACTACGAAGTGCCCAATGCATCAAGCAAAACCAATCTCCCATCTATTGACTCAATCTACACTTTCCGCTGCCTCGGCAAAGCAGCCAGCATAATTAAGCACGCCCCGGTATTCTCTCTTCCATCTTCTTTCATTGAGAAAAAGATACAAAAGTCTGAAGTCACGTAACCACCAACTCAAGAACAGCTTCTTCCCTGCTACCATCAGGCTTTTGAATGGACCTATCTTATATTAAGTTGCTCTTTCCCTACCCCTAGCTATGACTGTAACACCACATTGTGCATTCTCTCGTTTCCTTCTCCCCTACTCTATGAATGGTATGTTTTGTTTGTATAGTGCACAAGAAACAATACTTTTCACTGTATACTAATACACGTGACAATAGTAAATCCAATCAAATCAGTTACCATTAGGTGGATCTGAAGCATTTTAGACTGAGAACCAACTTGCTTGGTCAAGTTAGGAATGCACCTTCCATCGCCATCAAGTTCTGAAGTGGGACTTGAACACAAAACACCTGGCTCAGAGGTTGGGATGCCAATACTGTACCAGAAGACCTCCAAGTGATTAAAAATATATGGAAGCTTTTTCCAACTTTGTTGAAAGGTCATTGATCTGAAATGTTGAGCAGAATTTTGTGCCCTGGGGAGTTTGGTGAGGGGGAAGCATTTATACAATTTGGAAAGTGGCATATTGGGATCCTGTCATCCGGCATCTAAGGTCGGGGGAAGTCTGTAGATGGCCTTCTCATACTACCAATGATTGAGGCCCAATTAATTAAAGCCCACCTAAAGGCCGCAGCTGGTAGTAACTCAGGATTGGCAGGGGCTTGGTGTGCACGGAGCTAGCCAATCAAATCCTGATGTCTTTTCTTGCAGGCTTCCCATGAGAGAGTCACTCTGTGCCTATCAGGAAAGGGTGGAGTGGTGAAAGCCAATATTTGGCAATATAATATAGGAATTTGTGAAGTTGGTAGGAAGAATAAAGGAGCTGAACATTATTTAAATGGAGAAAGTCTGCAAAAAAATGCAATACAGAGGGATTTAAGGATCCTTATACATAAATCACAAACAGCTAGCATGCAAGTTCAGCAGGTAATTGAGAGACCAATGGAATATTAGCCTTTATTTCAAAGAGAACAGAGTATAAATACAGGGAAGCCTTGGTAAAACTACGAGGTACTAATTAGACCACACCTGGAATACTGTGAACAGTTTTAATCCCCTTATCTAAGGAAAGATATACTGGAATTGGAGGCAGTGCGGAGAAGGTTCACTAAATTGATCCTGCTTATGGAGGGATTTTCCTATGAGGAGAGGAATGAGTAGGTTGGGCCTGTACTCCTTGGAATTTAGAAGAATGAGAGGTGACCTTAATGACACATATAGGATTCTCAGAGGGTTTGAAAGGGTAGATGCTGAGAGGATATTTTTCTGTGGGAGAGTCTGGGATTCAGCAGTCACGGGCATTCGGCCTCCGACCTTCGGGTAAATGTTCTTCAAGGGGGCCTTCATGACACACGACAGCGCAGAGTCGCTGAGCAGAGACTGATAGCCAAGTTCCGCACACATGAGGACGGTCTTAAAAGGGATCTTGGCTTCATATCACACTATCTGTAACCCCCATGACTTGTCTGGGTTAGCAAAAAACCTCACTTACTGTGCTGTCTAGAGAAAATACACATTTCTCTAACCAATGCTTCACTCACATTGTTAGCCACTTTAACACTTGAATAGCAGGTTAGGTGTAAGGATTCGCATTCTAATCAGCAATCTGTGACTGTCTGTGCTGATATGTGTGCTATTGCAGACCTGAACACTGCATTTGCCTGACAAAGACGAAAAGTCGAAAGCTCGCAGATTTACTATCAAATAAATTGGTTGGATTTAAAATTGATGTTGTCAAACTTTACGGAGAGTCTGGGACCAGAGTGCATGATCTCAAAATAAGGGGCCATCCAATTGAAACATTTAAATGTGAAAGCAAATCGTCTCAGAGGTTAGTGAATCTGTAGAATTCTTTACCACAGAGAGCGGTAGAGTCTGGGTTCTTAAGTATGTTCAAGGCTAAGATAGACAGGCTTTTAATCAGTATGGTAAACAAGGGTAATGGGGATATGGTGGGAAAGTAGAGTTGAGGATTATCATCTCACATAATTCAAGATTACTGGGCGGTATGATAGCGCAGTGGTTAGTACTGCTGCTTCACAGCTCCAAGGACCAGAATTCGATTCCCAGCTCGGGTCACTGTCTGTGTGGAGTTTGCACATTCTCCTTGTGTCTGTGTGGGTTTCCTCTGTGTGCTCCGGGTTTCTTCCTGCAGTCTAAAGATGTGCAGGTTAGGTTGTTCTCCGGAGCTGTGATTTTGAAGAGTGGCTGCTTACTGGTGAGACTATTGAAGTTTGAAATCTTTCTTTAATCAATAGGTTTAGGTCACGGGGGTTTTTTGTTTATTTTGGCGCTCCGTAGTGGGAGATAGGCACGGGGACTGCTGGGAAGGAAGCACGGGACTATATAAATAAGGCCAAGGTCGACAGCGGGCAGCGTCGGGAGCAGGCAGTGGAGTGAGGCGGGGAGCAGAGTGAGAGCTGTAAGGGCTTAAGCTCACTGGGCTTGGGCGAGCACAGGCTTGGACCTGGTAAGAGGCTGGACTCCTGTCCCACCCAAACTCTAGGGCCCATACCTCTAAAGGGGATGTATAAAATGTCAGGGTCCATGATAAAACGCGTCCGCTGTGTTCGCTGCCATATGTGGACATTCTTGGAGGCAGCACGTCTCCCTAAAGCCCACATATGCACAAAATGCTTGGAAGTGCAATGATTGAGGGCTCGGGTGAGGCAGTTGGAACTGAGACTGGAAGATATGTTTACAGTCAGAGAGAACGAGGGGCTAATGAACAGGGACCACAGTCCAGAAGGGACCCCAGGGCCTATGAGGAGGGATGGGTGGGTAACAGATAGGAAGTTGAAAAAGAAAAGGAGTCATGGCACTAAGATCACCCCAGGGGAGGCATCCCAGAACATCAAGGGTAGGGCAAAGGCTGAGGTAGAGAGGGCAAAGGAGGGGGATCTGAATGCCCCGGAGGACGGCAGGAATGCGGGATGTGAGATATGGTGGGGGATGGGAAGGTCAAGGGGATTGACAGGCGGTTCTGCGGACAAAAGCGGGACTCCAGGATGGGAGTCTGCCTCCCTGGAGCAGGGGTTCAGGATGTTACGGAGAGGGTAGGGGGAATTTTGTAGGGTGGAGGAGCTAAGGCTGATGTAATAGTCCACGTGGGAGAGAAGGATGTAGGAACAAAGTGCAGAGGGGACATACGTAGGCAGTTCAGGGAGTTGGGGGCCCAGCTGAAGTGTAGGGCCTCCAGGGTGGCATTTTCTGGGCTGCTGCCGAGGCCTGGGAATGACAGGGTTAGGAACAACGAGGTGCTCCAACTGAATGCGTGGTTGAGGGATTGGTGTAGGACGGAGGATTCAGATTCTTAGACCATTGGGAAGTCTTCAGGAGGGAGGGGCATCTATACAAGAGGGACGGGGAACAGTTGTCTGGGAAGGGCACCCATATTTTAGCTGGGAGGTTAGCTGGAGTGTTTCAGCAGGGTTTAAACTAATATGGAGGGGGGGGTGGGGAGATAGAGGGAACTGGGAGTGGGAGAGAGATGGGTGACAGGGTATTTCCGGAGAGTAGGAGGGAGGATCAGAGAGTGCCTGAGGGCCTTCAGTGCATGTGTTTTAATGCGAGGAGTGTGACTGGCAAAACAGATGAGCTGAAGGCAATAATGTTCGAGAGGAAGTTAGAAGTGGTGGTGGTGACTGAGACGTGGCTAAAGGAAGGGCAGGACTGGCAATTGAATATTCCAGGGTATAAGTGTTTTAGGCATGATAGAGGTGGTTTGAGGAGAGGAGGGGGAGTAGCTTTATTAGTTAAGGATCATATCATAACAGTGCAGAAGGAGGGTGGTATGGCTGAGTTAGGAATTGAATCGCTATGGGTGGAGTTGAGGAATAGGAAGGGAGAGGTTACTATGTTGGGTGTGTACTACAGACCGCCCAACAGTCCGCGGGCCGTGGAAGAAGGGATATGTAGGGAAATTTTAGATAAGCATAGGAAGAATAGGGTAGTTGTAATGGGAGATTTCAATTTCCCTGGGGTAGATTGGAAGGTGCCCAGAGCGGAAGGTGCGGACGGGGATGAATTTGTACAGTGTGTTTTAGAAGGGTCCTTGGAGCAGTATGTGGATAGCCCGACTAGAGAGGGGGCTATACTGGATCTGGTTCTGGGGAATGAGCCAGGGCAGGTGGTTGACGTTGTAGTAGGAGAGCATTTGTCTAATAGTGACCACAACTCTGTCTGCTTTAGGGTATTAATGGAAAAAGATGAAGCCTGCCCTAAGGGGAGGGTGTTAAACTGGGGGAGGCTAGATATAGCCAGATTAGGCAGGATCTTAGGGATACCGACTGGGATAAGCTGTTCGAGGGTAGGTCGACACTGCACATGTGGGAGTCTTTCAAGGGAAAACTAAAATTTTTGCAGGAAAGACACGTGCCGGTAAGGAGAAAGGATGGGAAAGGTAGGATTAGAGAACTGTGGTTACTAGGGATGTTGAGGGCTTGGTCAGGAAGAAGCGGGAGGCGTACGTTAGATCCAGGCAACTGGGGACAGAGGCAGCGCTGGAAAAATATAGAGAGTGTAGACGCGATCTTAAAAGGGGTGTCAGAAAGGCAAAAAGGGGCTTCGAAATGGATTTGGCAGGTAGGATTAAGGAAAATCCTGAGGCATTTTACTCCTATGTAAGGAGCAAAAGGATGGTTAGAGGGAAGATTGGACCTCTCAGGGACAGAGGAGGAGAACTATGCTTAGAGCCTGAGGGAATGGGAGAGATCCTGAATGAATACTTTGCGTCGGTATTCACGCGGGAGAGGGGCCTGATGCCTGATGCCGGCGTTGAGGAATTTGAGGACCCATTAAAGGAAATAATCATTACGAGGGACGAAGTGTTGGGGCTTTTAGGTAGCATAAAGACTTATAAAGCTCCGGGGCCTGATGGTATTTATCCCAGGCTGCTAAGGGAGGTGAGAGATGACATTGCTGGGCCTCTGACGCAAATCTTTGTCTCCTCTTTGGACTCAGGAGAGGTCCCAGAGGACTGGACGATTGCAAATGTAGTACCGTTGTTTAAAAAGGGTCAGAGGGATAACTCAGGGAACTATAGGCCGGTGAGCTTGACTTCAGTTATAGGTAAGCTAATGGAGAGGATTCTCAGGGACAGGATGTATGAGCATCTGGAGCGCTGTGATCTGATCAGGGATACGCAGCATGGCTTCGTTAATGGGAGGTTGTGCCTTACGAATCTAATGGAATTTTTTGAAGAGGTGACAAAAACGGTTGATGAAGGACAAGCCGTTGATGTCATCTACATGGATTTCAGTAAGGCATTTGACAAGGTTCCCCATGGTAGGCTGATAAAAAAGGTGAAGGCGCATGGGATACAGGGCTAGGTATGTAGATGGGTTGAGAACTGGCTTGGGAGGAGGAGACAGCGGGTAGTAGTGGAAGGCTCTTTTTCCAACTGGAGGTCAGTCACTAGTGGTGTGCCACAGGGTTCAGTACTAGGACCTCTTCTATTTGTGATTTATATAAATGACTTGGAAGAGGGGGTAGGTGGTGTGATCAGCAAATTTGCTGATGACACTAAGATGATTGGATTGGGGGGTACTGAGGAGCAGTGCCTGGCAATACAACATGACATAGATAGGCTGGTAGATTGGGCAGATAGATGGCAAATGGAATTTAATCCGGATAAATGCGAGGTGATGCATTTTGGCCGGAATAATGTAGAGGGGAGTTATAGGATAAAAGGTAAAACTATCCGGAGGATAGAGATGCAGAGAGACCTGGGGGTGCAAGTTCACAAGTCTCTGAAGGTGTCAGTACAGGTGGAGAATGTGGTTTAAAAAAAGCGTATGATATGTTAGCCTTCATAGGAAGGGGTATAGAATACAAGAGTAGGAGTCTGATGTTGCAGGTGTATAGAACGTTGGTTAGGCCTCATCTGGAGTACTGCGTCCAATTCTGGTTGCCGTACTGCAGGAAGGATGTAGAGGCCCTGGAGAGAGTGCAGAGGAGATTTACCAGGATGCTGCCTGGTATGGAAGGGCTGTCTTACGAGGAAAGAGTGAAAACACTGGGGTTGTTTTCCCTTGAAAGACGTCGGCTGAGAGGGGATCTTTTAGAGGTATATAAGATTATGAGGGGTATAGAAAGAGTAAATGGTGGTAAGCTTTTTCCACCATTAGAAATGGATAGAACGAGGGGTCACGGGCTCAGGGTGAGGGGGGATATGTATAAGACGAATATTAGAGGCCAGTTTTTCACACAAAGGGTAGTGGGGGTGTGGAATGCACTGCCGAGTAAGGTGGTGGGAGCAGCCACGCTAGGGTTGTTTAAGGGTCTCTTGGACAGCCACTTGAGCGGTCTGCAGATAGAGGGATATAGCAGGACTGTTTGAATATCAGGAGGACCAAATAGTAGTAGACTATCCTTTAGTTTCGTCTCAGGAATGTCTTAGTTTTTTTTAGCATGTTTAATTAAGTCTTATTTGTTTCCGCAGGCAATTCAGTCCACCTTGTTGACCAACAAGGGGCATGCATGCGGCATGTCGTGCGAGAGCTGCTCTTGGAGGTTGCTTCAGGAGTTGCCTAGTGCTTCACGTCGTCAGTGTATGCTTAAACTGGACCATCTGAGGGGCAACATGACAGCTCAGAGACTATCGCTGTTGCTGTGCTGACACATGGATTTGGGCCTGTGTCTGCGGGAGTTTGCGCGTTCTCCCCGTGGTTGCGTGGGTTTCCTCCGGGTGCTCCGGTTTTGTCCCACATCCCAAAAATGTGCTCTTAGGCTGATTGGGTAACAAATTGTCCCTATATTGGTCCCTATATTGGAATCTTCAACAATAGGCATAGCCTAAAGACAAGGATATGTCATTAGGACGTTAGGACGGCGGCGTGGGCTCGTTGGGCCGAAGGGCCTGTTTCCCGTGCTGTGTTGCTCTTTGTTCTTTGTTCTTTGTTGATTGGCCACGCTAAAATTGCCCCTTAGTGTAGTAGGATGCTTAGGTTAGAGGGATTAATGGGTAAAATATATAGGGGATATGAGGGTAGGGCCTGGGTGGGATTGTGGTCAGTGCAGACTCGATGGGCTGAAGGGCCTCTTTCTGTGCTGGTGGGTGCTATACCCTGTGAGGGGGCTATAATTCTATCTCATTGAATGGCAGAGCATACTCAATGGGCTGAATGGCCTATTAATGCCCCCATGTTTTATGGTGTGACCTTGCAGCCAACTCCTATGTCCCCAAATTCCCCCATCCTGCAAACCCTTTCCTGCCATCACTTACCTGGGTCTTTTCTTGATCAAAGACTTGGATGGATGTTGTACCAGCAGCAGCCAGTGCTCCCTGGTGGAGCTGCTGAATGCAGAAGAACTACCCGCCTCTGGGTCCTTGAACCCAGGGAAAGGCCTATCGTTGGCCTGTTAAGTGCCTGAGTGACACTTCCAGAAAAGAGGAGAAACAGGTGTCTTGCCAGTATTTTCGGTTTTGTTTCAGATTTCCAAAAATTGCAGTATTTTGTTTTGCTGTCAGTGAGGAAGGAAACTTACTGCACTTCATATTATACAATATCAGCAACAATCCAGGGAGTCCCAGTTTCTATAGCAGCAATGTTAGTTTGCCCGGCTCCTGTCTCTCCTTCAGTCTCTAACTCAGTCCTCAGGAAATAATTGGTTAACACTGCCTCACTGCATACTCACAACCCTATCCTTCCCAGTTCCCAACTGGTATCAAACTGATTCCAATAAAAGCCTTGGTTCCTGCTTTGAGAACTTTCTGCCACTAGATTATTACGCTTTTCTTTTGTCTCTTGAGTCCTTCATATCTCTGGATCCTGTCCCAATTTCCATCTAAAGATGTTCTGTATTGCTTGCACCCTGGGGTATCCATGAACAATGAGAAAATAAACGCACTGATCATTAATAAATACCATTATATTCACAAAATGTAGTTGATCAATAAGACTTACATCACTTCTACATGTGGACAATAAGGAGTTACTGGAATTATCTCAATATCTTTCATTTTCTGTGGATTGATGAACCGAGAAATGTTGCTGGTGCACTGGCAACGTGGCTGCACTATTATCCTCATGGTAGTTGTGGCTGAAACAGGAAAATATTACAGACCCTTAAACATTGTAAGAAGCATTTTTACTTCAAAGAAATATCCATTTCTCTGTTTTTGCTGATGTTTTCAACATGGAGGTGGAAATGGGAAGCCAGGAATTTTCCAGACCCCTCAATCCCACTTCTATCCCAGCAGGACAGCTGGGTGGGATTCCCATCTCCAGGAGAATGGGATGGTCTGGAGGTGAAGATGGACGTGGATTGATGCTGAGGCAGCCAGGTTAGAAGGTGCTGCTCCATCTACAGAGACGTCAGTTATGGAGATCAGTGTAAAGCCCCACATTTTACCCACTTCACCCCTTTCATCCCCCTGTCAGTGCTCGCAACTCCCTTAGTCCAACTTCCTCCAACCTTCAAGTGCGGCCGCATTTGGAGTATTGCATACAGTTCTGGCTGCCGCATTATAAGGAAGATGTGGAGGCATTGGAAAGTGTGCAGAGGAGGTTTACCAGGATGTTGCCTGGTATGGTGGGAAGATCTTATGAAGAAAGGCTGAGGGACTTGAGGTTGTTTTCGTTAGAGAGAAGAAGTTAAGACGTGACCTAATTGAGGCATACAAGATGATCAGAGGATTAGATAGGGTGGACAGTAAGAGACTTTTTCCTCAGATAATGATAGAACATAGAACATAGAACATTACAGCACAGAACAGGCCCTTCGGCCTTCGATGTTGCGCCGACCAATATAAAAAGCAATGCCCCTCCAAACTAAACCATTCCCTTCTCTTCCATATACTTATAAACTAACCTCTTAAACGCCACCAAACTTGGCGCATCTACAACTGCCGCAGGCAGGGCATTCCACTCCCGAACCATCCTTTGGGTAAAGAACCTACCTCTGATATCCGTCCTATAACTATCACCCCTTAATTTAAAGCTGTGTCCCCTCGTGCTAGCTTTTTCCATCCTAGGAAAAAGGCTATCACTTTCCACCCTATCTAAACCTCTAATCATCTTATATGTTTCGATCAGGTCCCCTCTTAGCCTCCTCCTTTCTAACGAAAACAACCTCAATCCCTCAGCCTCTCCTCATAAGACCTGCCCTTCATACCAGGCAACATCCTGGTAAACCTCCTCTGTACCCTCTCCAATGCCTCCACATCTTTCTTATAATGTGGGACCAGAACTGCACACAATACTCCAAGTGCGGCCGCACTAGAGTTTTGTACAGTTGGAACATGACGTTGCGGCTCCGAAATTCAATCCCCCTACCAATAAAAGCTAAGACTCCATATGCCTTCTTAACAACCTTCTCGAATTGACTGCCTACTTTCAGGGATCTATGCACATAAACACCAAGATCCCTCTGTTCATCAAGACTACAAAGAATCCTACCATTAGCCCTATACTCTACACATTTATTATTCCTGCCATAGTGCATTACCTCACACTTTTCCACATTAAACTCCATTTGCCACCTCTCGGCCCAGCTCTGCAAGTCCCTCTGCAAACTATAACACCCCTCTTCACTATCTACCACTCCACCGACTTTAGTGTCATCTGATGGCTAACAGAAGGTGACATAGCTTTAAATTGAGAGGTGATAATTATAGGATGGATGTCAGAGGTAGGTTCTTTACTTAGACAATAGTAAGGGCATGAAATGCCCTTTCTGCAGCAGTTGTGGACTCGCTAACTTTGAGGGCATTCAAATGCTCAGTGGATAGGTATATGGATAATATTGGAATAGTTTAGATTAGAGGATCATTAGATTGGTTCCACTGATCGGCGCAACATCGAGGGCCGAAGGGCCTGTACTGCGCTGTAATGTTCTATGTTCTATATGTTCTATGTTCCCTGCCTACTACCTCCTACCTACTACACTGCAACTGCCCCATCTCTTACCCCACCACTTGCCTTGTCCCACTTATCACCTATCCCTGCTGTCCCATCCCACTCACCCAGTATTCCCAGAACTCACAAGACTGTAATAACATTTGGAAATTCTTAAGAAGCTCATACTTCTGTCAAGATTCCCCAATGACCCAATAATAACAGAGCAAATAAACTCTGCAGTACAGAATTCACTAGTCCCTTCAAAAGCAGCTAAACAATCAAACATGTGTTACAGACATACATATGCATTAGGACCCAGAGTAGGCCACTCGGTCCGTTGAGTTTGCTCTACCATTCAATAAGATTACAGCTGATCTGATTGAAATTTCAGTCCCACATTCCTGCCTGATAACTTTTTGCCCTCCCCCTCTTGTTAATCAAGAATCTATTTAACTCTACCTTAAAAACGTTCACAGACTTTGATTCTACTGCTTTTGATGAAGAGACTCACAAACTTCTGACAAAACTTCTTATCTCAGTTGTAAATCAGAACCCCTGGTTCTAGATTCTCCAACAAGGGGAAACATCCTCTCCACACCTTCCCTGTCAATACTCCTCAGGATCCTAAAGGTTTCTATCTCATCGCCTTTAACTCTTCGCAATTCCAATGAATACAAATCTAATCTCTCCAAACCTTTCTCATAAGACAACTTGTCCATTCCTAATATTAGTCTAGTAAACCTTCCCTGAACTATTTCGAACACATTTACATCTTTCCTTATATAAGGAGATCAAACGGTACATAATGCTGCTGATGTGGTCTCTTCAATGCCCTGTGTAATAGAAGTATAACCTTCCTAACTACGTAATCAGTTCCCCTCACAAAATAAATAATAATATTCTATTAGCTTTCCTAATTACTTGCTTTATCTGTATACTAGCTTTTTGTGATTCATGCACCAGGACATCCAGATTCCTCTGCACCTTAGGGCTCTGCAATCTTTATTTAGACAATAAGCTTCTTTTTTATTCTTCCTGCCAAAATGCACCATTTTACATTTGCCCATATTATACTCCATTTGCCAGAGTTTAGCCCATGTAACTTAATGTATTGCTGTCCCTTTGTAACCTCCTTATGCCTTCTTCATAATTTACTTTCCAACCTATCTTTGTGCCATCAATAAATTTAGCAACCGTATCCTCAGTCCCTTCATCCAAGTCATTTATATAAATTGTAAAAAGTTGAGACCCCAACACTGATCCCTGTGGCAAACCACTTGTCACATAATGCCAGTCTGAAGGTAGCCCCATTTATGCTCTCTGTTTCATGTTAGCTATGATGTGGAAATGCCGGTGTTGGACTTTAAGCTGGTGTTGTGAGATTTCTTATCATGTTAGCTATCCAGTCTTTAATCCATGCAAATATTTTACCCTAAACCATGAGCTTTTGTTTTCCACAATAACCTTTGATTTGGCACCTTATCAAATGCCTTCTGGAAATCTAAGTACAGTACACCCACTGGTTTCCCTTTATCCACAGGGCATGTTACTTTCTCAAAGAACTCCAATACATTGGTTAAATTCTCTTTCCTTTGTTGATACTGCCTGATTGTCTTGAATTTTTCCAAGCACCTTGCTATAACATATTTAATAAAGTCATCTAACATTTTCCCCATGACAGAAGTTACAGTAAGTGGCCTGTAGTTTCCTGCTTTCTGTCTTCCTCCCTCTTTGAATATTTGCTACTACTGCAATTGAACCTTTCCCAAATCTAGGAATTTTGGAAAATTAAAACCAGTGCACTAACAATCCCATTAGCCACTTCCTTAAGGTGAAATCCATCTGGATCTGAGGATTTATCAGCCTATAGACCCAACAATTTGCTCAGTACCACTTGCCTGTTGATTGTAATTTTCCTGATTTCTTCTTTCCCTTCCATTTCTTGATTTACAGCTATTTCTGGAATGCTACTTGTCTCCTCTCTAGTGAAAGCTGATGCAAAGCATTTATTCAATTCATCCCCCATTGCCCTATTTTTCATTATCAACTCTCCAGACTCATTTTCTACAGGATTAACATTTTCTTTGTTAATTCTTCACTTATTTAAAAAAACTATAGAAACTCTTTCTAGCTGTCTTTATATTATTAGTTAGCTTTTCCTCCAGCTTGAGTTTTTCTCTTCTTATCAATCTTTTGGCCATTCTTTAATATACTTTATATTCTTTCCAATCTTCTCTCCTGCTACCAGTCTTTATGCTTTTTCTTTCAGTTGAATACACACACACACACACACACACACACACACACACACACACACACACACACACACACACAAACTCACAGCCACCCTTACTAGTTACATACGTATATCACACACACAACTGCACACACCAGATACACATACACTAAATAAATACACATGACAAACACACAGACAGATACAAACATCACACACAAATACACAATCTTACACACAAACCACACACACACGCACACCAAATACATACACATGACAGAAACAGATACATACACCACACATATATAAACACCATGTACGCAATCATACACATACACAGAAACACACACATTAATACCACATGCACAAACACCCAGGCACTATACTTGCACATGAGCACACACACTTAATGCATACAAAAACACACACTAAAATGTGACTTTATGAAGCCCAACCTCCATGAGAACAATAACCGGGCCAATAGCCCTCAGCTAAGCAGATCAGTAAGGTGACTAAACAAAAGTTACACTACCATTCTCAAAATAATTTCTTACTTTGTGTGAATGACAGGAACAGTACGAAGAGAGTAATGATAATGACAGCAACTTTGCTATTCATTGTGCTTTAGTTGTAGAAAATTCGTTGCTCCTTCACTATTGTGCTTCTGTAGACGATGCCTCACTCTTCACTATTCTGTTATCACCAGAATTTTTTGGCTTAAATACAGAAACTTGCACAATATTGAAATGAAAGGTAACAAACACAATTAGTTACTTATTAATCAGATAAAAGTTCTTGTTTACCAGTCAAACCATCTACAAAATAAAAAGCTTCGGAGGATCACTACAGTTACGTAAACCTCTGTTTCTGCTAAGGCAGAGGTCAGTACGTTCCATTTGTTACTAAGGCTTAATACTTCTTCAAAAAACACTCAACAAGTGAGTTAAAAATTATTTCACTTTTATAAATGTCCATTGTTGTATGGATTTTTGAAGCTCTGTTGACACATGCAGTGGAGGAAAGGAATGCAGTGAGAATAGAGGTTTATAATGGTAGACTGAGAGAAGGAAAGATGTGAGGAGGCTCAAGTGGAACGTAAGTACCAGCAAGAGCTGGCTGGGCCGAATGGTCTGTTTCTGAGTTGTACGTAATCCTATGAGCTGGAGGATACCAACCCAGATGTTGCTGGCACTTTGTTTAGGGGCATTCATAAAGGATCCACTGCTGCAGAGAGCGGGGCAGTTAAGGAGCAGCTGGCAGTGGCCCACACTGTATCCAATACTAAAATTCCCTTACCCATCCCCAGGAATACATGCCAAAGCATACGTGCAGGACTGGAAGAGAAACAGTGAACTTTTGTTGCAACAGCACTGTAAACAACTAAGATTGTTTGCTCAAAGCTTTAAGGGAACATGAGTTAATTTTTGTCTAAACTTAAGTGAAGGTGGAGGTAAATTAGTTATTTTTGGAAATATTTGTACCATTAGGACGTTTAAGTCAGTTTCGCAGGTAGGGGATGTGGTTAAGAAGGCGCATGGTGTACTGGTGTTCGTGAATCGAGGAATTGAGCTTAGGAGTTGGGAGAAAATGCTGCAGCTGTATGAGACGCTGGTCAGACCCCTCTTCGAATGTTGTGCTCCGTTCTGATCACCTCATTACAGGAAGGATGTGGAAGCCATTGAAAGAGTGCAGAGGAGATTTACAAGGATGTTGCCTGGATTGGATGGCATGCCTTATGAAGATAGGTTGAGAGAGCTCGGTCTTTTCTCTTTAGAGAAACAAAGGATGAGAGATGACCTGATAGAGGTGTACAAGACGTTGAGAGGTATTGATCAAGTGGATTCTCAGAGACTTTTTTCCAGGGCTGAAATGGACATGTGGAAATATGACGTTATAGCCATTAGTGAAACTTGGCTACAGAAGGGGCAGGACTGGCAGTCAATGTTCCAGAGTTCCAATGTTTCAGGCGGAGGGATAAAAGGTGGAGAGGGGTGGCATTGTTGGTCGGGGAAAATGTTACAGAGGTACTCAGGCAGGATAGATTAGGAAGTTTGTCTATAGAGGCTGTATGGGTGGAGTTGAGAAACAGGAAGGGTATGACCACATTAATGAGGTTGTATTATAGACCATCCAATAGTCAGCGAGAATTGGAGGAGCAAATCAGCAGAGAGAGAGAGCTGACAAACTCAAGAAGTTGTGATAGTAGGGGATTTTAATTTTCTACATATAGATTGGGACTTACATACTGTTAAAGGTTTAGACAGGGTAGAGTTTGTTAAATGTGTTCAGGAGAATTTTCTACAGTATATAGAGGCACCAACTAGAGAGGATGCAATATTAGATCTCCTACTGGGAAATGAGTTAGAGCAGGTGATGGATGTGAGTGTGAGGGAACACTTTGGATCCAGTGATCATAATGCCATTTGTTTCAACCTGATCATGAATAAGGATAGATCTGGTCATCGGGTTGAAGTTCTGAACTGGAAAAAGGCCAAATTTGATGAAATGAGAAGGGATCTAAAGAAGTGTGGATTGGCACAGGCTATTCTCTGATAAGGATGTAAATGGAAAGTAGGAGGCCTTCAAACAAGAAATTTTGAGTGCAGAGTTTGTATGTTCCTGTCAGGATTAAAGGCAAAGTAAATAGGTATAAGGAACCTTGGTTATCGAGTGAGGTTGTAACACTGATTAAGAGGAAGAGAGAATTGTATGAAATGTACAGGCAGCAAGGAACAGATCCGATGCTCGAGGAGTATAAAAAGTGCAAGAAGCTACTTAAGAGGAAAATCAGGAGGGCTAAAAGAAAGCATGAGGTTGCTTTGGCAGATAGAGTGAAGGAAAATCCAAAGAGCTTCTATTGGTATGTAAAGAGCAAAAGGATAGTGAGGGATAAAATTGGCCCTCTTGAAGACAAGAGTGGTAGATTGTGTATGGATACAAAAGAGATGGGGGAGATACTAAATGGGTATTTTGCATCCGTATTTACTGAAGAAATTGGCATGGAGTTTACGGAAATTGGGCAAACAGGTAGGGAGGTCATGGAACCTTTACAGATTAAAGAGGAAGAGGTGCTAGCTGTGCTGAGGTAAATCAGAGTGGATAAACTCCCAGGACCGGATAGGGTATTCCCACAGATCTTGAGGGAGGTTAGTGTTGAACTTGCAGGGGCCCTGGCAGATATACTTAAAGTGTCAATATTCACAGGGGAGGTGTCGAATGATTGGAGGGTGGCTCATGTTGTTCTGTTATTTAAAAAAGGTTCCAAAAGAAATCCAGGAAATTACAGGCCAGTAAGTTTGCCATCAGTGGTTGGCAAGTTATTGGAAAGTGTGATAAGGGATAGGATCTATAAATATTTGGATAGACAGGGACTTATTAGGGAGAGTCAACATGGCTTTGTGCATGGAAGGTCATGTTTGACCAATCTATTGAAGTTTTTCAAGGAGGTCACCAGGAAAGTGGGTGAAGAGAAGGCAGTGGATGTTGTCTACCTGGATTTCAGCAAGGCCTTTGATAAGGTCCCTCATGGGAGGTTTGTTAGGAAGATTCAGTCGCTAGGTATAGATGGAGAGATTGTAAATTGGATTAGACACTGGCTCAATGGAAGAAGCCAGAGAGTGATTGCGGAGGATTGCTTCTCTGAGTGGAGGCCTGTAACTAGTGGAGTGCTGCAGGGACTTGGTGCTGGGTCCATTGTTATTTGTCATCTATATCAATGATCTGGATGATAATATGGTAAATTGGATCAGCAAATTTGTGAACGATACAAAGATTGGAAGTGTAGTGGACAGTGAGGAAGGTTTTTAAAGCTTGCAGAAGGACTTAGACCAAGTAGAAAAATGGGCTGAAAATGGCAAATGGAACTTAACGCAGACAAGTGTGAGATATTGTACTTTGGTAGGACAAACCGAAGCAGAACATAAGCTAAATGGTAGGACACTGAAGAGTGCAGCTGAACAGAGAAATCAGGGAAAAGAGATACAAAATTCTCTAAAAGTGGTGTCACAGGTGGATAGGGTTGTAAAGAGTGCTTTTGATATATTGGCCTTTATAAATTGGAGTATTGAGTATAAAAGCTGGAGTATTATGGTAAGGTTATAAAAGGCATTGGTGAGGCTGAATTTAGAGTATTGTGTACAGTTTTGGTCACCTAGTTACAGGAAGGATGTAAATAAGGTTGAAAGAGTGCAGAGAAGGTTCACAAGGATGTTGTCAGGACTTGAGAAACTGAGTTACAGAGAGAGATTCAATAAGTTAGGACTTTATTTCCTGGAGTGTAGGAGAATGAGGGGAGATTTGATAGAGGTGTATAAGATTTTGATGGGTATAGACAGAGTGAATGCAAGCAGGCTTTTTCCACTGAGGCTAGGGCAGAAAAAAATACATGGCATGGATTAAGGGTGAAAGGAGAAAAGTTTAAAGAGAATATTAGGGGAGGCTTCTTCACGCAGAGAGTGGTGGGAGTGTGGAATGAGCTGCCGGATAAAGTGGTAAATGCGGGATCACTTTTAACATTTAAGAAAAACTTGGACGGGTTCATGGATGGGTGGGATGTGAAGGGATATGGTTCAAGTGCAGGTCAGTAGGATTAGGCAAAAAATAGCTCGGCACAGATAAGAAGGGCCAAAAGTCCTGTGTCTGAGCTGTAATTTTCTATGGTTCTATGGCTGTCATAAGAGGGCTGGGGAGTAGATACAGAGGAGATATCAGGAGTAAGTTTTTCACTCAGAGGGTAGTGGGTGCGTGGAATTGGCTATCGGTGGTGATGATGGAGGAGGATTTGATAGGGTCTTTTAAGAGAATTTTGGATAAGTACATGGGACTTAGAGGACTATAGATAAGTGTAGTAAGTAGGGATATGTTTGGTGCAACTTGTGGGCTGAAGGTCCTGTTTGTGCTGTAGTTTTTCTATGTTCTATTAATAAAACTGATACTTTAAAAATTTGGAGCAAGTCCAAATGATTTCAAATGAAGTAATTTAAGGGCAGCAGCAATAAAAACAATGAGGAAAGTATAGATGTCAGTAAATAAAATCAACATGAACAAGAATAAACAATTAAAATGAATAAACTGTCCTCTCACAGGATATGCCTGAGGCTCATTTCTGACTAAGTCTCAGTAACTCTGAATGGACTGGATGAAACTGGCTTCTTATTAGAATCATAAGTCATAGATGTTTACAGCCCTTTTGCCCAACTTGTCCATGCCATCCCTCTTTTTAACCCCTAAGCTAGTCCCAGGGTTTGGCCCACATTTCTTTATACCCATCTTATTCATGCAACTGTCGAAATGCTTCTTGAAAGTCAGAATTATACCTGCCTCTACTACTACCTCTGGCTGCTTGTTCCAGCCACTCACCACCCTCTGTGTGAAAAAATTGCACTTCTTTTGTATCTCTCGCCTCTTACCTTAAACCGATGCCCTCTAGTTTTAGACTCCCCTACCTTTGGGAAAAGATATTGACTATGTAGCTGATCTGTGCCCCTCATTATTTTACAGATCTCTATAAGATCACCCCTCAGCCTCCTATGCTCCAGAGAAAAAAGTCCCAGTCTATCTAGCCTCTTCTTGTAACTCAAACCATCAAGTCCTGGTAGATTCTAGTAAATTCCTTCTGCACTCCTTCTAGTTTAATAATATCCTTTCTATAATAAGGTGACCAGAACTGTACTCAGTATTCCCAAGTATGGCCTTACCAATGTCTTGCACAACTTCAACAAGACATCCCAACCTCTGTATTCAATGCTCTGAACAATGAAACCAAGCATGCTGAATACCTTCTTCACAGTCTGTCTATCTGTGACTCCACTTTCAAGGAGTTATGAACATGTACCATTTGATCTCTTTGTTCTATAACGCTCCCCAGCTCCTTATTTATTTGTTATAATTATTTATTTATTATAATTTATTAATTTATTATAAGTTATTTATTATTGATTTAGTCCTGGCCTAGTTCAATTGAGCAAATGCACTTCCTCACATTTATCTAAATTAAAAGCCAACTGCCATTTGTCAGGGAACGGTGTGAAGAGAGTGTCTAATACTCAGCTCACAAGGGACTTGGGTGAAGAGGGATGCCTTCATGCACAGGAATAATTCAGGAGAGACAGACCCAGACTGGGCTGGCTCCTGCATTGGAGGCATCACGCAATAGCACAAACAACAGCAAGAGAAAGTCGGGAGAGCTCAGTGAAGCTCAATGATTCGTGTATTTACAAAGTGACAGCAATTATTTACACTGCTTACACATCTGTGTAGCTAGTGTAACTTAACACTTCTTTATTTTCCTTACCAACACATCCAGGTTTTTTTCTCAACATCTGCAGCAGGGTGGAGGCAGCCTGATGAACACTATGCCCTGTGGTCTCCGATGACTTTAGAGTGTGTCCTGTGAAGGCCTGAAGCTTGGAGGTTCTCTGGTGTTTCTTTTATTCATTCAGGATTTGCCGCCCCACCCATCATGAGAATCGGAGTGGGCAAGGAGCAGACTATAGAAAGGTCTGACCACAGCAACATTTATTGCCCATTCCTAGTTGCCCTTGAGAAAGTGGCGGTGAGCTCCCTTCTTGAATTGTTGCAGTCCAATGCCGTTAGGGAGGGAATTCCAGGATGTTGATCCAGAGGCTGTGGAGGAATGGCCATATATTTACAAGTCAGGATTTTGAGTGGCTTGGAAGGGAACTTGCAGGTAGTAGCGTCGGTCATGGGTTTGGAAGATGCTAAGGATCTTTGGTGAATTGCTCTTGTGTAGTAGAGCTGTGCTGGAGCTGAGATGACTGACCAACCACAACCACAATCATCTTTCTATGAAATAGGCATGAATCCAATCAGTGGAGAGTTTGCCCTGATACCCATTGATTCCAGTTTTGCTAAGGCTCCTTCATGCCACACTCGGTCCAATGCGGCCTTGATGGCAAGGGCTGTCACTCTCACCTCACCTTTGGAATTCAACCCTTTTGTCCATGTTTGAACCAAGGCTGTAACGAGGTCAGGAGCTGAGCAACCCTGGTCAAACACAAGCTGGCCATCGCTGAGCAGGTTATTGCCGAGCTGGTGCTCCTTGATAGCACTGTTGATGATCCCTTCCATCACTTTACTGATGATTGAGAGTAGACTGATTGGGCAGTGACTGGGGATTGGACTTGTCCTGCTTTTTGGTTATGGGACATACTTGGACACTTTTCCATGTTGTCGGGTAAATGCCAATGTTGTAATTGCACTGGAAAAACTTGGCTTGGGGAGTGGCAAGTTTGGGAGGACATTTCTTTGTGTCTCTTGCTCAGGGGCAGGCGCACCCTCATCAGCTTCAGAGGCTAATGCTGCAGGGGTCATAGGCAGAGAGGTGTCCGAATAACTCGGCACCCTCAGAGAGTCTAGGGTAAAAGCACCTGGTAACGTTTACTTGACAGCCCTTCTCCCTTTGGGTACCCACAGGACTCTCCTTGACTCTTTGAGGAGAAGAGACAGCTGGAGTGAGGTTGAGTCACAGTAAATCCTTACCCATAGCTCCAGTGATGGTGTGCAGGTTTGTGCGTATCTCCGGCAGAAACTGAGATAAAGGCCAAAATTCTTTGGTCGTTCACACTGGCTCGATTCTCTGGTCCTGCCGCAGTGAAGGGAGATTATCCGTCCTCACAACAGGGCGTGAATGGCCGGAAAATTCCGGACATGGTACAAAGAACAAAGAGCAACACAGCACAGGAAACAGGCCCTTCGGCCCAACGAACCCATGCTGCCGTTCTAACGTCTTAATGACATATCCTTGACTTTAGGCTATGCCTATTGTTGAAGATTCTCATATAGGGACCGATATAGGGACAATTTGTTACCCAATCAGCCTAAGAGCACATTTTTGGGATGTGGGAGGAAACCGGAGCACCCGGAGGAAACCCACGCAACCACGGGGAGAACGCGCAAACTCCCGTAGACACAGGCCCAAATCCATGTGTCAGCACAGCAACAGCGATAGTCTCTGAGCTGTCATGTTGCCCATCAGATGGTCCAGTTTAAGCATACACTGATGACGTGAAGCACTAGGCAACTCCTGAAGCAACCTCCAAGAGCAGCTCTCGCACGGCATGCCGCATGCATGCCCCTTGTTGGTCAACAAGGTGGACTGAATTGCCTGCAGAAACAAATAAGACTTAATTAAACATGCTAAAAAAAAACTAAGACATTCCCGAGATGAAACTAAAAGATAGTCTACTACTATTTGGTTCTCCCAATATTCAAACAGTCCTGCTATATCCCTCTATCTGCAGACCGCTCATATGGCTGTCCAAGAGACCCTTAAATAACCCTAGCGTGCCTGCTCCCACCACCTTACTCGGCAGTGCATTCCACACCCCCACTACCCTTTGTGTGAAAAACTGGCCTCTAATATTTGTCTTATACATAGCCCCCTCACCCTGAGCCCGTGACCCCTCGTTCTATCCATTTCTAATGGTGGAAAAAGCTTACCACCATTTACACTATCTATACCCTTCATAATCTTATATACCTCTAAAAGATCCCCTCTCAGCCGAAGTCTTTCAAGGGAAAACAACCCCAGTGTTTTCAATCTTTCCTCGTAAGACAGCCCTTCCATACCAGGCAGCATCCTGGTAAATCTCCTCTGCACTCTCTCCAGGGCCTCTACATCCTTCCTGTAGTATGGCGACATCTTGTTTGGTCTTGTTTTAAGCCCATCAGTCTGGCCTTCCGTTGCAGTACTGCAACCAAATCTAGTTTATTCTCCAAAGAAAGATGTGACTTCAGTAAATATGACATGTGACTTACTTGGTGCAGTTGTGAATTCCAGATTGGCTGGTCAATCAGCGTGTCAAAATGGGCAGCATGGGCTTGTAGGGCCAAAGGGCCTGTTTCCTGTGCTGTGCTGTTCTTTATCCCTGTGATTGTGCCTGGGAAGGTCAAGCTGCCTCTTACAGCAACACAAAAAGCTGTACCAGCGATGGGGATAATTCACAAGTCAGTGCAGCAGAAAGCACTATCTTTTATGCCCTTTTCTATGAGAGACGCCATTATTCATGAACAAGTGGAAGCCAATCCCTGTAACTTTCTCAGAGCAGCAATCTCCGTCAGATTGCCACTCTGAATGATCTTATCCTCGCCAGGATCCCAACCTTCCTCATTCAGGCTGGCTGAGCGATACTCGTTCCTGGCAGCATTGGCATAGACTGGCTGGGTTGCAAAGAGGTAAGTCTCTCCCTCTTTTTCCAGCAATAGCTGCTATAAGGAAATGTTTAAAGGATGAGATGGCAAAGGATTAGCTCCACCAGTCTGGGGGAGATTGGGTCCATTGTCGACTCATTGATAAAGATTAATTGGTGTGAGAGATGAGCAATACCAATATTGCTGTAGAGTATAGCTGCCAAGATTGTGGAGTTGAACTTGATTGACTCAGTGTGTTTCTGTTTAGCAATTCCTATTTGCCACCCCACCCATCATGGGAATTGGAGCAGGCAAGGAGCAGACAATAGGAAAGTCTGTTGATCTTGGGTGAGATTTTATGGTTTCAGAATGAGTGAGGCTGGAAAATCCAGCCCTATGTTTCTATTTCGTATCTGTTTGAGACTAAGAGCACAGTATTGACACATGAGGGTCCATGTATCCAGCAGCATAGCACTGTCCATCAAGACCAGCTCTGTTTGGAGATGGAGGGCAGGATCCAGCTTGCTCCAGTACTGTGAGGGAACAGTGTGTCAGGAACGGTTTGGCACTGAGGCAGGTAGGCTTTGTTGCATTCACTTTCGAGTCTCTGGTGAACTGACGACCACTGATTTGTGGTCAGGTTTTAGACTGACGTAATTTTCTGATGGTGTGACACAATATTGAAAAGCCTGATGGGATGCCAATATGTACTAATGCATTTTAATACAAATGGCATTCATGTTAGCAGCCAGGGGGAAGGTCAATCCACCATTGACTCACCACTGGGAGGATTGGAACGTGATTTTATGCTGGCGGGTTTCCAATGCTTTTCTCCTGCCAGAATCCTGAAGTCTCTGCTCCCACCAACGATCACACCCACCACAAAATCAACCACCAAAACACACCACAGAAACTCACCACCAAAACCCATGACCAAAGCCCACCACAAAACCAATCGCCAAAACCAACCACCAAAACATATCACAAAAACCCATCACAAAATCCACCACAAAACCCACCACCAAAACCCACCACAAAACCCACCGCAAAACTCACGACCAAAACCAAACACAAAACCCACCACCAAAACCACCACCAAATCTCACCATCAAAACCTACCACAAAACCACCAAAAAATCCACCATCAAAACCCACAACCAAACTCCACCACCAAAACCTACCACAAAACCACCACCAAATTCACCACCGAAACTCACTGGGGACAAGATGGGAAAATTCTACCCCAAATTTTTTACTTCGATGTTTGTGATTTTATGGCAGTGTAAATGTAAATATAATTAAAAGTTGGTGGTTTTAGAGAGAGCAGAAGTGAGATGTGTTACTGGTAATAAGTGGCATGAATGTTCATGCTGATCCTTAACATTTATTCATATTCTTATTGGTATTTAGAATCCCATAACTTGATAAGGGCATTTCTCCAGTTTGGAAATACAGGATGCAAGTGAGAGTGAAATCATTTGAAATTAAAATCTGATTAGGATCCTGCCATCGCTTTGTCCTCTCTTGCATTATTATGAGGTAGGATTAAGGAGCCTTTTGATCTGTCTGCTAAGTCAATACGATAATTAAAAAGCCAACTGAGGTTTATTTTTAACTCTTTTTATTTTATCAGGCAGAAAATCAGCTCCCTCAACATGTCTCATTGCCAGGTTCCCACGCAGATCCTTCCTTCCCAGTAGATTAGGTGGGAATGGATTGCCAGAAGGGCCTGTCACTGCCAGATAACTGCCTCTGGCAACATCAAAACTGTCAACCTGCAGGATGAGAAAGGAGAGGGCTGTGAGTGTTTATAATAGCTCATGTGCTGAAGAGAGAAAGACAGCATGTGAGGGTGGTGACTATAAGGCACTGTGTGAGAGGAAATGGGACAGGAATGGATGTTGCAGGTTCCGGGGTACAAATGCTTTAGTCGGAGTAGAGAAGGAGGTAGAAGGGGGGGAGGAGTGGCATTATTGCCACTGAAAGTAGGCAGTCAAGTGGATAAAGTTGTTAAGAAGGCATATGGAGTCTTAGCTTTTATTGGCAGGGGGATTGAATTTAGGAGCCGCAGCATCATGTTGCAACTGTACAAAACTCTAGTGCGGCCGCACTTGGAGTATTGTGTGCAGTTCTGGTCCCCACATTATAAGAAAGATGTGGAGGCATTGGAGAGGGTACAGAGGAGGTTTACCAGGATGTTGCCTGGTATGGAGGGCAGGTCCTATGAAGAGAGGTTGAAGGATTTGAGGTTGTTTTCGTTAGAAAGGAGGCGGCTAAGAGGGGATCTTATTGAAGCATATAAGATGATTAGAGGTTTAGATAGGGTGGACAGTGATAGCCTTTTTCCTAGGATGGAGAAAGCTAGCACGAGGGGACACAGCTTTAAATTAAGGGGTATGAGTTATAGGACGGATATCAGAGGTAGGTTCTTTACTCAAAGAGTGATTAGGGAGTGGAATGCCCTGCCTGCAGCTGTTGTAGATGCGCCAAGTTTGGTGGCGTTTAAGAGGTTAATTGATAAGTATATGGAAGAGAAGGGAATGGTTTAGTTTGGAGGGGCATTGCTTTTTATTTTGGTCGGCACAACATCGAAGGCCGGAGGGCCTGTTCTGTGCTGTATTGTTCTATGTTCTATGTTCTATGTTCTATTGGTCAAAGACTGTATCACGGTGATAGAAAAGAAGTTTGATGAGGACTTGTCTGTTGAGGTAGTATGGGCTGAGATTAGAAACAGGAGAGGAGAGGTCACCCTGTTGGGAGTCTTTTACAGACCTCCTAATAGTTCTAGAGAGGTTGAGGAAAGGATTGCAAAGTCAATTCTGATTAGGAGTGAAAGTAGTAGGGTAATTGTGATGGGGGACTTTAACTTTGCTAATATTGATTGGAATAGCTATAGCTCTAGCTCGTTAGAGGGGTCAGTTTTCGTACAGAGTGTGCAGGAAGGTTTTTTGACTCAGTATGTAGATAGGCCAACTAGAGGTGAGGCTACATTGGATTTGGTGCTGGGCAATGAGCCAGACCAGGTGTTAGGCTTGGAAGTTAGTGAACATTTTAGTGATAGTGACCACAATTCGGTTACGTTCACCTTAGTGATGGACAGGGATAGGCATGAAGCTGGGGGCAGTAGTTATAGCTGGGGGAAGGGTAATTATGAGGCCATCAGGAGAGAATTAGGGTGCATAGATTGGACTAGGAACTACAGGGACTGGGAACATCTGGAATGTGGTGCTTATTCAAGGAGCAGCTGCTGCGAGTCCTTGATAAGTATGTCCCTGTCAGGCAAGGAGGAAATGGTCGAGTAAGAGAGCCTTGGTGTACGAAAAAAGTTGATTTGCTGGTTAAAAGGAAAAAGGAGGCTTATGTCAGGATGAGGCTTGAAGGCTCAGTTAGTGCAATGGATAGCTATAGATTAGCCAGGAAGGAGGTAAAAAGTGAATTGAGGAGAGCTAAGAGGGGACACGAGAAGATGTTGGCTGATAGGATTAAGGAGAATCCTAAAGCTTTCTTTTGATATGTTAAGAATAGAAGATTGGTTAGGGCAAGATTAGGGCCAGTCATAGACAGCAGTGGGAAGTTGTGCGTGGAGCCTGAAGAGATTGGTGAGGCACTGAATAAATATTTCTCTTCGGTATTCACGCAGAGTGCTGGAAATGTAGCTATGGAGAACACTGAGGTACAGGGTTGCAAATTGGGAAGTATTGTAGTAGATAGGGAGGATGTGTTAGAAATTCTCGAGGGTTTGAAGTTGGATAAGTCCCCTGGGCCGGACGGGATTTACCCTAGGATTCTCTGGGAGGCAAGAGAGGAGATTGCAGAGCCTCTGGCTCTGATCTTCAGGTCCTCGTTGGTTACGGGTGTGGTTCCGGAGGACTGGAGGATAGCGAATGTGGTCCCATTGTTTAAGAAGGGGAAGAGAGACCTTCCAGGGAATTATAGGCCAGTGAGTCTTACTTCTGTTGTGGGCAAAGTATTGGAGAGAATTATTAGGGATAGGATTTATAGTTATTTAGAGAGAAATGAATTGATTGGGGATAGTCAGCATGGTTTTGTGAAGGGTAGGTCATGCCTTACTAACCTCATTGAGTTTTTTGAGAAAGTGACCAGAGAGGTGGATGGGGGTAAGGCGGTTGATGTAGTATATATGGACTTTAGTAAGGCGTTTGATAAGGTGGCCCATGGAAGACTTCTACAGAAAATGCAGATGTGTGGAATAGAGGGTGATTTAGCTAATTGGATTAGGAATTGGCTGGCAGATAGAAGACAGAGGGTGGTGGTTGATGGGAGATATTCATCGTGGAGTTCGGTGACGAGTGGTGTGCCTCAGGGGTCTGTTTTGGGGCCCCTGCTGTTTGTAATTTTTATAAATGATCTGGATGAGGGTATTGAGGGATGGATCAGTAAATTTGCAGATGACACTAAAGTCGGTGGAGTGGTAGATAGTGAAGAGGGGTGTTTTAGTTTACAGAGTGACTTGGACAAGTTGCAGAGCTGGGCCGAGAGGTGGCAAATGGAGTTTAATGTGGAAAAGTGTGAGGTAATGCACTTTGGCAGGAACAATAAATGTGTAGAGTATAGGGCTAATGGTAGGGCTCTTAATAGTGTTGAGGAACAGAAGGATCTTGGTGTATGTGTCAATAGATCCCTGAAAGTAGGCAGTCAAGTGGATAAAGTTGTTAAGAAGGCATATGGAGTCTTAGCTTTTATTGGTAGGGGGATTGAATTTAGGAGCCGCAGCATCATGTTGCAACTGTACAAAACTCTAGTGCGGCCGCACTTGGAGTATTGTGTGCAGTTCTGGTCGCCACATTATAAGAAAGATGTGGAGGCATTGGAGAGGGTACAGAGGAGGTTTACCAGGATGTTGCCTGGTATGGAGGGCAGGTCCTATGAAGAGAGGTTGAAGGATTTGAGGTTGTTTTCGTTAGAAAGGAGGCGGCTAAGAGGGGATCTTATTGAAGCATATAAGATGATTAGAGGTTTAGATAGGGTGGACAGTGATAGCCTTTTTCCTAGGATGGAGAAAGCTAGCACGAGGGGACACAGCTTTAAATTAAGGGGTATGAGTTATAGGACGGATATCAGAGGTAGGTTCTTTACTCAAAGAGTGATTAGGGAGTGGAATGCCCTGCCTGCAGCTGTTGTAGATGCGCCAAGTTTGGTGGCGTTTAAGAGGTTAATTGATAAGTATATGGAAGAGAAGGGAATGGTTTAGTTTGGAGGGGCATTGCTTTTTATTTTGGTCGGCACAACATCAAAGGCCGAAGGGCCTGTTCTGTGCTGTAATGTTCTATATTCTATGTTCTATGTTCTATGAAAATAGATTGACGGTGAGTGTGGGTGTTGGTTGCTCAGATGGGAATGTAAGTTGTCTGCAAAGAGAGCTCTGGTTAGGGCTTTGCTGTGTTGTTTTGAGCTGTGTTGTACAGGAGGATGATGGACAAGTTCGGGTGTGGGGCTTGGCAACTGCCTTGGCAACCAAAACCCACCACCAATATCCATTATCAGACCCACCACTAAAACCCACCACCAAACCCACCACCAAAACTCACCACAAAAACCCACCATCAAAACCTACCACCAA
The DNA here is from genome assembly GCA_024679065.1 of Sphyrna mokarran. NCBI lineage: Eukaryota > Metazoa > Chordata > Chondrichthyes > Carcharhiniformes > Carcharhinidae > Sphyrna > Sphyrna mokarran. The sequence goes on along the minus strand of JAGIQG010000001.1, from coordinate 144,295,802 downwards.
AACCCATCATCAAAACTTACCACCAAAACCCACCACCAAAATCCACCACCAAAACCCACCACCAAAACCCATCATCAAAACTCACCACCAAAACCCAGCACCAAACCCATCATCAAAACTCACCACCAAAACCCACCACTAAAACCCATCATCAAATCCACCACCAAAACCCATCATCAAACCTGCCACCAAAACTCACCACCAAAACCCATCATCAAAACTCACCACCAAAACCCAGCACAAACTCACCACCAAAACCCAGCACCAAAACTCTCATCAAAACCCAGCACCAAAACTCACCACCAAACCCAGCCCAAAACCCAAGCACAAACCCACCACCAAAACCCAGCACCAAAACTCACCACCAAAACCCAGCACCAAACTCACCACCAAACCCAGCACCAAAACTCACCACCAAAACCCAGCACCAAAACTCACCACCAAAACCCATCATCAAAACTCACCACCAAAACCCACCACCAAAACCCAGCACCAAAACTCACCACCAAAACCCAGCACCAAAACTCACCACCAAAACTCATCATCAAACCCACCACCAAAACTCACCACCAAAACCAAACTATCAAAACCCAGCACCAAAACCCATCATCAAACCCACCACAAAAACCCACCACCAAACCCACCATCAAAACTCATCACCAAAACCCAGCACAAAAACATACCATCAAAACCCATCACTAAAACCCACCCATTAGTAAAGCAGGCTCCTGACCTGACAATTGTCACATGTTTCTAAAAGGAATGAAGTCGAGGAAATTCAATGTTTGGATTTATTCCAACCCTTTAAATGTAGAATTTATTTTAGTAAAATAAGACAGAACCTGGCCAAAGTAGGCTGGGAACAGCTACTTGTGGGAAATCTACAGAAGAGCATGGGAGGGTGTTCACAAAAGAAATGGGGAGGGTAAGACCCAACATGGTCCCTCTGGGGTGACAGAAAGGAGTAACAAGCCCAGAGAATCACAGTAAAATATTCAGGATATGATGAGAAGGAAAAGACAGACCTTTAGCAGGTATGAGAGAAACAAATCAGCAAAGGTATTAGTGAAGTACAGAAAGTGCAGGGTGGCACTTAAGAAAGCAATAAGGAAAACAAAGAGGGAACATGAGAAATCTCTTCTTAGTAGAGTTAGCGAAAAATCCAAGATGTTCTATACGTATATCAATGGGAAAATGATAACCAGGAAATTCGGGACCAAGGGGACAGTCTATGGGGGAAGCCAGAGAATACTGATAGAATATTGAACAAATACTTCACATTTGTCTTCATTTAAGAGAATGAGGATGAAAGTATAGAATAAAGGAGAAACTCTGCAGTTCTCAATTAAATAGACAAAGGGAGTGACAAAGTATTGGAGGTGTTGGCGGACTTAAAAGTGGTCAAATCTCCAGGTTCAGATGAATTGTGTCCCAGGATGTTATGGGAGGCAATAGAGGAGATTGCAGAGGCTCTGACCCAAATTTTGAATTCCTGTCTGGATACAGAAAAGGTCATGATATGGAGATGCTGGTGTTGGACTGGGGTAAAGACAGTAAAAAGTCTCATAATACCAGGTTAAAGTCCAACAGGTTTGTTTGATAGCAAAAGCCACTAGTTTTTGGAGCCCTTGTTGCTCCTTCATCAGATAAGTGGGACTTCTGTTCACAAACAGGGCATATAAAGCCACAAACTCAATTTACAAAATAGTGGTTTTAAAAATATAAAAACATTTACAAAATAATTCAATTTACAAAATAAAGACTTGCATTCCAACCATTATTTTGTAAATTGAGATTGTGGCTTTATATGCCCTGTTTGTGAACAGAACTCCCACTCATCTGATTAAGGAGCAGCCTCCAAAAGCTAGTGACTTTTGTTACCAAATAAACTTGTTGGACTTTAATCTGATGTTGTGAGACTTTTTACACAGAAGAAGTGCCAGAGAACTGAAGAACAGCTAATCTGGTTCCGTTACTGAAGAAAGGTTATGGAGATAAGCCAGGGAACTACAGTCCAGTGAGATTCATGCGAATTATTGGAGAAAATTCGGAAGGAGAGAATTTATCTCCACTTGGAGAGGCAAAGTTCGATTAATGATAATCATTATGGCTTCGCCAGTGGGAGGTCAATGCTAACAAATTTGATTGACTTTATTTTTGAGGAGAGGACCAGAGGTGTAGATGAGGATAGTGTTTTTAAATGGATTCCAGCAAAGCCTTCGACAAGGTCCCACATGGGAGATTTATAAAGAAGGCAAATACATTTGATAAGTTGCATTCAAAATTGGCTCAGTTGTAGGAGACAGAGAGTGACGAAGAAGGCTGCTTTAGTGACTGAAAGGATGTGTCCAGTGGAATACCATAGAAATCTGTGCTGGGCTCCCTATTATTCATCATTTATATATATGATACATGTCACTTTGTTCGGGGGGTGGGGGGAGGGTGGGGTAAAATTAGTAAGTTTGCGGATGACACAAAGGTTGACGTTAACAATGAGGTTGAGTGTCTTAAGCTACAGGAAGGTATAGACAGAATGGTCAAATGGGCAGGTAGTTTATTAGTTTCACAAGTAGGCTTTCATTAATACTGCAGTGAACTTACTGTTCACACTCCGCTGTTCAGCTGTCCTGAGGGGGAATTTAGTATGGCCAATGCAACTTATCAGCATGTCTCTCGGACAGTGGGAGGAAACCAGAGCACCTGAAGAAAACCCACGCAGACACAGGGAAAACATGCAGGTTCTACACAATGAGCCAAGCTGGGAATCGAATCTGTGTGCCCTGGCACTGTGAGGCAGTAATGCTAATCACAGTGTCACCATGATAAGTGGTAGATGGAATTTTACCCTAAAAAATGTGAGGTGATTCGCCTTGGAAGGAATAATTTGACAAGGAATTCAATGAATGGCATGACACTAGGGAGTTCTGAGGAACAAAGGGACTTTTGTGTGTTTGTCCATAGATCTCTGAAAGCAGAGATCTATGGACAAACTGGCACAGATACACAAACTGGCACACACATTCAATGTGCCTGTTTGTGTGTGCATGTTTGTGTCTGTTTTTTCTATGTGTTTGTGTGTGTACCTGTTTGTCTGCATGTGCGTACAAACAGCCACACATACAAACACAGGCACACACACAGAAACATGCACACAACACACACACACACATACACACATACATACAAACAAAACCACGCACACACAGACAAAAATATATGGAAACATATGCACGCATACACATGCACACATAGTAACACATGCAAACATGCACACACACACGAACATGCACACATACACACAAACACACACACACAACACAAACAGGCACACTCAAACATGCTTACACATATACACACACACACATACACAAATATGCCCACACACAAACAAAAAAATCACAAATACGCACACACCCAGACAAAAACACGTGCAAACATGTGCAAACAAGCAGACAAACACAAACACACACATACATACACACACAAACAAGCACACACACAAATGCGTGCGCACACACATACAGAAACTCACAGAAACACGCACAAATAAACAAACACGCACGCACACAGGCAAAAACACACATGCACAAACATGCACACATAGACAAAAATATATGGAAATGTGCGTGCGTGCACACACACACACGAACACATACAAACATGCACACAGAAATATGTGCACACACAGACAAAAACACATACAAATGCACACACAAACATGTGCAGACATACTGACAAAAACACATAAACAAGCATACACACATAAACATCATGTACACTCAAATGCACACGCAAACACACGCACACACAAACACACACATATGCACACATACACAGACACGTACAAACACTGGTGCACACACAAACATGTACCACACATAAAAACACACTGACAGACAAAACCATACATAAACATGCACACAAACAGACAAAAATATGCACAAACAAACATGCGCACTCATAGACAAAAATATATGCAAACACATTTGCACGTACACACACAGAAATACATCCAAACACGCACACACAGAAACATGTGCAGTCACAGACAAAAACATACATAGACACAGGCACATAGACAAAAATATACGCAAACATGCAGACACACACAAACATGCATATACACGCAAACACGCGCACACACAAACACACACACAAGCACACAAACAATCCTTATTCAGAGGGTAGTAAGGGCGTGGAATGCCTGCCTGCACCAATAGTGGACTCACCAACTTTAAGGGCGTTCAAATGGCCATTGGATAGACATTTGGATAATATTGGAATAGTTTAGGTTAGAGGATCATTAGATTGGTTCCACTGGTCGGCACAACATCGAAGGGCCTGTACTGTGCTGTGATGTTCTATGTTCTATGTTTCTCTAGTTGTTGAGGACTTGGGTATTGTAATATTCACACAATTGGAGACAAGCTCCAGCCCAATCATTTGACAAATGGTTGTGATGGCTTCTTTTGAAAGCCTCCTGCGGCACTGGACACTGGTCATGTTCATGTAGTTAAATCATTTCCTGCTTTGCAGCTAGAGAAGTGGCATCTTCTACGGGAATGTTCTCTTTACCCCCCCTGCTGGCCCGAGCATCCTATGCCTCTCTCTTTATCCTCTGTTCTCCTCCTCAGCCCTGCTGCGTACTCCATACCTATCCAAAACAGATGTAAGTGAGGCTGAGCCATGTGCGGAGGGTGACAGAAAGATAAAATCTCCAAAATCAGTGGACAGCAATGTTCTGAAACTTCTGGATTCAATGCTGAACCCTCCACAGAACTCAGAGAATGTGCTCAAAACTAAAGCCTCACTGAACTCCCTATAACCTCTGGTTGCTCAGCTTGACTTTACTCCAGCTGCCTCTCGGCCTGCTCTCAAATGAGAAACAGATTGTTTGTGTTGCCTGCACGCCAACCTCGATACTATGTGGCCAATGTGATAACCCGGTCAGTGGGAGAATTTATCCTCTCAAGTGGCCCTGTGATTGCCACTGGACCACTGCTGACCCCTGCCCATGCTTACAGAGCAAAATATCATCCAAGTGCGTGATGGTATTCCGGGTGTGTCTCCGATATCTTCAAACACGATTTCATGCACTCCCAGGTCAGGCACGCTGCCACCCGAGCAGTGTAAAATTCTGCCCAAATACACCCACAAACATAAACAAACACGTGTGCAACATTGAAACATATTCTTACTGAGCTTAAAATCTCCTTGTGGTTCAGTGAAGAGCAAAGAGTCTCCAACTGAGCAGATGACTAGACCAGTAAGGTGACTAAGTGAAAGTTAAAGATACAATACCATTCTCGGAATAACTTCTTACTTTGCATGGATGACAGGTACAGTATGAAGAGGGTGATGACAAGAACAGTAACTTGGCTGTTCATTGTGCTTTAGTTGTAGAAAATTCTTTACTTCTTCACTATTGTGCTGCTGTAGATGACGCCTCACGCTTCACTATTCTGTTATCACCAGAATTTCTTGGCTTAAATACAGGAACTTGCACAATATTGAAGTGAAAGGTAACAAATACTTTACCATGTTTTCGTGCTCGAAAACAGGTGCGATGCAATGGTAAAATCGGGCCCACAGTGTCCAATAATAAAATGCCTCTTACCCACCTCCAAGAATACATGCCAAAGCACAGATAGAACATATAACATAGAACATTACAGCACAGAACAGGCCCTTCGGCCTTCAATGTTGCGCCGACCAATATAAAAAGCAATGACCCTCCAAACTAAACCATTCCCTTCTCTTCCATATACTTATCAACTAACCTCTTAAACGCCACCAACTTGGCGCATCTACAACTGCTGCAGGCAGGGCATTCCACTCCCGAACCACCCTTTGGGTAAAGAACCTACCCTCTGATATCCGTCCTATAACTATCACCCCTTAATTTAAAGCTGTGTCCCCTCGTGCTAGCTTTCTCCATCCTAGGAAAAAGGCTATCACTGTCCACCCTATCTAAACCTCTATCATCTTATATGCTTCAATAAGATCCCCTCTTAGCCGCCTCCTTTCTAACGAAAACAACCTCAAATCCTTCAACCTCTCTTCATAGGACCTGCCCTCCATACCAGGCAACATCCTGGTAACCCTCCTCTGTACCCTCTCCAATGCCTCCACATCTTTCTTATAATGCGGGGACCAGAACTGCACACAATACTCCAAGTGCAGCCCCACTAGAGTTTTGTACAGTTTGCAACATGACGTTGCGGCTCCGAAATTCAATCCCCCTACCAATAAAGCTAAGACTCCATATGCCTTCTTAACAACCTTATCGACTTGATTGCCAACTGTCAGGGATCTATGCACATATACACCAAGATCCCTCTGTTCATCAACACTATTGAGAGTCCTACCATTAGCCCTATACTCTACACATTTGTTATTCCTGCCAAAGTGAATTACCTCACACTTTTCCACATTAACCTCCATTTGCCACCTCTCGGCCCAGCTCTGCAACTGGTCCAAGTCCCTCTGCAAACTATAACACCCCTCTTCACTATCTACCACTCCACCGACTTTAGTGTCATCTGCAAATTTACTAATCCATCCTTCATACCCTCATCCAGATCATTTATAAAAATTACAAACAGCAGGGGCCCCAAAACAGACCCCTTAGGTACACCACTTGTCACCGAACTCCATGATGAATATCTCCCATCAACCACCACCCTCTGTCTTCTATCTGCTAGCCAATTCCTAACCCAATTAGCTAAATCACCCTCTATCCCATACATCTGCAGTTTCTGCAGAAGTCTTCCATGGGCCACCTTATCAAACGCCTTACTAAAGTCCATATATACCACATCAACTGCCTTACCCCCATCCACCTCTTTGGTCACTTTTTCAAAAAACTCAATAAGGTTAGTACGGCACGACCTACCCTTCACAAAACCATGCTGACTATCCCCAATCAATTCATTTCTCTCTAAATAACTATAAATCCTATCCCTAATAATTCTCTCCAATACTTTGCCCACAACAGAAGTAAGACTCAATGGCCTATAATTCCCTGGAAGGTCTCTCTTCCCCTTCTTGAACAATGGGACCACATTCGCTATCCTCCAGTCCTCCGGAACCACACCCGTAACCAACGATGACCTGAAGATCAGAGCCAGAGGCTCTGCAATCTCCTCTCTTGCCTCCCAGAGAATCCTAGGGTAAATACCGTCCGGCCCAGGGGACTTATCCAACTTCAAACCCTCGAGAATATCTAGCACATCCTCCCTATCTACTTCGATACCTTCCAGTTTGCTACCCTGTACCTCAGTGTTCTCCATAACTACATTTACCTCACCCTGCGTGAATACCGAAGAGAAATATTTATTCAGTGCCTCTCCAATCTCTTCAGGCTCCACGCACAACTTCCCACTGCTGTCTATGACTGGCCCTAATCTTGTCCTAACCAATCTTCTATTCTTAACATATCTAAAGAAATCTTTAGGATTCTCCTTAATCCTATCAGCCAAAGTCTTCTCGTGTCCCCTCTTAGCTCTCCTCAATTCACTTTTTAGCTCCCTCCTGGCTAATCTATAGCTATCCATTGCACTAACCGAGCCTTCAAGCCTCATCCTGACATAAGCCTCCTTTTTCCTTTTAACCAGCAAATCAACTTTTTTCGTACACCAAGGTTCTCTTACTCAACCATTTCCTCCTTGCCTGACAGGGACAATAGGACTGAAAGAGAAACAGTGACCTTTTATTGCAACAGCACTGTAAGATTTGTTTGCTGAAAGCTTGAAGGGAACATGAGTTAATTATTGCCTAGACATCAGTAAAAATTGTGGTAATTAACTTACTTTAGAAATATTTGTACCATTAACATGACTAAAATTGACACAGGTGCAAATGATTACTAACTAAATAACTTAAGGATAAAGTAGGATAAAAATAATTAGAGTATTAATAATGATAAGAAAACTACAAATATCAATAAACGACATCAACATGTGAACAAGGATAAACAGCTAAAATGAATATACTTGTCCTCTGATAGGGTGCGTCTGAGATTAATTTCTGACTAAATCTGAGCAGTGAATACGATAGGTAAATTTTGTTGTCCCCTACCCTGATGGAAGGTTGGGGGTAATGTGGAGGGAGATGAAAAGTCGGTTTCCTGCTAGTGTAAAAGGACAGCAGGATCTATCACTCCCACCCGCCATCACAGGACGTGATTCCCGCCAGAGGCCAGAGGGAAACTAATTTGCATCTCATGAAAGATGCAGATGGAACAATTTGAGATCAACATATACATGTACATATCGGCACACAAAGCACTAAAGAAGGCCAGGGGCTGCCTCTGGAGTTTGAAATGGAGGCCTCCGTTTACTGTGGACTCTGGAACAGCTAGCAGTCAGGTGGTTCTCCAACCTCAATGTCTTTGGGTGGAATTTTCTGCTTCTATTTGCTGTTGGCATCATGGCAACCAAGGGCAGAAAATATCACAGAAAGGCCAAAAATCAGTTTTACATAAAATCAGATCATATCTGAACATTCCAGCCATCAATGAGAGACCACCTTTCCTACCTCATTACACCGAGAACAGCATTCTAATACATTCACCATCTCATTATAAAGTCTCTTCTCCAGAACGTAACCCCCACATTGGATCATCCTGGCAATGTGCAATTAGAGCATAATGGATCATGCACTCGCCATCTGCACTTTGCAATTAGTTTGCCTACCTTGCATCATACAGCCTTTGTGAGAAAGAATGACAAGCTCCACATGCAGCAGCATATCATTAACCAAGGGGTGTCACAGACAACCTTAGAACATAGAACATTACAGCGCAGAACAGGCCCTTCGGCCTTCGATGTTGTGCCGACAAATTAAGAGAAAGCAATGACCCTCTAACCTAAACCATTCCCTCTTCATCCATAAACCTATCCATGGACCTCTTAAACGCCCCCAAACTTGGCGCATCTACAGCTGCAGCAGGCAGGGCATTCCATACCCTTACCACCCTCTGGGTAAAGAACCTATCTCTGACATCCGTCCTATAACTACCACCCCTTAATTTAAAGCTATGTCCCTTGTGCTAGCTTTCTCCATCCTAGGAAAACCTTCTCACAGGCTGCAGGCCTGGGGCTGCATTCAAGGGCATCAGTGGGGAATGTTGCACTCAGACACATAATTGGCTGGGGAGGAACCAGGGGAAGGATGGGGGGGCGGGGGAGGTGGTAGCCAGAACTTGGGTCCAGAATGGGAAGCGCTTTTAGTAAAGTTGATGGTGTTGAGTGTGCAAAGCTAGTCCTTGCCCAAGCTCAGGGAGAGTCTGTCAGACCAGTCTCAGCTGTACCACTGTGTTATACGCAGGACATTGTCTCAATGTGCTGGATTTCTGGAATCAGAATGGTGGGGAGGGGTTGGGGGGGGGAGGGAAGTAGGCACACTCTGACAATGGAGGTATTTGTGGCCTTCAGGTAGGAAAAAGGCATTGTGGAGGTATCTAAGGGTGTGGGTGGAGTTGGGAGGGATATATGTTTAACTGTGTAAGTGGCCTCAAGATGGGGAGATGGGGCAGATCCACTTCAAAATGTTCAAGAGCTAACAAATGGACATGCACCTCGAACGCAGTGTGATCAAAGAACACAGGAGGAGGGTTGACAGGTATGTGCCAGTGAGCCTGGATCTTAAACTTCTCTGGGAAGATGGGAGGGGTTTCCATACTCACTGAGATCAGTAAACTGGTCTGGCAGTGAGAGTTCAGCACCACCACTTTCCAGCCTGAGGTGATGGCATGAGGAGAAGCTGGACCGGTGAGGCTGGACTGGAGGGCAGTGCGTGCACTGGTAGCAGGGGCGAGGGGGTGGCAATTAAAGGCATACCCAAATGAACAATGTATTCCTAAATCAGGAGAATGTCACTGCTGACACACATTAGGATCCTTTCAATGACAGTGCAGGGAATCAGGAAAATAAAGCAACAATGCCCATTCACGCAAGGCCAATCCTGTAATGCTGCACTCATCAATTTCCTTCTTTTAAAGGCTTGTTCAGAGCGTAGAAATCCCCCAGAGTCATAACAAATGTGAGAGCATGGTTCTGTTGCCTTAAGAAGACGATCTTGCTGGTTCGTTATGCCACTCAGTGAGCCAGAAAGATCACTCAGGAGGTGAAAATCTGGGTGTGACTTGGTTTCTTGCCTTTTGAAATGTTACCAGCCCTGTTCTGCCAACATAAATCGGCCTCAGGCCTAGGATATGCACGAGGCTGATAAGATATTTATTAGGCCATTCTAATATCGTTAGTGTATTCCAGTTGCAATCGTCCAGGCTCACTTGCTTTAACAATCTCGCTAGTGGAGGTCCTCACCAGCAAGGATCACATATAGTCCTCAGTAGTGGGCTCCTGATGTGGTGGCCTCGCCGTTAAGACTGGAAGACATCAAAGGCTTCCAGGTGGTCAGTGGTGGGCAATGCCCCTTGGGCAGTGTCAGCCCGGCAACATCCTGGCAGTATCAGCATGGCACCCTGGCACTGCCTACTTGTGAATGGGGGTCTGAAGAGGTGCAGTCCCTAAAAGGGCTGATCCTAAAATGAGGGAAGGGCCATGACATAGAGGCTGGGGGTGTATCCTGTACTGGAGGTTGGCCAGAGCGATGATCAGTGAGAGGTCATCGAGGCCAGCTATCAGCGGGAAAGGCGATTCTGGGAGGAACGATAGGGTAGGGGTGATGCCCAGGGGGATGGGGTAGTGACAGATCTCCCAGTGCACTTTGTAGACTTGTACGCAGTGCACTAGGAGATCAGGGCGCATGTGTAAAAGCGTAGCTCACAGACTTTAGCTGGCTTCCCTATTGTTAAATATCACATTTGCCAATTTTCTTACTGTAAGTGCCACAAGATAGCATCTGGGAGCTTGCCCAATAACGGGGGTGTGAATCTCTTCCATTTTCACTCGCATTCGGCACTTAAAATGTTTTAGGTAAGATAAGTCATTATGTCCAGGATGGAAGAAGTACACTCTCTGCTTCTGGTCCCACGACTCCATGGGTCACAATTACGTGTTAAATACAAACTTTTCCTATTAACCTAAAGATGACCACTCAATAAGTGGATTTCCTCTTAAGCAACACAAATCTTAGTTTATTATAAAACTGGTTTCGTCAAATAGAAAGGCAAAGCGTATTAATGTACAGTGAGAAAAGAAAACTTTTTTAAAAAACAAATAATTACTCTTTTGAAGTACCCTGTCTCCCTTACACACGCACACACACAAAGTACACATGCCAAAACAACAAAATATATGGGGGAGTTCTGCCAAAGGTTAAATTTCAATGATTCAAAGGGAGAAAGATAGATGGTGTAGTTCTTTTACTGTGAAAATCTCAGCGTTGATCTTGCACTGCTTTTCAGGTGGGCTTGATCAACATGTCAGGGTCAATTTCAGCAAGTAGAGCAATTTAGGAACAGTTTCTATTCATTTTCAGCTGTAGATTGGCCCGGGTTGTGAAAAGGCTGAATCTTCCTGACAAACAGTTGGTCCTTCTCATTGCAAAACAAAACTAATGGTAACCTTAAACAACTTTTCCAGGCAAGATGTTTATCAAAGCCACAATATAAAACATGACACCGCCCCCCCCCCCCCCCCCCCCCCCCCCCACTACACCCCCATTTGTATGCAATCCATTAGGATCAAGTGGTTTCTGGTTTCTTTAGATTTATTTAATTTCCTTATCTTGTCAAAGGATGTTTTTTTCAGGAATGATGTAGAGATGCCGGTGTTGGACTGGGGTAAGAGTTTGAATCCTTACATTTGCATTCTAATCAGCAATCTGTAAACTGTCTGTGCTGATACGTGTACTTTTGGAGACCAGAGCACCTCATTCGCCTGACGAAGGCACAAACGCCGAAAGCTAGCAAGTTTACTATCAAATAAATCGGTTGGATTTAAAATCGGTGTTGTCAGACCTCTTACTTTTTCAGGAATAGCAGAGTCTTGCACTAAGCCATTGGCAAAGAGAGATCGGGATTTTCCAGCATCGGTTTTTTCTGTGGCTGAGGTGGTTTAACACTGGCCACTAACAGGGTCTTCTTGTCCTGCTGAAGTCAAAGGCAATTTGCATGGCTCACTCATTTCACCACCAGAGAACCTATCATGGGAGTCAATTCCAGTAGTGGGACTGGAAGATCCCACCAATGGGAAGTGCTGGAAAATCCTGCCTGGGTCTTTTAAAAATCACAAATTCTTCCTGAAATTTCATCCTTGACGGTGAAACATTTTCTGTGATTGAAGGATTCATGACATAAAAATACTTACCAGGCATTTTTGCAAGAGATTGCCAGGAAGAATCCACAACTTGTACACCTTGAGTCAATTGCAAACCCTGGATATCTCTGAGGGACCACACAGGATGCAGAGTTAGCTCCTCAGTGACAAAAAGTACCCAGAAAGGACATAGCTAATAATACCCATGTGTCAACCTCAGAGAAGGTATAACAAGGCTCAGGCCTCTACCCTAGCATTGGTGGAGCACACCACTGGGATCCTAAAGATGTGGCTCTGATGCCTGGACAGATCGATCATTCCACTGCAGTCTGTAAGGGTCTCTTGGATCATCATGGCTTGCTGTGGGCTACACAACTTGGCACTGCAAAGGTGAAAGGACTGACAAGATGCTGACATGGAAGAGTTGCAATGACTTCTCCAAGGAGGAGGACATCAAATAAGATCAGAGTGTTGAGTTCGATTTCAGGAAAGAGACCATAATACGGGCCAGATGAGGCAAATTCGTATGTGAGGTCTTCATAGTTACCAGATTCTATCAGGAAGCGATGATAAGACGCAGTGAGTGCTCTCTTGGACAAATGCCCTTCATCATGGGCCAAGAGGAACACCAGTGTAGTTATTTCTCTCATTTCAACAGTGTACTTCAATATGAGAGTGAACATAGAACATAGAACATAGAACAATACAGCACAGAACAGGCCCTTCGGCCTTCGATGTTGTGCCGACCAAAATAAAAAGCAATGCCCCTCCTAACTAAACCATTCCCTTCTCATCCATATACTTATCAACTAACCTCTTAAACGCCACCAAACTTGGCGCATCTACAACAGCTGCAGGCAGGGCATTCCACTCCCTAATCACTCTTGAGTAAAGAACCTACCTCTGATATCCGTCCTATAACTCATACCCCTTAATTTAAAGCTGTGTCCCCTCGTGCTAGCTTTCTCCATCCTAGGAAAAAGGCTATCACTGTCCACCCTATCTAAACCTCTAATCATCTTATATGCTTCAATAAGATCCCCTCTTAGCCGCCTCCTTTCTAACGAAAACAACCTCAAATCCTTCACCTCTCTTCATAGGACCTGCCCTCCATACCAGGCAACATCCTGGTAAACCTCCTCTGTACCCTCTCCAATGCCTCCACATCTTTCTTATAATGTGGGGACCAGAACTGCACACAATACTCCAAGTGCGGCCGCACTAGAGTTTTGTACAGCTGCAACATGATGCTGCGGCTCCTAAATTCAATCCCCCTACCAATAAAAGCTAAGACTCCATAAGCCTTCTTAACAACTTTATCCACTTGACTGCCTACTTTCAGGGATCTATTGACACATACACCAAGATCCTTCTGTTCCTCAACACTATTAAGAGCCCTACCATTAGCCCTATACTCTACACATTTATTGTTCCTGCCAAAGTGCATTACCTCACACTTTTCCACATTAAACTCCATTTGCCACCTCTCGGCCCAGCTCTGCAACTTGTCCAAGTCACTCTGTAAACTAAAACACCCCTCTTCACTATCTACCACACCACCAACTTTAGTATCATCTGCAAATTTACTGATCCATCCCTCAATACCCTCATCCAGATCATTTATAAAAATTACAAACAGCAGGGGCCCCAAAACAGACCCCTGAGGCACACCACTCGTCACCGAACTCCACGATGAATATCTCCCATCAACCACCACCCTCTGTCTTCTATCTGCCAGCCAATTTCTAATCCAATTAGCTAAATCACCCTCTATTCCACACATCTGCATTTTCTGTAGAAGTCTTCCATGGGCCACCTTATCAAAAGCCTTACTAAAGTCCATATATACTACATCATGGCTCACCATTCAATCAGATCATGGCTGATCTCGGCCTAGTCTTAAATCCATCTCCCCATCTGTTCCCCATATCATTGGAGAGGGTATGAGTTATAGGACAGTTACACACCAACCTCACATTGTCTTCATCCTCTACATTAGAGCATAGGAATTAGGACCAGAAGTAGGTAAATTCAGCTCTTTGAGCCTGGTTCACCATTCAATCAGATCATGGCTGATCTCGGCCTAGTCTTAAATCCATCTCCCCATCTGTTCCCCATATCATTGGAGAGGGTACAGAGGAGGTTTACCAGGATGTTGCCTGGTATGGAGGGCAGGTCCTATGAAGAGAGGTTGAAGGATTTGAGGTTGTTTTCGTTAGAAAGGAGGCGGCTAAGAGGGGATCTTATTGAAGCATATAAGATGATTAGAGGTTTAGATAGGGTGGACAGTGATAGCCTTTTTCCTAGGATGGAGAAAGCTAGCACGAGGGGACACAGCTTTAAATTAAGGGGTATGAGTTATAGGACGGATATCAGAGGTAGGTTCTTTACTCAAAGAGTGATTAGGGAGTGGAATGCCCTGCCTGCAGCTGTTGTAGATGCGCCAAGTTTGGTGGCGTTTAAGAGGTTAATTGATAAGTATATGGAAGAGAAGGGAATGGTTTAGTTTGGAGGGGCATTGCTTTTTATTTTGGTCGGCACAACATCGAAGGCCGAAGGGCCTGTTCTGTGCTGTATTGTTCTATGTTCTATGTTCTATCTCCTTATCCCTTTTTTTATTAGAAATATACCTATCTCCTTTTTGAAATTGTGCAATGATTCAGACTCCACTGCGCTAGGGGCAGCAAGTTCCACAAATTCACCACCCTCTGTGAGAAGTAGTTCCTCCTTATCTCAGTTTTAAATCTGCCACCTCTCAACCTATACCTGTGACTGCTTGTTCCAGATTGCCCCATAAGAGGCATTTGGTCTACATTTACTTTATCAATCCCTTTTGGAATGTTATTTACTGAAGAATGATGAAGACACTGAAGCATTGTCCTTACTGAGATGTCAACTGGAGGAGGGCATTGTGGTATCAGAGGTCAGAAGGTGCTGCGCCTTCAAACTTTCTCCAGCATCCCAGTTGAAATGGCTCCCTACACCAGGCAGGGTCTGTTGCACGATCCTCATTGGGGTTTGTAGCTATATGCTTTCAATTCTGAGGCATTGGAATAAACACTCTGTACAATATTGCTGGTGAATTAAATATTTCACACTTGGGACGAGGCAGACAATGGAATTCCTCTGCTGTGAATCCATTTAGAGATGATTCAGTTGTCTGTGGTGCAATCCTCCAATCACACTGACAAATGACCCTCTCAGATAGGGGTCTTGGGCTGCATTTATCTTTAATATGGGTGCGGACCATGTGAGCAATGTGATGTCAAACATTTGCCTGCCAGACATTATAATGCTTCCACTTTAATACAGGCAGTGTGCCCTCCTGGTCAGCCCTGATCATTGCCAAGCCCATAATGCTCAGACACTATGAAGCCCTCAAGAAAACATATCATTGCTAATAAAGAACTCACCTCACTCTCACCCCATTGCCTCCTTCCACATTGCCTAAAGTAACGATGTGCATTTCCACAACATATCCACAGGCTGTATTACCCATCAGAAATCACCATTTGGAGTTAGAATCAGTCACTCTGGTGAGTGCTGTTGTGAAAGGGATACACTGCACCCTGACTTTGTGACAATAGCCTTGTCCCTGCAATAGACACAGTGACAGGGTGAGAGATGTTCAAGGTCATATATTTGAGTGTCAGGGCAATAATGTGGTAGAGCTTCATCATGATGAGGTGGTAAGGTGCTCACACTTACCAGTCAACTTGGCACATTTACACACATGGTTGACTGACAGCAGCAGACACAAACTCTTGAGCATCGGCGCATAGTATGAAAACCCTGTCAGGAGACAGAGAGCACATGCAGTTGCACAATATATCATCTTTCTCCATGCATGGACGTATCTCTCCTTCACTACGCCTTCAAACTTTCAAGAATGCAGTCAAGATAGAAGGATACCTCTGCCTCAATCTTACACAGCCAAGAATAAACAAGGCATCCTCCTGCTCAGCATGTCAATGAGTTCCGTCCCACAATCTTAATATGAAGGTTGAGGTGTCATTGATATCAAGAATAATCTGGGAAAGGGATGGATACTGTGATGATATGAAAGCACAATACATAGATGAGAGACCCAGGATAGCAAAATGTGCAATAAGTGACCATAATCCCATTAGCTTTAAGATAGCTAAAGAGAATAATTTGGGACTTTAACTTTACTAATATTGATTGGAATAGCTATAGCTCTAGCTCGTTAGAGGGGTCAGTTTTCGTACAAAGTGTGCAGGAAGGTTTTTTGACTCAGTATGTAGATAAGCCAACTAGAGGTGAGGCTACATTGGATTTGGTGCTGGGCAATGAGCCAGACCAGGTGTTAGGCTTGGAAGTTGGTGAACATTTTGGTGATAGTGACCACAATTTGGTTACGTTCACCTTAGTGATGGATAGGGATAGGCATGAAGCTGGGGGCAGTAGTTATAGCTGGGGGAAGGGTAATTATGAGGCCATCAGGAGAGAATTAGGGTGCATAGATTGGACTAGGAAACTACAGGGACTGGGAACATCTGGAATGTGGAGCTTATTCAAGGAGCAGCTGCTGCGAGTCCTTGATAAGTATGTCCCTGTCAGGCAAGGAGGAAATGGTCGAGTAAGAGAACCTTGGTGTACGAAAAAAGTTGATTTGCTGGTTAAAAGGAAAAAGGAGGCTTATGTCAGGATGAGGCTTGAAGGCTCGGTTAGTGCAATGGATAGCTATAGATTAGCCAGGAGGGAGCTAAAGAGTGAATTGAGGAGAGCTAAGAGGGGACACGAGAAGACTTTGGCTGATAGGATTAAGGAGAATCCTAAAGCTTTCTTTAGATATGTTAAGAATAGAAGATTGGTTAGGACAAGATTAGGGCCAGTCATAGACAGCAGTGGGAAGTTGTGCGTGGAGCCTGAAGAGATTGGAGAGGCACTGAATAAATATTTCTCTTCGGTATTCACGCAGGGTGATGTAAATGTAGTTATGGAGAACACTGAGGTACAGGGTAGCAAACTGGAAAGTATTGAAGTAGATAGGGAGGATGTGCTAGATATTCTCGAGGGTTTGAAGTTGGATAAGTCCCCTGGGCCGGACGGGATTTACCCTAGGATTCTCTGGGAGGCAAGAGAGGAGATTGCAGAGCCTCTGGCTCTGATCTTCAGGTCGTCGTTGGTTACGGGTGTGGTTCCGGAGGACTGGAGGATAGCGAATGTGGTCCCATTGTTTAAGAAGGGGAAGAGAGACCTTCCAGGGAATTATAGGCCAGTGAGTCTTACTTCTGTTGTGGGCAAAGTATTGGAGAGAATTATTAGGGATAGGATTTATAGTTATTTAGAGAGAAATGAATTGATTGGGGATAGTCAGCATGGTTTTGTGAAGGGTAGGTCGTGCCTTACTAACCTCATTGAGTTTTTTGAAAAAGTGACCAAAGAGGTGGATGGGGGTAAGGCGGTTGATGTGGTATATATGGACTTTAGTAAGGCGTTTGATAAGGTGGCCCATGGAAGACTTCTGCAGAAAATGCAGATGTATGGGATAGAGGGTGATTTAGCTAATTGGGTTAGGAATTGGCTAGCAGATAGAAGACAGAGGGTGGTGGTTGATGGGAGATATTCATCTGGAGTTCGGTGACAAGTGGTGTACCTCAGGGGTCTGTTTTGGGGCCCCTGCTGTTTGTAATTTTTATAAATGATCTGGATGAGGGTATTGAAGGATGGATTAGTAAATTTGCAGATGACACTAAAGTCGGTGGAGTGGTAGATAGTGAAGAGGGGTGTTATAGTTTGCAGAGAGACTTGGACAAGTTGCAGAGCTGGGCCGAGAGGTGGCAAATGGAGT
Organism: Sphyrna mokarran; assembly: GCA_024679065.1. Taxonomy (NCBI): domain Eukaryota; kingdom Metazoa; phylum Chordata; class Chondrichthyes; order Carcharhiniformes; family Carcharhinidae; genus Sphyrna; species Sphyrna mokarran. The sequence goes on along the minus strand of JAGIQG010000001.1, from coordinate 144,277,763 downwards.
TTAATGTGGAAAAGTGTGAGGTAATGCACTTTGGCAGGAATAATAAATGTGTAGAGTATAGGGCTAATGGTAGGATTCTTAATAGTGTTGATGAACAGAGGGATCTTGGTGTGTATGTGCATAGATCCCTGAAAGTAGGCAGTCAAGTCGATAAGGTTGTTAAGAAGGCATATGGAGTCTTAGCTTTTATTGGTAGGGGGATTGAATTTAGGAGCCGCAACGTCATGTTGCAACTGTACAAAACTCTAGTGCGGCCGCACTTGGAGTATTGTGTGCAGTTCTGGTCCCCGCATTATAAGAAAGATGTGGAGGCATTGGAGAGGGTACAGAGGAGGTTTACCAGGATGTTGCCTGGTATGGAGGGCAGGTCTTATGAAGAGAGGCTGAGGGATTTGAGGTTGTTTTCGTTAGAAAGGAGGCGGCTAAGAGGGGACCTTATTGAAACATATAAGATGATTAGAGGTTTAGATAGGGTGGACAGTGATAGCCTTTTTCCTAGGATGGAGAAAGCTAGCACGAGGGGACACAGCTTTAAATTAAGGGGTGATAGTTATAGGACGGATATCAGAGGTAGGTTCTTTACCCAAAGGGTGGTTCGGGAGTGGAATGCCCTGCCTGCAGCAGTTGTAGATGCGCCAAGTTTGGTGGCGTTTAAGAGGTTAGTTGATAAGTATATGGAAGAGAAGGGAATGGTTTAGTTGGGAGGGGCATTGCTTTTTATATTGGTCGGTGCAACATCGAAGGCCGAAGGGCCTGTTCTGTGCTGTAATGTTCTATGTTCTATGTTCTAATAGGACTGGCCCAAAAGTTAAAATTCTAAATTGGGACAAGGCCAATTTTGATGGTATTAGACAAGAACTTTCAAAAATTGATTTGGGGAGTCTGTTGGCAGGCAAAGGGACATTTGGTAATTGGGAGGCTTTAAGAGTGTGTTAACCAGTGTTCAGGGTAAGCACATTCCTTTTAGAGTGAAAGGCAAGGCTGATAGAAGTAGGAAACTCTGGATGACTTGGGATATTGAGGCCTTGGTCAAAAAGAAGAAGGAGACACATACCATGCATAGGCAGCTGGGATCAAGTGGACCCTTTGAAGAGTATACAGGTGATCAGAGTAGAGTTAAGAGAGAAATCAGAGGGAAAAAGAGGACGTGAGATTACTTTGGCTGATTAAGCAAAGAGAATCCAAAGAGCTTCTACAAATATATAAAGGGCAAAAGGGTAACTAAGAAGAGCTTAGGGTTCTTAAGGATCAACAATGTCATCTCTGTGTGGATCCACAAGAGATGGGTGAGATCCTAAATTAATAGTTCTCATTGGTATTTACTGTTGAGAAAGGAATGGATGTTAGGGAAGTCGAGGAAATAAATAGCGAAATCTTGAGGAGCACATATACTATGGAGAAGGAGATGGTGGGAATCTTAAAAGCACATCAAGATCGATAAATCCCCAGAACCCAATAAAATGATTCCCAGCACATTGTGGGAGGCTAGGGAGTAAATTGCAGGTCCTCTCTCAGAGATACTTGAATCATCAATAGTCATAGGTAAGGTGCCTGAAGATTTGAGGGTGGCAAATGTTGTGCCTTTGTTTAAAAAAGACTGCAGAGAAAAGCCTGGGAACTATAGGCTGGTGAGCCTAACATCTATAGTGGGTAAGTTAGAATAGAATAGAATAGAACATTACAGCGCAGAACAGGCCCTTCGGCCTTCGATGTTGCTCCGACCCTTATAAAAAGCAATGACCCTCCAAACTAAACCATTCCCTTCTCTTCCAAAAACTTATCAACTAACCTCTTAAACGCCACCAAACTTGGCGCATCTACAACTGCCTCAGGCAGGGCATTCCACTCCCTAACCACCCTCTGGGTAAAGAACCTACCTCTGATATCCGTCCTACAACTATCACCCCTTAATTTAAAGCTGTGTCCCCTCGTGCTAGCTTTCTCCATCCTAGGAAAAAGGCTATCGCTGTCCACCCTATCTAAACCTCTAATCACCTTATATCCTTCAATAAGGTCTCCTCTTAGCCGCCTCCTCTCTAACGAAAACAACCTCAAATCCCTCAGCCTCTCTGTTGTTCGAAGTATTCTGAGAGATAGGACCGGCAGACATTTAGAGAGGCAAGGACTGATTAGAGATAGTCAGTATGGCTTTGTGAGTGGAAAATCATGCCTCACAAATTTCAGGTTTTGAAGAGGTAACCAAGAAGGTAGATGAGGGCAGTTCAGTCAACATTGTGTACGTGGACTTTAGCAAGGCCTTTGACAAGATACCTCATTTTAGGTTGTTGCATAAGGTTAAATCTCTCAGCATTCAGGGTGAGATAGCCAAATGGATACAAAATTGGCTTGACAGCAGAAGATAGAGGGTGGTTGTAGAGGGTTGTTTTTCAAACTAGAGGCCTGTGATCAGCGGTGTGCCTCAGGGAGCAGTGCTGGGTCCCCTATTATTTGTTACTGATATTAATGATTTTGATAAGAACTTAGGAAGTATGGTTAGTAAGATTGCAGATGACACTATGATTGGTAGTATTGTGGTCAGAGAAGAAGGTTATCAAGGATTGCAGCAGGGTCTTAATCAATTGGGCCAGTGAGTCAATGAGCGGCAGATGGAGTTAAATTTAGATAAATACAAGGTGATACATTTTGGTAGATTGTACAGGGCAGGACCTATTCAATTAATAGTAGAGCACTGGGGGGGGGGGTGTTACAGAACAAAGAGGTTCATGAAAGAGTTATGAAGGCGGCATTTGGCATGTTTGGTTTCATTGGTCAGAACATTGAATACAGGAGTTGGGACATCTTGTTGAAGTTGTGCAAGCCATTAGTAAGGCCACACTTGGAATACTGTATACAGTTCTGGTCACCCTATTATAGAAAGGATATTATTAAACTGGAAAGAGTACAGAAAACATTTACTAGAATGCTACCGGGACTTGATGGTTTGAGATATAAGGAGAGGCCGGATAGACGGATACATTTTTCCCTAGAGCATAGGTGGATTAGGAATGATGAGGAGACTAAATAAGGAAAATAGTCAACACCATTTCCCAAAGTAGGGGAATCTAAAACTACAGGGCGTTAGGTTAAGGTGAGTGGGGAGAGATACAAAAGGGTCCAAAGGGGCAATTTCTTTCACACAGAGGGTTGTGAGTATCTGGAATAAGTTGCCTGAGGCAGTAGGAATAGGTGGGAATAATTTTGTTTTTTAAACAGCATTTAGACAGTTATATGGGTTAGTTGGGTGTAGAGGGATACGGGGCAAACGCAGGCAATTGGGATTAGCTTACTGGTAAAAACTGGACAGCATGAAAACGTTGGGCTGAAGGGCCTGTTTCTATCTGGGAATCTCTATGACTCTATGTGGGGGGAAAGACCGTGGTATCATAACTGATTGACCACAACACAGCTTTTCATAAAATGAGTAATGCACCAGGGGATAGGTGCATTTATGAACATGATATACATGTTGTGAACACCAATGCTTCTATTATACTTCAAAATATTTCTAACTTTCCTAATCCTACTGCTACATCACTATGCATCCTTACCATCCACAGTGGAGGCAGCCTACTGACTGCTACACCTTATTCCTGGGATGATTTCGGCAGGTATCCTTTGGAGGGCTGAGAATTAGAGGTATCAGAGACCCTGGGTACCAGCAACCTTCGGCACTCTTAGTTGACTCTTGCACAAATTGTGCCAGATATCATGCATCCAATGCAAGGCCTTTAATAACTTGTGCACAAGGAGAACCCGTCCTTCTTGCCATTGAAATAACTGGAGCGGTCCTGACGTTACAGAAAAACAACTTAGCACTTATAGTCAATTACAGCTAATCAGGAACAAGCATTTTTTTTCCACATCCTTCATTGATATACATATTTGCCAATTAAATCCTGGCTTTTCGCCCTTTCTCATTCAATGAAAAATTGACTTCTGCTAATACTTCATTTGCATAGCATATCCCCATATCTCGCCTTTGGTATTTGTTATGGAAGAATCTGGTCGTGCTCACCCTCTGATCAAACTCATAAAGCAGTATGTTATGGGTCTATGCAAGTGAAGATTAGCCTGAAAACAGACCAACTCCCTTAAAGGTCTGCAACTGATAACATTCTTACTAGCTGTCACCGAGCTGTTACACAGACAGCATTACATTTTTAATCTGAGCATTTTAACTTCCTTTTGTCCTCAAAGGACAACCTTATGGGTCCTGCAGGGTTCCTACATCTAAACAGATCAGCTTTCTAAATTCTTCCTGGATCAGTTTGTTAACTGGGAGGACTGGAAGGAGATGGGTGGACTAGGCTGTGAACAAAAGAATGAGAGTGGGAGATAGAGCAGATGCAGTAAGAGGCAAACTGAATAACAACATACAAGATGAACAAAGCCTGGCCCATAATAAGGTATTTGAGAAATCTCTAAACTACTTGATGAGGTGAGAGATCCAGCTCCACCAGTCAAACGGTTTTTCCTGAGCAACTGAGTGCAAAAGATGCACCTGTTCCTGAATGGTATGCACATTGATGTCTATACTGTGATCCTGAACGTAAAAGTTAAAAGTTAAAGTTTATTTATTAGTTACAAGTAAGACATATGTTATCACGGTGCTTTAACGGCCACAGGGATAAGCAGTTGTGACTGAGTGTGGGAGGATTGCAGTGTAGAACACATCTGAGAGGCCAGCGCTGATCGCCCTGTTCTGAACTCACACATGACATGACATTACACTTTTCACCTGGCTTCTGAAAGTCACTGAAGCTCTTTTGAGACTTTGACATAATTGCAGAGATCATGAGAAAAGAATCAGGCAAAATTGTAAAATGCATAATTAATGGATCAAAACATAAGAACTAGGAGCAGTAGGCTGTCTGGCCCTCGAACCTGCTCCATCATTCAGTAAGATCACAATTGATCTCTTCATTGATTCAGCCCCATTTATCTGCCCGCTCACACTAACACTCCCTTCCCTCTCCTCTATCCCCCTTCCTAAACAAGGCAGAAGAATAGTAATGATAAACACATGATGGTTTAGATTTTCCATAACCCAAACTGTGAACTCTTCTTTGGTCAATCTCTTGCAACAAACGATCCAAATCATAGTACGAAAAGTTCTGACTTCTCTTATTCCCAATTATTTTTCAATTTTCATAGTAAAAATATACACTTATAAGCATGTCATGCATAATGTTATATAATAATATAATGTTGATTTCAATCGTAGTTTCTTTGTTCATTTATACATATTAAATAATACCCATCTTCAATCATGAAAATAAAACTAAAAATTACATTTTAAATGAGCCAATAACAATAGGAAGGAAACTGGAGCACCCAGAGGAAACCCAGGCAGACTCAAGGAGAATGTGCAAACTCCAGACAGACTGTGACCCGAGCTGGGAATCGAACCCAGGTCCCTAGAGCTATAAAGCAGCAGTGCTAACCACTGTGCTCGCATGCCATTCAAAATAGCAAAGGTAATACAACGAAAAAGCTTCGACATACCTTTATAATAGCAGGGGATCCTTCTGCCATCTCTGTTTTCAGTACGAAAACTGCAATTTCCAAGCAAGTCCTCAATGGGCATTCCCAAACTGGCCCTGTCATAATGGGACATGGTTAGTGCCCTCCTGTGCTACACTGGGACCAACAGAGTTCCTATCGCTGAAGGCCAAAGACTGCGACTCCCATCGGGAGTTATATCGTAATTTTTGAAAGCATGTAAATGCACAAAAAGATCAACTATTTCTGGCAGCCCATGGCTTTCTGCTACTAGTCAGAAGTTTTATGGGCCTTTAAATAAAAATTGAGATAATCATTTTCTACTTTGGAAATATTTGTACAACTGATATTTTAAAAATTAAAAGAGTATCAAATGATTTATAATGAAATGATTTAAAGGCAGCGGTAATAACAATTAAAATATTAACAATAATAAGAAAAATATTAGTAAATAACATTAACATCTGAACAAGTATGAAGAGCTAAAATGAACAGACTTGTCAGTTCATATATGTCCAAGACTCATTCCTGACTAAGTCTGAGTAACTCTAAATGATTGGATGAGGCTGGCTGTGTGAGCCTATTGAATGGGCCTAATAGACTCCTTATGTGCATTGCAGCAAGGAAGATCAAATGGAGCATCAATGCAATGACACAATCTTCCTTGATCCCAGTTCAAATGTGAATTGGATCTGTGGTGAATCCACTGGTCAATATCACAGTTTACACGGCATGTGAAGTAGGCAGAGGATGGTGACAAACAATTGGGGGTATCCAAAACATAGAAGACAATACCCCATAATTCCTCATGGTTAATAGTTTCAAAAACTTTTGTGAGGCAAAGAAAACCACATACAAGAATTTGTAGTTGCCACATAATAAAGAGCACATCTATTTGTGTCCTTTAGTGGGCAGAATCCACATTGCAACTCTGGGAGGATTCTTCAACCACAGTAATAAAGCATTTAATTCTTTAAAGATGGTTACAATTATAGCATCTCTGCGTTCTCGTGGCATGTTTTCCCTCTTCCATGGGAAATTAGTTCATGTATTTTCCATCATATTATCGAGCTTTGGAGATACTGGCCTTTAGCTGTCAGTTGGCTTTTTCTACCTTATGCTGGATCGGGGCTGTGCTGAGGTGATGGCAGGTAGCATGCTGCAGGATAGAGTTGAGATTGTCTGTTAAGGTGATCTTTGAAGTTGTCCTTCTAGTGGGTGTTTACTGCCTTTCTGTTCTTGACCAGCAATGGTGTGGGGCCTCAGGCTGTCGGTAGTTTTGACTGTGCCAGTAAAGCTGCGTGCATCAGGTTTGCTGGCTAACTGCTGGATCTCCTGCATTTTCTCCGCTTATCATCTGTCCTTTAGGTTTTACGTTCAACCTCAGCTTTCAACCATCTGTAGAGATGCTTTCAAGTTGAATTTGCTGTTTCAGGTTCGGAAAAGCCGTAAGCTTGCAGCTTATCAGCTCCTGGATTTCCTGATCGTCACCATCAAACCAGTCTTGGTGTTTCCTGGTCGAGTGACCAAGCATTTCTTCACGGATGCTAACTATGGAGGTCCTAATGGAAGACCAGATGCCACAGAGATTCTGCATCTCTGGAATTGTCATGTTGGTCATGTGGCGCTGGTTGGATCAGTGTCTCAGCATTGAGTTTTTGCAGTATTGTTTCTGTTGCCATCACTGCTTTGGGGCTACATTGATGTTGATCACGGGGCGGATTAGTCAGTGGTCTGTCCAGCAATCATCAGTTCCTGCCATGGCACAGGCAATACCCACATTCATGCATTCATACACAAATTCCTCTCTCAGACAATGATCAAATTGAATATCAGTGCAAGACTGAATTAAATGCCTTATCGCTGTGACTGAAGAGTCCTCCCAGAATTGCAATGTGGATTCTGCCCACTAAGAGACACAAATGGATGTGCTCTTCATCACGTGGCAACTACAAAAGAAATGCAGGGAACAACACCAATTCTTGTACGTGGTTTTCTTTGCCTCACAAAAGTCTTTGAAAATATCAACCGTGAGGAATTATGGAGCATCGTCCTGTGTGTTTCGGATACCCCCAGTTGTTTGTTACCAGCCTCTGCCTGCTCCACCTGCCATGCAAACTGTGACACTGACCAGCGAATCCACCACAGACCCAATTTACATTTGAATTGAGGTCAAGGAAGACTGAGGAGCGTGACGCACTGGTTCTGGGCTAGGGTAGGCCAAAGGATCATGAGGTGTTCATTTGTTCCACTGGGAAACTCTCCGAAACAGACAAATAGTTTGTTTTTAATGACAAAGCCAAACTCATAAGGCAGCCATCTTTTCTGGCTTACCTTTCTAGAAGAATGTACTACCACCACTTTGCCCTGTGAGTTGACCTTCCCCTACCTGTTGGGTCACACTAAGGGCGGCGATGCCCAGGTTGAAACACTTGAGCTGTCCGGCACTGCTAGCTGGGTGTTCCAGCCTGTCTCTGTTAGGGTGGCAACCCCAGGTTTAAATCTAATCGATTTATTTGATAATAAACTCGCAAGCTTTCGGAGTTTGCCCCTTCGTCAGGTGAATGGAAAGTTCTGACCTCAGACTCCCATTCATTTGAAGAAGGGGCAAACCCCACAAGCTTGTGAGTTCACTATCAAATGAATCGGCTGGACTTAAACCTGGTGTTGTCAGACTTCTTACTGTGTTTACTTCAGTCCGACTCCGGCATCTCCACATCATGTGTGTTAGGATAGTCCATGATAGTCTTGACATTCCAGGTCTGAAACTTCATTTGAAGGGGTGGAATGTGCCTGCGTGTGAATTCTTTTAATGTAGAGCGATGTTGCACACCAGTGATGTGAATGAATGGAATCGGCTGCCGTCGGTGGTGGAAGAGGCGAACTCGCTGGGGTCTTTTAAAAGACTTCTGGATAGGTATATGGGAACTAATGGGATTGGGGGTTATAGCTAAGTCTATGGCTTGGTAGGTATAGATGTGATCAGCGCAACTTGTGGGCCGAAGGGCCTGTTTGTGCTGTAGTGTTCTATGTTTCTATGTTTCTATATCACACAGAGCAAGGCCTGAGACAATTGGCAACGGGACCCAAGGGCTCTGCTGTATGGGCCTAGGACACACATTCCTACTGTGCTCAATTCTCCTTCCCACAGGACTTCTCTCCCTGGAATTCATAAACAATAAGCTCCAGTGTTCAAAGGGACAAGCAGCCAGTTATTAGTTTTTTTTATGGGTCTCAGTGGTGGCAGGAATAGCTGGCTGATACAGCTGCCCGGATAATAGCCATTCATCAACGTGGGTTTGGATTTTAAAGATCCCACCACTAATACATTTAAATGCCGAGGGAGCTCATTAAGTAAAGTGAATGGCCGTTCCATTGTCATCCTGCCTATCGCTAACCTTCCTCCTGTGGATGGGGAAAACATCAAACAGCCTGCCCCTCTTTTTGCCTACCAAGGGAGAGTAGCGCATGGAGAGGTAGTCATGTCAGTAGGTTCAAAAACATTAGTTTTAGTGTGACTAACGTTTTGTGGTTTGAATTAGAATGTGCTTAAATGTTTTCTGCTAAAATTAATAGAAGCCATTTTAATAAAAACTAAAATAGCTTCATTAGAAATCAGCCAGATTGGTTAAGTAGACAGACTAATGTGAGACCATTAAAGTATTAATAGCTCATTAATAGAATGAAAGGCTGGAAATGTGATCTGGAACACCAAATTCGTAACTTTTACAATTAGAATTATATTAGTAACACTTGATTCTTAATATGTATGAATCGTGTGTACCTCTCTGGGTGGCAGAATGAAAAGAGCTAACATCGTTCGTTAACCTTGACAGGAAAAAATGAATAGACCCTTATGTAAGAGGCTTTAACTTTAAATCACAAACAACTCTGTTAAGCTTTTATTGATCGACACTCAGTCAATCTCATGACAAGAGATATAGCTTGAGACAAAGCATTGCTTAAAGTTGAGACATTGTGCTTAGTTAGCTAAAAACCAATGACTAATTCTTATGTAATTATTAACAAGTTACAGACCAATTGGTCATACTCCAACAATTGGCTCAGATGGGCTTTCAATTTGTTAGCTTAAAAAGAGGTCAGAAGAAGCCATTGTGGGGGTTGGGGGTTGGGGTGGGGGTGGGGGGTGTGGGGGTGGGGGTGGGGGGGTGGGTGGGGTGGGGGGGGTGGGGGGGGTGGGGGGGTGGGGGTGCTTACTTACTGCTGATGTTGAGAGAAAGATGTGGGTAGCAAATCAGATAGAGTGATGTTTATGGAGACATATTGAGAGCTGTTGGTATTACGTGTTATTGATGTCATCACTTCATGACTTGATCTGGAAAATGTCTGTTCAATTGTTAAAGTTAAGCTTTCTCCTGTTACTATTAATTATTGTTAATTGACACTTTGCTTTTTATCTTTCTGATTTGTTACCCTTTTAATAGTTAATAAACTTCCTGAATTCACCATTTAAAGCGTTCTTTTTTGCCATATCGTTAAGTTTCTAGAACCTGATGTGATGAATGATTGTGGTGGCAGGAAGGAGTTATTATAAACAAGTGATCCCCATGAATCTTAGTTCAGATAATTCAAGAGCTTTTATAGTAGTTTAGTGGTATTGTTGCTGTTACTGCACTAATAATCTAGAAACCCAGTATAATGTTGGGTGACTTAGTCATATAATGACTTTCAAATGCAGGTGGACTGGGGAAATCAGGTAGGTAATGGATCCCAAGAAGAGGAATTTGTGGAATGTCTAACAGATAGATTCTTTTGGAGCAGCTTGTGACTGAGCCTACTAGGGAACAGGCTTTTCTGGATTCGGTAATGTATAATGAGGCAGATTTGATTAGGGAACTTAAGGTGAAGGAATCCTTAGACAGCAGTGATCAAAATATAATAGAATTTACAATATACAATATAATAGAATTTACCCTTGCAGTCTGAGAGGGAGAAACTGGAATCAGATGTAATGGTATTACAATTAAATAAAGGTAACTACAAAGATGTGAGAGAGGAGTGGCCAAGAGTTGATTGGAAAGGGAGCCTAACAAGGAAGACAATGGAACAGCAATGGTAGGAGTTTTTGACAGTTATTCGAGAAGCATAACAGAAATTTGTCCCAAGGCAGATGAGGGAAGCCACGGGCATCATAAAAGCAAAAGAAAAAGCACACAAAGTGCGAAGCCAGAGGATTGGGAGGCCTATAAAAGCAAGCAGAGGAAAGGGAAAAAGCAATAAAGGGGGAGAAGATGAAATATGAGTGTAAGCTAGTTAGTAATTTAAAAGAAGATAGGAAGAGTTTTTCCAATATATGAAAGGTAAGAGAGAGACAAAAATAATGATTGGACCACTGGAAAATGAAGCTGGAGAAGTAATAATGGAAAACAAAACAATGGCAGAGGAACTGAATAGTTACTTTGTATCAGTCTTCATGGTGGAAGACACCAGTGGGATGCCAGAACTCCAGGAGAGTCAAGAGGCCATCATTAAGGAGAAGGTTCTGGGGAAACTGAAAGGTTTGAAGGTGGATAAATCACCTGGACTGTATGGCCTAATCCCAGGGCTCTAAAAGAGATAGCTGAGGAAATTGTGGAGGCATTGCTGGTGATCTTTCAGGAATCAGTAGGGGCAGGGAGGGTAAGAAGCCTGACAACACCAGGTTTAAGTCCAACTGATTTATTTGATCGTAAACGCGCAAGCTTTCGGGGTTTCCCCCTTCATCAGATGAATGGAGAGTTCTGGCCTCAGACAGAGCTTATAACAGCACAGACAGTTTACAGATTACTGATTAGCACCTAATCTGCTATTCAAGTCTTAAAGAGGCTAACAATGTGCGTGGAAGGAGCCAGGTTAAAGAGATGTGTGCTGTCTAGAGACAATACACATCTCTTTAATCTGGGTTTAATGCTCCTTCCACTCACATTGTTTGTCACTTTAAGAGTTGAATAGCAGGTTAGGTGTAAAGATTCGCATGCTAATCAGTAATGTGTAAACTGTCTGTGCTGTTATATGCTCTGTCTGAGGCCAGAATACCTCATTCACCTGATAAAGGAGGAAACCCTGAAAGCTTGCCCGTTTACTCCAAGTAAATTGGCTGAACTTAAACCTGGTGTTGTCAGACTTCTTACTGTGTTTACCCCAGTCCAACGCTAACATTTCCACATCATGGCAGGGAGCGTGCCAGAGGACTGGAAAGAAGTGAATGTTTAAGAAGGGAAAGAGACAGCAGATGCAAAACTGTAGGCCAGTTAGCCTGACTTCAATCATTGGAAAGATTTTAGAGTCCATTATTAAAGATGAAATTGCAGAATACTTGGCATGATAAAGTAAGACTGAGTCGGCATGGCTTGTCAAGGCAAAGTCATGTCTGACAAATCTGTTAGAGTTCTTTGAGGAGGTAACAAGAAAGTTAGATAAAGAGAACTAGTGGACGTGATTCATTTAGATTTCCAGAAGGCCTTTGACAAGGTGCCGCAGAGGAGACTTAAATAAGTTAAGTGCCCATGATGTTAAGGGTAAGATCCTGACATGGATAGAGGATTGGCCGACTGGCAGAGGCAGAGAGTGGGGATAAAGGGAACTTTCTCAGGATGGCAGCCGGTAACTAATGGTGTGCCTCAGGGGTCAGTGCTGGAACCACAACATTTCACAATGTACATTAATGATTTGGAAGAAGGAACAGAAGATGCTGTTGCTTATTTTGCAGATGATACAAAGATATGTAGGGGAACAGGTACTATTGAGGAAGGCGGTGGCGGCGGCGGCGGCAGCGGGGTTGGGGGGGGGGGGGGGGGGGGATGCTGCAGAAGGACTTAGACAGGCTAGGAGAATGGCCAAAGTAGTGGCAGATGGAATACAATGTGGAAAAGTATGAGGTTATGCACTTTGGAAGGATGAATGGAGGCATAGACTATATTCTAAATGGGAAAATGCTTAAGAAATCAGAAACACAAAGGGACTTGGGAGTCATTGTTCAAGATTCTCTTAAGGTTAATGCACAGGTTCAGTTAGCAGTTAGGAAGGCAAATGCAATGTTAGCACTCATGTCAAGAGAGGTAGAATGCAAGAGCAGGGATGTACTTCTGAGGCTGTATAAGGCTCTGGTAAGACCCTATTTGGAGTATTGTGAGCAGTTTTGGGCCCCATATCTAAGGAAAGATGTGCTGGCCTTGGAAAGACGCCAGAGGAGGTTCACAAGAATGATCCCTGCTTGTTGAATGAGCAAGTTCTGAGAAGTGTTGTTGCCACAGCCAAACTGCAATCTTTGGAGCTGCCTGTCAGAGGATAAGATGAGTCATCATTGTCAACTCAGAGAGATAATCTTTTAGCTTGTCTTGCCTACTTCAGTGAATTTGGTGAGCTTCTTAAAGAACATTTGAAAAGTTATTGATATTGTGGCCTATTGCATGCATTAGAAGGGGAGATGGTAACAGTCATTGAGATTATCCAGGGTGTGAGATGAGGTGATGGTAACAGTCATTGAGATTATCCAGGGTGTGAGATGAGGAAACACAAAGAAATCAGAAACACAAAGGGACTTGGGAGTCATTGTTCAAGATTCTCTTAAGGTTAATGCACAGGTTCAGTTAGCAGTTAGGAAGGCAAATGCAATGTTAGCACTCATGTCAAGAGAGGTAGAATGCAAGAGCAGGGATGTACTTCTGAGGCTGTATAAGGCTCTGGTAAGACCCTATTTGGAGTATTGTGAGCAGTTTTGGGCCCCATATCTAAGGAAAGATGTGCTGGCCTTGGAAAGACGCCAGAGGAGGTTCACAAGAATGATCCCTGCTTGTTGAATGAGGAACGGTTGAGGACTCTGGGTTTGTACTTGATGGAGTTTAGAAGGATGACTGGATAATCTCAATGACTGTTACCATCACCTCATCTCACACCCTGGATAATCTCAATGACTGTTACCATCACCTCATCTCACACCCTGGATAATCTCAATGACTGTTACCATCTCCCCTTCTAATGCATGCAATAGGCCACAATATCAATAACTTTTCAAATGTTCTTTAAGAAGCTCACCAAATTCACTGAAGTAGGCAAGACAAGCTAAAAGATTATCTCTCTGAGTTGACAATGATGACTCATCTTATCCTCTGACAGGCAGCTCCAAAGATTGCAGTTTGGCTGTGGCAACAACACTTCTCAGAACTTTCCTCCCATAAGAACGCCCTTTTTCAAACTCTAATAACACGGAATCAATTCTTCCAGATAATGGCACACAGATTGTTTTAATATGAGTTTTGGAAGTCTCATAACCAGCAATGTATCTTCTCCAGTTAGAGTATGTGTCAACAAATGTTTCTTTTTCTTTACTAGGGTCAGGGAATAATTTGCAAATATAATGTAGCCTGTCTTTGAGGTTTCTACCTATTTTTAATCTTCAACCAATTTCTAAGTTCCCATTTCTCTTCACCCTCAGAAAAGAATAAAGAACAAAGAACAAAGAACAAAACAGCACAGGAAACAGGCCCTTTTGCTCAACGAGCCTGCGCCGCCATCCCGATGTTCCCACCTCTACCCGTGATCCCTGTCTATGTTTATAGATCTATGGATTAAAAACCAAATTTGAGACAATTTAGGGAGAATTTGTTTTGCCAATTAGCCTAAGAGCACATCTTTGGGATGTGGGAGGAAACCGGAGCACCTGGAGAAAACCCACGCAAGCACGGGGAGAATGTGCAAACTCCCACAGACACAGGTCCAAATCCATGTATCTGCACAGCACAGCAATAGTCACTGAGCTGTCGTGTTGTCCATCAAATGGTCCAGGTCAAGCATACACTAACAACGTGAAGCACTAGGATACTCTCGAAAACAAAAGTCCAAGAGCAGCCCTCTCACGACCCATCACGTGTATGCGAAAAGGAACTTGTGAAAACTTCTAATCTGCTTTTGGCCTCCGACTTCAAACTCTGCTCAAATTTTCCCAATTACCTGTATTTTCTGGTTTAACACAAAATATTCTATCCTACTCAGTGGAACAGATGTTAGTCATAAGTTTCTTCTTTCACTTCAACAAAAGAAGTACCTTGTAGTTCCATTTCCATTTCAGATTCCATTTCTTGTTCAACTTTTTCAAGTGATGTGATAGCGCTGGAAATCAGCCAGTCTTTGTCATCAGATAATTCACTCCACATTTTTGGTGGTTGGGATCAATGTGCTTTGAACTTTTTGAAATAAAATGACAAACTGTTGTTTTGCCAAGCTTCATCCTCTTGCCTCACATTGTTTTTGTGTTTTTGACTGCCAGGTTGATAGTATTGCTTCATATTGAATGAACTTTCTTGTACTTGATGAATATGAATTCTCGGAAAGAACAGATGTTTTAGCCCTGCTCAGTCCTGAATGTTAAGTTGCCCCTGCTCCCCTTGCTGCTCGATGGCTATGCCGAGTACTGACCTGTTGGCTCATACCCTCGTGGCATTCTTTACCTGGTCCCAGTGGTAGCTTGCTGCTGGCTGCCTGGTTATGCCTGCCCAGCTGTCCTTAGCCCTTGGATTCAAGTTGCCCCTGCTCTCCTTGCTGCTTGATGGTGGCCTTATGCCCCGAGTCCCAACCAGCTGACTGGTTCATCAACTCTTTCATGGCCTTTTTGCCAATTTGCCCAGCCCTTGTAGTGCCTCATTCAGGGTTGCATGGTAGCACTGCTTCACAGCTCCAGGGGCCTGGGTTCAATTCCCGGCTCAGGTCTCTGTCTGCACATTCTCCTCCGGGTGCTCCAGTTTCCTCCCATAGTCCAAAGATGTGCGGGTTAGGTTAATTGGCCATGCTAAAAAATTGCCCCTTAGTGTCCTGAGATGTGTAGGTTAGAGGGATTAATGGGTAAATATGTAAGGCTATGGGGGTAGAGGCAGGGTGGGATTGTGGTCGGTGCAGACTTGACGGGCCAAATGGCCTGTTTCTGCACTGTAGGGTTTCTATGTTTCTTCTTATACCTCAGCTTGCTTCCTTGCTGGCTGTCTGGCTGGCCTGCCCAGCCCTGGGGGTCAATTCGCTCCTCCTCAGTAACGGTGATGAACCCCAGGCCCTGATCAGCTGGCTGACTCAACACCTCTTCGCTTTTTTTGCCAGCGTGCCCGGCTCGCTGGACCTCGCCTCTCACCTTGACCTCTTACTGCTGGCTGTCTGGCCATGACCTGGGGTGAGATTGAGAAACCCGCTGCTGGCTGCATTTTCACAACAAGTTCAGTAAAACACAGGAGGTATTTGCCTCTCTCCCTTCACTGCAACATTCAGATCAGTGTTTTCCCATTCAATAGGCACTCGACCAATCAGAGTCTGATGTCACTTTGCATCGAGCCTATCAGTGAATGTGGAGTTATCAGGCTCTGATTGGTGCCCACACACGCTCCCCCTCGGCCCTATTGGTCAGGGCCTTGTGCCTAGGCCTGGTGTGTTTCCTGGTAAATCTGCCTCTGGTTTTTCCTGTTGATGTTCTAATTATTACTGTGACTGTCCTGATCCACCCTCTGTAGGGTCCTCTGCAGCCTAACTACACTGGAAATCCTTGACCCACCTTGGCTCTCTGAGGTCAATTATCAACACAAGACAGTCAATCTGGTCAGCACTGTTTTCTGGGCCCTTCCTCCTGTCCTGATCAGCTTTCCACTATTCCCCTTTGACTCTGACCTCCCTCCCTCCAACAGCCTTACCCCTTTCCCTGGTCTCAATCATTCAAACAAGCTACCCATATAAGAAAAGGCAGCTCCCTATTTCGTCCACACTCACCATGGAGACTACTTTATCTCTATCTGCTGCACATCTGCTATGTGAGATGCTAATCAAAAGAATGCTGACACTTGCTGCTAGAAAGCATGATCTCCGCTCAATTTGTTACCAATTCAATACTTTCATCCTGCCATTTATTTTCACCCTGCCATCAGGAAGCTGGCATTTTGCCTCCTGTTGAGTTAAGTGGCCTTGCCTGCCCCATTTGCCACTTCTGGGTGTTTCACAAGATTCTGCCTAACATTCATAAATGTAGAATTGACAATAGAGTACTGGAAGATCTGCTATTTTATAAATAGGAATAGTATGCATCAACGTCAAACACACTCCCAATGCCACAGATCTTGCTAGCCTCTTTCCTTACTTTTGTTAGGTATATTTTCAATTTAAAGTATAACAGCTAAAAAGTAACAAGAAATGTGCAGTGGAAGAAGTGCATGGCATCAGCAAAACTTGTTTTATTATGGTTCAAAATTAGGTTTTAAGATATATTCATATTAAGTGAATTACAACAAAAAGATTGAAAATGTGATTAACCATTCTGAGAATATTTCTACTGCATTATCAGAAGTGTACCACTTTGGCAGTAAATGTGCATATGTATTTGCAGTAGTTACATTCAAATAGCTAACTGAAGTAGAACTTTCTCGGAGATGTAATCAAGGTCAAGATGGTGAAGTTGATGGTGTCGGTATGTTCCAAGAGGGTTTCTGTCCGCCAGTGGCAATGTTCATTATGCACCCTGCTGGAGACACTACCAACTGCTGCTGGCTGCAATTTTCAACCTATCAATAAACCCACACAGATTAACAAGTGTATTGCAAACATACAATTGCTTTGGTGTTATTTCCAATGCTGCATTGTAAAGACAGCAGACAGTAAATATTGTATCACTTCCACCTGAAGGGGATTTGTGAAATATAAAGTTGTAGTAAATAACAAGTGTTTGCACGCTTAAAATATCTAATATATAAATGCAGCAGATTTGCAATGACTTTGCCAGTTAAACTGGTTATCGGAAGCCCACAATATGCCTGTATAAAATGATAAGCAAATGTGAATCCCACATTCAGTCAATCTCAGGCTCTTGATGTTCAGCCACTGTGTTTTTCTTCAGTGAACTTCACCTGCCTTCTTGGAACTGTAAAACATTATAGAATAAATAAGGATTAGACCAAGACAAATTCAGGTAGGTAAAATCAGGAAAGATTACGTCAGGTGATCAAAAAGGTAGATTTCATATTTTTATTCATTTGTGACTAATGGGTAGCTGGTTGCCCAAAGGCAATTGAGGGTCAACCACATTACTGTGGCTCTGGAATCACGTGTAGGCCAGATCAGGTAAAGATGGCAGATTTCTTTCCCTAAAGGACATTAGTGAACCAGATGGGCTTTTCCAACAATTGACAATAGTTTCATCAGCAAATTCTTAATTCCAGATTTTTGTTATATTGAATTCAAATTCCACTATCTGCCGTGGCAAGATTTCTGGATTAATAGTCTAGTGATAATACCACTAGGCCATCACCTCCGCTTCATGGAATGTCTTACAGAAGAAAATTCGGATAGTGAGGCACAGAGATGCAGGGAGGGAGGAAGCAGAGAGGTGTAAACAGGTAGAAAGCAGAGAAATGTTGGGAGGTAGAGAGGCAGAGAGATGCAGGGAAATAGAGAGGCAGAGAGGTGCAGGGAGATAGAGATGCAGAGAGGTGCAGGGAAGTAGAGAGGCAGAGAGATGCAGGGAAATAGAGATGAAGGGATATAGAGAGACAGAGAGGTATAGGAAGATAGGAAGCAGAGAGATGTAGGGAGGTAGAGAGTCAGAGAGGTAGAGGGAAGTAGGAAGTAGAGAGTTGTATGAAGTGAAAGAGATAGAGAGGCACAGGGGGTAGAGAGGCAGAGAGGTGTCAGGAAGTAGAGAGGTGTAGAGTGGTAAAGAGGCAGAGAAGTGTAGAGAGGTAACGAGGTAGAAAGACATAGGCAGATAGAGAGGCAGAGAGGTTAGTAAGGTAGAGAGGTGGAGAAGTTTAGGGATGAACAGAGGCAGAGAGGTGTAGGGAGGTAGAGAAGCAGAGAGGTGTAGGGAGATAAAGAAGCAGAAAGGTAGAGAGATGTAGTGAGATAAAGAGGCAGGGAGGTAGAGAGGCAGGGAGGTTTAGAGAGATACGGAGGCAGAGAAATGTAGGCAGGAGAGAGAGATAGAAAGGTGTAAGGAAGTAGAGAGACAGGGAGGCAGGGAGTGTAGGGAGATAAAGGAGCAGAGAGGTGTAGGGAGGTAAAGAAGCAGAGAGATGTAGGAAGTAGGAAGCAGAGAGGTGTATGAAAGTAGAGAGGTGTAGGGAGGTAGAGAAGTAGAGAGGTGTAAAGAGGTAGAGAGGCAGAGAGGGAAAGGGAGATAGAGAGGCAGAAAGGAATGCTTTCCTATTTCCTGATCCTTGCCCTTCCACACATCGATAGTTTACCTTTTGCTCAACCTCGCAATTATTTTCTGCACCCAATGGGCTTCAGGATTCAAACAGACTTGGTTACCACTTCGAAGGGTAGTTCTGAAATAAATGCAAATTGTCATCCACCCAACTTGCCTATAATCCAACAGTATATAAATGTGATTTTCCAATAAAAAGCAGATGGATCGCAATATAAACATTTACATGATCTCTACTTTCTCACAATGGGTACCACTTGGAATTATTTCAATATTCTCCATGAGCTTTGGATGGATGAAATAAGCGTTTGTTTTGATGCATCGGCAACGCAGTTTCATTCCCACACTTCTGAGAGATGCAACTAGAATTTTAAAATACACAGGATTAATCAATCTAATTTTCACACTTTTCTCCTCTTTCATTTATTCTTCCTTTGATTATACTGCTATAAAATCTTCAAATCAAGATTCCCGACAATCAATCCTCCAGATCTGGCAGTCAACTAAGAGCCTTAGAAATATATTATTGTTTACTGTCCTATTCCAGTAAACTGTAGCACTCTAAATTCATTCCCAGTTACAGTTTGGGGCAGAGGAGGTTTATTTGTGCGGCACCCCTTCAAACAACACTACATGGAATACATTCCTTGGGTAAAGACAGCACAGCGGACCGCTACACAAGCAGCCTATACGGTTTTTCACCGAAGAAATGGACATGAACCATTCAGGTAATGGTTGTGGCACTACCAGCCCTTGTGGGATACACAGAGTCTGCAGAGTGTCACCTGAAATGGGGTCATAAAAACCAAACATACTCTTGATCTTCCACTTAATTTTCCATCTCATAGATCTGTCTGTCATCATTTATTTGGGTGGAGATAGCTCTCTTAATTTTACTTTCCACAACAGTGTTCAAGAAATTGGATCGCACAGATACAATGAGGTAAAATTTCACCTTGACCACATTGATTCCAGTCAAAGAAAATTGGGCAGGTTCTATAACAGATGGACAATATGTTTTGTCAGATCACCACCCGTACATTCTGTGAATATGAGAATCTATCTCATCACATCAGTGTTAGGTAATTACTCGTTTACTCATTAATCACATACACTATTCAAGATGATTTGGCGACCAAGCTAGCCAGTAGGAAAACAGATTGAAAAGGCCATTGATCATATAATGATGCATCCTTGGTAATTAATCCTCTAAAACATCATGATCGCATGACTTACTGACAACTGTACTTTGCTGCAAAAGGCTAATATTTGTGTGACCTCTCAACAGATATTGCACGTTGTCTCTGAGTTTCTGAAGGACTATTTTGGCTGAGCTGGCTCTGGCTTTGGAACAAAAAATTCAATCCCAGCTGCAAACCTCAGCACCATAATCTAGTTTCACATCTTTAGCACAGTGTTTAAGGGAATGCTGCCTTGTCACAAATGAGGTAAGTTCTGTAATGTACCAAGTGGAAATATCACAGGGGCTCAGTGAAGCTGTCTTCTTCTAAGAACGTAGGAATTAGGAACAGAAGTAAACAAATTCGGTCCTTCAACCCTGCTCTGCCATTCAATTAGATCATAACTGACTGGTCTCAAATCCATTTCCTTATCTGTTGCCCATATCCTAGGGTGAATTGTGAGTACTGCAGGTCTTCTGGAAAGCAATTGAAATACTTCTAACAATCAAGAGCCTTTTAAATCACGAAATCCTTCTTCCCAACAGTTGCAAAGTGAATGCTGGGTGAGCAATTCCCCAGGTTGGCTAAGTTGTGCAGTATAAAAGCAGCAGCCAATGAGCCGATGGTTAGCTAATGTGAAAGGCTTGTGTTCAGTGTAAAATCACCAATTTTACTGAGGACAACAAATTTGTACAAGTACCACTAAAAGCAATCTTACTTTATCCAGAATTAAAAAAAGCTGTGGAAGGCAATACTCCCATCTCACTGTGCCAATTTTTTAGCGCAGTGAGCTGGGAAAATCACATGTCCGCCGATTCACAAAATTAGCGCATGCTTTTCCGCCATGTGTGCATCTCCCAGTCCCGGATATCCAGCGCTGTCAGAGCCACGCCGGAAACCAGCAGGGGCACCTGGTAAGTGATTTAAATCTACTTGTAACGTAATTTAAATCTGATTAACAGGACCGGATCTAAATTTTTCAGGCCCGCTAGCATCTCCCATCCCGTCAGGAGTATTTCATTCCAGGGGGGTTCAAACTGATTCCCCATTTTTGGGGAACGAGTAGGATGGAATATTGGCAGGGCAATTGGGGCCGCACAAGGAATCGGGAGTTTGAGGCATGATGCCCCCTGGGCATGGGCATCCTAGTAGTGCCAGCCTGGGACTCCGACACTGTCCAAGGGGGAAAGTGTCCATGCTCAGAGAATTCCTGGGCACTTCCCATCAGACATGGGACTGTGGTGGAGGGATGGGGCTTAAGGAAGGGAGTCCTGCTGGGGGTAGGGTCTAGGGGGTGATCAGCGGAGGTGGGATGTACAGCTGCCAGTCTGCCATTGCGATCGATGGGGGCAGGAGGGAGGTCAACGATCGGGGTGGGCTGGGGTATTGCTCAGCCGGGGGAGGAGAATATGCCTGGGGAGCTGGCTGGGAAGGGACCTCCTTGGTGGGTAGATGGGGGGGGGGGGTCTGCCAGCGTGGTGGGGCGGGTTGAGGTGGTGGTCAGCCATTGGCCTTTGCTGCAGAGGGTATCTGATCTGGAGATCAGACAGTCTGGGATGGGCAGGGTTGTTCAGGCTGGCCCGCAAATGGACCATGGAAGGCGGCGGCGGGGCAGGGGGGTTGGGGGGGGGGGAGCAAATTCTAAGTATCGAATTCACAAGAAAACTGAAGTACTTCACGATGTTTCTTTTTCCAGCGGGAGTTCCATCTGGCCACCAGCGAGAATAGCATTAGATTTCGGGGACAGGGTCAATTTCTTCCCAGGAGGGTGAAACCAGCGGGCCTCTGAGTATACGCAGTGGCCCCGAACTGGCAGCGTCCCATTTTCTGGCCAGCTCGATTGCTGGCTCGCCCAGGACCCGTGCAGTGCTGCACACCCAACTTTCGCATGGCTCAATCATGGACCACCCCCCACCCACGCTCCCATCATTATGTAGAGATGCCAGTGTTGGACTGGGGTAAACAGAAGTCTAACAACACCAGGTTTAAGTCCAACTGATTTATTTGATAGCTTGTATGCCCCCCACGTCATTCCCACCCTGCCCCCACCCTCGTCCCGGAGTGCTCTGATCTTCAGCCCGCCTCCCTCCCCACCCCTTAGTCATGACCCACCTGCAAAGCAAACCCCTTGGAAGGCAGTCACTGCCCCCCCCCCCCCCCCCGCCCAATTCATCTCGATCTCTGGCCTCCCTTCTGCTCCCATCGATCCCATGTAGCATGGTAGTGGTGCTCCCCTGCCCCATCATCAGGCTCTGCCCCCATACGCCCCATCCTCATATGCCCTACCCCTTTGGCACTAACCCATGCCCAATAGGCAGTGCCAAGGTGCTCTCTGGGCATGGTACTTTGCATCTGGGGTGGTGCCAGGATGCATGCGCTAGTATTTCCAGGGTGCCCATGCCCTGGGGGCACATCCACTCCCACTGCTTGGCCCCCAGAGAGGCTCAATTGCCTGCTTCATTCCAGTGCGGTCATCCCAATAGTCCCCCGTAAGTGGGGAACTACTGTAATCTCCGCTACAGTTAAATACTCCTGGTGGGGTGAGAGATGCTAGCAGGCCCGGAGAATTCAGTCCAGCGCCTGATAATCACATTAAAAATAGTTTAAAATTGTATTAAAATCACCTACCTGGTCTTCCCACAGAAATCCGATGCTGGGAGATGTGCTTGTGGTGGGAATGTATGCGCAAATCCCTTGCATGCCCAGCCGTGAGATTCTTCCTCCCCACTGCACTAGAAATATTAGCGCGGCAGGATGGGAGAATTGCCTCATAAATCTCTATTTTCCCCCAACATCTCTAAGCAAAATTAACCATGGTAAAATGTGTTAGCAACAGCTTTGTTACTTTGATTCGGGAAAATAACTGATTACTTGCCTTCTGTGATACAGTAACACTGTAAACAGTGCTGCTATATAAAACGCAATTTCTTACCTTCTGTGAAAACTATACAGAGTACAAAGAAAGAGAGGGCAATTGGAGAAACCTTGTTGTTCATCATGGTTTACTTGAATAATATTGCTTATCTTCTCACTGTTGCTGCCTTCATTTGTAATTAATGTTTCACTGCTAAGCTACTGTATTTATTATCTTAGTATCTTTAGTCACCATGAATATTGCATAATTGTGTGGTTCCCAGCAAATCACCTGTGATTTTCACAATGATTGAAACATATTTAATTGCAAACATCGTTGAAATGAAATACTGAGGGAATTAATGTTAACACCAGCAAGCAACCGATGGTTTGTCAGGGCTGGGAATTATGTAAATCACCTGTGTCATTTGTCAATTGTTGGAATCAGTCCTGAGAGATCGGATAAACTCATTTAGAAAGACATAGCCTAGCCAGGGCTAGGCAGCATGGCTTTGTTAAGGAAAAATCATACCTTCCAAATTTGATTGAATTCTTTGAGGATGTGACAAGGAGGATGGATGAAAGTAGTGCAGTAGATGTTGTCTACATGGCAGACTGATCAAAAATGTAGAAGCCCTTGGGATACAGGGTAACGTGAAGAATTGGATCCAAAGGGTAATGGTCAGTGGCTGCCTTTCCAAATGAAAAGTTGTTTCATACGGTGTTCCACAGGGCTCAGTGTTGGGACCCTTGCTGTTTGTTCTTTAAATTAATCATTTAGACTTGAACATGGAAGGCACAATTAGAAAATGTGCAGATGACACAAAAATTGGCCTGTAGTGGATAATGGAGAGGGTACTCCAAAATGATATAGATATATTAGTGGAAGATGCAGGAAAGTGGCAGATGGAGTTCAACTTTGATAAACGTGAGGGAGGTCAAACACTAAAAGGGAATACACAATAAATGGGAATATATTGAGAGGGATAGATGAAGTGAGAGATCTTTGTGTGCAAGCGCACAGGTTGCTAAAAGATAGATAAGATTGTAAAGTAGGCATATGGAATGCTCTCCTTCATTGGCAGAGTATAGAATATACAAATAAGTTTATTTATTGGTGTCACAAGTAGGCTTACATTAACATTGTAATGAAGTTACTGTGAAAATCCCCTAGTTGCCACACTCTGGCATTCTGGCACAGAGAGAATTCAGCATGGACAATGCACCTAACCAGCATGTCTTTCCTTTGGAGGAAACTGGAGTACCCGGAGGAAACTCATGCAGTCACAGGGCGAATATGCAGACTTCACACAGACTGTCACTCAGCTGGGAATTGAACCTGGGCCCTGGCACTGTGAGGCAGCAGTGCTAACTGTTCTACCACACAGCCCATAGGAATATTTTTTTTTTAGAGCAACACAGCACGGGAAACAGGCCCTTTGGCCCAACGAGCCCGCGTTGCCGTCATAACTATATAGTAGCAATTCCATTATCCTATTCTAAATTTAGGTTATTCCTAATATGGAAGACTCTCACTATAGGGACAATTTGTTTCCCAATCAGCCTAAGAGCGAATTTTTGGGTTGTGGGAGGAAACCGGAGTGCCCGGAGAAAACCCACGCAACCACGGGGAGAACGCGCAAACTCCCGCAGACACCGGCCCAATTCCAAGTGTCTGCACAGCTACAGCGATAGTCACTGAGCTGTCATGGTGCCCTTCAGATGGTCCAGATAAAGCACTCATTTACGACATGAAGCACCAGGCAACCCATGAATCAACATCCAAGAGCTGTCCTCGCACCACCTGCC
Organism: Sphyrna mokarran; assembly: GCA_024679065.1. NCBI lineage: Eukaryota > Metazoa > Chordata > Chondrichthyes > Carcharhiniformes > Carcharhinidae > Sphyrna > Sphyrna mokarran. Next base: position 144,253,250 of record JAGIQG010000001.1, on the reverse strand, counting down.
GAATGCATGCTCCTTGTTGGTCAAGTATGGACCGAATTACCTGTGGAAAAAAAGCCATAGTTAAACAGTCCTACTATATCCCTCTATCTGCATACCACTCATGTGGCTGTCCAAGAGACCCTTAAACAGCCCTAGCGTGCCTGCTCCCACCACCTTACTCGGCAGTGCATTCTACACCCCCACTACCCTTTGTGTGAAAAACTGCCCTCTAATATTCGTCTTATACATAGCCCCCCTCACCCTAAGGCCATGACCCCTCGTCCTATCCATTTCTGAAGGTGGAAAAAGTTTACCTCCATTTACTCTATCTATCTGGACAGTGATAGCCTTTTTTCCTAGGATGGAAAAAGCTAGCACGAGGGGACACAGCTTTAAATTAAGGGGTGATAGTTATAGGACGGATATCAGAGGCAGGTTCTTTACCCAAAGGGTGGTTCGGGAGTGGAATGCCCTGCCTGCAGCAGTTGTAGATGCGCCAAGTTTGGTGGCGTTTAAGAGGTTAGTTGATAAGTATATGGAAGAGAAGGGAATGGTTTAGTTTGGAGGGGCATTGCTTTTTATATTGGTCGGCGCAACATCGAAGGCCGAAGGGCCTGTTCTGTGCTGTAATGTTCTATGTTCTATGTTCTGTTCTATACCCCTTATAATCTTATACACCTCTATGAGATCCCCTCTAAGCCGACGTCTTTCAAGGGAAAACAACCCCAGTCTATTTAATCGTTCCTCATAAGACAGTCCTTCCATACCAGGCAGCATCCTGGTAAACCTCCTCTGCACTCTCTCCAAGGACTCCACATCCTTCCGATAGTACGGCGACCAGAACTGGACGCAGTATTCCAAGTGAGGCCTAACCAACGTTCTATACAATTGCAACATCAAACTCCTACTCTTGTATTCTATACCCTTTTCTATGAAAGCTAACATACTATACGCCTTCTTTATCACCTTCTCCACCTGTGAGGACACCTTCAGAGACTTGTGAACCTGCACCCCCAAGTCTCTCTGCGTCTCTATACTCCGTATAGTTTTACCTTTTATCCTATAACTCTCTTCTACATTTTTCCGGCCAAAATGCATCACCTCGCATTTATCCGGATTAAATTCCATTTGCCATCTATCTGCCCAGTCTACCAACCTATCTATGTCCTGTTGTATTGCCTGGCACTGCTCCTCTGTACCCGCCAATCCAAGCATCTTAGTGTCATCAGCAAATTTGCTGATCTCACCACCTACCCCAACTTCCAAGTCGTTTATGTAGACCACAAATAGAAGAGGACCTAGTACTGAGCCTTGTGGCACTCCACTAGTGACAGGCTTCCAGCCGGAAAAAGAGCCTTCCACTACTACCCTCTGTCTCCTCCTCCCGAGCCAGTTCTCGACCCATCTACATACCCGACCCTGTATCCCATGCGCCTTCACCTTCTCTATCAGTCTACCATGAGGAACCTTGTCAAACGCCTTACTGAAATCCATGTAGACGACATCAACAGCATGTCCTTCATCAACTGTTTTTGTCACTTCTTCAAAAAATTCCACTAGATTTGTAAGACAAGACTTCCCCTTGACGAAGCCATGCTGCGTATCCCTGATCAGATCGCAGCGCTCCAGATGCTCATACATCCTGTCCCTAAGGATCCTCTCCATTAGCTTACCTATAACTGAAGTCAAGCTCACCGGCCTATAGTTCCCTGGGTTATCCCTCTGACCTTTTTTAAACAACGGTACTACGTTTGCTATCCTCCAGTCCTCTGGGACCTCACCTGTGTCCAAGGAAGAGACAAAGATTTGCGTCAGAGGCCCAGCTAGGTCTTCCCTCAACTCCCTTAGCAGCCTGGGGTAAATGCCATCAGGCCCCGGAGCTTTATATGTCTTTAAGCTGCCTAACAGCCCCAACACCTCTTTCCTCGTAATCCTTATTTCCCTCAACCGATCCTCAACTTTGTCAACATCAGCAACAGACATCTGGCCAGTCTCCTGCGTGAATACCGACGCAAAGTATTCATTCAGGATCTCCCCCATTCCCTCAGGCTCTAAGCATAGATCCCCTCCTCTGTCCCTGAGAGGTCCAATCTTGCCTCTAACCATCCTTTTGCTCCTTACATAGGTGTAAAATGCCTTAGGATTTTCCTTAATCCTACCTGCCAGAGCCACCTCGTGGCCCCTTTTTGCCTTTCTAACACCCCTTTTAAGATCCCGTCTACACTCTCTATAAGCTTCCAGCGCTGTCTCAGTCCCCAGTTGCCTAGATCTAATGTAAGCCTCTCGCTTCTTCCTGATCAAGTCCTCAATCTCCCTGGTAAGCCACGGTTCTCTAATCCTACCTTTCCCATCCTTCCTCCTTGCCGGCACATATCTTTCCTGCAGAGAGTTTAGTTTTCCCTTGAAAGACTCCCACATGTACCTCGTCGACCTGCCCTCGAAAAGCTTATCCCAGTCGGTATCTTTAAGATCTTGCCTAATCTGGCTGTATCTAGCCCTCCCCCAGTTAAATACCTTCCCTTTTGGGCTGGTCTCATCCTTTTCCATTAATATCCTAAAGCAGACAGAGTTGTGATCACTATTTGACACATGCTCTCCTACCTCGACGTCAACCACCTGCCCTGGCTCATTCCCCAGAACCAAATCCAGTATAGCCCCCTCTCTAGTCGGGCCATCCACATACTGGTCCAAGAACCCTTCCAAAACACACTGTACAAATTCCTCCCCGTCCACTCCTACAGCTCTGGGCCCTCTCCAATCTACTCCAGGAAAATTGAAATCTCCCACTACTACTACCCTATTTTTCCTACACTTATCTAAAATGTCCCTGCATATCCCTTCTTCCACGGCTCGCGGGCTGTTGGGCAGTCTGTATTAAACACCCAGCAGAGTAACCACTCCCTTCCTATTCCTCAACTCCACCCATAGAGACTCAATTCCTAAATCATCCATACCTCCCTCCCTCCGCACTGCTATGATGTTGTCCTTAACTAATAAAGCCACTCCCCCGCCTCTCCTCACACCAACTCTGTCATGCCTAAAACACTTATACCCTGGAATATTCAATTGCCAGTCTTGCCCCTCCTTCAACCACGTCTCGGTCACCGCCACCACTTCTAAACTCCTCGTGAACATTATTGCCTTCAGTTCATCTGTTTTGCCAGTCACACTCCTCGCATTAAAACACATGCACTGAAGACCCTCAGCTCTCGGATATTCCTTTCTACCTTCTGGTGTTACCCTATCATCCCTCTCTCTCCCACTCCCAGTTCCCTCTCTCTCCCCACCCTCCCTCCCTATTAGTTTAAACACTTCTGAAACACTCCAGCTAACCTCCCAGCTAAAATATGTGTTCCCCTCCCAGTCAACTGCTCCCTATCCCTCTTGAATAGATGACCCTCCCTCCTGAAGACCTCCCAATGATCAATGAATATGAAGCCTTCTGCCCTACACCAATCCCTCATCCATGCATTTAGTTGTAGTGTCTCATTTGTTTTTACCCAATCAGTCCCAGGCACAGGCAGCAGGCCAGAGAACGCCACCCTGGAGGCCCTACCTTTCAGTTGAGCCCCCAACTCCCTAAACTGCCTACGTATGTCCCCCCTGCGCTTTCTTCCTACATCTTTCTGTCCTACGTGAACTATTACATTTGCCTTAGACCCTTCTCCCTTCAAAATTCCCTCTACCCTCTCTGATACATCCTGGACCCCTGCTCCAGGGAGGCAGACTACCATCCTGAAGTCTCTCTTTTGCCCACAGAATCTCCTATCGATCCCTTTAACCATCCCATCCCCCACCAATATCTCACTTCCTGCTTTCCTGCTGGTCTCTGTGGCATTCTGTTCCCCCTCACCTGCCTTCTCCATCACAGCTTTTACCCCTCTCTTGGTTTTCTGGGAATCCTCCTTTGAGATGGCCTTTGTGCCTTGATTTTTATTCTTGTTCCTCATAACTATAACCAGCCCGTCCCTACTACTAGATCCTGGGGTCCCTGCAGGACTACCTTCCCTATTCATTGTAACCTCGTTTTCCCTCACTAGATACACGTCCTCCAAGCGCAGCTCCAGCTGCCTCACCCTAGCTCTTAAACGTTGCAATTCTAAACATTTTGCGCATATGTGGGCCTTCGGGAGACGTGATGCCTCCAAGAAGGTCCACATATGGCAGCGTACGCAGTGGACGCGTTTGGCCAAGTGTCGTGGCATTTTGTATACCCCCTTTAAAGGTGTTGGGAAAAGTGTTGATTAGGTAGGAATCAAGGTACTCACCGCGTCCAAGCCTGCGCTCGCCCAAGCCCAGTGAGCTTAAGCCCTTATTGCTCTCACTCTAATTCCCGTCTCACTCCACTGCCCGCTCCCGACGCTGCCCGCTGTCTACCTTGGCCTTCCTTTTAAACTCCCGCGCTTCCTTCCCTGCAGCCCCCCGTGCCTATCTCCCGCTACGGAGCGCCGAAATAAACACTCTAACAACTAAAGTGAAAGACAGAAATTGCAAATCAGGAGTCTCACCAGCCATATAAAAAGACACTGGTGAGGCCACAACTATTGCATGCAGTTCTGGTCACCATATTACAAGAGAGATGTAATTGCTAAGGTGGGAGTGCAGATAAGATATACTAGAACGTAGCCAGAGGTGCAGAATTGTAGCCAAAAGGAGAGATTGGAGAGGCTGGGATTGTTTTCCTTGGAATAGAAAAGGTTGACTTTTCTATTGAGGCACACAAAATTGTGAGGGATAGAGAGAGAGTAGACAGGATGAGGCTATTTCCCTTGGCAGAAAGTGCAAAAACCAGGGATCATAGATTCAAGCAAAGTGGCAGAAGGGTTAAAGGGGACATGAGGAAAAACATTTTTACGCAGTGGGTGGTGGATGTCCAGAAATCTCTACCTGAGTTGGTAGTGGAGGCAGAGACTCTAAATTCATTTTGAAAGTACCTGAATCTGCTCCTTAAGTGCTGCAAGTTGCAGAGCTATGGGCCATGGCAGAAAGATAAGATTAGAAAGGTGTCTTTGGATCAACATGAACATGATGGGGTTGAATGTCCCCTTTCTCTGCTGTATCATTTCTATGGTTCTATGAAAATACTCAGAACGGGTAGGCACTCAGATTCACATTGCTTGCTAAAGGTAAAGGATGCCATCGATTGCACTCATGTAGAAGTTGGAGCACCTGAGCGATAAAGAGATTCAAGAGATTCAGCAAGAGATTCATTTCTATTGTGCAGCAACCACCTGGCCTGTGACGTATTTCGGAGGATCTGCCATGATCCATTCATACAGTATCTAACATTCGCAATGTGTTCACACCAGAGTATCTGCAAAAGTGTGTTCATACCTGGAAACACCCTTAATAAGCTGTCAAGTGGCAAGTTGTCTTAAATCTGGCGGATGGTTGTTCTGAGGAATTCTACCAAAGATCCCTAAGAGCAAAATAACAACAACAGCATTATAACATCCAGACATATTATTGAGGAAGACATCAACATGTATTTCAGGTGACTGGACCAATCAATCAGTACTTACCAGCGAGGAGAATTGTAATATATTGCTTTCTGCAGAGCCGGTGCAGCAATGAGGGTCAGAGATGGAGAATGAATGAGACGCTCAGCACCGCTCACCTGATGTGGAATCCAACAGAGAAGAGGAGGAGGACAAGACATATAATAATGGAGCAACCAATGGCAGAGCAAGTACTCACGTTGGGTGATGCTAGGAGCAAAGTAACTATCTTAACCCTTCCCCATCTATACTGACCCAAAACAAATTATCTACCCATTACGTCAATTGATCTCACATTCATCATCAAGCAACGGAAAATATGAATTGGCATTCAATAAATAAGAATGTGAACACAGAAAAGTAAAGCAACTTAATAAACATTGTGAACAAATAAATTGAAAAACCCTTGTGCAAGCCTGCAAGGATTGAACTGAATTCACAGTTAAAGTTCCACATAAGAATCTTCACTACTATGCAGCTCATTCTAGAAACTTCACACAGCCTGCATACAGCCAAAAAACACAGCCCAGATATAGTCCAGTGACGACCTGGACACAGCCCGCACACAGCACACACACAGTCCGCACACAACCCAGAGACAGCCAAAAAACACAGCCTACACGCAGTCCGGAAACAACCTGGACACAGCCCACACACAGCCCAGAGACAGCCTGCATACAGCTCGCATACAGCTGTACACAACTTGCAGGCAGCCCACATGCAGCCTGTACACAACCTGCACACAGACCGCACGCAGCTTGCATGCAATCCAGACCAGCCTGCACACAGCTTGTATACAACCTGCACACAGCCTGCATGCTGCCCACACACAGTCCAGGCACAGCTTGCATACAGCCTGCATGCAGCCCGGACAGAGCCAGCACACATCCTGGACACAACCTGCACACAGCCTTTACACTGCCTGCATGCACGCAGCCTGCACTGAATCTGTTCACAACACTGAGGAATTATCATTTGAAAAGGTCATCAGCTGCTATTTATTGTATGATAATATGGGAAGAAAGAATGGATGGATATGATTTAATCATGGGAATGAAAAAATTTTACAGCTTAGCATGAAAAATATAATCAATTTTCGTTCTGCGCAGAAATCAAGTTAACATGATTGATTCTTGGATGGGATGTGAATCAGAAATATTTAATTCTGTCAGCATGGAGCACTTCCGTCTACAATAGTCAGAAATGCAGACATCTCCATGGCTGCTTCCTCTGCTAATATTAGCTACACTATCTGTAGTAGGTCATTGCTAGTCCTCTCTCTCTTCGCCTTATATTTCAAATTCTCTCTTCTGTCATCAGACCATCAGCCAGATGCATCATGGATGCTACTGGCACACAGTTGAGGATAAGAGTTCTGAATTGGATGAGGTGGCTGAGGTGCAGAAGAATCCATTGCAGATGAATTGGGGTGAGTGGCAGTCATGGATGGATGAATGGGGAAGTGTGAAAATGCATGGAAAGTGAATGATAGGGTGCTGTGGTTGTTACTGTGAGGAAAAATGTGATGAAGATAGATTGAGAGAGGATTGGCAAGTTAAACTGCATCTCTTGTTGAAGTCCCAGACCTGGTTAGATCAGTAGATCACCTTTGTTGCACTGGATCCAGGTTCTGAACTCTATATCATGCTTCAGGTTCCTCAGCCATCTCTGACCATTCCTTTCTGGTCAGAACAGCGACATTCTTGTTGCCATTGTCTGAGAAGAGTAACTCCATCCTGATCCTTAATGCACAGGTTGCAGTACATCAAGTGATGCCTCTTTTAAAGGATTACAACCTTTTACCAGGCTAACTTGATCTTTGATTTCTGTTCCTCATTTCTCTAAAAATATTCCCAAATCCTCCAAACTCTATCTTCTGATTGAAATAGTTGAAATGAGATTATGAGATGCTAGTGCACATTGTTCTCGCATGGTAATCCGGCAATACACCGAGATTGGTGACATAGTGGATACTGAAGAAAGTTACCTCCAGTTGCAGTGGGATCTCGATCAATTGGGCCAGTGGCTGACAAATGGCAGATGGAGTTTAATTTAGGTGAATGCGAGGTGATGTTTTTTAGTAGATTGAACCAGGGCAGGACTTACTCAGTCAATGGTAAGACGTTGGGGCAAGTTTCAGAACAAAGAGATCTGGGGGTACAGGTTCATAACACCTTGGAAGTGGAGTCACAAGTGGACAGAGTGTGAAAAAGGCATTCAGTATACTTGGTCTCATTGGTCAGAACATTGAATACAGGTGTTGAGATGTCTTGTTGAAGTTGTACAAGATATTGGGTAAGGCCACACTTGGAATACTGTGTGCAATTCTCGTACTCTATTATAGAAAGTATATTATCAAACTAGAAAGAATGCAGAAAAGATTTACTAGCATGCTACTTGGACTTGATGGTTTGAGTTATAAGGTGAGGCTGGACATCCTGGGACCTTTTTCTCTGCAGTGTAGAAGGCTGAGGTGTGATTCTATAGAGTTCTATAAAATGTGATCACTTTACTTATGCTAAGTTGTAACATTTTTTTGTTGCAGACACCCCTCCAAACATAATTTCACTGAGGTGCTAGTTTTTTAATGTTATCAATCTGTTCCATACACTGTTGAAGTTCAAGCACTATCTGGTACTGTACAATTAATCCATGATCAGTATGTACCTTGCAGGACTAAAACTCCTTGAAGTCATCATTTGTTTGCGCGTATCATTCATTTTATCCTCTTCCTCAGAATTCTCTTCATCATCGGTCATTTCAAGAACCTTGCTTACTACTCTAGGCAGTTCACTGCATACTGATACTTTGATTCACACTGAAGCATTTAATAATTGTCTCCTGCGTAATCACCGCAGCAGATGTTAGTTGCTAAGCAAGCCAAGTCCCAGAGGGTGACTTGACTTACAAGCCACATGCTTTATTTTGTACTTTGAAAATGAAAAATGCTGAATTCAGCAGAAAAAAGTCCGCTCTTACTTTTGAGATTGGAAAGTTAAGTTTATTAACAAGAGAAGAAGAAAACTTAAGCTTACAAAATTATAGTTACAAAGTTAAAATTAGTCTTACAAAACTTTCCCCCCAGAAGACTCCCTACTTGGTCATACCCACAAGTAAATGCTTCTCAAGTCTTCCCTTTTGGATGTATAGCTCTGAAAATCCAGTATTACATGAGGCAAAGATGCTATCATTTGACCAAGGTATACCACTCAACCTCTCAAACCAACTCTGCTTTGGAAATTCAAGAAATCTTCAGATAAAAGACTGCTTTTCACAGTCAGGGTCTTTTGAATTGACTGGATGGTTGATTCAAACTGCACCTTCTCCCAGCCCTGAGCTATTTTCCCGCAGGAGGTCTTCCCATGCAGTTGACAACAAATTATCTCAACATCTGTCCTTAAATACCCTTTTTCCCTTCCAGCAACACTTCCAATATCTTCAGCACTTCTTTGAACTCAAACATTTCCTAATTTATAAAAATCTTTCATGTTTCCTTATGCCTCCATGTTCGGGTCAAATAAAATATAAACTCCCCTTGGGCACTTAGGGCTGGGCAATAAATGCTGGCGAGCCAGTAACACTCATGTCCCACAATGAATAAAACTAATCTTCCCTTGTTTACTTATGATGTGGAATGGGGTGTGCACAGTAAGAAGCCTCACTTAAAGTTCAACAGGTTTATTTGGGATATGAGCTTTTGTAAGCATCTGACGAAGGAGCAGTGCTCTGAAATAAACCTATTGGACTGTAACTTGGTGTTGTGACATCTCTTCTCATTTATTTATGAAGCTTTTATAAGCTGTAAACATTCTTTATTTCACTTTGAAATTTAACTGTTGAAAAGAAAGGTCCCTAATGCAAATTCCCTGGTCTTTATGTACTTACGTACACACTTTACTGTAGTTTCATTACAAATGCATTCATTTTGCACCTATATGCCTTTTCCCAACCTCTTCAGATTCTTTTCTCACCCTCAGAATGCACACGCACACACACATGGACATTCTTGAAATTAATTTGCCAATATTAAAGTTCTGATTCTGTCTTCTGCTATAATAACCAGATATGAATAAAGTGTTTTTATCCACATTCTGTCAGTCTTTAATCTTTCCACTGAATTGACAGAAATGTCCACTATCTGAAACATAGCAAAATACAACAACCATTGAGGCTCCTCTTGTGTCATGTGGAATATCCTATTTGTTCTATAAAGGCTCAGGAAATGACTTTTTCCGATGACTTTTTAAACCAACTGCAACCTGATCCGACAGGATCTCTCTCTGTGAAACATCTGTCCATATGAGCAATTTTAATGCAAGCACTGATCCAGAAATCCTCAAATTTTATGTCGTCAATCTGTTAAAACTCGTGATCTATTTTTCAATGAAAAGTCCATACATTTGTAAAAGTTATTGAAGCCTGACCATGTCTCATAGGCATTTTTTAGCGGGTCACCTTGTAGATTTCAACCATGAACTGTAAAAGTCCCATACCTTCATCTGTGTATAACCAAGGAGACATCCATCTCATGAAATACATCACTTCTGAATCAGCAGTAGCAGAATTGTACTCGGACACAATCTGTAACCTCATGGCCCAGCATATTCTTCACTCTATCGGCAGTGTCAATCCAGGTGATTAACGCTGACCCAATGAAAACTGTAGGTGGGCATGCCATGAGAAACACCAGGCATATCTAAAACTGAGGAATCAACCTGGTAAAGCTATATACAGGATTATATGCATGCCAAACAGCGAAAGCAGAATATGATCAAAGAAAACAAATCTACAACCAACAGGTCATGTCTAAACCCTGCAGTCCTGCCACATCCAATATAAATGTGGTGGATAATTGAACAACTCATGGAGAAGGAGGCTTCACAAATATTCCCATTCTCAATGATGGAGGAACCCAGCACATCAGCGAAAGATAAAGCTGAAGCATCTACAACAACTTTCAGCCAGAAGTGTCGAGTGGAAGATCCATCTCGGCCTCCGCGTGAGGTCCTCAGCAACGCAGATACCAGATCTCAGCCAATTCAATTCTCTCCACGTGATATCAAAAAGCAACTGAAGACACAAGACACAGTAATTGCAGTGTTCTTAACCAAGCTGTCACAGTACAACTACAACACTGATATCCGCTCAGAAATGTGAAAAATTGCAGGACAAATCCAATTTCATCAATTACTCTCCCATTAGTCTATACTTGACCATCAGCAGAGTGACAGAAGGGATCATCAATAATGCTATTAAGCAGCACTTATGCAGAAAAAACTCTGCTCAGTGATGCACAGTTTGGGTTCTGCTTGAGTCTCTCAGCTCCTGATCTCATTGCAGCCTCGGTTCAAACATAGATAAAAGAGCTGCATTCAAGAGGAGAGCTAAGGATGACAGTCCTTAACATCAAGGCAGCATTTGACTGAGTGCAGCATTAATGATCCCTAACAAAATTGAAGTCAATGAGAATCAGGAATAAAACACTCCTCTAGTCAGAGTAATATCTAGCACAAGGGAGGGTGGTTGGAGACCAATCATCTCAGTCCCATGACTTTGATGCAGGCGTTCCTCAATATAATGTGCTAAGCTCAACAGCCATAGTCAGCTGTTTCAATAATGACTCCTTTCCAACATAAGCACAAAAATGAGACTATTTGCTAATCACTGAGTGTTCAGTAACTGTGGCAACTTTCCAGAGAAGTATCTCATGCCTGAATGCAACAGACCTGGAGAGCAATCACTGGTAAGTGGCAAACACGATTTATACCATACAAGAGCAAGAGAGTGAAGATCTCCAACAAGATACAATCTAACAATTTCCCCTTGACGTTCAAGAGTATTATCATCTCTGAAACCCATGTCTTCAAAATTCTGTGTGTTAACATTGACTAGAATCTTTACTGGCTCAGCTATATAAGTACTGTGACTAAAAGAACACATCAGAGGCTTGAAATTCTATAATAAGTACTCACCTCTTGACTCCAGAAAGCCCTTTTAACCATCAACAAGTCAGGGGTGCAATTGAATACTCTCCACTCGCTTGGATGAAACAGAAGCTTGATTGATACACCTTCTACCTATTTAAACATTCACTCCTTCCACCACCAATAGTAACAGCACATACCATTCACCAGATGCACTGCAGCAACTAGTCAAACTCCTTCAACAGCATTTTCCAACTCATATGCATAGCTGTCTTACCACCTACAGATTCTCCTTTGTTATGCACTTAAGGGGAGACGATGGCCTATTGGTATTATTGCTAGATCATTATTCCAGACACTCAGCTAATGTTCTGGGGACCTGGGTTCGAATCCCGCCACGGCAGATGGTTGAATTTGAATTCAATAAAAATATCTACAATTAAGAATCTACTGATGATCATGAAACCATTGTCATTTGTTGGACATCTGATTTACTAAAGATGATGCCTTTGCCTCATCTGATTCCAGAGCCAGAACAATGTGATTGACTCTCAACTGCCTTCTGAACAACAGGAATGGGCAATAAATACTGGCCAGAGATGCTCATGCCCCATTAATTAAAAGAGAGTGGTTGCCGATTGTTTTAAGAATTGATCATGCAATTTTATGGTAATATCATCAGAGTGCTGTACAGGCTGCTGTTTTACTTTCAGTTTGTCCTCTGTACAAGCAAGAGTTCCTAGAATAAATCTGTTGTTGTTAGTTTTAATCTATGGGTGCAAACTGTGTCTTTTTTTGTGTGCAAAATCCACAACCCACAGTTAGTTCATTACACCCTCCAAATCAACCTACCTTGGAAATGTACCACATATCTTCACAGTGACTGATTTGTCAAAACCCTGGGACTTCTTTCCTAACAGCACTGTGGGTGTACACATATCACATAGACTGCAAGGTTCAAGGAGGTGTCTCACCATCAAATTCTCAAGAGAAACTCATGATTGGCAACCAATATCCCACTTTCCAGCAGGAGTCACATTCATTGAAAAAAAATAAAACAGAAGGAAACTCAGAATGAAGACAGTTCCTGCAGACCAGTGAGGAAGTACATTGAAATTTTATCCCTTGAATAAGGTGAGGCTACCACTGTTAAATCCATAAAGATAACTTATTGTATTAAGTTCAGTGAAAAGCAATAGACAAATGTGACAACTTTTGACCCAGAAGTAGTATTTTAAAGAAAATATCTGGGGAATTTGTAATTCTTCTTAAGAATGTTTGGAAAAGGCTTTTAAATGTTTTCATCAATTGTAAAGGGACCAATTAGATTTTTTTTCAACACAAAATACTGGTCCATGTAACTTGGTGAATTGACCTGGGAGGTGTAAAGGCAAGTAAGAAGTTAAGAAAGAAGATGTGTTGCTGGCAAACAGAGGGCTACAAACAGAGGGGCTGGAGGGTGAAGGCAGATGCAAACACAGATAAATGAGACCGCAAGAGGAACATAAAGAATTCTTGTGAGAAGGCACCAGTTGCTCTCTGAAGACAGTTTGTTTGGCAGAAAGGGAGACAGGTGCTATTGGAGACAATGTGAGCTGGTTTAGATCGAAAACTGAAGAGCTGTGTAAAGAGCTTGGAGAGATTTAAGAACTAGGTGCTTTCCCAGAAGTGGCCAAACCGTGTACTGTGATATTATTAGTTAGTTAAAAAAACAACTCTGGAAAGCTACACAATCAGGACTGTTGTGACCCAACGAAGAATGTGTTGATGAAAGTGTGCCTGATTGAACAGAATCGTACCATGAAACCCACTAGTGAAAGCTGCAGTTGGAGGAGGATTCATGACCTAACCAGCATGAATAAACAATGGCAATATTGAGGAATTTTGTAGCAATCTAGTGCCACATGCCTGCAGGGACTGATACAGATACTTGTCTCATGTAAGACATTTCTTTGTTGGATCAATTATTTTCACAGAAATGCCACTTTTTATCTAAAATATTATTTGTTTGTTAATTAATGTTCAATCTAGATCATGTAAAAAGAAGATACAGAAAGTGAAATCTTGTTGGTAATTTCTTCATTTGGAGGTCATTCAGTAAATTTGGTTATTTTGGTTTATGGTTCCCCTACAGAGTTCATAACATAAAATAATCGGTGAATAGAAAAGTAGTATTCCATTAAAGTGCATTTGGAGAGCAACAGGATATCACATGACCCATTTACGGTGATGAATAAAGGTGCAATAAAGGAGGATATGGTACATTAACTTTGGTTTTAAAGAGTGAAATCAGCAGGATTAACGCATTAGTCATAGACTGAAACAGGCTGTTTGGTTTATATTTGCACAACAAGCTGAGGAAGTGAATTGCATTATTTCAATTTTTACAACTGTGTTACCAGCACCGTCCGAGTTGCTGTGTGTACACCAGTTGGGGAGAAAGGTTCCTTTGACAGTGTCTACCAAGCCCACAACCCCAACCACCTAGAAGCACAAGGGCTAGCAGGTTCATGGGAACACCACCACCTGCAAGTTCCCCTCCATGACACTCACTGTCTGACTTGAAAATATATCACCATTCCTTCATTGTCACTGGATCAAAATCTTGGCACTTCCATCCTAAGAGCACTGTGGGTGTACCTACCCCACACGGGCTGCAGCGATTCAAGAAGGCAGCTCACCATCACCTCCTCAAGGGCAATTAGGAATGGGCAATAAATGCTGGCCTACTCTGCCACACCCAACATCCTATGAAATAAATTTTTTAAAAGTCTGGATGTTAATTGCTTATGAACCACTTGGACACAGCCTGCATCTCTTAAAAGGAAGGTACATCATGACCATGCCTATATTTTTAGAAGAAGAAATATGGCAGAAAACTTCCTGGGGCTTTCTGAAGGTTGAAATGGAGAGAGGAGAACCCAAAAAAATTTGACGCCGGGCAGCTGGTTCATTTCAAGGTGCTGATCCTGGTCACAGCAATAAGAATCAGGGCAGGGGGAGAAGAGACAGCTATCCCACTCCTCCCCCAAATGAGGACAATTAAGACCATTGGAAAGCTTGCTGAGAACTGGTCAAGGGATGTGATTTAATTTTTAAAGAAGTGGACAGATTATCCACACTCTGGAAGCTGACGAGGAATTGTGGCCGTTTGGTCTTGTTAACAATAACTGTTGAAACTTTATAATAAATCTTTCTGCGCAGTCTGTCTGCTGAGCAACCCTAAATGAACCAGACCCTTATTTGGTATACCAGCCCTATGTGAGATTGATAAATTTGTATTAAACAAACATTAATGTACAACAGTCACCAACTGATTGAGAGTAAAGTAACTATTGTGGAGAATTTCACTGACTACTTAACACTATATGTCACTCTACTGTTTGTTTGCAGCTCCACTTTTGAAGAGATCTTTTGAAACATATTGAAAGACTACCTGGGACATTTTGTTAAAACTTCCCCAATATTCTATCAACATTTGGACTGTAAATTTTCAAAGAACAGTTCATAAAAAGACTAAATGATGTTCCAAGAAGGTCAGCCAGAATCTGTGGAGAGAAACAGAATTAGCTCCACCTCAAAACTTCTGCCACTTCAGACATTTTAGCAAGTTTTACCTGCTGTTTTCATCCATCTTTAAAATATTGCAATGCCAGAGTACAAACAAACTCTCATGAAAAGACTCATGAAAGGTCACCTGAACAAGAAACATTAGGTGGGATTTTATGGCCTCGCTCATTCCAAAACCATAAATTCCTGCCCGAGGTGAACAGACTTTCCCATTGTCTGCCTCTCGCCCGCTGTGATTCCCGTGGCAGGCAGCAGGGGGAGGGGGGGATGCAAATTCAAGCTATTAGCACTGCTTCTCTCTCCAGGTGCTGCCTGACCTACTGAATATTTCCAGCACTTTTTCTTTTTGTTTCAGATTTACAGCATCAGAGTATTTTGCTTTTATGTAAATATCTAATCAATTGCACTGATCAGGAGGCACTAGGGAAAAGGAACTCTTGGGCTAAGCATATCTTGCTGAGATTATCTTCACCTGCAGTAGTATTGGAAGGAGGATATGAGGCCAGGCAGAAGAGCTGCAGGTGCTCTAGAAGCGAAAACAGGAGAGATAGGGGGGCAGGGTGGAATCCGCACCCGGTTGTGAACACCACTTCTCTGGACCTCCAGTGTCTCAACTGAAAACCTGTGCACCTCTCACTCAGTTCCTGGGATATCTTGCAATATAGAACTATGTGCTAGCACATCCTACACCTTCTATGGGTGAGTTAGACTTACATAACTCCACAAAAATTGTGTTCAATTTGCATTTGAGTTGTAAACCTGCAGGCGGCTATTTATCAAGCTGAGATTAGAGAAATCAGCAATTAGGGCCAATATGGCATGATGATGTTAATCAGACATGCTTGATTTCATTGTTAAAATAACTCCCAAGGAGTTCATGATGATCAAAATGTATTATTCTCTGTGTATCCCAAAGAGTGATTTGTTAATCTATAAACATGGACAGGGATCGCAGGTAGAGATGGGAACATCAGGGTGGCAGTGCGGGCTCGTTGGGCCAAAGGGCCTGTTTCCCGTGCTGTTTTGTTCTTTGTTCTTTGTTCTTTGTTAAAGAAAGTAATTTTACACAGAAGGCGCCTTTTATATCATTATACTCATCCCAAAGCTTTTGAAGTTTTTTGAAATAATTATTATTGCAGAGTAGGAAAAGTGACAGCCAATTTTCATACAAGATCCCTCAACAACAATGAAACAATTGCTGGATCATTTGTTTTTGATGGTATTGTTTAAGGGACAAATACTATTGCTGAAAGGAGGTGAATCCCTCTGCTGAACAAACAGTGTCATGGCAATTTCTTCATCTACCTGGGAGCATATCTGATCTGGGGCCAGAACGGCTGATAGAGCAGCATTGTATCCTCAGCCTGGCGACGTGTTCAAACCTGCAGAGGAATCTGATTCCAAGACAGAAGTTCTACCTTTGAGCCAGTTCTGAAATCTAGCCCTTAGCTATATTGCACCACATTCATTACAGATAAGGTTAAGCATTCATTACATTGGAAACACTAATATTGTACATGGGAAGATGCCTTTTCTGATGAGACCAAGGAAAAAGTGTCGAAAGATAGCTTGATTTACAAACCTTACATGCGTGAATAATATGATTCAGAGAATCTTTCAACAATTTTTCCTATAGACAGTGGAAACTATTATTTTCCACAGTTTGATTAATCTCTCTATGTAGTGAACAACAAGGTCCCACACTTAGCAATGTGATAATTACAAAATCACCTGAAAATTAACTATTTTGTTTAGTGGTGTAACAACATGACTGCAGGTAGACTTAGAATACAGACTGTGCTCTTGATGGCTGTTTTACTGACCTTGAATCTGTTGTTGTAATTGCATCCATTGCTCCTGCACTGTTCTTCAGCACGACTATAAAAGATACAAACTACTGGAGTGTTACCTTAGTTCCGTGGGAAAGGTGCTTGCTGCCTTCTCTCAAGGAAATAACATGTCTGCTCCCTTGTCTAGATATTCCATTACTGCCTTTGCAACCGCCACACAACGCACCAGACCTTAGTGCTGCAGCCTAAGCCAAGATTGTGCAGTCTACAACTGTCCCACCTCAGCCCAGAACTTTCCTCTTTATTAGGATAGGAGCCTTTCACCTTCTGTTATATAGGCACCGGAGAAATAGCTCACAAGAACTCTAGAGTAGTGAAAGAAACATGCAAAACAAAGTAGTAATGGTTTGCTTAAGGCTATTTAAAAATAAATTAATAGTTTCATATTTTCTTCATGAATTTTGCGATTTGATTTGATGTTTTGTGCTTCCCTTTGTAGAAAAACTTAAGAGAGCAACCTTGTTGATCATAAAGGAAAGCAAGTGGATGGTATTTTTGAGGAAAATGGTAAGCTTTGTGAGATTGCTGGGGAATGGTTAATTTTACTCCTCAATGAGCTTCCTATTGAGCACCCAGACAGATAGAGACTCTAGTGGTTGCTAGCTCTCTTCTCCTGTTCCGTCTTCCTCAATTCCATCTTCTTCCCTCAAAAAAATAACCCAATTATCAATCCGGGTTACTTAACAAGAAAATAATAACATCAAGAACCAGGGAACATTTAGCTCTGCAGAAATAAGTAAATTTTCTAGAATAATTAAACGCAATCTAAAATACTTTGAAATCAAAAAGTTGCGATGTGGGTTAGGTTTCCTAGGTTTAAGGGACAAGGAAGGAAGCTACATGGGCAATAAACTAATAATTTTCTATTTTTGTTGTAGGTGGAACTTTATTGGCTAAGATAATAATACGTAATATTGTGACTGAGCTCTCCAGTCTGACTGATGAGACTGGGTGGGATATTGAAATAATCACAATAATATAATAATTTTACATTGCAATATTAGCTCAGAGAGGACAGTCAACCCTCATTGACTGTGTTTCCCTCCTGATGCATGCATTAGCAAATAAATTCATTTTCATTTTTTAACTATATAGTGTCTTTCACAGTCTATGTATTGGTTGAATGAACTCAACAAATAAAGGGTACCTCAGGAGACACCTCAGAAAATTTCTCGTACAGTGATTAACAATAATAAGCATTGTCGCACTGGTGAGAGTCTTGGCACCAATTAACTTAGCGTTGGGCTAAGAGAAACCAGCATGTGGAGTGAAGCACTGGGTTAATCCAAAATGGAAAGTAGATCCTACAAGAAATGCTGTCATTAATTTAGATATATTCTATAAAACTTGGAATGCTGTGGGCATGTGATTCTGCCACCGATATAGCTGGCATCCTTTTCACTGGAAGTGATTCCTGCCTGCCATCTTGGACGATTGGGCATGCCAAATTTGGAACACTTCTAAATTAATTCAATGTGTTTGAAATTTGGAAAGTTCTGGGAATGTTTGTAAATGCAATTTTTTTATCAAATATTGAAAATATTGCAGTGCAATAGCAGCAATGGGAAGTTGCAACCAACTACCAAACGCATGAGGCTATGGAGATAGGGATTGTGATTGGTGTAGACTTGATAAGTCAAATGGTCTCCTTCTGCACTGTAGGATTCTATGATTCAAAAAGCACAAGGTCTAATATTTTTGTTGGAAGGTCATGTCTCTGAATCTTGGGCATTCTGAGGGTAAGGTGACTATGACAAGTAAATATATGTTTACGATGCCAATATTATTTCAGGCCGACAGATAAATTGAGAACTGAGCTTGTGGCAGTAATAAAAACAAAACACTCAGTAAAGCTGACTTAAGTATGTTCTTGACAGATACTGAACCTTTGTTCTTCTTTCTCTTTAATGATTAATGAATTGTTAATGTTTTTGTTTTATTACTGAGAAAATATTCTGATACATTTTACCTCAGGCATGGTAATACCTTGTGCAAATCAGTCTCCACATGTTGCATAATTATGAAAAAAAACTCCTTTGTGATCTTTATTATTTTAACACCATGTTTTCTCAATAATGCTAAAATTGTGTGTTCTTACACCACCTCAGTGATTGAGGTACTCACTCATATGTCCCATAGGTACTTTAGAAACAGAGAGTTATTTCATTTTCTTTGACTATTTGTCCTTTCAAAAGGAAGTAGAAACATTAAGCTGTCTTATTTGCCATCAAGATGTGATCTAAACCCAGTGCCAGAAAGAGTGATCACTCTTCCAGAAAATGAGATAAAATATTCCACTGCTTCCCTACATAGGCTTGAACATGCTTATAATAATGTTCTACCATAAGGTATGATCCTCTTTTACTAATGTTTGGTAACATAAGCCAGTGAACATCTTCTTGTTTTAAATGGCCATCTTAATGTTTCTGTGTGTGATAGTCATTGCTGAGGACACTTTGTTTTATTGCTTTCATGGACCTGCTTCCCTCAAGAATAGAAGCTTGACCTTTCCTTTCTGAATCGGAAACATTGACATCTCAAATACAAATTCTGTCATTTGGGAACCAAAGCAGCACAGATTTGAGAGATTATGGTGAGCCAAATCACTTCAGCCACAGAATGGTTACTTTATCCTTTCCGTCAGTAACAGGAGCTCTGAATTCCTATCTTTCCAAGAGCAGGTTCTAAAAAGAATTGGTAAATAGCACTAGATGCATGTCCTGGATGATTACTTAATGCCCATCAAGAAATTACCAATCTGACGATGGTGGGGTCTCAGCTGCAGATGGAAGCGCATTTCCTGACAGATGTCCATTGATAATGTTTCAGTGTGCAGTTAAGATGTTACAATTTTCTAGAAACTGTTTTAGAATGTCACATATTTTTATAATAAGACTTGGAATGAGTTTAAAGACTTTTTGAAAATGGCTCCAAGCTACCAGACAGAATTATGGATTTCAACCAGAGTCTCTTCTTCCGAGAAGGCTAAAGACAATCATTAATCTAAGTATAGCTGACTGTGATCTTGTCCAGGAGATAAAGTAGGTTTGTGGATGCCTCATTGTAAGAATGTGAATTGTGTCTTGGCCAGGATAGAGGCTATGCACCACAGATGGGAGAACGGCTGTTCAAAGTGTCAATGCTTTATTTGGGGATGACGTAGCATTTTGTACAGGTCACATGATAACAGTGGCCATCGCAGCTGACCTAAAAAGAGCAAGGAACTGAGAGACCCACATAGATCAAGCTTCAATCCAGAGAGAGGCAGAAGATGGCATTTAGAAACAGCCAGGGTTTCTGCAGCAACCAGGCATCTGGAGTCACATGTAGGCCAGACCAAGTAAGGACAGCAGATTTCCTTCCCTAAAGAACATTAGTGAACCAGATGGGTTTTTGCATGTTTTGCCATCATCATTTTATTGGATCTGCCATTGTGGGATTCAATATCGGACCATCAGGACATTACCCTATGTCTCTGGTTTACCACAACAGCAACAAAACCACTGCCTCACCAGGCTGCTATGAGTGCAGTATTCATTTGCTGCTGGAAATTGTGGTTCCTGGGTATATCCTTGCTTTAAGGTTTGAATGAGCCTGCAGAAAAATGCAGTTAAAGCCATGCCTGCACCTCAGCCAGTCTAGTTTTAAGGAGATGGGGATAATGGTCTTTGTGGGAGATACATTTTCAGGAGAGGAGAAGGATTTGGAGAAGAATCTCTACAGTGCAAAAGGAGGCCATTTGGCCCATCAGGCCTTCACTGACAACAATCCCACCCAAGCCCGATCCTCTTAACCCCACATATTTAACAGTCCCCCTGATACAAAGGGCAATTTAACAGGGGCCAATCCACCTAACTCACGCATCTTTGGACTGTGGGAAAAAAAATCAGAGCACCTGGGGGAAACCCATGGAGACACAGGAGAACATGCAAACTGCACACAGACCACCACCCAAAGCTGGTGCTGTGAGGTAGCAGTGCTAACCACTATGCCACTGTGCTGTCCTGTATATTTCACAATGAGATATTTATTGATGACAGTAGTAACCTCAACATTTGAATTTTTAATGGTTTGGTTTTTGCTTTCTTTTAGGCACTAATTTCCCTGCTAAAAGAGCAGGTTCGTTTCCAAGCCATGCTAGTACTATTTTGCTGCTGACTTAAAACAGCCCAGCTGTCCCATAATCCTGACAATGTCTCTGGGAGATCTGAAGAGTTACAGTAAGAGAATACATTTCACTTTTCATTTGTCAAAGAATTAAAGAAAGTAAGTCTGGTCCAAATCTTTCTGTTGAATGCTTTGAATCCCAATGCTCAACAAAAAAAGGGAATATACCAGGAACAGCCAGCAGGTCAGGTGACATTGTGAGAGAAAAATTGAACTGAGAATTGAGAAAAATTGAGAAGGAGAAGGCCAGAGGGACAGGAGCTGGGTGCACTGGAAATACATGAGGGTGATAGATGTATGTCGGAGTGAAGAGCTGATGAAGGCAGGATGCTGTAATCAGGGAAGCACAGATTAAAGACTTATTACCCAACTGAGTTTATAGGCAGAGAATGAGTTACCTTCAAATTTCTGACACATACTGCTGGAGGAGACAGAGGCTCTCTAGTGTCAGTGACTTCTCTCTGGGAGATGAGATGCTGTGATGTGGAGATGCTGGCGTTGGACTGGGGTAAACACATTAAGAAGTCTTACAACACCAGGTTAAAGTCCAATAGGTTTGTTTGGTAGCAAAACCAGCTAGCTTTTGGAGCACTGCTTCTTCATCAGGTAAGTGGGAGCTGTGAGACGCTGGCAGAAGTGGGTATCCTCTAATTGCATGAGTGGTCACCCAATGCCAGTAGCTGTCAAGATCGCTTCAGCATTGAATTTCTTTGCTCCTGGCTTCTTCCAGGCAGCCTGCGGAGACCTCTTTGGCAGCTCACAGCTTGCTGAACTGTTGCTTTATGATCTTTATTGATGCAGTGCTCTAAAGGACAGGTCTGTATTTAGCTTTTTCCATGAAATGTCACATCAATTTGACCAAGTCAGATTTTGACAGTGATTGCTGCTTTTTCTGAGGTGCTCAGGGAGCAGTAGCACATCAGCATAAACCCTCCGGCAGCCTGGCTCTGTACATTTAGAAAAGGAAGAATTATCACTCCTTAAATGTCTCATTGGTATGCGATCACCATTGCAGAATTCTACAGGTCTGTACTAGATATCCAGGCCAGAGTGTTTAATGGATCCAATGTGCTGGATGGTTAGATTCTAGATAACAAAAGTTACACTTTGAAGCGATAGCCCATGAAGCCAGTGAAGGCCCTCAAAACAGAAGCGGGGGGAGCCAGAATGACAGCCATAGATCAGAAGAAACATTGCAGTATGGTTGTGGTAGATGGAGGTCAATCATCTCAGCTCCAGGACATCACTGCAGGAGTTCCTCAGGGTAGTGCCCTCAGCTCAACCATCTTCAACTGCTTCATCAGTAACCTTCCTTCCATCATAAGGTTAGAAGTGGGTAGGTTTGTTGATGACTGCATAAGGGTCAGCATATTCATGACTCGTCAGATACTGAAGCTGTCCATATTCAAATGCAACAAAACCTGGACAATATCCACGTTCATGTTGATAAGTGGCAAGTAACATTCACGTCATACAAGTGCCAGACAATGACCATCTCCAATAACAGAGGATCTAACCATCACTCCCTGGCATTTAATGGCATTATCATCATTGAACCCCTCCCCCCACCCCACACATATACACATACCATCAACAACTTTGGGGCTTACCATTGACTAGGGATTGAACTGGACTAGCCATATAAATATTGTGGCCACCAAAGGCTAGGAATCTTGTGTGACTAACTCATTTCCTGACTCTCCAAAGCCTGCCCACCATCTACAAGGCACAAGTCAGGAGTGTGATGGAATACCCTCCACTTGCCTGGATGGATGCAGCTCCAAACACATTCAAGAAGCTTGACACCATTCAAGACAAAGCAGTTTGCTTAATTGCTACCCCTTCAATAAATAATCCTGCCACACCGGTGAACAGCAGCAGCCATATTTACAAGCTACAAAATGCATTGCAGGAACTCACCAATGTTCCTTAGGCAGCACCTTTCAAATGAAAGACCACTATCATCTAAAAGGACAAGAGGACCAGGTACCTGGAAAGACCACCAGCTGGTGGTTGCCCTCAAAGTCACTTGTCATCCTGATATAGAAATATATTGCTGTTCCTCTACTGTCGCTGGGTCAAAACCCTGGAATTCACTTTCTAATAGCACTGTGGTTTACCAACACTTCAGAAGCTACGGTAGCTTAAGTTGATAGCTCACCACCACTTTCTGAAGGTAACTAGGGATGGGTAATAAATGCTGGCCACTTACATTCTGTGAATGAATAGTTGGGTCACAAGTCATTTTACTCACATAAATTTCTTCATAAAAGTCATTTATTTACAACTAGAAAGAGCGAGAAACAAAATTGTAAGAGTTCTTGCAGCAACTGATTAAAAGTGGTTGAAATGAAAGAATGTTGGCATGCTTGAATCAATAGATGAGAATTTTAACAGACATGATGAAACATGAGTCAACTTATTTCATTGCACAATAATGTTTCAATTTAATGACAGCTTCTTTAAATACTGTGGTCAGTCTTATAGCTTGAGCTTTTCAAAGAACAAAGAACAAAACAGCACGGGAAACAGGCCCTTCGGCCCAATGTTCCCACTTCTCCCCGTGATCCCTGTCCATGTTTATAGATCTATGGATTAAAAACCAAGTTTGAGACAATTTAGGGAAAAATTGTTTTGCCAATTAGCCTAAGAGCACATCTTTGGGATGTGGGAGGAAACTGGAGCACCCGGAGAAAACCCACGCAAGCACGGGGAAAATGTGCAAACTCCAACAGGCATAGGCCCAAATCCATGTATCTGCACAGCACAGCGATAGTCACTGAGCTGTCATGTTGCCCATCAAATGGTCCAGGTCAAGCGTACACTAACGACGTGAAGCAGTAGGATACTCTCAAAAAAAATCCAAGAGCAGCTCTCTCATGACCCATCGTGTGTTTGCCCCTTGTTAGACAACAAGGTGGACCAAAGCACCTGTAGGATAAAAACAAGTACATCAATATCATCATTTATTTACACACTTCCCAGGGACTCCCAAGGCTCATGATCCCTATTTTAAATCAGTTTTCTATACCCCTCCATTCCCATTCTGTTCATGTGCCCATCTAAGTATTTCTTAAATAACTCCAGAGTACCTGCCTCCACCATTTTACTTGGCAGCGCATTCCATACCCCCACCACCCTCTGAGTGAAAAACTTCACTCTAGCATCCAAATTATACCTTACCCCCCTCACCCTAAGCCTGTGACCCCTCATGCTATTCGAGTCCATCCATTTACATTATCTGGGGTTTCCTGAAACTTGTGTAAAAAATTAACTTAACATGAACATGTCCACAGCTAAGAGTTGAAAGATTTACATTATTTTGTATTTCTTTTCTTTTTGTCTCTGTCTTGCCTTAATAGTATTATTCAGTAAGCTGCAAAAGTCCCGACAAAACTAGCCTCATGCTACTACATATTGGCCGCAATGAAATCAAAATACTGCTGCCAACAGGAAAGTCAGAGAGATGCTCATTGATACTGGCAATGTCTCTCAGGCCGGAGCCTAGGAACGGAATTTTACAGCTTTGCTCAGGCAAGACTGGAAATTCCTGCCTAAGGTCAACATAGATTTCTGCTGTCGGACCCTCGCCTGTGCTGATTCACTGAGATGGTAAAGTTCGGGCTTAGCTGTCTCTTCCCCCGCATTTGGATTACACTGGTCCTAATTCCTAACGCATGGAGTCATGGATCAGCCGTTCAACTGACAATCAAGACTACTTCCTGCTTTTTCTTCCATCATAAGAACTGAACCAAGAATAACCCATTCTCACATTACTGCAGGAAGCATTTCATGTTACTACTTTTATCAGACCAATTATTATTTGATTGAATACATATTGCGTACATTGACCATATAATATTAGTGATATAAAACTGAATCAAATCCCTGGATTTCCCCAAGACAACTGCATCTCAGTGGTTCTATTCTTCATACATACCCATGATATCAAAATGACAGAACCTGTACTGTTTCATGCCCACATATGTCGGGAAGGTAGGGGGAGGCAGAGGGGGAAATGATGAGCATTTCTGGAGGCCATTGAATTGAGCTTCCATTCCTCAAATTACATTCAAATACATTTAAATGAATAGCATTCAGGTTTTCACCCATTCTGGCCAAGAATTTGACTTCAACAGTCACAGAATGGGGAGACTGGAAATAGCATCAGCACCAAGCCCTGGTGTCCAGTTCAATAGGCCATCGGGATTCTCAGCTGAGTTAGCAGCCCCAGAGAACTGTCTCATTAACTCCATCCACCTACCTCAATTCCATAACCATTAATGTTTCATTGTCCAACAAGTCTCCATTTTGAAATTCTTAAATAGAGTCAGAGAGGTTTACAGCATGGAAACAGGCCCTTTGACCCAACTTGTCCATGCTGCCCTTTTTTATAAACCCCTAAGATAATACCAATTGCCCACATTTGGTCTGTATCCCTCTATACACATCTTACTCATGTAACTGTCTAAATGCTTTTGATAAGACAAAATTGTGTCCTCCTCTGCTACTATCTCTGGCAGTTTGTTCCAGACACTCACTATCTGCTGTGTGAAGTGCCAAAGCCTCAATAGCTTTTTATGTGAGTGAGCTACATTTTACTATCCTCAGTTTGAAGAACTGATTTTCTACATATCTCTAAATGTTAAGGTTATGCCTCTCTTATTCTGGACTTGCCCATTAGAGGAAAATATTAGAGTCCATTATAAAGGACATAATAGCATAGCATTTAGAAATAGTTAATATTCTCAAGCAGAGTCAGCATGGCTTCAGGAAGGGGAAATCATGCCTGATGAATTTATTAGGGTTCATCGAGGTGGTAATAAGCAGGATAGATAAATGGAAATCAGTAGACATAATGCACTTGGATTTCCAAAACAAAACTGAACATGTACCCCTAGATCTCTTTGTTTTGTAACTCTCCCCAACGTCCTATCATTAACTGAGTAAGTCCTGCCCTGGTTCAATCTTAAAAATGCATTACCTCACATTTATCCAAATTAAATTCCATCTGCCATTCATCAGATGAAGTTTAATTTAGATAAATGTGAGGTGATGCATTTTGGTAGATTGAACCAGGGCACGATTTACTCAGTTAATGATAGGACATTGGGGAGAGTTACGAAACAAAGAGATCTAGGGATACATGTTCATTGCTCCTTCAAAATGGACAGAATGTGAAGAAGGCATTCGGCATGCTTAATTTCATCAGTCAGAACATTGAATACAGAGGTTGGGACGTCTTGTTGAAGTTGTACAAGACATTGGGGTAAGGCCACAATTGGAATATAGTGTGCAATTATGGTCAGCCTATTATAGAAATGATATTATTAAACTAGAAAGAATGCAGAAAAGATTTACTAGAATGCTACCGGGACTTGATGGATTGAGTTATAAGGAGAAGCTGAATAGACTGGAACTTCTTCCTTTGGAGCATAGAAGGCTGAGAGGTGAGGCTGAGATCTATAAAATAATGAGGGGCATAGACAAGGTAGATAGTCAATATCTTTTCCCAAAGATAGGGGAGTCTAAAACTAGAGGGCATAAGTTTAAGGTGAGAGGGGAAAGATACAAAAGTGTCCAGAGGGGTAATTTTTTCACAAGTGAGTGTCTGGACCTCTTTAGGGGTAGGTGTGACTTGTACAGTAAGGACGGGTGGCACTTGAACCCTAGAGGGACTAATATCTTGGCAGGTAGACTAGCTAGGGCTACTGGGGGATCTTTAAACTAGAAAAGCTGGGGGGTGGGAATACCGATAGGACGGTGAATAAGGAGGTTAGTTCCCAGGTAGGGAAGGACTGTAGGCACCCTGAGGGGGGGGGTTAGGCAGGTGGTGGAAAAGGGAAATATCCTGACTGAGGGGCTGAGGTGTGTCTATTTTAATGCCAGGAGTGTAGTAAATAAGGTAGATGAGCTTAGGGCATGGATTGCTGCTTGGGAGTGTGATGTGATGACCATTACAGAGACTTGGTTGTCTCAGGGACAGGAACTGGGTACTTCAGGTGCCGGGATTCAGGTGCTTCAGGAGGGACAGGGTTGGGGGCAAAAGAGGAGGTGGTGTGGCATTGTTGATCAGGGACAGTGTCATGGCTGTAGAGAAGGTGGAAGACGGGAAGGGATTGTCTACGAAATCTCTGTGGGTGGAAGTTAGGAACAGCAAAGGCTCGATAACTTTGCTGGGTGTATTCTATAGGCCGCCCAATAGCGACAGGGAACTCGAGGTGCAGATAGGGAAACAGATCCTAGACAGATGTAGAAATAACAGGGTTGTCGTGATGGGAGATTTCAATTTCCCAAACATCAACTGGAATATCCCAAGGGTAAGGGGTTTGGATGGTGTGGAGTTTGTAAGGTGTGTTCAGGAAGGTTTCCTGACACAGTACGTGGAAAAGCCTATGAGAGGAGAGGCTGTACTTGACCTGGTGCTTGCTAATGAGCCAGGGCAGGTGTCAGATCTCACGGTAGGTGAGCATCTTGGGAATGGAGATCATAATTCTATCTCTTTCACGATAGCGATGGAAAGAGATAGGATCAGGCAGGGTAGGAAGGTGTATGTCTGGAGTAAGGGGAAATATGAAAACATTAGGCAGGTAATTGGACACATAAACTGGAAGGAGGTGTTCTTGGGGAAGAGTACAGAAGGAAAGTGGCGGTTTTTCAAGGAATGTTTGTCTGGGGCACTGCAAGACAACGTTCCGAGGAGTCAAGGAGGTTCTGGTAGGACGCGGGAACCGTGGTGCACGAAGGTAGTGGTGAACCTAGTTAGGAAGGAAAAAAAGGTATATAAAAGGTTCAGAGAGCTAGGGGATGTTAGGGATCTAGAGGAGTATAAGGTGTGTAGAAGGGAACTTAAAAAGGAAATTAGGAGAGCCAGAAGGGGTCATGAGAAGGCCTTGGCAGGTAAGATTAAGGAGAATCCCAAGGCCTTCTACAAATATGTGAAAAGTAAAAGGATGAGAAGAGAAGGGATAGGACCTATAAAAGGTGAAGGGGGAAAAGTCTGTGTGAATCCAGAAGAAATGGCAGAGGTGCTTAACGAGTACTTTGCCTCAGTATTCACGGTGGAAAGTGAACTGGGAGATTGCACTGCAGGTTTGAGGCATATGGAAAAGATTGAGTATGTGGATGTTAGGAAAGAGGATGTGTTAGACCTGTTAAATTCTATCAAGATAGACAAATCGCCGGGACCGGATGGGATGTACCCCAGGTTATTGTGGGAGGTGAGGGAAGTGGTTGCAGAGCCCCTGGTGATGATCTTTGCGTCGTCCATGGAAACAGAAGAGGTTCCGGAGGATTGGAGGATTGCGGATGTGGTTCCTACCTTTAAGGAAGGGAACAGGGATAGTCCAGGAAATTACCGACCAGTGAGTTTGACTTCAGTGGTTGGTAAGCTGATGGAGAGGCTTCTGAGGGATAAGATATATGAACATTTGGAGAAGTTTGGACTGATCAGAAATAGTTAGCATGGTTTTGTCAAGGGCAGGTCATGCCTTACGAGCCTAGTTGAGTTCTTCGAAAATGTGACTGAACACATTGACGAAGGAAGGGTGGTGGATGTAGTGTACATGGACTTTAGTAAGGCGTTTGATAAGGTCCCACATGCAAGGCTTCTGGAGAAGGTGAGAGGGCATGGGATCCAAGGGCTTTGGCCTTGTGGATCCAGATCTGGCTTGCCGGCAGAAGGCAGAGAGTGGTTGTGGATGGTCTTGTTCTGCATGGAGGTCGGTAACCAGTGGAGTGCCCCAGGGATCTGTTCTGGGACCCCTGCTGTTTGTCATTTTCATAAATGACCTGGATGAGGAAGTGGATGGATGGGTTAGTAAGTTTGCTGACGATACAAAGATCGGTGGTGTTGTGGATGGTCTGGAGGGATGCCAAAAGTTGCAGCGGGACATAGACAGGATGCAAGACGGGGCGGAGAAGTGGCAGATGGACTTCAATGCAGATAAATGTGTAGTGGTCCATTTTGGCAGGAATAATGGGATGAAGGAGTACAATTTAAGGGGTAGGAGTCTTAGTTGTGTTGTAGAGCAGAAGGATCTCGGGGTCCGGGTCCATAGGACTCTTAAATCGGCCTCGCAGGTGGAGGATGTGGTCAAGAAAGCGTTCGGTGTACTGGCCTTCATTAATCGAGGAATAGAGTTTAGGAGTCAGGAGGTAATGATGCAGCTCAATAAGACTCTTGTCAGACCCCAGTTGGAGTATTGTGCGCAGTTCTGGTCGCCTCATTATAGGAAGGATGTAGAGGCTATTGAGAGAGTTCAGAGGAGATTTACAAGGATGCTGCCTGGATTGGGAGGCAGGCCTTATGAAGATAGGTTGAGGGAGCTGGGATCTTCTCACTGGAGAGACGTAGGTTGAGAGGCGACCTGATAGAGGTTTATAAAATGTTGAGAGGAATAGATAGGGTGGACTCTCAGAGACTATTTCCCCGAGCTGAAATGGTCATTACGAGAGGACACAGATTTAAGGTGCAGGAAGCAAATACAAAGGAGATGTCAGGAGTAGGTTTTTCACTCAGAGGGTGGTGAGTGAATGGAACCGACTGCCATCGGAGGTTGTTGAGGCAAACTCACTGGGGTCTTTTAAAAGACTTCTGGATGAGTATATGGAAAAGAATAGGATTGGGAGTTATAGATAGGTCTGTGGATTGGTAGATGTGATCAGCGCAACTCGTGGGCCGAAGGGCCTGTTTGTGCTGTATTGTTCTATGTTCTATGTTCTAACAAGCTGCCAGAGGTAGTAATAGAGGTGAGTACATTTTTTTCTTTTAAAAAACATTTAGATAGTTACTAGGTACAATGGGTATAGAGGGATATGGGCCAAATGCTGTAGTTGGGATTAGCTTGGGGTTTTAAAAACAGGGCATCATAGACAAGTTGGGCTGAAGGCCTGTTTCTATGCTGTAAACATCTATGACTCTATAAAACATTTGGTAAGAGTTAAGAATGTTGAGTGTAGCATAATAGCATGGATAAAGGATTGGCTAACAGATTAGAAGAAAGGGTTGAAATAAGAAGGGCATTGTCAAGTTTGCAAATGACACAAGAATAGATGCGAAGAAGGGAGGATGACACAGAGCCCAAAGAGGGATATAGACAGGTTAAGTGAGTGGGTGAAGTTATGTACTTTAGTTAGAAGAATAAAGGAGTCAAGTATTATTTAAACAGAGAAAGACTCGAGAAATGCATAGGGTTATGGAGATAGAATGAGGTGGTGGTCTTAGAAAAGATACTCTGTAGAGAGTTGATGCAGACTCAGTGGGCTGAATAGCCTCCTTCTGCATAGGGATTCTATGATGCTATGAAAGCTGTAGTACAGGGAGATAGAGGGATCCTTATGCATAAAAAGCTAGCATGCAAGTTCAGCAGTAATAGGGAAAACAAATGGAATGTTGGCCTTTACTTCAAAGGCAATGGAGTATAAAAAGAAAGTTTTGCCAAAACTATACAATGCACTAGTTAGACCACACCTGAGTATCGTAAATAATTTTGATCCTGTTATGCAAGAAATACTAGCATTGAAGGCAGCCCAGAAAGGGCTCATTAGTTTGATTCCAGGTTTGAATGGGATTTTCTCATGGGAAGAGGTTGGGCGTGTACTCATTCGGGTTTCAAAGAAGAATAACATATGATCTTATTGAGACAAATAGGCTTCTCAGAAGGCTTTACAGGGTAAATGCTGAGAAGTTGTTTCCCCTTGTGGGAGTTTGTAGTGATTTCTGTATGTGAACACCTAAATCTCTCTGCTCAGCCAATGCCTGGCTTCCTGCCCACTTAGAAAATATCTAATCAATCTTTCAAAGCTCCAAAGTGGATCATACTTTTTCATATCTCCCTCTACTACAGTTTTTAACCTGTCACTTTATAATATATGCATTATACAGATCTGTCATTCAATGTGTTCCATAAATACAAATAAAAAGCTGAGGCCATAGGACAGATCACATTAGTCACATCCTGCCAGTTGAATATGTATGCGTAATGCAAGAATAATAGGTACCTATTATTCTTGCATTACGCACACATACAGATACACACTCACAATTGCCTCAGTTTAAATCTTTACTGTTATCTAAAGTTTAGTCCAAATGTTGTGCTGAATAGTGGGATTTAAGGCATTAACTCTTCCAACAAGTTCCAACTTGAACAGGGAATGTAGACATGCATAGGTGCCTGTTTATTACAGATTGTTCATAGAGATAATTAAATACTTAGCACGGCTGCATTACTCAAAGTGCAGTTTAAAAAAAATTATCAATGGATAATAATTTGTCAGATTTGTCAAAACTTTTCATTTCACAACATAATGCAACTCCAATTAAAATCTTGATATTAAAGTAAGCTAAAGCTGGCTGTTAATATGTTGAATGGACAACTGAATTGATTGGACTGAATTCCAAAACGTGCTAGTTTGTGATTGCTTGCTGAATCCTGTTGTGACATTGTGGCATTTAACATGAGGAAATCTTACAATGGATCGGCTTTAGATAATAATAGGAGTAGAAGAATGGCGCCACTGCTATGTGAATAAGTAAGACGGGGAACT
The DNA here is from genome assembly GCA_024679065.1 of Sphyrna mokarran. Classification (NCBI taxonomy): domain Eukaryota; kingdom Metazoa; phylum Chordata; class Chondrichthyes; order Carcharhiniformes; family Carcharhinidae; genus Sphyrna; species Sphyrna mokarran. The sequence continues at coordinate 144,221,714 of JAGIQG010000001.1, read as the reverse complement.
CGGAACATAGAACTGAATAGCCAAATCTTTGAACAGGCAAAAGTATCATACTGCTCCACCCCATCTACATTCTATTCTCAGGGAGTAGTAAGGGTGTGGAATGCCCTTCCTGCAATAGTAGTGGACTTGTCAACGTTAAGGGCATTTAAAGGATCATTGAATAAATATATGGATGATATTGAAATAGTGTAGGTTAGATGGGCTTTAGATTCATTTCACAGGTCAGTGCAGAATCGAGGGCTGAAGACCCTGCACTGCGCTGTAATGTTCTATGTTCTATGCTTGTGATTAATTTTTCCCGAGTCCCCTGAAGGGCTACGGAATAAAAGCAAATTACTGCAGATGCTGGAATCAGAAATAAAAACAGAAAATGTTGGAAAATCTCAGCAGGTTTGACAACTCTGTTCTCTCTCCATAGATGCAGTCAGACCTGTTGAGATTGTCCAGCATTTTCTGTTTGTGTGTCCATGAAGGACTACCTAATACTGGTCTTGTGAACAATAACTCCTATTGCTCAATCCAAAAAAGGAGTTCAACTTTGACAAAAGGTCACCTGGACTCAAAACATCAGCTCTCCTTCAGATGTTGCCACACATGGCTGAGATTTTCCAGCATTTTCTCTTTTGTTAACAAAGTGATCGCTGTCCTTATATTCTGCTTTCTGAAGATTATCTTCCTCCAATAACTAAAGCCTCCTCTTCACTATGTCAAGCAATAACCCTCCCTAAATGGCAAAGCTGTGAGGAGTTTCACAATTGTGGATCCCTTACCTGGAGCATGTCATAGATTCTCACTAAACCCCCCACAGCAGCAAAAACAAGCTTTCACCATTCTGATGATCCACTCAATCATCAGCCAAACACTTTCATTGCCAAGGTTGTATCTCTCCAATGCTTTTATGTAATTGATTTGGGATCAGCAAGGCAGCAGGGGCTAGGTCTTGTCCTGCTTGAGCTAAGTGCCATCATTTCCCTTGGAGTGACATTTGAGTCAGATTGCCACCCAGCACATAACTGTTTAGCTTTGAACCCAGGTGATCCTATGTCACCTGTGACCTTCTGATGCAGGCCGGGTGAGGTTGCAAAGCGCACTGCACTCCTGGAGCTAGTTGAGGGAGAGATCAGAAGTTGGCGGCTTAGCCAGGGGGGTCAGTTGTGAGGATCGACTGGGGGAGGAGGAAGTGGGAAGCCCCAGAGGGCAATCACTGAGACAAGAGACGTGGGTCAGAGAGTCACTTGGGGCAGTCAGTTGGGAGGGCAGTTCAGGGTAACAGGTGTCAGAGAGCCGTCAGTCAGTCAGTCACGGGGCGTCAGTCGCCGGGTCAGTTGTGGGTGTCAGTCATGGGTGTCAATCAAAGGGGTATCAGTTGAAGGCATGTAGCAGTCGGGTGGTGTCATTCACAAGTGGAAACATGTGTCAGAGGGCAGTCAATCATGGGGTGTCAGCCGGGAGGGTGGGAGTTGCCAGCCGGGGATGTGTCAGGCGGGGGGAGGGTGACATTTATGGGTGGGAACATGTGTCAGAGGGCAATGTCAGGGCAGGGGTGAGGGGTAAGAAGGGGAGCTTTGGTTATAGGGTGTATCAGTAGGGGGTGGCAACTGATGTCAGAGGTCAATCAGACACAGAAGAGAACCCTGCAGGTTGGGAGGAGAGGTTGGGGGGGTGCGGGAGAAACTCTTCCAGGGTGGGAGGGAAAGGGGCGAACTCTTCCAGGATGGGAAGGAAAGGAGCGAACTCTTCCAGGGTGGGAGGGAAAGGGGCGAACTCTTCCAGAGTGGGAGGGAAAGGAGCAAACTCTTCCAGGGTGGGAGGGAAAGGGGTGAACTCTTCCAGAGTGGGAGGGAAAGGAGCGAACTCTTCCAGAGTGGGAGGGAAAGGGGTGAACTCTTCCAGGGTGGGAGGGAAAGGCGGGACTTCCACCATGCTTGGAGAGAAGGCAGGGAACTCTACTAGGCTGGGAGAGAAGGGGGGACAAACTCTCCCAAGGTGGGAGGGAAGAGGGAAAACTTCGCCAGGCTGGGAGGGAAGGTGGGGAACTCTGTCAGGCTGGGAGGGAAGGTGGGGAACTCTGTCAGGCTGGGAGGGAAGGTGGGGAACTCTGTCAGGCTGGGAGGGAAGGTGGGGAACTCTGTCAGGCTGGGAGGGAAGGTGGAGAACTCTGTCAGGCTGGGAGGGAAGGTGGGGAACTCTGTCAGGCTGGGAGGGAAGGTGGAGAACTCTGTCAGGCTGGGAGGGAAGGTGGGGAACTCTGTCAGGCTGGGAGGGAAGGTGGGGAACCCTGCCAGAGTGGGACAGAAGGTGGTGGGGGGGGTGGTAATTCTTCCAAGGTGGGAGAGAAGAAGGAGAATTTAGCCAGGTTTGGAAGGAAGAAGGGGAAATCTGCCAGAGTGGGAGGGAAGGTGGGAACTCTGCCAGGGTAGGAGGGAAGGTGGGAACTCTGCCAGGGTAGGAGGGAAGGTGGGAACTCTGCCAGGGTAGGAGGGAAGGTGGGAACTCTGCCAGACTGGTGGAACTCTGCCAGGGTAGGAGGGAAGGTGGGAACTCTGCCAGGGTAGGAGGGAGGGGGAACTCTGCCAAATGCTTGTGGCTCAAGTGAAATTCTTTCACCGTCCAGTTCTGGGACAGAGTGATGCTCCTTGTAATTCCCTGTGGTCAAATGATTGGATTCTCACTCATGTTAGTTATGGATCCAGGACACCTTGGAATATAGATCTCAACAGCCACATCTTTGAACAGGCAAAAATATCATACTGCTACACCACATATACACGCTCGCCAATCTATTCCCTACCCATTCCACTACCCAAATATCATCTACCCAATCAATGATTCTATTCGCCCATTTAATCTCTGGGTCTATTTTTCAGAAATCATACAGGGTAGTAAGATCAGATGGTTCCTGAGCAAGAAATTGGACTGATGGAATGAGAGAAAGTTGCATTGTCAAAGAGGTGCATTGGAACCTTCGGGTGTCTCTGTGGGACACAACATTTAAGAAGCCTGGAGATAAAAGAGGAAATGATATATAATCGTATCTGTGCATTTATATCTGAAAATCCAGACTTGAAGTCAATAGAAAAGGCTCTTAAGAAACATTTGCAGTGTAAACAGTTTACTAATTCTCTTTCAACCTATTATGCACTCCTATCCTAACAATTTCACACCACAAAACTTACTAACAGTGAACTTCCATTAGTAACAAAATAAACAAAGCATCCGTCATGACTCGACCCTCTATTCACAAGACAATTATGGATGACAAAGGCCATAAAGCCCAACTTACCTCATCCATCCAGAATAACATACAATTTGCATGTTAAAAGCATAGTTTGTCACTTTTAGCCAACTCTACCACTGGATAACATTGTCCCCATTATATAATATTATATCAATTATCAGGGACCCAGATCAGAAACTCCAAGGTATGTTATGAAGTCAGCCTAGGCCTCAATCGTTTTTCATTTTGGCATTAGGATATGCATAAAGCCTTTTGTTTCTGGTATGATTTAGTTGACCTACTAGGAAACTTTAATTAAAATAAACTTTATTTAACAACACAGTTAAGATATAACAAAATTAGCATGGATTTTATCAATTAAAATACTTATGGATGATACAGTATAATTCTTAACAGCTAGCCACTTCTACATAACTCCAATGTAAATAATATCCCCATAGACATAAATATTTCTTTAGAATCAGTTAGCACAAAAAACAGGTACGCTCATGTGGATGCTATGTTTTCTGCCTTTTATCCCTTTGATCAGATACAGAAAGACACCTGTCTCCTGACTCCCATATAGCAGCCTCCAAAGAGAAAATACTTATTTTCTGGCAGATCCCAGTCTCCAAATCCAGAGGGAAAATATGAGGCACTTCTCTCTAGCAATTCCAAGCAGCAACTGATTTGATTTCTCTGTGTAAGCCTAATGCTGCCCAATTGCTTAATTTCTCCTGTCAATCAAGTTAATCAAAGTCTACTTTGAAAAATGCATAGGAAAACACTAAAATAACCAAACTGCCAGATTAAAGCAAACATTCCAACAATTAGGAGCAATTATACTTCTGCAGTATCAACAGAGGCTGCCACTTACAGACAAAATGGCACCAATAATAAAACTGACTGATAAAACATATCCTGCACAAGAAACATGACACAACTATATTTCTTAAAGGCACAGTATTGTCAAACAATAACTAACTCAAAAGTATTTGAGTAGCCCTAAAGTGATTTCCAACAAATGAAAGGTGCTGTATAAATGTCAGTTTTGTCTTTCTTTCCTTAAGGCTGCATGCTGTAACAGTGGGTGAGATTAGAGACCTAATGCTGATTCTCTGAGGATAATTAATCTAGCTGTGTCCTCAGCAAAGTTCTATACAGCTCCAACATGACTTCCCTGCTTTTGTAATCTATGTCTCGATTGCTAAATATATCCCATACGTTTATTTTACCACCCTACAAGCATATCTTTTAGTCTTCAATGATCGATGGATAAACATGCCAAAGTCCCTTTGTTCCACAGAACTTCCTAATGTCAAGCCATTCAAAGAACAAAGAACAAAGAACAAAACAGCACGGGAAACGGGCCCTTTGGCCCAACGAGCCCGCGCCGCCACCCCGATGTTCCTACGTTTATCCGCGTTCCCTGTCCATGATTATAGATGTATGGATTAAAAACCAAATTTGAGACAATTTAGGGAGAATTTGTTTTGCCAATTAGCCTAAGAGCACATCTTTGGCATGTGGGAGGAAACCGGGACACCTGGAGAAAACCCACACAAGCACAGGGAGAATGCACAAACTCCCACAGACACAGGCCCAAATCCATGTATCTGCACAGCACAGCAATAGTCACTGAGCTGTCGTGTTGCCTATCAGATGGTCCAGGTCAAGCATACACTAACGATGTGAAGCACTAGGATACTCTTGAAATAAAAATCCAAGAGCAGTCCTCTCACGACCCATCGCGTGTATGCCCCTTGTTAGACAACAAGGTGGACCAAAGCACCTGTAGGATAAAAACAAGTACATCAATATCATCATCTATTTACACACTTCCCAGGGACTCCCAAGGCTCATGATCCTATTTTAAATCAGTTTTCTATACCCCTCCATTCCCATTCTGTTCATGTGCCCATCCAAGTATTTCTTAAATAACTCCAGAGTACCTGCCTCCACCACTTTACTTGGCAGCGCATTCCATACCCCCACCACCCTCTGTGTGAAAAAACTCCCTCCAGCATCCAAATTATACCTTACACCCCTCACCCTAAGCCCGTGACCCCTCGTGCTATTTGAGTCCATCCTAGGAAAAAGCTTAACCCTATTTACTCTATCTATACCCCTCATAATCTTGTACACCTCTATTAGATCTCCTCTAAGTCTACGTCTTCTAAGGAAAACAGCCCCAATTTGCCTAACCTCTCCTCGTAACTCAGACCTTCCATACCAGGCAGCATCCTGGTAAACCTCCTCTGCACTCTCTCCAGAGTCTCCACGTCCTTCCGGTAGTAAGACGACCAGAACTGGACGCAGTATTCCAAATGAGGTCTAACCAGCGTTTTATACAACTGCAACATTAAAGGCCAGCTCTTGTGCTCTATACCCCTTCCTATAAAGGCTAACATACTATATGCTTTCTTCACAACCTCTCCACTTGCTCTGCCACCTTCAGAGACTTGTTCACCTGCACCCCCAGGTCCCTCTGCATTTCTATACTCTTAATAGGTCTACCCTTTATCATATACATTGACTACTTTCTTGTCAAATTACTCCCGAGACACTCAGCCTTACTGTTAACCATCTGGTTGATCTTTGTGTCATCCACAAATTTACTAACTGTACCTCCCGCCCTCCCTCCCCACAAAATTATCTATGTCACATATGTAAAGCATGAATAATAAAATTGCCTCTTAGTGTCCTGAAATGCGTAGGTTAGGGGGATTAGTAGGTAAAATATGTAGGGATGTGGATGTGGGTCTTGGATGGGACGCTGGTCGGAGAAGACTCAATGGGCCAAATGTCCTCTTTCAGTACTGTATGGTTTCTATGATTCTACGAATAGAGGACCCAGCACAGATCCTGTCGTACTCCATTGGACACTGACTTGCAGTTATTAAAGAAGCCTTTACTCATCACGCTCTGTCTCCTGAAAGTTGAGCCAACTTTGAATCCATTTTATCAAATTACCTGGTATTCAGCATGCATTTGCCTTCTTTAGTCTCTCAGTCTCCCATGCGGGATCTTGTCAAATGATTTGCTGAAATCCAGAGGGGAATTAAAGATTTTGGTCAGAACCCATGCTGTCTCCTCCCTTGCCTTCCATAGCAGCCTGGAACACAATTCATCCAGACCTGGAGATTTGTCTAATTTTAAGCCTAGCAACATCTCCAATACCCTGTTACTTCCTAAGGCAATTTGCTCAAGAACCTCGCAGTCTGTCTGCCTAAATTCCATAGCATCATTCTCATTCTGTTGGGCAAAGCATTCATTCAACATTTTACCAATGTCCTCTGGCTCCACCCACAGATTTCCTCTTTGGTCCCTAATGGGCCCTATTTTTTCCCTGGTTTTCTGTTTTGCGTTGATATATTCATAGAATATCTTGGGATTTTCCCTACTTTTACTAGCCAGGGCTTTTTCATCTTCCCTGTTTGCTTTCCTAATTATTTTCTAAAGCTCCATCCTACACTTTCTGTATTTCACTAACATCTCTGCTGATTTGGTCCCTTTGGACCTGCTAAAATCCTTTATTTTCCTTCTCATCATATCATTCTCATCCTTATTATCTCTAGCCATCCAATTTTCTATGGGCTTGTTACTCCATTCTAGCAACCTAGGTGGAACATGTTGGGCTTACATCCTCCCCACATCCTTTTAGAATGCCCCTCACTTCTCTTATGTAGATTTCTCCACAGGTAGCTCCTCCTAGTCTACCTTGACCAGATCCTGCCTTATTTTATTAAACTTTGCTCTCCCCAGTCCAAAACATCTTTTTTACAGCTTGTCTATTCCTTTGTCCATAACAAACTTAAGTTGTACCATATTGTGACCACTATCACCAAAATGCTCCCCCACCACCACCTCAATCATCTGTTCTGCTTTATTCTCCAGAATTAGGTCCAGCACAGATCGTTCCTTTGTTGGACCCTCTATATGTTCATCTAAAAAGTTCTCCTGTACACATTTCAAGAAATGCACTTCAACCAAACTCTTAACATGATATCTATCCCAGTTATTGCTGGGGAAGTTGAATCACATACTATAATTACCCTTTTGTTATTATTTTTACACACCTCTGCAAATTCGGCAAATAAGTGTTCCTTAATTTCCTGCTCACTGCCTGGGGATTTATAATAAACATTTAGCAATGTGGCTGCCCCTTTTTATTCCTAAACTCTATTGACAAACCTTCATTTGATGCCCCCTTCAAGGTATCATTTCTCCTTATTGCAGTAACTGACTCCTTAACTAATAATGCAATGCCTCCTCCTCTTTTATCCCTTCCTCTGTCTCTCCAGAAGGTTCTTATCCAGAGAAGTTGAGTTATCAATCCTGTCCTTCACTCAATCATGTCTTTGTGATGGTTACTGTATTACAATTCCACACATCAATCATGTTATCTTCAAAACTCCTGGCATTAAAGTCGGGACTATTATTCCCTACTATTAAGTAGACACTATTATTCCTACTAAATTTATCTGGCTTGGACCTTGGCACCTCCCTCTGTGACTGGATCCTGAACTTCCTAACTCACAGACCACAATCAGTAAGGATAGGCAACAACACCTCCTCCACAATCATCCTCAACACTGGTGCCTCACAAGGCTGTGTTCTCAGCCCCCTACTATACTCCTTATACACCTAATTCCCCTCCAATTTGATTTTCAAGTTTGCTGACCACATCACTGCAGTGAGTCGGATCTCAAACAATGAGAGACAGAGTACAGGAATGAGACAGAGAATCTGATGAACTGGTGCAGCAACAGTAATCTCTCCCCCAGTGTCAACAAAACAAAGGAGATTGTCTCTGACTTCAGGAAGCATAAAGGAGCACATGCCCCTGTCTACATCAACGGGAATGAAGTAGAAAGGGGCGAGAACGTCAAGTTTTTAGATGTTCAGATCACCTGTTCTGGTCCCCCATGCTGTCACTATTCTTACGAAAGCTCACCAATGCCTCTACCTTTTCTGAAGGCTAAGAAAACTTGGCATGTCAGCTACAACTCTCACCAACTTTTACAGAAAGCATTCTTTCTGGTTGTATTACAGCTTGGTATAACTCCTTCTCTGCCTAAGACCGCAAGGAACTACAAAATGTTGTGAATGTAGCCCAATACATCACGCAAACCAGCATCCCATCCATTGACTCTGGCTACACTTCCCACTGCCTCAGCAAAGCAGCCAATATAATTAAGGACTCCATGCACCCCAAAAATTCTCTGTTCCATCTTCTGTTGGGAAAAGGTCTGAAGTCACGTACCAACTGACTCAAGAACAGCTTCTTCCCTGCTGCTGTCAGACTTTTGAATGGACTTACCTTGCATTAAGTTAATTTTTCTCTTCATCCTAGCTATGACATTCTGCATTCTTTCACTTCCTTCTCTATGAATGGTATGTTATGTCTGTGTAGTACGCAAGAAACAATACTTTTCACTGTATGTTAATCTCTGTGACAATAATAAATCAAATCAAATCCAGTTTTGCCTTACTCCCTTGAAACTTGGTACAACTACACTGCTTTTGACTCGATTGCTTTAATATAATGATGCTGTGCCCTTACTCTGGAGGAACCAGTGCCCTCATCAGCCTCCAGAGCAGACTACCAATTTGTAAACGAAATCCCAAAGGACTCCTGTTTGTTTTTTTGGATTGTCTGGTAGTTACCCATTCCTATCCTTCCTCAGATCCCTTCAGCTGTGGTGTGTCACTTTTTAAATATGCTATCCACATTACTCTCAGATTCGTGGATGGTCCACAGTGTCCCTAGCCGCCATTCCAGCTCTGAAACATGAGCTTCCAGGAGCTGCAGTTGGACACACTTCTTGCACACATACTGGCCCTGGGCACTGTCCACATTGAGCAAAAAGAGCAAACCATGGCTTTGTGCTTCCCTATCATGACTAAACCCTTTTAAGTTTTAAAACTTTAGAAGACTTTTTTAAAAGGAAATAAATCAAATAATTCTGTACCTTTGCTTAAATTTGTTTTTACTCATATCACCAATCTTTATTTTCCACATTTCTGTTTCCCTACCCAATCTTCATTTCCAAAGTCAGAAAGGTAGAAGAGAGAAGGGCTCATCTACCAGTCATTTACCTGTGATGTCAGACAGACGTGTTCATTCCTCCTGCTTTGGTCTGCAACTGGCTCCACTAATCTGTGGACACACTGAAAAAAAAGACACAGCAATACCCCTTGCCCCACTTTCCTGAACTCCCACACTCACTTCAACTCCCAAGCACTGAGCAAAATGGCAACTTTGGAAAGTCCACTGAGTATTGACATTTGCTCGTGCCCAAGTCTCCTCCAGAACCTTTTTTATTCTTGACACATGGTTTCGAATCTGCTTCATTCAAAATAAGGCTAGATGCTGGACTGGATTTATTAAAAACAGATGAAGACCTATTTAAGTGACCTGAGCCATTTGTACAAAATCTAGTTCCATAAAAGTCTACTCTATCACAATCTCTAGGAAAATCTGATGATACCACTTTATGATCTCTAAAAGACTGAGTAAGCAGATCTTACACAATGAAATCTGACCATGACAGAGGCACTGGATGGAGAGTTATTATCCCTCAGCATGTGTAGGAATGTGCAAGCAAATCCAACATTTAGATATATTGACAGATAAGTATTAATAAGCAATTCTCAATGGACTATCTGTTTTCAATGTAATAAAGTCAACAACAAAAAAATAGGGAAATTTATATTCATTTTAATAATTGTTATCTGCTGATCTCAAAATTTTCTTTTATATCTTCCAGCTATTGGTCAGTATTAAAGAACATAAAAATTCATTTATGGAACTATGCCTTGATTATGTTGCCTTAAATTTCAAGTCTTGAGTTCGACAATCTGTCTTGGGGCTTGATTGTTGGTCCTTATGTTTTGTAAATTTCTCAGAATATCAGAAAATTCAGTAAACACAAAGTGCCCTGAGGCACTTGAGTTAGTATCACATTAAATCATGTCTACTGCTCCTATTCTAATATTACCCTGATTTCCCAGTGCCATAATCTGGCCTAATCTAATAACTCATCTGTAAATCCAAATTAAACCTATCATCAGTAATATGGCTACAAAGGCTATGATGACTTCCAGTTCCACAAGATTATCCATCCTCAGGACAATTTTGTTCTTGCTGGAGTGCTCATCAGGATATGGTTTCAGTTGTATCCAGTGTCACTATTGTGGCTATGTTTCTCATCAATTAATGCACGTTTGTCCTGTGACAATTACGTTAAAAGGTTCCCCCCGCCATTGGATTCCTAACCCTTTTTTGTCTGTCATGAGTTTTACTTATCCTCTGGGGCAGGTTCTCCTCTGCCAATTTTATCCAATGTCTGAGTGATTACCTGCTTTTTGAGCGAATGCAAACAGCCTACCAAATCTCATATACTGAAATACTACTTCTCTGCCTATCTCAACTTCTCTACCTCCTACCCTACAAGTCATCAGTCCAAAAAGAGAGTTAATCCAATTTCTCAAGGTGGAGTAGCTTTCTGTCATAACAATTTGCAGGTAAAGCCTGTGCCCTATTGTTTCTTTCTTCTAAAATGGCACTGGCTAAACTATTCTTCCATGTTCGATTCATTCGTTCTACCATTCTTGAGTTCTGTGGGTGGTATGGTATGTGAAATCTTTGTTTTACTCCTAACATTCGACAAACTTCTCTTAAGATACTCCCTGCAAAGTGAGACCCCTGGTCTGAGTCTAAATGAAGAGGCATTCCCCACCTAGGTATTATCTCATTTGCCAATATCAAAAGTATAGTTTTGGCTGTGGTATCTCTTACATAGGAATGCTACAACCCATCAAGTAAACTGATCAATAATGACTAAACAATAGGTCTTCCCTTTCACCCCAGGTAGTGATCTTATAAAATCCATCTGCAGATATTCCCATAATCCTTTGGGTCTCAGCTGGTTGCCATTTTAACCTTGCAATGATGACCTGTTTCCACTAGGGCACACTGCAAACATCTTTGACAGAATTTCACTATCATTTTCCTCATTCCTTTCTACCACCAGCAATTTCCAATTACATTGATCATCTTATCTCTGCCTGTACGGGTTAGTCAATGGTATACTTTCAACAGAGTTTGCTGTATTGCTTCTGGTGCTATTATTTTCCCTTCTCTCCTCCATTCATGACTATACGATAGCATGAAACAAGCAAGGTTTCATTACCTCATGCAGAGGACATATAAAGGATGAGAATTTGATTAAATCTTGGCTGACCCCAGTTGGCTGACGCCAAAATGCTCAGCCATCTATGTCAGCTCAGCCTTCAACATTATTATTTCCACGAGACTCATCTCCAAACTCCATGGCCTGGGCTTCGGATTCTCCCTCTGCAACTGAATCCTGAACTTCTTAACCCACAAACCGCAATCAGTAAATCATGCAGCAACACCACCTCCACAATCAATCATCCTCAACACTCATGTCTCACAAGACTGTGTTCTCAGCCTCCTACTATAATCTGTATACACTTATGACTATGTGGCCAAATTCCCTTCCAATTCGATTTTCAAGTTTGCTGACGACATCACTGAAGTGGATCAGATCTCAAACAATGATGAGACAGAGTACAGGAAAGAGATAGAGAATCTGGTGAACTGGTGCAGCAACAACAATCTCAATGTCAACAAAAGTATAGAGGAGAACATACTCCAGTCTACATCAATGAGGACAAAATAGAAAGGGTCGGGAGCTTCAAGTTTTTAGGTATCTAGATCACTAACAAGCTGTCCTAGCCCCCCATGCCAGCACTATAGTTAAGAAAGCCCACCAATGCCTCTACTTTTTCAGAAGGCTGAGGAAATTTAGCGTATCAGCTACAACTCTCATCAACTTTTACAGAAGTACCATAGAAAGTATTCTTTCTGATTGTATCACAGCTTCGTATGGCTCCTGCTCTGCCTAAGACCGCAAGGAACTACAAAAGGTTATGAATATATCCCAATGCATCACACAAACCAGCCTCCCATCCATTGACTCTGTCTACACTTACCGCTGCCTCAGCAAAGCAGTCAACATTATTAATGTTTCCATGCACCTCGGACATTCTGTCTTTCATTGGAAAAAAGATACAAAAGTTTAAGGTCACAGACCAACCAACTCAGGAACAGCTTTTTTCCTGCTGCCGCCAGACTTTTGAATGGACCTACCTTACATGAAGTTGATCTTTCTCTACACCCTAATTACACTCTCATTTCTTTCTCTATGAATGGTATGCTTTGTCTGTTTCGTGTGCAGAAACAATACTTTTCACTGTATGTTAATACATGTGACAATAATAAATCTAATCAAATCAAAAATCCAGAATTCAAATAAATGTGGTCAAGAGTTCCCTTAAACTGTTTAACCAGATTAACACACTACACTACATCTGGGCACCATCTGTCTTGGCCAGACATTGAATAAACCATATTCATGAAATATAATGGTGTTCTAAATATTCTCCCATATCCTTTTACTGATGAAATTTGTATATTTTCCCAAAGTATGGCTTTGCCCTAATAACTTCCACTTTGATGCCTTTCAGTAAAATGCTTTTTGACTAAAGTGAACAATATTCCTCGAAATCAATAATACATTCAAAATATCAGTATATGTTTTTCAAACATAATTACTTGTTTGAATCAATTACTGTATCTTATATGTGTAAATTCCTTCTTGTTAGCTCATGAACTTACTTTAAAATTTATTTAACTGAATGCTGCTAGTTCTGTCAGTGCCTTAATCTCTACTGGTTTAAAAATCTTATCACCTCATTAAGGATCCCACTTACACCTAAAACTGTCAATTTAGCATGGCCAATCAACCTAACATGCACATCTTTGGAGTGAGCGTGGAAGGAAACCCAAAGAAACCCATGCATCCTGCGGAGAATGTACAAACTCCACACAGACAGTCACTCAAGGTCGGAATTGAACTTGGGTCCCTGGCACTGAGGTAGCAATGCTAATCACTGTGTCATAGTGCTGCCCATATGGAGAGCAGAATTGAGCGCAGTTACTCAAGTGTGGTCTAAAAAAAGGTTTGATAAAAAAATTTAGCATGTGACTTTACTATTCAATCTCTTGTGAATTAAGGTAATGTTTAGTTTCCATTTTTATGGTCTTATTAACCAGTCAGCTACTATTAATGATTTTACATTCCTCGGTTCCTATTTCCATGATGATGATTGGGGGATAAATATTATCTCAAGGATACTGAGAAAGCTGTAGTGTCCTCGGAAGGACACTACTTTAACATATCATCTGAAGAACTGCAATTCCATTGTATAATACCCATGGTCACTGGAAATGTCAGTCTGGATTATGGAGCTCAGGTCCTACAGTACAGATACCCATCTCAGCATTCCCTCAGTACCGGCACTATTGAGTATCGAGCTGGATTGTGGAAATCAAATTCAAAATTGTACACGTTGCTCTTTGACAGAACAACATTTCCTCTGTAATGGCACCGGGAAGCTGGGCTGGATTATGGCCTATGTATAAAGTAATTCCATAAAACAAAAGGGTTCACAACATTGAATGTAGATATTCATAATTTATTAAGTATCAAATTCAAAAAAGGTTACAATCTTGAAGTACAGTGGTGAACCTCCTCAAACTGCTCACAAAATTACCCATAATTTTAATTACCCATAATTACCCATAATTACCCATAAGCAGAGTGTTATAGTTTGCAGAGTGACTTGGACAAGTTGCAGAGCTGGGCCGAGAGGTGGCAAATGGAGTTTAATGTAGAAAAGTGTGAGGTAACGCACTTTGGCAGGAATAATAAATGTGTAGAGTACAGGGCTGATGGTAGGACTCTTAATAGTGTTGATGAACAGAGGGATCTTGGTGTATTTGTGCATAGATCCCTGAAAGTAGGCAGTCAAGTCGATAAGGTTGTTAAGAAGGCATATGGAGTCTTAGCTTTTATTGGTAGGGGGATTGAATTTCGGAGCCGCAACGTCATGTTGCAACTGTACAAAACTCTAGTGCAGCCGCACTTGGAGTATTGTGTGCAGTTCTGGTCCCCACATTATAAGAAAGATGTGGAGGCATTGGAGAGGGTACAGAGGAGGTTTACCAGGATGTTGCCTGGTATGGAGGGCAGGTCCTATGAAGAGAGGTTGAAGGATTTGAGGTTGTTTTCGTTAGAAAGGAGGAGGCTAAGAGGGGATCTTATTGAAGCATATAAGATGATTAGAGGTTCAGATAGGGTGGACAGTGATAGCCTTTTTCCTAGGATGGAGAAAGCTAGCACGAGGGGACACAGCTTTAAATTAAGGGGTGATAGTTATAGGACGGATATCAGAGGTAGGTTCTTTACCCAGAGGGTGGTTAGGGAGTGGAATGCCCTGCCTGCGGCAGTTGTAGATGCGCCAAGTTTGGTGGCGTTTAAGAGGTTAGTTGATAAGTATATGGAAGAGAAGGGAATGGTTTAGTTTGGAGGGTCATTGCTTTTTATATTGGTCGGCGCAACATTGAAGGCCGAAGGGCCTGTTCTGTGCTGTAATGTTCTATGTTCTATGTTCTATAAAACTAATTTCTTCTGTTCTTATCGTCCACTGAAGCTCTCTACCTCTGCTTTCCACTGAGACATGAACTTGTACAGTTTCAATATCTTTCACCACCTCAAGCAATTTGTAGCCAAGAAAGTGCTTTATTAGGTGTCATCACTGTTTTAATGTAAGAAATTCAGTTTCACTATCTAAACTCGCTCATTACTGCATTTATTTTTGTGAAATAAAACAAATGTGATTAAGGCAGAATCTTTCTACACAGGTGAAAGCTGAAAATTAATACATAATCGAATCACTAACAGTTGCAACCTCGCCACTCTTTTCTACCTGTCTCGCCTATTACTCTGAATTCTCCTCCTCAGACAGAGTCTAGTATTATAGTTAGGATTATAGAGCAAGGGGAGGTTGAAGTGGCTTATCACAGGCAGGAGCCAGCTGATTCTGCAGAGAACGGAGAGAATTATCCTAGTTATTAAATAGGCCATACACCGTAGCCTGCACTTGGGGTTTAGCAAACAGTGTTGAAGATCTGAAGACTACACAGCTTCCAATTTTCTACTGCTGTCATTGTGTTAAAGTTGGCTATAAAATGGAAGGCTTCAACTCTGTTGTCTCCTTCCAAACTTATTTTCACAGGCTGCATTTGCTTCTTGGGTTAATATCCGTTTTCACGATTCGATTCCTGGGGATGGATGATAGAATTGAAATAATCTGCAAATGAAGAGGAAGAAGAAAATATTAACATTTTTTGTTCATAGCCACTCATCAAATCCAAAGATTTTGAGTAAGATGTGACCTTGTGGATAGATTAATAACATTAACCCAGCTCTCCAATACCTACAGGGAGACAGCTACTTGGAGTGGACCAGTATCCCAGGGATACATTAATCACAATAACCACATTCTTCAATACTCCATGCAGAGGAAGTTACTGGGAGAGGAGTGTTGCAGATGAGGCTGAAAGTGGACGTTGGTTCAGACATTGCTGTGGCTGCCATATGTGAATAATTTTTTTTACAGGAAACAATCTACACCTTCAAATAAGAAGGAATGAAAATAAGAAATAGGAGCAGAAGTAGGCCATCTGGCCCCTCGAGCCTGCCCCACCATTCAATAAGATCATGGCTGATTTGAAGACAATCAGTTCCACTTTCTGGCTTTCTCCCCATAACCTTTAATTCCCTTGTCTATCAGAAACTATCTACCCGTGACTTAAATATATTCAGCGAGGTAGCCTCCCATCACTTCAATGGGCAGAGAATTCCAAAGATTCACCATCCTTTGATTGAAAAAGTTCCTCTTCAACTCCAATTTAAACCACCCCCCCGCTTATTTTGAGGCTGTGCCCTCCAATCTTGCTATCCTTTCTAAGCGGGAAGAGTCTTTCTACCTCTTCATTATCCATCCCCTTCATTATCTTATATGTCTCGATAAGCTCCCCCCTCGGCCTTCTAAACTCCAACGAGTACAAACCTAGTCTATTCAATCTTTCCTCATAGGCTAACCCCCTCATCTCTGGTATCAGCCTAGTGAACCTTTCTCTATACTCCCTCCAAGGCCAATATATCCTTCCACAAATGCGGTGACCAAAACTGCACACAGTACTCCAGTTGCGGCCTCACCAGTGCCTTGTACAGTTACAACAAGACCTCCCTAGTTCTATATTCTATCCCCCTCACTTTAAAGGCCAACATTCCATTCGCCTTCTTGATAACCTGCTGCACCTGCAGACTGGGTTTTTGCGATTCGTACACAAGGACCCCCAGTTCTCTCTGCACCGTCGCATGCTGCAGCTTTTTGCCATTTAAATAGTAATCCTTCCTACCATTATTCCGACCAAAGTGGTTAACCTCATACTTGCTAACATTATACTCCATCTGCCAGGTCCTCGCCCACTCGCTCAATCTATCCAGATCCCTCTGCAAGCTTTCCATACCCTCCATGCAATTTGCTTTTCCACTAATCTTCGTGTCATCAGCAAATTTCGTCACTCTGCACTCAGCCCCTTCCTCCAGATCATCTATGTAAATAGTAAATAGTTGAGGCCCCAGCACCAATCCCTGGGGCACTCCACTAGTCACCAGCTGCCAATCAGAATAGCACCCATTAATACCTACCCTCTGCTTCCTATTAGACAACCAATCCTCTATCCAGTCTAACACCCTACCCCAACTCCCTGCACTCTAAGCTTCTGCAGCAATCTTTCGTGAGGCACCTTATCAAATGTCTTCTGGAAATCTAAAAACACCACATCCACCGGTTCCCCTCTGTCTATTGCACTAGTCACATCCTCACAGAAATCCAATAAATTCGTCAAACACGATTCCCTCTTAACAAATCCGTGCTGTGTCTGCATGATCAAACCGTTTTTTTCTAGGTGCCTTGCTATTTCTTCTTTGATGACGGATTTAAGCATTTTTCCGACTACAGACGTTAAACTGGCCTATAATTCCCTGCCTTTTGTCTGCTACCTTTTTTAAACAGCAGCGTAACATTAACCGTTTTCCAATCTTCCAGCACTTCCCCGGAGTCCAGTGAATTTTGATAAATAATTATCAAGGCATCTGCTATCACCTCTGCCATTTCTTTCAGAACCTTGGGATGCATTCCATCCGGTCCCAGGGACTTATCTACCTTCAGCCCTATTAGTCTATTAAGCACTACCTCTCAAGTGACTGTAATCGTATCAAGAACCTCATCTCCTATCATCCTTCTATCTTTAATATCTGGCAAACTATTTGTGTCCTCCTCCATGAAGACCAACACAAAAAACTTGTTTAAAGCCTCAGCCATTTCCTCATTGCCCACCGCTAAATTCTCCCTCTCGTCCTCCGAGGGTCCAACAATCAATCTAGCCAGTCTCCTCTTAGAACAAAGAACAAAAACAGCATGGGAAACAGGCCCTTCGGCCCAACGAGCCCGCGCCACCACCTTGATGTTCCTACTTCTACACACGATCCCTATCCATGTTTATAGGCTTCTTTATATATATTTATATATCTTCTTTATATATTTGTAAAAACTTTTACTGTCTTTTTTTATATTTAAATTGGCTGAGGTAGATGAAGAGCTGGAACCCAGGATAAGATAGCAAGTGTCAGGGTTATTACAATTATGTTGCTATGCAGTAGATTTTCATCAAAACTCCATTTTTATAAAAAAAAATTTCAACACTGCCTGATCCTGTCCCTGACAGGGTAGAACTTTTCAGTTCTACATAGTTCCCAATGGCCAGCCAATTGCCCAAAAATCTCTTTACTTCAAAACACAAATTAATGAATGCCTTAATTACATTAATGTGCCCGATTAATGATGCAGACAACTTCCCATCTTCCCCTTATGCTCACAAAGGTTGCAAGGTTCGGGATTGAAAGCAGCAGACTATCCTTGATTAATCCTTATTTCTGTCCCTCAAAATGTTTTCCAATAACTTTAGCTGTGAAGAGAGGCTAAACAGGCTGGGATTGTTTTTCTTAGAGCAGAGAATGAGGACCTTATTGAAGAGTACAAAATTATGCATGTTATAGATAGAGTAAATAGGGAGACACTTTTCCCCTTTGTAGAAGAGCCAATAACCAACGGGCTGGGGAAGGATGCATAAACTTAAGATAAGGAGCAAGAGATTTACAGGAAAAATGTTTTCACTCAGAGGGTGGTAGGAATCTGGGATTCACTGCCTGAAAAGGGTGGTAGAAGCAGGAACTCTCAACATTCAAGAAGCATTTAGATGAACACTTGAAACGCTTTTGCATACAAAGCCAAGGACTAAGTGTTGGAAAACAGAAGTAGAGTAGATGGATGCTTGATGGCTGGCACAGACATGATGAAGTGAAGCATCCACTTCTGTCCCAAAAAAATTCTATGACACTAAAAAAAATCTAGCTGAGACTGGATCACTGTTGCAGGGATGGATTAATAACATTCATCCTATAACATAATATGTCAGGAGAAGACAGATACTGAAATTCGACAGTTTCCCAGGGATAGGTAACACTCACCATTTCCTTCAGAGTGTCTATCACCTTGGGATCAGAGGCACAAATATATCCACCAGTCAAAGAGTAACGCACTGTTCCACCAACTCGTTTCTGATCAAAACCTGGAAAACAAGAACTGATTTGTGGTAGAAGAAACATTTTACATTTATATAGTGTCCTCAACATAGTAAACATTTCAAAGGAATTCACAAGACTGATTTTCAAATGGAATTTGACACCTCGTCAGGAAATCGGATATTAGGATAGATGATCGAAAGCTTAGTCACAGATGCAGATTTCAAGTAATGTCTTAAAAAAAGAGAGGTGGCAAAATCTAGGAAGGGAATTCCACAGATGAGGGGATTAAGACCTCACATTGTATACTTTTTTTAAAAATGAAACAAAGATATGCTAATTTATATTGCAAAAACTGTATTTATTAGACTGTGATATTTGAATAAAGGGCAGTTACCTGGTATGATCGGTAAATCATTACTCTCATTATCTTTGAAGAAACATTAATGATCTCCTGTGGGTTGCACAGATTAAATTCAAAGAGAGTTATACAAACGACTGACCATCTAGAGTCTACCTGTCTGCTGGGACAAAGGGCCCCACATATTTCTGTTGATTCTTAATGGTTGAGAATTTACCAATCTCAGGGACCTGATAAGGAATACAAATCTCTTGTCAAAGACAGTGAGAAGAGCTGGGAGTCATGTGACACAGACCTCTGATATGTGGAACAATAATATTGTCTTGAGCATTGAAAAGTCAATTTGCCAATGTATTATCTAGCTAATGGTAGTATTGCAATGTACTATCTAGCTAATGTTATATTGGGCATGTACAGGGTGTCAGGGAGGGGTAATACCTTTGGTGGGAGAACGTGTTGTGTCCTTTCAGGGCAGTTTGTCCATCTTTTGTCCCCATCTGCGGCCGCACTTGGAGTATTGTGTACAGCTCTGGTCCCCACATTATAAGAAAGATGTGGAGGCATCGGAGAGGGTACAGAGGAGGTTTACCAGGATGTTGCCTGGTATGGAAGGCAGATCTTATGAAGAAAGGCTGAGGGATTTGAGGTTGTTTTCATTAGGAAGAAGGCAGCTAAGAGGAGACCTTATTGAGACATATAAGATGGTTAGGGGTTTAGATAGGGTGGACAGTGATAGCCTTTTTCCTAGGATGGAGAAAGCTAGCACGAGGAGACATAGCTTTAAATTAAGGGGTGGTAGTTATAAGACAGATACCAGAGGTAGGTTCTTTACCCAGAGGGTGGTTAGGGTATGGAATGCCCTGCCTGCAGCAGTTGTAGATGCGCCAAGTTTGGTGGTGTTTAAGAGGTTAGTAGATAAGTTTATGGACGAAAAGGGAATGGTTTAGGTTGGAGGGTCATTGCTTTTTCATAATTGGTCAGCCGAAGGGCCTGTTCTGCGCTGTAATGTTCTATGTTTTATGTTCTATGTTCTATCTGGCACTCAGCTCTCACCCGTGGCTCCCTGCAGCTGTTTGCACGCAACAGCGGCCATATCTCGGGAAACGGCCTCAACAAGCCGGCTAAACCAGATGAGGGTAGCTGTTGTGTCTCAACCCTTGGTGAGATAGGGAGATGTCTATCCCAGCATGTGAAGACAGAGTCCGGCGGATTGAGCAGACGAGACCAATGGAAAGTCCAACAGTCAAGAAGACAGTCTCTGCAAGCATCGTGGAACGGGAAGAGCAGAACAAGACACAGAAGACATCCTGGTCATCCACTGCACCTAGTCCCACCCCTAGTTGTCTTGATTCTTGTCTTGCCACTGGATCTAGATGAGATTGGGAAGAAAGAGTGAGGCCGATGCTGCGCAACTCTCCCTCACTTTAATCCAAATCAAGTGCTATTTTTGACACCATTATCATCATCAGCATTCTGTTCAACCCTTGAAGTCCTGTGGCGAAAGGTAAACAAAATAGCAGCAGGTATGGATACACTGGGAACTGCAGGTCTGTAGTCACGGACCTGCACGCAGGCGGCTCAGGTCTAACAGCCGTTTTCCGCTGACCGAAGCAGCAGCGGAACTCGGGCGACGGAGCAGTCCTCTTCAGGAACACACTGCTCACCTCCGTAGAATGAGGATGGGGCTAGGAAAGGTGCCCTAAACAGTTGCCTGCTCCATTACACCCTGGCCAGTTTACCATGGCTGGCGGGGATCCCATCTTGTGGTCGAACAATCAAAATAAAACATAAGGTGACACCACTCATCTTTGGCACTTGGAATGTGCACACGCTTTTGGACAACCCTACAGCAGACAGACCAGAGAGAAGAACAGCCTTAGCTGCCAGAGAGCTTGCAAGATACAACATTGATATTGCAGCCCTGAGTGAAACTTGTCTTGCCAATATAGGTCAGTTGACTGAAACTGGAGATGGATACACTTTTTTTTGGAGCAGTCGCAATAGCGATGAGTGTTGTAATGCTGGAGTTGGATTCGCTGTCAAGAGTCACCTTGTTCGGAAACTTGCTAGTCTACCCAAGGGTGGGAACGATCTCATCTTATGACATTACAACTTCTGTTACAGAACAGAAGTCAAGCCACCCTGATCCAATGCCAATGCCTCCACAATAAACAAACAATCCGGACAAGGTGAAAGACAAGTTCTATGAAGAATTAGAAGCCCTACTATCAGCAGTGAGCAGTACCGACAAGCTGACCTTGCTTAGCAATTTCAATGCAAGAGTAGGGTGTGACTCTGCAATCTGACAGGGAGTCATTGGGAGACATGGAGTGGGCAAGTGTAATAGTAAAGGCCTACTCTTAACGAAGACCTGTGCAGCACACAACCTCCTTATCACCAACACAACCTTCCATCTGCCTACCTCTTGGATGCACCCTCGCTCTAAGCATTGGCATCTTGTCAACTATGTAATTGTCAGGAGAAAAGACAGGCAGAATGTCAGAGTGACCAAGGCCGTGTGTGGTGCTGACTGCTGGACAGATCACAGGCTCATTGTCTCCAAAATGAGGCTCCGCATCAGAGCCAAGAGATGACCACAAGGAAGCAAGATTATGAAAAGAATCAATGTGGTCAAGCTAAAGAACCCCAGCATAGCTTCAACACTCGCTGAAGACTTAGAAATCAAACTTGCTGACCTACACCTCGCAGGCAGCGCTGAGGATGACTGGGAACACTTCAGGGATGCTGTCCATACATCTGCGCTGAAGACGCTCGGGCCCTCCACCCACAAGCAGCATGATTGGTTTAATGAGAATGATGAGGAGATACAGGCTCTGCTTGTTGAAAAGCACCATCTTCATCGGGCCTGTCAGAACGACCCATGTCCAGCTGCCAAGAAAAATGCTTTTACCAGTGCTCGCAGGACAGTCCAGAATAAACTGCGTAAAATGCAGGATGCCTGGCCGAGCACCAAGGCAGATGAAATACAGGGATATGCTGACAGAAACGACTTGAAACAGTTCTACGAAGCCCTCAACATACTCTATAGACATCAGTCTCTTGAGAGTTCCCCTCTCCTAAGTACAGATGGTACAATGCTCATTACAGAGGGGGCTCAGATCCTTCAGAGATGGGCTGAACACTTTGAAGCTGTCCTCAACCAACTGTCATCTATTAATGATGAGGCAATAGACAGGATTCCACAGGTTGATATCAACACCGGTAGCGGCTGAAGTCACAAAAGCTGTCAGCCAGCTATACAATGGCAAACCCCCAGGGGCAAATGCCATACCCATAGAGATCTATAAAGCTGCTGGCCCGGCACTTATCAAGAAGCACACTGAGTTGTTCCAGTCCTTTTGGAAGCGAGGATCCATTCCTCAGGAATTTAAAGATGCTTCCATTGTATACCTCTACAAGAGGAAGGGCAATTGACAAGTATGCAATAACCACCGAGGAATCTGGCTGCTCTCCATTGCAGGAAAATCTCTTGCAAGAGTCCTGCTAAATTGTCTGGTCACACATCTGGAGCTGGGGCTGCTTCCAGAGTCACAATGTGACTTCCGCAAAGGTCACAGGATTACTGACATGATTTTTGCTGTGCGCCAACTTCAGCAGAAGTGTCAGGAGCAGAATCACAAGCTCTACACAACCTTTGTTGACCTCGCGAAAGCCTTCGACACTGTAAAGCAACAAGGCCTGTGGAGGATCATGTCAAAGTTTGGCTGCCCTCCCAAATTCATTCAGATGGTACTCCAGTTCCATGATAGCCAGAATACTGGATAGCGGAGAATCCTCTGAGGCATCAAACAGGGCTGTGTGCTCGCACCTACACTGTTCAGCATGATGTTTACTGATATGCTGAATGACGCCTTCCAGGACAGTGTTGCTGGAATCAGCCTAGTGGATGGGAAACTCTTCAACCTGAGAAGACCTCAAGACCAAAGTGAAAGAGACTGTTCTGAAAGATTTCCTCTTTGCCAATGACTGCGCCCTGTATGCTGGCTCAGAGACAGAGATGCAAGTCAGAATGGACAAATTTTGCACTGCTTGTGACTCACCATCAACATTAAAGTCATGCACCAGCCTGCTCCTCATGCACCGTATACACAGAACCCGTAATCACAATCAAAGGGTAGAAACTGCAGGCAACAGACCAATTTATTTATCTTGGCAGCACCCCAAGCAGTGACTGTAGATAAAGAAGTTAACTGCAGAATAGCAAAAGCAAGTTCTGCTTTCAGTTGACTGCGCTCCACTGTATGGGAATGTCGAGGAATCAGCCCAGCAACAAAACTGAAGGTCTACAGTGCCGCAGTACTCACTACCTTCCTGTGTGCCTGTGAAACATGCACTGTGTATCGAAGGCATGCAGACATCATTTCCACATAACTTGTCTTCACAGAATATTACACATCCATTGGCAAGGCAAGGTACCAGAAACTGAAGTTCTCTCTAGAGCAAGTCTACCATCAGTCCACACACTGCCGATGAGAATGCAGACCCACTGGACAGGTCATGTCATCTGTATGTCAGACGAGCGCATACCCAAGCAGCTCCTTTTTGGGGAACTCTCTGCTGGAAGATGCTGGCATGGTGGGCAGAAGAAACATTTCAAAGACATACTCAAGGTCTCCCTGAAGTCGCTTGACATTGACACAACCACTGGGAAACGCTGACACAAAACCACCCTATCTGGCGCTGCTTCATCCACAAAGGCCATCAAGCTCACAAAGCAAGGTATATTGCTTAAGCACAATTTAAGTGCGAACTACACAAGTCCAAAGCCACTAGTGCAACAACTATAGTGTCTACACAAATCTATCCAATATGTGCCAAGACATTCCGTGCCCGAATTGGCCTGATCAGTCATCTTCGGACACACTGCAACCAACCTCAAAATGACTAATGGTATTGAGGTCCTCATCGATGACGACGGATGAACAATAGTATGGCAGATGAGAAACTCTGCTCCAGATTAGATACCAGGCCACCTACACAGCTTCTATTGGAAAATCTGTACCATCGCCTACAGGACTGATTGATCCTGCATGCATTCCAGCACAGGTGGCTTGAGAAGCAATTAGGGCTGCTTAAGTTATACCCCCGCCAACCAAAATTGCTCCCTCCCTGTGAGGGACCAGATATAATGTAAAGCTTCCTCTGAACTGTTGCATCAAATACTTCCAAGACAGATACAACATAGATAAGATGCAGAGTGAAAATCTATACTGGCCAGTGAAGTTTTAGCACAGGGTTAGATACAGAGAAAAAGCCTCTCTACACTGATTCATCAAACTCCATAGGAACAGGAGGCTATTCAATTCAATCATGAGAAATCTGTATCACCACTGCAATTTCCTACCTGATTCCCTTATTCCTTAAGCCCCTTAGTAACTGAAAATCAGTCTCAAGTCTTTGAGACATTGCATGGCTTAGCATTCAAAGGCCTTTAGGATGGAAAATTCTAGAGTCACAACTGAATGAGCAAGGACATTTCTCCTGATATCAGTCCTAGATTTTCCCATTCTACTAATTATGCTTTCAGCAGTATAAAGAATGGGAGCAGACCCTTTGGCTCTCCAAGTCTGCATCAACCATGCTGCCCGACTTAACTAAATTCCCTTATCCTTGCGGGGACCATATCCCTCTATTCCTACCCAATTCATGTATTTGTCAAGACGCACCTTAAAACTCATTATCGTATCTGCTTCTGCTCCCTCCCCCGTCATCGAGTTCAGGCACCCACCCTTTGTGTAAAAAACTTACCTCGTACATTTCCTTTAAATTTTGTCCCTTGCACCTTAAACCTGTGTCCCTAGTAAATGACTCTTTCACCCTGAGAAAAAGCTTCCGACTATCCTCTCTGTCCATGCCCCTCAAAATCTTATAGAATTCTATCAGGTCGCCCCTCAACTTCCATTATTCTGGTGAGAACAAATCAATTTTTGCAACCTCTCCTATTGCCCTCCATACCAGGCAACATCCTGGTAAATCTTTTCTGTTCCTTCTCCAAAGCCTCCACATCCTTTGGTAGTGTGGCATCCAGAATCAAACACTATATTCTAAATGCAGCCTAATTAAGGTTCTATAAAGCTGCAACACGACTTGCCAATTTTTAAAGTCAATGCCCTGGTCAATGAAGGCAAGCATGCCGTATACCTGCATTGCCACTTTCAGAGACCTGTGTATCTGTACACCTAGATCCCTCTGCCTTTCAATACCCTGAAGGGTTCTGCCATTTACTGTATGTTTCTTACCTGTATTAGACCTTCCAAAATACATTACTTCACATTTGTCCGGATTAAACACCATCTGCTATCTCTCCGCTCAAGTCTCCAACTGATCTATATCCTGTTGTATCTTCTGATGGTCCTCATCAGTATCTGCAAATCCACCAACATCTGTGTTGTCCACAAACTTACTAACCAAATCAGTTATATTTTTTCCCAATTCACATATATATATATATATATAGGTCCAGCACTGATTTGTGAGGAATGCCACTTGTTACAGCCCTCCATTTCCACTGCTCCCCTCTGTCTTCCATGATTCCCTCATTCGCCTGACAAAGGCCACAAAGGCCGAAAGCTTGTGGATTTACTATCAAATAAATCTGTTGGATTTAAAATTGGTGTTGTCAAACTTTACTGAGTTTTCCATGATTGAGCCAGTTCACCTCTGATCCCACGTGACTTCACCTTCTGCACTAGGGGGCCTTGTCAAAGACCTTACTGAAGACTATGTAGACAATATCTACTGCCCTACCCTCATCAATCATCTTTGTCATGTCCTCAAAAAACTTGATCAAGTTAGTGAGACACGACCTCTCCTTCACAAAACCATGTTGCCTCTTGCTAATAAGTCCTGTTATTTCCAAGTGGGACTAAATCCCATCTTGAAGCATCTTCTCCAATAATTTTCCTACCACTGATATCAGGCTCACCAACCTGTAATTAGCTGGATTATTCTTGCTACCCTTCTTAAAGGAACAAGATTGGCTACTCTCCAATCTTCTGGATCTCTCCTGTGTACAGTGAGGATACAATGATTTCTCTCAAGACCCCAGCAATTTCCTCCCTTTCTTCTTTCAGTATTCTGGGTTATATCCCATTAGGTCCTGGGGACTTGTCTATCTTAATGTTTCTCAAGAACACCTATACCGCCTCCTCTCTGATCTCAACATGACTCAAACTATCTACACACCCTTTCCCCTGTATGTGGCCTCCTAATTCTTGAAGGAACTGGCCAGATGCAATGGTGGCCAGTATCTCAACTCCCTTCCAGCAAACATCACCAGCTCTGCGTGCATTTAAAGGGCAAAATAATGCTCCCCTGCTTGCCAGAAATGCCCAGAGTGGATGCTCTGAAGGGAGCAAGTGGCACACAGAAAGATAAATGTTATTCTTTTTCAACGCACCTTCAGAGGTAAGGCAAGTTTTCTGACCTCGAGTCTTGACACTTCCTGAAAAACAGAAAGAAAAAGTTGATACATAATATCTTGAGAATCTATGCCTCCTATTACTCTTTACCAGTCAATGAGCAGCTGACATACACATGCACACACAGTAAAGAATGAGGTTCTATCTCTAGTCTGTGTTGGGTAATTGATCTCAGTTGGTGTGCTCCCAACACAGAAGGAAACCAGGCTTCCTGTCCTTAAAGTGTCAGCATCATCATCACAAACCTTGGGCTTCTTGATAGAGAGCCAGGGAAAGCAGAAGTTAGCAGATCTTACCTGGATGCAAAAAAAAATGGAGGAGCTCTGGAAGATGGGGGAGTGGGGGGCAGGGAGTCGTGGTGGAACAAAATGATCAATGAAAGCATTTGGGAGGAGATGGTTTGTGGTTTAATGAACTTGCATAACAGAAGTGTAAAATATTGCAGGGGATTCATGGACTGAAACAAAGTTCATTAGGGCTTCCAAAATAACAGGAAGACGACTGAAGAGGAAAGAGAAAAGGGAAGATAGGGATACAAGAATAAGAGGTCCATTCAGTCCCTTGCATTGGTTATAGAAGAACAGGAGGAAGCCATTCAGTCCTTGAGTCAGTTACACAAGAGCAGGGGAGGCCCATTTAGTCCTTCAAGTTTGTTATGCAAGTACAAGAAGTTAATAGAACATAATGCACAGGAAGAGAGGAGGTCCAATCAGCACCTTGAGCATGTTTACGCAGCAACATAGAACATAGAACATAGAACATTACAGCACAGAACAGGCCCTTCGGCCTTCGATGTTGCGCCGACCAATATAAAAAGCAATGCCCCTCCAAACTAAACCATTCCCTTCTCTTCCATATACTTATCAACTAACCTCTTAAACGCCAACAAACTTGGCGCATCTACAAACGCTGCAGGCAGGGCATTCCACTCCCGAACCACCCTTTGGGTAAAGAACCTGCCTCTGATATCCGTCCTATAACTATCACCCCTTAATTTAAAGCTGTGTCCCTCGTGCTAGCTTTCTCCATCCTAGGAAAAAGGCTATCACTGTCCACCCTATCTAAACCTCTAATCATCTTATATGTTTCGATAAGGTCCCCTCTTAGCCACCTCCTTTCTAACGAAAACAACCTCAAATCCCTCAGCCTCTCTTCATAAGACCTGCAATGAGGAGGTCATTCAGCCCATCAGGCCTGTTACCCACTCCTTGAGTCACCATCAGTCAAATAGATCATGGCTGATTTGTATCTTAACTCCATCCACCCATAGTTTTATAAACCTTAATATATCTAGTTAACATAAATCTATCAATCTCAGCTTTGAAGGCTCCAAGCATCACAGAGTTCCAAATCCCCATTCCCCTTTGTATAAGACGTGTTTATCAGCCCTGAATAGCTGAGCTCTAATTTTAAAAACTATCCTCTTGTTCTGGCCTTCTTCACCAGAGGGAATAGTTTCTATCTACTATATCAAATATGTTAATAGTTCTAAACATCTAAATTAGATCACTCCTTTAAACCCTCCATATTCCGAGGAATACAGCCCTGTATACATAACCTACAATGTAGCACATCTGACATTTTAGCACAAGGATTGGAAGTGAAAGGTTCAAATACTGCTGTGTTTAAGAGAATTCAATTTTCTGGTTGTTCAGCTTCAACCAATTTCTGGCCAGAAAACCACTTAGCTGAGTTGAAGAACAAACTTCCACTGCTTCTGGGTTTCATGCAACTTCTGATTGGGGCAAACATCTCCCTCCTCATCTGAGACTAAGAGCGAAAGTTTTTCAGTTTCCTACCCCCAGTCATTGAGCACCCATCAGCCTAAAAATTGAGGCTGAATGGAGAAAGCCATGAAGTAATCAGTTAAGGGCCTTAATAAAGGCAAGGGCTAAATCACACTAAACAACACTACTTTGAAATTGGTTAGCAAATTTGAGTTCCATTGAATAAATGGTGACACATAATTTGACTCTTCAAGAGTCACTTTACATTATCAGACATATTTTGCTCAATGTCTTTGCTTGCATTTTTATTAAAAAAACACATCTTTTTTAAAATATTCAATACACCTTTAAGTAATTTGTAGTTGAAATCTGATTTTCATGACAGTCAACAAATGAGAATGGTGCTGAAATGATCTGTGTGCAAAGTGAAACCACTATGCGGATCACGGCAACAGCAGCTTGATAAGATGCCCATACCAAAAACAGCACTCCCACAATACCACCTAATAACTGCCTCATATATGCACTTGTGGCAGAACCTGTCTCTTTCAGATTGTTCTCTTTGACCATCAACAAACGTGCAATATTCCTAACTACTGCATTACCAGTGGATTTGTCACATGTCCATCACTTTACCTGAATGGATGGATACCACTGGCAAGAATAGTGCCTTGTTATATAAATATAATTTGTTGCTGTTGAAAGGTCTGAAACAGCAAAAGGATCGATGATTCAGAAAACTTGTCTTAAGGAGCATCTTAAGGAGGAGAGAAAGAAAGGCTTGGGGAAGCGATTCCAGAATGCAAGATCCAGGTACCTGACAGCACAGTTGCCAATGGTGTTTTGATCAAAATAGGAGATGCTCATGAAGTTAGATATGGAGGAAAGCAGAAATTTCAGAGTGCTGTAGGGCTAGAGGAGGTTATACTGACAGTCAGGGGCAAAGGCCATCAAGGAATTTGAACAGGAGGATGTGGAATACTGGGGCTGGAGGAGTTTGCAAAGACAGGGAGAGTTGGAGTCAATGAAGCATTTAAACAGGGAAGGTGAGAATTATACAATTGGAGGTAGGAAATGGATGAGTCTGGACAGTAGAATGTAAATCAAAAATCCAGTGTAAATTACAGAGGGAGAGAGTAAAGAGAAAGGAATGGCATAGTAGCGCAGTGGTTAGCATTGCAGCTTCACAGTGCCAGGGACCTGGATTCAATTCCCAGCGTGGCTCACTTTCTGTATGGAGTTTGCATGTTCTCCTTGTGTCTGCGTGGATTTACTCTGGGTGCTCAGGTTTCTTCCCATATTCTGAAAGATGTGCTGGTTAGGTGCATTGACCCGAACAATGACAACTCGAGAAATTTTACAGTAACTTCATTGCCTTATTTGTGACTAATAAATAAACTTTAACTTTGAAGAAAGGGTTGTGGATGGATTTAAATATGTGAATTTTAAAGTATCAAAACCGCTGGAACAATTCATTATTGTACTGCGGCTGAGCGCTCCTTGCTCTGACATCAGCTTTCCAGTATATATTGGTGAACTGAGCCATTCAACCAAAAAGAGAATCCTGCTCTCCTAAAGGAGAACCCACTCAGTCAAGCAGAGAACTCCACTCACCTGAACAGGTCACTCCAACATCCTGTGTGTGCTTGTAGCTATTCTCTACCTGTGAGTTGGCTGAGCACTGATCAAGGGAAATCTCTGTCCCATCACACCTCACATCTTTCATCCAGGTGTACCCAGTCCCCGCTCCATATTGGGTATTTGGTATTTCTGACAGGGCTGACCCACAATTCAACATTCTGCAGGCTACATTTGTTGCGTTTACATTCCAGTTTTCGCCATGGATGGTCCCCCAAGAAGATTTACGATAAATCTCAACTCTCCCAGAGCACGTGTTAGTACCTTTCACCAGCCGGATGGGTACTTGACCTGGAATAGAGATCAAGAAATGTTAGAAACTTTTCTGGTTTTGACTAGAATGATCTAGAATTTACTTTAATTATGGATCAGAGATGGAAATGGGTTTGGAGTTTGGTGGTTATGTGCTTGGGTGAGGTTATTAGTGAGCATTTAAACATCATAAGTTGCCATTAGTGAACAGACTGAGATCTAAGCCACCTGTAACATAAAAACATAGAAAGTAAGAGCAGGAGGAGGCCATTTGGCCCTTTGAGCCTGTTCCACCATTCGTTAAGATCATGGCTGATCACCCAATCAAGTGAATAACTTCACACTTATCCAAATTATATTGTATTTGCCATTGATTAGCCCACTCATCCAACATGTCCAGATCATTCTGAAGGATCTCTGCATCCTTGTCACAGTTCACCCTCCCACCCAACTTGGTATCATCTGCAAACTTTGTGATATTACATTTTGTTTCCTCATCCAAATCATTAATATGTATTGTGAATAGCTGGGGTCCCAGCACCAATACCTGTGGCACCCCACTAGTTATTACCCACAAACTTGAAAAGCACCCATTAATTCCTACTCTTTGTTTCCTCTCTGCCAATCAGTTTTCTATCCATCTCAATACACTTCCTTCAATCCTTTGCACGATAATCTCTTGTGCGAGACTTTGTCAAACACTTTCTGAAAGTCTACATCTATTGGTTCCCACTTGTCAACTCTACTAGTTATATCTTCAAAAAATTCCAACAGATTTGTCAAGCATGATCTCCCAATTCATAAATCCATGCTGACTCTGTCTGATCTTACCACTGCTTTCTAAATGTTCTGCTATAAAGTCCTTGATAATGGATTTGAGAATTTTCCCCACTACCAGTGTTAAGCTTACTGGTTTATAATTCCCTGTTTTCTCTCTATCTCCCTTTTTGAATATTGGAATGACATTCACCAACTTCCAATCTGCAGGGACTGTTCCAGAGAATTATAGAATCTTGGAAGATGACCACCAATGCATCCATTATTCTGGAGCCATTTCCTTAAGTACTCGGGGATGTAGATTATCAGGCCCTGGGATTTATTCACCTTCAATCCCAACAATTTTCCCAATGTCATTTCTCTACTAATACTGATCTCCCTCAGTTCTTCCCTCTCACTAAAACATATTCAGACCTTAAATTCCGTTTAAACCTCTTGGAGTTTACTTTTCTCTGGACAGTTTCTATTAACATGGAGGTTTTAATTGACATGCACCAACTGACTGTCATGTAATTATAATGATATAATACTTTCAGTCTATTTACTGTACAAGATACAAGACACTAATCACTCATATTGTAAACAGATTGCAATTTTAAACACATTGTGAGTTTATTTATTAAGATGATGCACGTAAAAACATTTACAGATAGCTATGAGGATTCAAGATGTCAGACCTCTTCTCAAAGTGAAAGAGAAACTGAAATTGGATTACATGACACGTAAGAACATAAGAACTAGGAGCAGGAATAGTCCATTTGGCCCCTCGAGCCTGCTCCACCATTCAATAAGATCATGGCTGATCTTTTTGTGGACTCAGCTTCACTTACCTGTCCACTCACCATAACCCTTAATTTCTTTATTGTTCAAAAATTTATCTAGCCTTCATTAAAAACATCCAATGAGGTAGCCTCAACTATTTTACTGGGCAGGGAATTCCACAGACTCACAATCTTTTGTGTGAAGAAGTTCCTCCTCAACTCAGTCCTAAATTGGCTTCATCTTATCTTAAAGCTATACCCCCTGGTTCTAGTTTCACCCAGTAAAGTTTCACAACACCAATTTTAAATCCAACCAATTTATTTGATAGTAAATCCGCGAGTTTTCGACACTATAGCCTTCGTCAGGCAAATGCAGTGTTCTGGTTTGCAACAGCACTCATACCAACACAGATAGTCATAGATTGCTGATTAGAATGCGAATCCTTACATCTAACCTGCTATTCAAGTGTTAAAGTGGCTAACAATGTGTGTGAAGGGAATCCTGAGTATTGGTTAGAGAATTGTGTATTTTCTCCAGACAGCACAGTAAGTGAGGTTTTTTGCTAACCCAGGCAAGTTACGGGGGTTACAGATAGTGTGTCATGAAGCCAAGATCCCTATTAAGACCATCCTCATGTGTGCGGAACTTGGCTATTAGTCTCTGCTCAGCAACTCTGCGCTGTTGTGTGTCCCGAAGGCCCCCTTGAAAAACATTTATCCGCAGGTCAGAGGCCGAATGCCCATGACTGCTGAAGTGTTCGCCCACAGGAAGGGAACTGTTTTGCCTGGTGATTGTTGAGCAATGCTCATTCATCCGCTGTCGTAGTGTCTGCATGGTCTCCCCAATGTACCATGCTTCGGGACATCCTTTCTTGCAACGTATTAGGTAGACAAAGTTGGCCGAGTTGCAAGAGTATGTACCGTGCACCTGGTGAATGGTATCCTCACGTTTGATGATGTCGTCCATGTCTATGACCTGGCATGTCTTGCAGAGGTTGCTGTGGCAGGGTTGTGTGGTATTGTGGTCACTGTTCTCCTGAAGGTTGGGTAGTTTGCTGCGAACAATGATCTGTTTAAGGTTGTGCGGTTGTCTGAAAGCAAGAAGTGGGGGGTGGGGATGGCCCTAGCGAGATGTTCATCGTCATCAATGACATGTTGAAGACTTCGGAGAAGATGTCGTAGCTTCTCTGCTCCGGGGAAGTACTGGACAACAAAAGGTACTCTGTCCACCTTGTCCCGTGTTCGTCTTCTGAGGAGGTCAGTGTGGTTTATCGCTGTGGCACATTGGAACTGTCGATTGATGAGTCGAGCGCCATATCCTGTTCTCACGAGGGCATCCTTCAGCGTCTGGAGGTGTCTGTCACGATCCTCCTCATCTGAGAAAATTCTGTGTATACGGAGGGCTTGTCCATAGGGAATGGCTTCTTTAACGTGTCTAGGGTGGAAGCTGGAGGAGTGGAGCATTGTGAGGTTGTCTGTCGGTTTTCGGTACAGTGAGGTGCTGAGGTGACCGTCCTTGATGGAGATGAGTGTGTCCAAGAATGCAACTGATTCTGGAGAATAGTCCATGGTGAGTCTGATGGTGGGATGGAACTTGTTGATATCATCATACAGTTGTTTCAATGATTGTTCACCATGAGCCCAAAGGAAAAAGATGTCATCAATGTATCTAGTATATAACCTTGGTTGAAGATCTCATGTGGTGAAGAAGTCTTGTTCGAACCTGTGCATGAAGCCCCCAGTGAAAACAACTTCCGTGCTTCTATCTTATCAATATCCTTCATAATCTTATATGTTTCTTTAAGATGTCCCCTCATTCTTTTGAATTCCAATGAGTATAGCCCCAGTCTACTCAGTCTCTCTCCTCATAAGCCAACCCTCTCAATCTGGAATCAACATTGTGAATCTCCTCTGCATCCCCTCCAGTGCCAGAGTATCCTTTCTCAAGTAAGGAGACCAAAATTGTACACAATACTTCAGGTATGGCCTTACCAGCATCTTATACAACTGCAACATAATCTTGTTGTTTCTAAACTCCATCCTCTAGTAATGAAGAACAAAATTCCATTTTCCTTCTTAATTACCTGCTGCACCACAAACCAACTCCTTCAGATTCCTGCTCAAGGACATCTATGCACAGCAGCATACTGCAATTTTTTTACCATTTAAATAATGGTCCATTTTGCTGTTATTCCTGCCAAAATGGATGACCTCACATTTACCATTATTATACTCCATCTGCCAGACCCTTGCCCACTCACTTAGATGATTATTATCCCTTTGCAGACTTTCAGCATCCTCTGCACACTTTGCTTTTCCACCCATCTTAGTGAATTTTGACGCACTACACTTGGTCCCCAACTCTAAATCATCTATGTAAATCCTAAACAATTGTGGTCCCAACATTCATCCCTGAAGCACATCGTTAGTCACTGATTGCCAATCAGAAAAACACCCATTTACCCTCACTCTTTAACATAGACATAGAAGACATAGAACATTACAGCACAGAACAGGCCCTTCGGCCCTCGATGTTGCGCCGACCAATTATGAAAAAGCAATGACCCTCCAAACTAAACCATTCCCTTTTCGTCCATAAACTTATCTACTAACCTCTTAAATGCCACCAAACTTGGCGCATCTACAACTGACGCAGGCAGGGCATTCCATACACTTACCACCCTCTGGGTAAAGAACCTACCTCTGACATCCGTCCTATAAACACCACCCCTTAATTTAAAGTTATGTCCCCTCATGCTAGCTTTCTCCATCCTAGGAAAAAGGCTATCACTGTCCACCCTATCTAAACCTCTAATCATCTTATATGTTTCAATAGGTCTCCTCTTAGCCGCCTTCTTTCTAACGAAAACAACCTCAAATCCCTCAGCCTCTCTTCATAAGACCTGCCCTCCATACCAGGCAACATCCTGTAAACCTCCTCTGTACCCTCTCCAATGCCTCCACATCTTTCTTATAATGTGGGGACCAGAACTGCACACAATACTCCAAGTGCGGCCGCACTAGAGTTTTGTACAGTTGCAACGTGATGTTGCGGCTCCGAAATTCAATCCCCCTACCAATAAAAGCTAAGACTTCATATGCCTTCTTAACAACCTTATCGACTTGATTGCCAACTTTCAGGGATTATGCTCTCTGTTAATTAACCAATCCTCCATCCATGCTAATACATCACTGTAACACTGTAACACTGCATCTTTATCTTATGCAGCAGTATTTGGTGCGGCACCTTGTCAAATGCCTTTTGGAAATCTACATTTCCCTTTCAGTGATGTCATGCTGTTGTAAATTACAAAAGAGGTCACAATCGATGGTGAAGAAACTGTGAGAAAGGCAATCACATTCAGAAAACTTCGAATGGTGTCAGAGCACGTACAGTTCAGAAAAAGGCCACTTGTCCAATTGATTGTTGCCTACATTAAGCTTTTTTTAAAAATTTATTTATGGCACATGGGCATCGCTGACTTCACCAGCAATTATTCCCCATCTCTAGTTGCCCCTGAGAAGGTCGTGGTGAGCTGCCTTAGAACAAAGAACAAAGAACAAAACAACACGGGAAACAGGCCCTTCAGCCCAACAAGCTCCACCCCTCCCCCTCCTGCTACCCCCCTCCCCCTCCTGCGCTGCCACCTCGATATTCCCACTTCTACTCATGATCCCTGTCTATGTTTATAGATCTATGCATTGGTACCAATTCTGAGACAATTTAGGGAGAATTTAATCTGCCAATCAGCCTAAGAGCACATCTTTGGGATATGGGAGGAAACCAGAGCACCCGGAGAAAACCCACGCAAGCACAGGGAGAATGCGCAAACTCCCACAGACACAGGCCCAAATCCATGTATCTGCACAGCACAGCGATAGTCACTGAATTGTCGTGTTGCCCATCAAATGGTCCAGGTCAAGCATACAGTAATGATGTGAAGCACTAGGATAGTCTTGAAAAATCCAAGAGCAGCCCTCTTGCGACCCATCATGTGTATGCCCCTTGTTAGACAACATGGCGGACCAAAGTACCTGTAGGATAAAACAAATACATCAAATACAAGCCTTCTTGAACCATTGCAGATTCTGTGGTACAGGTACATCTGCAGAGCTGTCGGGAGAGAGTTCCAAGATTTTGACCCCAACAACCATGAAGGAACAGCAATATAGTTCCAAATCAGAATGATGATTGGCTTGGAAGGAGATTTTCTGATGGTGGTACTCCCACGTATCTACCACCACTGTCCTTCTAAATGGTATTGATTGTGGGTTTGAAAGCTCCTGCCTAAGAAGCCCTGATGAGTTCCTATAGTACATTCTGTAGATGGTACTCACTGCTGGCACTGTGATTCAGTGGTGGAGGGAATGAATGCTTGTGTATGGAATGCCAACCAAGTAGGCTGCTTTGTCCCAGATGGTGTCAAGCTTCTCCTGTTGAAGCTGCATTCATCAAGGCAAAAGAAGAGTATTCCATCATACTCTTGATTCGTTATCTCATACAGACCAGCTAGTGAGGATATTTACAGGCATCTTTAACATCTCTTTATATCAATCTGAGGTCCCTAACTGCTTCAAGAAGACAATCATCATCCTGGTATCCAAGAAAAGCCTCGCAGCATGCCTCAAAGACTATCATCAGTGGCTCTGACATCCATCATTATGAAGTGCTGTGAAAGATTAGTCATGGCACAAATCAATTCCAGCCTCCCAGATTACATGGATCCACTACAGGTTCTCAGCAGCCACCATCTCCCTGGCCTTACACTCAACCCTGGAATACCCAGATTAAAAAGACAGCTATGTCAGGCTCCTTTTTATTGACTGCAGCTCAGCTTTCAACACCATTATTCCTACAAAACACATCTCCAAACTCTATGGCCCAGGGCTTGGCTCCTCCCTCTGCAACTGGATCCTAGATTTCCCAACACACAAACAGCAGTCAGTAAGGAAGAGTTGAAAAAAGTAACATAACAACAGTTAGCACTTGCACTAAGAAATGCGGGGAAAAGGGTTGGAACTCTGGACATTGATCTGTGCATTCTTCAGATGCTAAATGCTTTGAACAGCACTATACTTCAATGTGATGATGTTTGGTACCAGTTTATTTAGATTTATACAAAACAATGTATTTGCTGTAAACTGGCATCTTCTTGGAGACTCCAGAAGATGATGTGGGAAGGAGAGCACTGAAGAAAACAATTCTTAGCAGGCAGTTTATTTCCAATGTGTCATGGAAGAGCTGGATTACTCATTGTAGACATGCTACCTGGGACCTCTAATGAACACATCTCAGTGATGAAATACTTTGTCAGTCTAAGCCTAATGGAGCTCTGTTGGCTACAACACCTCAAACAGTGTCTAGAGGCAACTTAAGGTGAGAATTGACATTCTGCAAGGAAACTGGATAACCAGTGATGGTAATAATTAAAAACAGGAGTACCTTTGTTTGCCCCAGCTGTTAGAATGCACTAATGTGTTTTCCAGAGAAGGGTGAGAAGCATTTACTCAGCGATCTAGACTTCCAGTTTTAGAGCTTGTCCCTTTAGATATCACTTGTTGCATAGAGTGGAAGAGGGTCATAATTTCATTGAAACCTTCCAAGCGTAATGATTTCAGTGAAGTCCATGAGTTGGACTTGCTGAAACACGAACTCTCTAATTGAGGCCTGGAAAGACTGCTCGATCAGAGCATATAATGTGGTATGTCCAGGTCACTGGCACTCGAGGTGAATACTTTGTACTGGGAAGTACCTGCTTGAGTATTGCAAACCATTGTAAATAAACCAGTCTTGGTGAAGGGACATTGGCCTCTCAAGATTTATTTTAGTGATGACATGGTAAAGCAAGATACTTAAGGATCTTGCTTGCAACAGTCAGCCTAAGCTAGGGTAAGCCATTCTTATGCATCATGTCTTTATTCGGAAAAATAGACTTTTTTGACTCTGCCATTGAGGATTGGGCCCAATATGTGGAACAAATGTACCAATTTTTTAAGGCAATCAACATTGTGGCAGAGGAAAATCAACGGTAATTCTCTTGGCTTCAGGAGTTTAAATTATTTGAAACACTGGATACAAAAACCTTTCAAGAATTAACTGAACTAGTTAGAGAATACTATGACCTCAATCCACTTCTGACACTGAGCCATTATTGGTTTTATACAGCAGCCAGAGAACCGGAAAAATCAGTTACAGGTTTCCTAAGTAGGCTAAGGTGGCTGGCGAAAGCACGTGAATTCAGGTTAACCCTTAACAAGATGATTAGAGACCATTTAGTATGTGGGATTAATAATCTAACTGTTCACAAACACCAATTATCTGAAGCTCAACTAGACTTCAAACAGGCACAACAGCTGGCCTTATCATTGGAAAATGCTGCACATGGAACGTAAGAGTTGCAAGGTATCCCATGGGAAGTGGACACCTTTGCCAGTTCGACTGAGTTAAGAGATCACCACTTGATTACATAGCCTCACTCAGTAAGTATCCAGTTATACCTAAACCCACGTCTGCCTACAGTATAGCATCAGAGCAAAACAACTACAAGTCCCCTCAGAATGCTGCTCAGCAATGCATTTTAATTGCTGATGGCACACGGAGGCAAAATAGTAAAGCAGGCCTTTGAGATGTAGATTAAGAAAAACAGCACTTAGACCAATATCCAGGAGAGTGCATACCTTAAAGCAATTAAACTGCATTTTGATGTCCAAATCAGACCATCATTAATAAATAACATCATTAATAAATAGACACTTGCTATTAATAGAGTCGATACAGATGTCTATTTATGGACAAGTGGTAAGACAATCAGTGTTCCATAGAATTCGCTCTAGACTCCAACACTTAACTTTAATTAATACCTCAGCAAGACTGAGAAACTATGCAGGGGAGGTTTTGTGAATTGTGGGTACAACCTCTGCTCCTGTCTGCTATGAAACACAACTGGCTTGGGTACCAATGAATGTAGTGGAGGGCTTGGAGCTAAGCACAATAGGGTGAAATAGGTTCTGAAAGATCCACCTGGATTGGCTAAATATCTTTCAATAAAGAAAAATAGTGAATGCCTTGTGAAGACCTATTTAAATACAACTGAAGTTTTCCAAGACCTAGGGACTATTGAAGGAACAATGACAACTTTACATGATGACCATGAAGTGATTCTATGATTTTACAAGGCTCAGTACCATTTGCCTTATGGGAAAAAGTTAAAACTGAAATCTGGAGACTTGTGGAAAGGACAGCGCTGATCGTACCAATTTTAAAACCAAATTGATCAGTCACCTTTGCAGAGATTTTAAACAGGTGATAAATTGTTTCTCGCAACTGAATAAATACCTGATTCCTTGGATGGAAGACTTACGTGCGAAGTTAGCTCAGTCATTTTCAAGCCTTACTTAGAATTACAACTAGATAAGAATTCCCAGAGATATCTAATAATTAGTACATACAAAGGCCTTTTCCAATACGCAAGATTGCCATTTGGGGTATCATCAGCCTGCCCAATTTTCCAGCAAACAATGGAAAATATCTTACAAGGCCTATCTCTGGCTGTGTATCTAGATGACATCCTCATAACAGGGAAAATGAATAAGGAACACCTACAGAAAGTTCTGAGGCAATTTTCTAAAGTAGGCATGAGAAAAATGTGTATTCCAGGTCCCCCAGTGACCTATCTAGAGTTTGGAGTAGACAAGTCTCGTCTACACCTGTTGGAAGCCAAGGTGCAGGCGATCAAAGGTGTTCCAGCACTACATCTATCCAGCACTAAGATCATTTCTGGAGTTGATAACGTATTACAGAAGATTTATACCCAACCTTGCTTCCATCCTAGCCCCATTACATCAATTACGAAAAAACGACCAACGTTGGAAATAAACTTCCAGGCAATTCTTCACTTTTAGCAAAGTAAAGCAACAGCTTTTCCCATTGAACATGCTGGCACGTTGCTGTCTCAGGAAAGAACTATTGCTGACCTGCGGTATGATCCCATATGGAATTGGGACAGTATTAGCACATAGGTGGCCAAACGGTGATGAATGCCCAATTGCATATGCTTCCAGACCTTGGCTATTATAAAACACAAACACACCCATATTGAAAAAGAAGGGTTGGCAGTAATTATTAGGGTTAAGAAATTTCATCAGTATCTGCTTGTGATCATTCTCACGGACTGCTAAAGGAAGGCAAGGCAGTACCACCAAGAGCATCAGTCTGAATCCGACAATGGACTTTATTCTTGGCCGCTTATCATTACTGATTGAAACACTGTCCAGGAGACCGAGTAGCCAAGGCAGATGCTTTGAGTTGGCTTCCATTAGCAGACACCCTATCAGTTGTATCTCCAGTAGAATAGATACTGATGACAATGAACTTACTCCCAGTAGCAGTGAAGAATATTTGGTAATGGATGCAAAATGACTCAGTCCATGCAAAATTAAAATAGCTAATAATGATCGGAGAAACGCATTCACTACACTTCACCCATACTGGAGTTGGAAAGAGCAGCTAACCATGGAAGACAGCATAGTCCTATATCTTCTGGAGTTGTCATCCTGAACCAGAGCCGACAGCCCTGGCCAAATTTCACCCAGAGTGACAAATATGAAAATGTTCATAAGGAACTATGTCTGATGGCAAGGCATGGATACAGCCATAGCCGTGATCATGAGCAGTGTCAGCTATCCCAATAAGAGCAGAAGCTAGCACCAGCAACTCCTCTGCACCATTGAGAATGGCTGGGAAGGCCATGGACTCAGCTACACATTGACTATGCTGGTCCATTCAGGAGTTCAATGTTTCTGGTAATAGAAAATGCTCACTCAAATGAATGGATGTACACAGGGTAAATGAATCAAATACAAGGATGACAGGGGAAAAATTTGCCCCTCTTTTGTGACATAAGGTCCCAGAGATGCTGTTTTCCAACAATGGACTGTCCTCCACTAGCCAAGAATTTGTGAATTTCATGAAGTCGAAGGGAATTCAATATATTAGGACGACACCATACCACCCATCATCTAACAACCCCGCTTCTCCCCCCACCTCTGCCACCGCCGCCCCCCCCCTCTCCCCACCACCATCGCCAGCAGAGAGAATAACTCCCGGGAAGATGACACTGTAGCAGGTTGAGTCCGATCTTCCCGAACCTGGGTGGGGAGATTATGGCAGTGTGGTTAAAACCCACATGGTTAAAATGCACCATTGAGGACAGAATAGAACCAGTTTCCTATAAAGTCCATAGGAGATGCCATCCTATGGACACACTTCAATCACCTAAAAGACATGAAACCCCAAGCCTTGCCAGAACAATCAATACCCAGCACATTGGAAACTTCAGAAGGAATTCCAGGACCTCAGCTACTGCTCTTTGTCTCCTCTGATAGTAACCTCCAAGTCTGAAATGGACACAGTCGACTTAGCTGCCTCAACCTCCTTGCTGCCTGTGAAACAAGTGAACTCATATTGCGAAGGAAAAGGTGAGCTCCAATCCATTACCCCCCACTCACTCCTGAGATTGAGCAGGAGTAACCAGACCCAGCACTGAAATACAGAAAAGATCTCGCTAAGTGGTAGATATGCCGTCATTCCTTAGACCTAGAGGGAGAGAGTGTAATACTTCAATGAGATCCACGAGTTGGACTTGCTGAAATAGGAGTTACTAATTGAAACCTTTTAAGGTTTCCCAAAGAGGGAGCTCTACAGAGACACATAATGTAAAGTGTCTGAGGTATCAGCACTCGGAGTGAGTACTCTACTGGGAAGTACCTGCCTGAGTATTGCTTGTATACACATTGAATTGTTGGGGTTGGGGGATTGCGAAATAAAAGCATAAAGAGCTCTTACACTTGAGATATAAGAACACAATGTTCAATGTTTCTTCCAGAATGGAAACGCTTGAATACTGGACCAGTAATGTCCTTTTGTTGTATCCATCAAAATGTTCAATTAAAAAGTAAACTATTCGTATTCAAAAAAAAACTGGAGGTGCTATTAAGATGTCCCTACACACACCTATATCACCAACCACGCTTGCAGAAGCCCAGTGAAGTTACACAGGATGTGAGGATGGAGCAGAGGCCAGAGTGGAATATTCAAGGATCGGAGAGTGAGTGCAAAAGTGGATTGAGCAGGAGCTATGATATTAAAGAACATAGAACATAGAACACTACAGCG
This sequence comes from Sphyrna mokarran, assembly GCA_024679065.1. Classification (NCBI taxonomy): domain Eukaryota; kingdom Metazoa; phylum Chordata; class Chondrichthyes; order Carcharhiniformes; family Carcharhinidae; genus Sphyrna; species Sphyrna mokarran. The sequence goes on along the minus strand of JAGIQG010000001.1, from coordinate 144,179,778 downwards.
CCCTTCAGACCACAAGTTGCGCCGATCATACCCATACCTACTAGGCCATAAAACTATCTGTAACTCCCAATCCCATGTACTCATCCAGAAGTCTTTTAAAAGATCCCAGCGAGTTTGCCTCCACCACAATCGACAACAGCCGATTCCATTCACTCACTACCCTCTGAGTGAAAAACTCACCTCTAACATCTTCTCTGTACTTGCTGCCCAGTACCTTAAACCTGTGCCCTCTCGTAGCGACTATTTCAGCTCTGGGAAATAGCCTCCAACAATCCATCCTATCTATTCCTCTCAGCATTTTATAAATCTCTATCAGGTCGCCTCTCAACTTTCGTCTCTCCAGGGAGAAGAGACCTAGTTCCTTCAATCTATCTTCGTACAGCATGCCTCCCAATCCAGGCAACATTAGAGGAAAGGAAGTTTATAGGAGGGTGGGATTAGATTGAATAGGGCAATAGAAGGCATAGGGAGTGAACAGGAGACTGGGATTAGGCTAGTGGGAAAATTAGAACTTCCTCCCAAACTGCACCAGGGGTGCTCGTATATTATATGAACTATAGTGGTTCAAAAAGGCAGCTCACCATTACATTTTCATGAGTAATTAGGGATGAGCAATATGAATGGTGGCGTAGCCAGCCACTCCCATGTCCTATAAAATAATTCTTAAAATCACACTGTGGGATTGAGTTGGAAAGTGAGATTAGGATGGTTGGGCTCTTAAGGGGTGTGACGAGTGGGCGACAATCCCTATACCTCAGAACAGTACATTCATAGGGCATTACTTTACTTTCGAAAAAGTTGAGGGATCACTCAACTTACCTGAGCAGATCACTCCAGCATCCTTCTCATGGGTGCAGTTAGTCCCCAACTGTGAGTTGGCAGAGCACTGATTAAGGTCAGACTCTGTCCCCTCACATGTCACATTATCTAACAAAATGTTGTTAGTCCCTTCTCCAAAATATGCATTTCTCGTTGCTGATAGAGCTGTCCCACAGTTTAGCATTCTGCAGACCACACTCGCTTCGTTTACACTCCAGCCATTGTCACAGATAGTTCCCCACGTGGAATTCTCGTAGATCTCAACTCTCCCAGAACAAATGTTGTTACCATTCACCAGACGCACTGGTATTGGACCTAGAACACAGATGGAACACCTTTAAACTGATTCATACAATGGGTGGCATTACAGAGCAGGTCTAGATATCAGTCTGCCTTGAACAAATACTTACGTTCTCCTCTATCACATTAGTGATGTAGATCACCCCCAATATCATTGTGGCAGTGCCAGGTTTCCCAACATCAACTGAGACCCCGCTATCAACCTTACACTAACCTACATCTAGATATCACCAAATTCCACTAAACATCATCCCAAGGAACTCCACTCACCCGAGCAGGTCACTTCAGCGTTTGTCATATTCCTGCAGTTATTCCCCACACATGGACTGGCAGTGCACTCATCTAAGACAGATTCTGTCCCATTACAGCTCACATTATATAGCAAGATAACCTCAGTCTTCTCTCCATTGTTCATAGTTTTATTTGCTCCCAGGGCTGCCCCACAGTTCAACATTCTGCAGATCACAGCCATTGCATTTATATTCCAGTTATCGTCAGAGACAGTCCCCCAGACGTTGTTACGATAGACCTCAACTATCCCACAGCACTTGTTGCTTCCATGCATTAGTCGCACAGGCACTGGACCTGGTAGAGAGATAAGAACGTGGTTAAATTGGTTTGGAACCAGATGGCATTTCACAATTGACATTAGCAGAAATTGTAGTTCAGGATTAAGTTTGTTGCAATTGCAGGTTAATACAGAGAACATCTAAAAACATACGAACAGGACAAGAACATTCAGCTCTTGAGCTTATACTGCCATTCAATAGATCCTTGCTGATCTTATCTCAAATGCATCCAGTGACCTTTCTTAGGAACATAGGACTTTGATATAGGAGTAGGCCATTCGTATTTACAGGTCTCTGATATTGTTTAAAGAGATCATGACTGATCTTGCTGTGGTCTCTACTCCATTTTGCAGTCTGCCTCTCTAACTGTTGACTCCCTTGGATATCAATACCTGTCTAACTCTGAGTTAAATAAATTCAATAGTCCAGCCTCCACTGCTTCATGTGTGTCATATCTTCAAAGGTGACTCATAGTGGCTTCAAGTAATAATTGATTTATTAATAACAATATTTATATATGCACTTTTAATACAATACATGTCTACTCTCTCTCCTCCTTAGCTTCAACTGAGGATCCTCCTCGACCCAGGACATGCACCCCTTGCTCCTGATTGGCTCAGCTCCCTATGCAGCTTCTCCATAGAGTCCGGCCTAATCAACTGATCCTCAAGGATTGCCTATTTCAAAGGGACATTTTACTATACTCTTTCCCACTAACTCTTGAGTCCACATATGGCTGAAACAAAAAGGAACATCAATGAACATAGGCATGCATGGCACACCACACATCACGGGTACATCTGGAAAAACTCATCAGAAATTCAGTTGATTAGAAGACTTCCAGACTTTGGAGAAATGTCTTTTTTCGGTACTGGTACTTTGATGAATGAAGAATCAAGGTGGTCCAATGCAAAAGGCAAACTCATCAATTTGGGGTTGACATCCTCCTCAGCTTCTGAAACCCTGGTTGCCTTGGCTCCACATTTACATCTGGGATGTTAGGATCAGCCATCTGTGCACATGAGCCTGCAGCAGGACACATCCATTGATTCTCTGTATCAAGCCCAACTCTCTTCCTCAGCTGATTCACATGCTTTTTTGCACAACAACCATGGACTTCTACAATATAGGAGACCACGACTACTGTTTCCACAATTTTGCCAACTACTCATGTTAGTCCAGCTAAAAAGTTCCTGGCTCTAACTAAACCATTAACTTGGAAAACTCTCAAATCATGATTTTCTTTCTGGAAGGTTACGCTAGCCTCTACCGTCTACCCTTTGGAAATACCCAATCCAAATGGCATCCCATTAATAACTTAGCTTGCATAACCTCTGTGATTGCATTCAGCATGGTATTGTAAGACAACAAGTAACTTGCCAAACATAAAATCAATGGCTGTGGACTTGCTTTCCCAATCGATGACTTGTACAGTTGTACAGCTTATTCTGCTAATCTATTAAAAGCTGGGTTGTAATGGGCTAACCTAACATGGTAAATACTGTTTGACTTACCAAATCTGTGAAACTCCTCCACTGTAATTGCTGTGCCATTATCTGATACTAAGACCTCAGGGATATCATGGATGGGAAACAAAGGACGTATGTACCTGTCACTTCATAGCTTCAACGCTCACTCTCTTCCCCTTTCAGCTGCACACTATGTTCTCCCAATGGACTAACAAAGTTTTACTTCATCGTCAGTGTCAAAGGAGATTCATAGCGACTTCAAGCAACAATTGATTTATTAACAACAATGTTTATTTATAAATGTTTATTGTGGTTCTGTCACACTCCTGATTTTATATAAATATACATATATATAGAATCAAAGGTGTGACAGAGCTACAATACACATTTACTCTCTTCTCCTCCCTGACTCCACCTACACTTCCTCCCTGACCCTTGCTCCTAATTGGCTCAGCTTCCAGTGCAGCCTCCTCATTGGGTTCTGTCCGATCATGTGGCCCTGAAGGACCTTCCTCTTCAAGAGGCTATGTTACCACAACGTGGAAGAGAATTCCATTTACTGACGATCCTTTGAGAACATGAATTCTCCTAACACTATCTTAAATGGTGCACCTCACATTCTTAAACTACCACCAATTCTAGTCTCTGTCACAAGCGGAAACCTCCTCAAGTATCTACCCTATCAAACCCCATCAGGGCTCTATGTGTTTCAGTAAGGTAATCTCACATTCTTCTAAACCAAATGGATACAGGCCCAACCTAGTCAACTTTTCTTCACAAGATAATATCTTGGCCCCAGGAATGGAGCAAGTGAACCTTCTCTGTACTCCCTTTAACTCAATTACATCTCTTTTCTAAAAAGGAGACCAAACCTACACAAACTATTCCAGGTGTGGTCTCATCAAGGCCCTGTACATACCTTTGACAACCCAATGATAACATACTGTAACTATGAGTACTTTTAACCATAAACCAGCTATCAGTCTCAGTTTTGAAAGTTCCAACTGATTGTCAGTATCTCAGCTTTTTGGGTGAGAGAGTTGGAGTTTTCTGCTATCCTATAGAAGGGAAGCGTTTCCTGTCACTTACCCTCAATGCTAGGCTCTAACTTTCATTTTATGCTCACTTATTCTCAATTCATTCCACAACAGGAAATAATTTCTCTGGGCAGGATTTTCAGGGCAGGGATGGGGACAGATATGAATAGTACTCAAAAAATGCTGGTGCCAGCCAGCATGGTACTTTCCAATGACTTCCCTGACGCTGAGCAATTTAGAGGAGGAAAGTTCTGGACTGACAGAGCTGCCCATATCCATAAGCCATGAAGTTGATTAGGCTTCTTAAAACCTTATCAACCACAATAAAAAGATGCTAGTTGGAACTTTCCAGTTGGCCTCAGTTTCTCACTAACACTGAGCAATTTAGCCCCAAGCAGCTGTGTGGTGACTCTCCTCTCTCCTACAGTGGTACACTAGTGCAAGATGTAATTTTTATCTAAATCAGTCAAAACGTTGTTGAGAGGATGATTCCATGTATTCTTTAGCATCCATTGTGGCTTACAGGCCCACTTAAAGATTTTTGAATGGCCTTCCAGTTTTGAGAGTTCACCGATCTTCATCCATGCCAATTAAGTGGGCATTTTCATAAAATGAGCAACTGTTTCCTCTTAAAGGAGGATTTGGAATCCATGCCAACTTGTGTTTCCCAGTGCTGGAGGGAAAGTGCAGCCTTCCCTATCTACTGTATCAAATCCTTTACCCATCTCAAACAATGAGATCATTGTATAATGTTCTGTATTCAATGGATTCCAAGCCTTGTCTCTGTACTTGTAATTGAACTGTCGCTAGTATAATTTTGCTGAATTTATATTGCAATCTCTCTAGGATCAATAAGGATTATTGGACAAGTAACACAGAAATTGAAAATTTGAATCACACAAGTGAAGTTTGTGAACAAACACACATAAGAAGCATGTTAAGATATCAAAGCCAAATAAATCATTTCATTTGCCTGAACAGATTATTCCAACGTCCTGCTTGTGTGTGCAGTTACCCTCCACCCATGGATTGACAGAGCACTGATCAAGCGAAATCTCTTCTCCGTCACACTTCACATTTTTCAACCAGATGTGCCCAGTCCCTTCTCCATAGCGTGTACTTTGTGTTACTGCTAGGGCTGACCCACAATTCAGCACTCTGCAGACCACACTCGCAGCTTTAAGATCCCAGCCATCTGTGCAGACAGTTCCCCAGCCGGAGTTACGATATACCTCAACTCTCCCGGAGCACATCTTAGAACCATTCACCAGACGTATGGGCACTGGACCTGGAACAGAGATGAATACATAGTTAAAGTGATCTGTGATTAACTGAAATTTTAATAGACTGCTCAGTTGGACATTGTAGCCCAGGTGTTTAGTCTTCTCCTAATATGAGTTAATACAGAGAATACATGGGTGTTTGGAAGTAGGAAGAGACCAGTCAGCTCCTTGTGTCAAAACAGCCATTCCATTGGATCATGACTGAACTGTACCTTAATTCGTGCCTGGCTTGGATCCCTCACCTTCCATTTTTTAACGCAACAAAAAATGTATCAAAAGTAAAATACTGAAGTTGCTTGAATTCTGAAATAAAAACAAAAACTGCAGGAAATGCTCAGCCAGCCTGGCAACATCTGCACGGAGGAAAACAATTAATATAGCAAGTTGATGATCTGTCTTCAGAACTGAAAAACCTTGGACGGATTTTTCTGCATTCTTTGCGGCTTGTTTTGCGATGACAGAAGTCATGGAGTTATAGAAGAGCCCCTTGGTCCATCGAATCCACACCGACAGAATAGAAACACCTGAATTCCCACCTAATCCTGCCTGCCAGTCTTGGCCCATAGCCCTGAATGTTATGATGTGCCAAGTGCTTCTTAAAGGATACGAGAAAACCCACCTCTACCACCTTTCCAGACCATCACTAGCCTCTGGGTAAAAAGATTTTTCTTCATATCATCCCTAAACTCTCTGTCCCTCAACTTGAACTTAGGTCCCCTCGTGACTGACCACATTCAGCCACTGCATTCCCCCTCCCTCCATCCTCCCTCCCCCCCACCCAAACACAAACAAGGAAACCTGTCACTGTTGCTGGCAAAGAACAATTTCCATTTCACCAAGAATGCAACACTGTCCTACGAACCCGCTCATCCGAGCAGAAAAACTACACTCACCTGAACAGGTAATTCCAGCATCTTGTCTGTGTGTGCAGTTAGGTCCCAACCATGGGTTGACAGTGCACTGATCGAGGGTAGACTCTGTCCCATCACAGCTTACATTACGAGACCAGATGACTCCAATACCCTCTCCAAAGGACGCATTTCTTTCTATTGATAGGGCTATCCCACAGTTTAACACTTTGCAAACCACATTCGCTGTTTTTACATCCCAGCCATTGTTACAAACAGTCCTCCAGATGGAGTTACGATAAATCTCAACTCTTCCGGAACACATGTTGCTACCATTCACCAGCCGTACCGGTATTGGTCCTGGAATATGGATGAGAACATGTTTGGAAAGATCTCAGATTAACTAGATTCATTAACTGGACACTTTAGCCCAGGTATTAGTCTCCTACCAACAGTACAGGAAACATTTAAGAACATTAGGACTGGGGCAGACCATTCAGTCTGTTGTGTCTACACATTACAGTTCGTGGCTATCTATATTGTCAGTCCATTCATCTAATTTCATAGTTCTTAAACACCGAAACTCCAAAAATCTATCAATCTCAATTTTGAAATTTCCAGTCAACTGCAGCAAAAAGAGCTTCTTGGCAAAAAGTTCCAGATTTCCATTGCATTTTATGAGAAGAAATACTTCCTGACATCACACTAGAAAGATCTTTTTCTAATTTTAGTGACTCGTGTTTTGTGTTCAACTCCAGAAATAGTTTATCGCTTTCAACCCTTTCAGGCCTTTTATCTTGATTAAATAACCTAAAAAAGGCATTTCCTTGAAGTAGTCCATGAGCTAAGAATTTGTGTACATGTGTTTGTCACTCTCTTTTTTAATTTGAGTATTTCAAATTAAAAATAACTGAAAAAGCTTTATTCTTAAACAAGATAATGATAAGTTTATTGCTAAACTACTGTTGAAAATTGCAGAAAAGTGATAAATTTATCTACAAAAATACAAAGTCTAAAATGCAGATAAAAGTGGAGAATAATTATAAAAGTGAAATTCCTTGAAGATGTTGAGCGAAATCTTACTGAAAGATAGCAGAATGTTGTTTTCAGTGAGAAAATCAGTGTTTCCGTCCCGATCTTATAACACTGCTGAAAAAAATTAATGGGGCAAATTCTGCGGCGTCATACAAAAGGGTAAGATCACAACATGCCAGCAAAACTCGGCTGCTCAGTTATCAGGTTGTCCCAATCAGAACCTGAGGAAAACACTGCCGCCCCCCCCGCCCCCAACACTCCATGCCAGCCCACCCAAGGAGATCTCGGGGGCTCCTTTCAGTACCGCCGATCAGCGATGGCACCTCTCTAGATTCCTTTTTCAATAGATCAGTGATGATTCCTGAGCAACTTGCTCTGTGGCACACGGAGGAGGAGAAAAATCCAGCTCTCACAAGCAGTTCGCCGTTAATTCAGCTGAGAGCTATGAGTTGGAATTGGCTTCTGCAGGTCCTCTGCACAAATGACTGTTCTCAGCCAGATTTTCCCCAAATCAAAATTCAAATATGGCTGCTATCCCTGAATACAGAAAGGCCTGAATAGAGTGGACGTGGCGAAGATAGTTCCATTAGTAGGCACGAATAGGATCTGTGGGCACAGCCTTAGAAATCAAGGGATGACCCTTTAGAATTGAGATGAGGAGGAGGTGGTGAATCTATGGAATTAATTGCCACAGACGACTGTGCAGGCCAGGTCATTCAGTATATTTAAGGCAGAGATGGATAGGTTCTCGAATGGCAATGGGGATCAAAAGTTATGGGGAAAAAGTAGGAGAATGAGGTTGAGAAACTTATCCACCATGATTGAATGGTGGAGCAGATGAATTGGGCGAATGGCCTAATTCTGTTCCTGTACCTTATGGTCCACCATGGTCATTAACCTTTTAAGTATTGGGTTAACCCAGAATAAGTATCTAGTCCTCATTGTCTTTTAGTTGAGGTAATTAGCATTTTATATATCTTAGCTTGAATTAAATAGCTGCCAATCTTCCAAGTTTTGTCAGATAGTAAAGAGCTATTTATACCCTCAATGAAGCCATTATCAATGGGTTTCTGTTTACCCTAGGAGATGCTGACTGAATTTCAAATGTTGGGTACATCCACTTGCAATTCACTTTAAGGCTTTCTACACACTGAAGAAATATTAAAGTTGTAAAACATCAGGAGACTTTTGACACTCATTTTAGCTGATGCCTTTTCTACCTTCTTCAGCTGACTTGATTTGTCTTCAGCCCTTTTAATACACCAGCTCTCTGACTAAATGGCATGCATCTCTTGCTGTCTCTTGACTTGCTTATGGATTTTCTTGAGGTCTGTGGGATCTGGCTTCGCCATTTTATCTTTCATGGATTGTATAACTAACTCTCTGTAGGGTTTCTAAAACCTTTTCAGGTGTCTGCAACTTTACAGATTCTTGCTGCTGAAATTGTTAAGTTTTCTCAGCCTCTCTTTGCAGTTTTTGAGTTTTGCCAGGTAACATCTTCCAATTAACAGTTGGGCCCTTTGCATGGCCAAGCTTGGAACTACACCCACTGTCACCAACCTGGTAGAAAGTTCACTCTCTTCACGGATTTCAATCATAATGTCTATACCAGTCAGACTTTTAACCATCATTTTGGAATTTGTCCTGCTTCTCAATGGGAAATATTCAATTCTCCCTGCTAAAAGTGTGCACAAACAACCAGTATTCCAGAAAGTGTTAATCTCCCTTTCCAGTTCTTTGGAACAACTAGCGGTCATTTCCCCTTTATACACAAAGTTCTGATAGGTTTTTATGACTTTGGTCAAAGTTTTAGGATTATGGTTACAGGCTACGCTAGAAGATTCCCATCAGTTTTCTCTGCATGCCAAATATGTTCTTTAATATGGCCGCAATTAAGACAGACAGGGAGTGGTTCTGCAACTCTGCCTTCCACATTACTTCTTTCCAAGGTTGGGATTGATTATCCCATTTTTCTCTTTTACCTTAAGATTTATTCCTTTCCCTCTGTCTCCCTCTGGTGTTTTCCTTACAGACATAAACTCTGATTATTCGCTGTGATTCAGCTGTCTATGAATCAATTCAAAATCTCATGGCAGTTGCCTTTGCTCAGGTAGCTTTTTGTTCCACAAGGCATATTTTAAAATTGTAAGGAAGACAATATCTGAACTCCAGTAACAACACAAATACATTTATTCCATTGAAAGTACATTCAAGTGTGCACCCATTGATCAAAATCAATCAATTTGGCTCTTTCAAATTCCATAAACATTTGCAAGGGTTTTCTATATGAATTCCCAGATCACCTACAGCTCCTGGCATGAGTCCATAGGAACTGCAGTAATATTTGCTTGAGTTCCCACTGTGAATTTGTTGGCAGTTCTTGGCATGACTTCTGGCTGGTCTTTCTTTCTTTCCTTTCAGAGCTTATGGATTCACCCTTTTTTTCTGGACCTGAAACTCTTGCTCCTTTTCTTTTTTTCTGCTTGTAAACTCCAGTTCAGTTTTAGCTTTTCCACCTCTCTCTCTGCCAAAGTGAAATTGTCTAGTTTTAATTCAGCTTCTGCTGCCTGTTATAACTCTGGGCTCTATACAAAATGCTCACCTAGCATTTTCAGGAGTTCCTGCATTTGACTTTACTGGGGATCTTAATTACGAACTGCTTAGTAAAGGCTATTGTTAGGTCCAAAGATGCTAACTCTTACCAATTTTTAACCTTTCTGATCAATGAACTCTTGTTATCAAAACTTGCCATCTTATTGTTTGTTCTTTTACAAAACAAAGCTTGCAGCTGTAGCTCCCAATTTGATTTCCAACAATTTGAACTCTGTTACTTTCCTTCTACTTCCACCTTCTTTGCAGAGACTTAGACTCATGTACGGGGGCCGCAACTAGTAATGCAAGGTGCTGGGCTCAGAGCACGGGGGCCTGGGCTCATAACCCAAGTCACCCAAAGACCTAGACTAATAATACAAGATTCTGGACTCATAATGCTGGGTCCTGAACTAGAGGCATAAGCTGGTAACCCAAAAGCCTGAACAATGAATCAAAAGTTTTTATCACTAATCTCGAGGCTGTGTCAGTAATACAGAAAGATAGATTTTGAATAACCAGACAAGTTAAAAGACAAACACATATAAGGAGCGAGTTAAATTTGCTCACCTGAACACATCACGCCAGCATCCTTCCTGTGTGAACAGTTATCACTCACCAGTGGGTGGGCAGAGCACTGATCAAGGGCAGTCTCTGTACCATTACACTTCACATTATCCATCAAGATGTCCCCATTCCCTTCTCCAAAGTAGGCATCCTTTGTTGCTGATACAACCGCCCCGCAGTTCAACACTCTGCAGACCACTGTCGCTGCATTTACATCCCAACCATTGTCACAGATGGTACCCCAGGTAGAGTTAGAATAGATTTCCACTCTACCGGAGCACATGTCAGGACCATTCACCAGCCGTACAGGCACCGGACCTGGAAATAGAGATAGGAACATGGTTACACAGATTTGGGATAATCTGGACCTTCACTGGAGTTGTTTACCTTGACATTTTAGCTTGGATATCAAGTCCCTCCCAATATTGGTTAACACCAAAATCACGTAAGAAGTTAGGAATAGGAGGAGACATGTCAACCCCTCAAGCCTGTTACACAAGGACAGGTAGAGACCTTTTAGCATCTCCAACCATCATTCTATCTACTTGCCTTGAATCAGTAACTTTTATTAGCCTTACCCAAAGAGAGTCATGTTAGACTTAAAATGTTGGGTGAAATTTTCCACAACCTCCAACAGTGAGAAGCACAGTGGGTGAGGCACAATATTTTTGGAGTGTTTGCAAAAATCAGATTCCACCATAAGAAAATGTGTTTGGAATTCTATTCTCCTAACTTTGATGGTGAGTTATTTTCCTACTGATACATGTCAGAAACCACATTTGCATTAACTTGCATCTGAAGAATGCTCAATAGAAGGCAAACTTCCCTTTAAATGCCCTGCTAGCAGATAATTAGAACGGAGTATTCCACAATTGTGAGCCTCACCTCATCAATGATTTTAAGGAAAGTAGATACTGCTACCTTTAACATCTGTGCTGTGAGAATTCCATGCTTCTCTGATTCTGCGCTAAGGCAGGTGTCTGTGTGGGAAGGTGGGAAAACAGAGATTTGTCTTGGGTGGGCTAGTGGAACACAGGAGGGGAGACCAAAGCAAGAGCTGGAGTGGAATTTAATGTTTAGAAGAATAAATGGAGTGGCAGGCCTGAAAATCAGTGTGATTCTCACTGGGTGGTGGACTGGGTTTTCATAATAAATCTTCTGCTTTTCGGCTCATTAATGACGCATCAGCAAGGAATTTGTACAATTACATCCTATAATTCGTTTGCCCAGCCATTAGCTCAAAGATCCTGGTAACATATTTGAACAGCACCCATATACACATTCACTCACTGCAGACCAGCTGTTGTGACAATGCACAAAATTACACTCAAAAGGATTAACACTCTGCTCCATGGTTCAACAAGGCCTCCCTGGAGATTCTCCTGCACCCCACCGAGGAGAGGCTTCTTTCAGAGGCCTGAGAGCAGGAGACTGGCTCACCTGACCTTGGTGGCCTGGGAGGTCTATTCAAAGCAAAAGACGACCATCTTGTATAGGAAGAGAGAGAATGAGGGGCTAAATTCCAGACAGTGACTCAGCCCCAGCCCAGCTTCCAGTACACCTCTGATGGGATCCATCCGTAGAAAACTATGTTCACCTGCACCTTCCGCCAAAGCAGATACACATTTTAGTGGGACCTAATTCTAGAGGCTAGAGTTCACAGTCTGGTGATCACCTTATGGACACTTGTGCACAGCAGGTAGAGGGCAATTGGTGTCATGCTCTTGGCACTAGGAGGACTGCTGGATACCAGTTCTTGCAGTGTCCAAGTCTGATGACATCCCTCTACAATTGGCCTTTGAGACAAGTTGCAGATGCAAAGAGAGGGAGGGAAACATCAGGCAAAGTTTTCAAATGTTGCCAATAGACTTGAATGAGATATATAAGCATAGAAAATAGGTGCAGGAGTAGGCCATTCGTCCCTTTGAGCCTGCACCACCATTCAATATGATCATGGTTGATTGGGTACTTTCAGTATCCTTCTCCCATTCTCTCTCCATACCTCTTGATCCCTTTAGCCACAAGTGCCATGCCCAACACCCTCCTGAACATATCTAAAGCATTGGCCCCAGCAGTTTTTTGTGGTAGAGAATTCCATAGGTTCACAGCTTTCTAAGTGAAGAACTTCTTCCTCATCTCAGCCCTGAATGGCTTACCCCTTATTCTTAGACTCTGACCACTAGTTCTGTACTTCTCAAGCATTGGGAACATTCTTCCCACATTTAGTCTCTCTAGTCCCGTCAAGATTTTATAGGTTTTTCTGAGATCTCCTCACATTCTTCTAAATTCCAGTGAGTACAAGCCCAGTCGATCCAGTCTCTCTTTATATGTCAGTCCTGCCATCCCAGGAATTGGTCTGATGAATCTTCACCGGACTCTCTCATTAGCAAGAATGTCCTTCTTCAAAACTGCACACAATACTCAAGGTGTGGCCTCAGCAAAACCCTGTATAATTGCAGCAAGACATCCTTACTCCTATACTCAAATCCTCTTGCTGTGAAGGCCAGCATGCCATTAGCTTTCCTCATCACCTACTGTACCTGCATGCCAATATTCAGTGACTGTTCCACCATGACACGAAGGTCACCTTGCAATTTGCCTTTACCTAAACTGCCACCATTCAGATAATAGTCTTCTGTCTTTGCCACCAAAGTGGATAACTTCACATTTATCCACATTATATTGCATTTGTCAACAATTTGCCCACTCAACTAGCATGTCCAAGATACCCTGCAGCTGCTTCGCATCCTCCCCACAGCACACACTGTCACCCCAGCTTAGTGTCATCTGCAAATTTGGAGATATTGCATTCAATTCCTTCATCTAAATCATTAATGTATATTGTGGATAACTGGAGTCCCAGCACTGAATCCTGTGGAACCCCGCTTGTCACTATCTGCCACTGTCTGCAGGCTTGAAGGGCTAAATGGCCTACTCCTGCTCCTATTTCTTATGTCCTTATGTTATGTTCTTATATATAGCAGTCACAGGTAGAAAAGGGCCTGTTTATTCCCACTCTGTGCTTCCTGTTTGCCAACCTCTCTGTACATGTCAATACATTAACCCCAGTGCCACCAGCTTTAATTTTGCTCACCAATCTCTTGTGTAGGAATTTGTCAAAAACTTCTTGAAAGTCCAGATACACAACATGTATTGGTTCACCCTTTTCCACTCTACTTGTCAAATAAAAAATTCCAGAACATTTGTCAAGCACAATTTCCCTTTAATGAATCCATGCTGTCTTCAATTGATCCTGTTACCACTTTCCAAATTCCATTATTACATCCTTAATAATTGACTCCAGCATTTTCCCCATCCTTGATGTTAAACCAGTCTATAATTCCCTATTTTCTCTCTCCCTCTTTTTTTAAAAAGTGGGGTTACATTAGCTACCCTCCAATGCACTGGAACTCTTCCAGAGTGCATAGAATGCTGGAAAATGATGACCAATGCATCCATTATTTCTAGGGCCACTTCCTTGAATATTCTGGGATGCAGAGCATCAGGCCCTGAGGATTTAGCGAGTTTTAATCCCAGCAATTTCTCCAATACAATTTCCTGACTAACAATGATTTCCTTTATTTATTCCTTCATGCTTGACCCCACGTCTCCTCGTATTTCTAAGAAAGTTATTTGTGTCCCCCTTAGCGAAAGCAGATCCAAAATATTTGTTCAGCTGATCTGCCATCTCCAACTTACCCATTATAAATTCACCTGATGCAAGAGACCTACATTTGGCTTCAGCAGTCTTTTTCTCTTCAAATATCTATAGAAGCTTTTGCAGTCAGATTTTTTGTTTTCTGCTAGCTTACTCTTGTATTCTATTTTCCCCTTCTGAAATAAACCCTTTGTCCTCCCCTGCTAGGTTTTAGATTTCTCCCAGTCCTCAAATTTGCTGCATTTTCAGGCCAATTTATATGCTTCCTCTTTAGCTTCAAAACTATTCCTGTTTTTCTTTGTTAACCATGGAGGAGGCCATCCAATTTCTGACTAATGTCATGGCTCTAGTATACGAGCACATCAGAGCCTCTATATAAAGCCTGATGGCTGCCTTGGAGGCCTGGTTCCAACAGTTTCTGAAAGATTTGCTGTGACAGCAAATGGGAATAGAATTGAACATAGGAACGGTGTATTCCAATAAAAGTTAGACAAGAGAGATAGAGTACCTTGACCTCTCTCCAGGCCTCACTTTTCTTCAAGAAATCAGGGAGGGGGGGCAGGGGGTCTCAGATATCAACAGAAATGTCAATCAGAAACCCCAGGGTCATCACTTTGGAGTTCCGAAGACTGCCTTGCAGATTCAAATCTCCTCTGCTTGTGACCTAAGCAAGACACTCTTAGCCAAGACTCACGAAGTCATAGACTTCTGGAGAACATCCATCAAAGTCACCTTCAACAACAGGGGGGATAGAGTATAAAAGCAGGGAGGTCTTGCTGCAATTGTGCAAGGTACTAGTGAGGCTGCAACTAGAGTACTGTGTGCAATTTTGGTCCCCTTATTTGCGAAAGGATATATTGGCTTTGGAGGGAATGCAAAGACGGTTCACCAGGTTGATGCCAGAGATGAGGGGGTTAGTTTATGAGGAGAGATTGAGTAGATTGAGCCTGTACTCTTTGGAATTTAGAAGGCTGAAGGGTGATCTTATAGAGACATATAAGATAATGAAGGGGCTAGACAGGGTAGAGGCAGAAAGATTATTTCCACTTAGAAAGGAAACAAGAATTAGAGGGCACAGCCTCAAAACATAAGGGGGAGTCAATTTAAAACACAGTTGGGGAGGAATTTCTTCTTCCAGAGAGTAGTGAATCTTTGGAATTCTCCATTGAAGCAGTGCAGGCTACCTCGTTAAATGTGTTTAAGTCACAGGTAGAAAGATTTCTGACCAACAAGGGAATTAAGGATTATGGGAAGCAGGCGGGTAAGTGGAACTGAACCACTATCAGATCAGCCACGATCTTACTGCATGGCAGGGCAGGCTCGAGGGATTAGATGGCCTACTCCTGCTCCTATTTCTTATGTTCTTATGTTATGTTCTTACGTATCGCAGTCAGCAGGCTGTCTCTATCTCTACCACTATATCAAAGTGCAACCCTGACATGTGTAGGAAGTTTGAAAAATTAATCACACCATACCCCTCCCCCAACCCCACCCCAACCCTGACAACAGCATCATTGATGATCTCCCATCCTATTCCTCAGTTTCATGTAGTCTTGCTCAATCTCATATCTTTAGTCCCACATGAATGACAATAACAAAGGCACAATGTGAGAATGTTAGTAGGACAACACATATATAAGTGCATCTGTGTATCAAAGTGATCAAAATGTCTAAGTGACTTTTCCAATCAATTGAACATCATCACTTTACTAATTGCCTTCCTTCTGATCCCTTACACAACAAAATGTTTCACCATTTAGTTAATTATTTATTACCGACAAATGAGCCCAGGCTGTGGCGGTGAAACCATTGGCTCTGAACCACCAGAATATCCAGACTCCACTATCACCAACGCCAATTTGCCAAATCCATCATTCCTTGTGTCAGTTACTCCATTTGTTCTCTATCACAGACTTTCCCTTTTGTTCTTTACACTGAGTTGGTCTCTTTACAGAGCAGTGTTTCTGTGAGTTATTGAGGAATGTGGAAATCCTCAGTTCAAAGATGTGCTGGTTAGGTGCATTAGTCATGCTAAACTCTCCCTCAGTGAAGCCAAACAAGCACCAGAGGGGATTTTCTCAGTAACTTCATTGCAGTGTTAATGGATGCCTACTTGTGACACTAACTAATAAGCTTAAACATAAAGATTGTCACCTCGTGCTAATTGTTCTTGCTAGTCTAATGATTATCCTCAACTTTTAGCATTCAAAGTTGTTATTTGTGCATTTTGGAAGTATGCTTTGTGAGTTATTTCACTGTCTTTTCACACAGCTGCGCTTCATTTTATGACTGAGCTTTTGCTCATGTATTCATCTAGCACGAGGGGACACAGCTTTAAATTAAGGGGTATGAGTTATAGGACGGATATCAGAGGTAGGTTCTTTACTCAAAGAGTGATTAGGGAGTGGAATGCCCTGCCTGCAGCTGTTGTAGACGCGCCGAGTTTGGTGGCGTTTAAGAGGTTAATTGATAAGTATATGGAAGAGAAGGGAATGGTTTAGTTTGGAGGGGCATTGCTTTTATTTTGGTCGGCACAACATCGAAGGCCGAAGGGCCTGTTCTGTGCTGTAATGTTCTATGTTCTATGTTCTATGTTCTATGTTCTATGTTCATCGTCACCGTCACCTCTTGTGGCTTCCAGCAGTGTTATTTCATTAACATTTTTAAGGTTGAACATTATTCCTTTATTTGTTCTCATTCTTCCCATGCATGATGCTGAGCAATGGAAATTGCTCTCACTTAGTGACATCGACTGCTAGACAGGAATGCCTGTATGATGTTGGTGTGTGATCATCTTGAGGATGCTTTCCAATGACCTCTGAAGATGTTTCTTTACGCCTGAACAGCAGCCTGTGGTTTCTTGATAGAACCACTGGGCAAGATCTTCACCATCCACAAGAATGGCGGGATGGGATCAAAATGCAGAGTGTTCCGAAAACATAATTCTCACCTGCGACATTACATTTTCTGATTTTGAGTTAATCTTGCCAGCGGAGTGATGTGAAACAATCAGGGGAAAGGCAGGAACCTCATCTAAATACATCAGCATATCATAAGTGAGCAAGCACGCCAGGTATTGAGGCTGCACTGAATATTCAGCTGGCACTGGTGTGAGATCATGTTGGCGCTATTTACAACAAATCTACATTAGCGTGAACCTGGTGCTGTCACTTCTGAAAGGAATATCAGAGGTGAGCACTCAGACAGCTATTACTTCTCAGACAAACCAACATTCAAGAGCACTTGGGAGAATTCTGGGGACGAACACAAATACAGCTCAGTGCCGAGGTGGAGAATCACTGTTGCTTTCCTATAGACATCTTCCTTACACTTCTTTACATCCTACTTCCTGTAAGGAGCTAAGTTCACCCTCTCAGGTTCTTCACCTCAGGGGTTTTGATGATGCAACTTTCTGTGCCAGCTCTTTTGAATTGTCTTTTTTTCCTCTCAACTAAAGTCTGCACCATGGATGACTCTGTCCATCCCAGAATGATAAGACGGTTCCCCATATGCTCATGATTCACAACACTAGACACAATATTCAATGGATTTTACTTTGGCTTCACAAACCCTCCTGTCCTTCTCTTCATTTTTTAACCATTCCGAATGAACTATCCTCCCTAATAGCCTATTCAAATCATTCATAAAAAAGACTCTTTATATCATCCCTTAGCATGCAAGTGCTGGCGGAACATCCACCTCACACCTTACAGTCCAAGATCAAAATATTCCTTTCAGGTGATCTATACTTTTAATTTGTATGGAATCCACACTGTTCATAGCATGGCCTGTTCTACATTGGTAACACTAAACATAAACCATGTTTCAGAACACCTCCCTTCAGCCTACAACTATACTCCTGAATTCCAGTCATTCATCCTTTAAAGTCTCATCTTGCCTCTACAATGACTTTCTGCTCTCAGTCTCCTGCAGTGTTCCAATGGAACTCAATTTGAACTCAAGCAAGAGCAACACATCTTTTAATCTGGCATTTACAACCTTTCACTCTCTACACTAAGTTCAATAAATTCTGATCAGAATCTCTGTCCCCATTTCTTTTCCTCTATCTTTGTAAGGTTCAGATTTATTCTCACTCTTTTCTTGCTTTTGGTTGGCAGTTGTTCATGTTTCTGCCATTCACACCTCTTCTGGACAAGTGTTTCATTTGGGAATGTGGTCTTCGTTGGCCAGCATTTATTGCCCATTTTTACTTTCCCTTAAAAAAATGCTAATGCTGATACACTTCAATGTCAGGAGGTGAGTGGCTTGGAAGGGAACTTCCAGATACTGGTGCCCCCATGAGTCACCTGCCCTTATTACTTCTTCCTGATCATGGATTTGGAAAGTGCTATCTGAGAAGCTTGGAGAGTGTCCACAGTGCAACTTGTCGATGATACATATTTGTGTTGGAAGGAGTGAATGTTTGAGGACGTGATGCCAATTAAGTGAGTTGCTCTGTTTAGGAGGGTGTTGAGTTTCTTGAGTGTTGTTAGAGCTGTACTCAACTTTTGTTTTTGTCCTTTACATTTTCACTACCTGTGACCTTACACCAATTTCCAATTGGTTCACTAATCAATAATATTTGGGGTTGAGAATTCCAGATTTCCACTCCCCTTTGTGTCATGAAATAAATCCTGACACCACCTTTGAAGGACCTGGCACGCATCTTATGTTTATGGTGCCCTGTTCTGTATTCTCTTTCCAAATAGTTTTCTTTTGCCTTATCAAATCTTTTAAACATCTCCAATATTTCAGGAATCCCTTGGGCTGGCAAATCTGAGTTGAAAAACAAGAGCATCGATTTATCTAGGTTGACTTGCAAACTAACACATGCACAAGGGACAGCAAAGATGCACTCACCTGAGCAGGACACTCCCGCATCATGAATTTGTGTGCAGTTGGTCCCGACGTGTGGGTTATCAGGGCACTGCTCAAGGTTTGTCTCGTTTCCAACACAGCTCACATTATACCACCAGATGTCCCCAGTCCCTTCTCCATAGGATGCACCTCTTTCTGCTGACAGGGCTGTCCCACAATTCAACACGTTGCAGACCACATTCGCTGCATTAATATCCCAGCCACTGTCACAGACAGTTCCCCACATAGAGTTACGATAGACTTCAACTCTCCCAGAACATATGTTGCTACCATTCACCAGTTTTATAGGCACTGGACCTGGAATAGAGATGAGAGTTAGTTAGTCAAACTGTTATGGATAGAAAAGGAATTTCACAAGAGCTCAGGATCAAGAATCACCCAGTGCAGATTAACACAGAAAACCGAGACAACCACATGAACAGTAGGAGAACAGTCCCTCGTATCTGAACTCCCATTACATTAGATCGGGGTTTCCCAAAACTTTTCCAGCCATGGAACTCTTTTGATCTCTCAAGCATACTGAAGGAGCTCCTGAGAAAATATTATTACATTGAAGAACCAAACCAGAAAATTGATCGTTTTCCCACAATAAGTAGAAACATTCACAACTTAATGTGTGAACATCTTCCTTTTTCTATTTCTTATATGGATATATTTACTATCATTAAAAAGTTCTTGTCTTTTTGTCAATTTTGTGGGTGAAGTGTTGCTGGTTCAAATGGGTTCAACTGGAATACTAGATTCTCACATTCACTCACACTCTTGCTAACTTCTCTCCTCCCTCTGCAGGCCCTGCATTCTGCTATGCACCGCAATCCACACTCACTTTGATTGATAGAATTGAGTTTCATGCTATTTTTTGTGCACCCAAGAAGAAACCGGATTCTGATTGAACACAAGCTTGAAACCACATAAAACTTAAATTGTATCGATCTGCAGAACCCAGTTTGTGAACCCTTAAATAAGATCATGGCCAATCTGCATCTCAACTCAAAATGGTAGTGTGATAACCATAAACTCCAAAAGCCTATTCCTTTAATTTTGAACTTTCAATTGATTCCCAGCATCAACAGTTTTTTTGGTGGGGGAGAAGAGAGTTAGAGATTTCTACAATCCAATGGGCAAGGAAATACTTCTTCTCAAGACCCAGGCTGTAATTTTCAAATCGCACCCAATTGTTCTAGATTCATCGGACAAGAGGAAATGATTTCTCTGGGCAAGATTTTCAGGCCAGGAGTGGGAACAGATTCTGATGCCAGCCAGCAAGCTCCTTTCCAATGATGCTCCTGGACCATTTTTGACTGGGTGGGTTTAGGACTGGCTCGGCTGTTCATCCACGTGTGGTATGTGCTGAGTGAGCAAAGGTGCTGGTTTAGGTGTCTTTAGGTGAGCCTCAAAGTTGCCCTATAGAGGCTCTCCCACCCCCCACACCCGTGACTTGGCTGTGAGATATACCATTTAATTCAAATTTTCAATATATTGGTGAGAGGACGATTCCATTTTCAAGCACGTTCCCTATTCCTCAGCATCATAAGCTGCTACTCAACTATAGCCACAGCCAAGCATCTGTAGTTCACCTCCCACCTACCCAATTAGGTGAATGTCTCAGTGTAAATCTAAATGAGTGATTGTTTTCTCCTGTAGGAGATTTGGGACTTGGGAATCAATGCCAATGCTTGTTTCCTGCTGATGAAGGGAAAATCCAACCATATCAATTTGTTTAAATATCTCATCTTCAGTGATGTCACTCTTAAACATTCTGGAGGTCATCTTAACATTGTGCTCCATCGGCCAATGAGTGGGATGAGCCGGGAAGCTCACACGAGTCGCACACTATCATCTGGGCTCACTTTATTCTGTGGACGCGCCAGGAGACATTCTTTCTGGCAAGAATCACAGCTGGTTTCCAGCAATGTGGGCCATTTACGATGGCTTTGCTGGTAGAATCAGGATCCTCAAGGAAGGTCGGGGGAAAGATGGGGTGCCACTTGGGCAGCGCCAGCCTGACACTGCCCACCAGGTACCCTTGCATACCAAGCAGTATTAACTGGCGGTGCCTGAGTTGGGGGGGAGAGGAGGGGGAGTGGTGAGATGTTCTGGGGGCAGCGCCTACTGGGAGCTGGTCAGTGGGAAAGGGAAGGGGGTGGTTGCAATCGGTAGGGGAAGGAGGGGAGTGGTTTGATTGCTCTGGG
The DNA here is from genome assembly GCA_024679065.1 of Sphyrna mokarran. Classification (NCBI taxonomy): domain Eukaryota; kingdom Metazoa; phylum Chordata; class Chondrichthyes; order Carcharhiniformes; family Carcharhinidae; genus Sphyrna; species Sphyrna mokarran. The sequence continues at coordinate 144,158,534 of JAGIQG010000001.1, read as the reverse complement.
CAGCAGGGGAGGATGACGGCAATATTTCCAGGCAGGATAGGTTTATTTAAAGCTTAAAGTTAAAAATTAACATTAATTTTTCCTATCACAAGTAGGATTACATTAACACTGCAATAAAGTTACCGTGAAAATTATCTAGTCGCCACACTCTGGCAACTTTGGGTACACTGAAGGAGAATTTAGCATGGCCTGTGCATCTAACTATCATATTTTTCAGACTGTGGGAGGAAATCGGAGCACCTGGAGAAAACCCATGCAGACATGGGGGGGACGTGCAGTCTCCACATGATGAACCAAGCCAGAAATCGAAGCCAGACCCCTGGTGCTGTGAGATAGCAGTGCTACCCACTGTGCCACAGCAGCACAGGGCTCACAAAATCTGGCAGGAGTTGATAGACTGAGTTGAGGCCAGCTGCAGCAACAGAGGCCTGATGGGTTCTCAAACCTGTTGGGCATCTGCTCATTGCCACTATGTATGTGCAGCCACAGACATATGCACATGTGGATTGCACCCTCTGCTGCTTCAGCAGGTTTGCTGATGACTTAAGCTCTGTCCCTTCTCCTCCAGGCAAGGAATTGTTTGGACAATGTTTTCCTGCACTAAGTGAATTGGATACTGGATTGGAACTCACCCAAACACAGGTCAGAACTTCCCCATTTCACACTTGTCCTGGAATTATTCTCTGTATTCAATGGATTCCAAGTCTTGTTTCTATAAACTGTACTTCTAATTGAACATTTTCTGTCCCTGGTATCATTGTGCTACATAGGTGCTGCCCTCGTCCAGATGAATAAAGGAACCCTCAAAAAAGTTTCAATCGCATGAGAAAATTTGCAAATAAAGAATATTTTAAAAAACTCCTTGTTGAGTAAAACACTCCACTTGCCTGTGCAGGTCACTCCAACATCCTGTGTATGTGTGCAATTACCTCCCACTTGTGAGTTGGCCAAGCATTGATCGAGGGAAATCTCTTCCCCGCCACACCTCACGTTTTCCAACCAGATATTCCCAGTCCCTTCTCCATAGAGGGTATTTTGTGTTACTGACAGGGCTGATCCACAATTTAACACTCTGCAGACCACGTTTGTGGCATTAATATCCCAGCCATTTGCGCATACAGTTCCCCAGCCAGAGTTACGATAGACCTCAACTCTCCCGGAACACATGTTGGAACCATCCACAAGACGTATGGGCACTGGACCTGGAATATAGATGGACCCACAGTTACATTGGAACAGGAGGAGGCCAGTCAAATGTTTATAGTACTACTGCCATTCAATTAGATCGTGACAAATATTTTACAATCAAGGATGTATGAAAAGCAAAATACTGGAAAACTGAAATAAAAACAGAACATGGGAGAAATACTCAGCAGGTCACGCAGCATCTCTGAAGAGAGGAAAAACAGAGTTAGTGCCAAGCTAATCACATTTCATCAGTATTGAGAAATGTTAGAAAGTTTTCAGCAAGTAAATTGGTTGATAATGAGAAAACAATTTCCTGATCCTTCCCATCTTCCCTTGACCACGGACATCAAACCTTTCCACTTTTTGATTCCCCAGTAAAATGATCTGAGGGCTCTCCATTTCTTCCTTGAGATCCAAACAGTTTCCATTGCCACCACCCTTTTCAGCTGGCTGGACTTCTTCTCACCTTGAACAACATTTCTTTAACTCAACTCACTTGCTTCACATTAATAGCGTTACTATTAAGAATCACAAAATCCTTATCTTATTGTAGAATTAACATTCTTTGTCAAGATCTACACTGGCCTTTTTCCTCACTCCCTTTTCTGCTACATTGCTGACTGTATCAGGTCTGCTTCCTGCTTATGCCCTAAACTGGAACATTTCATCAATTTTGTTTTCAATTTTCATCCTTCTCTCAGATTCACACAGCCAAACTCTAACTCGTTCTTTACCCAACCTCTTTGTCTCCATTTTTTGGGATAGGCTATCATCCAATTTCCATTAAAAGTCTTCGGAAGCCTACAACCAGCTTGACTACACTTTGTTACATCCTGCTTCCTGCAAGGCTACAGTTCTATACTTAGTTTCTCCATCTCCATCACATAGGATTTGATGATACAACCTTCCATATCAGCACTTCTGAAAATGGCCCACACCACAGCACACTTTGTCAGGATTCCACCATTTCCTGCATTTCCCCTCCCTCCCAGAACCATGAGATGGTTCCCCTTGTTCTCACTTTCCATCATACCATCTTCCATATTCAATGGATCATGCTCTGGCTTTTCAACCATTACCAAGCACATCTTCTCTTTCCTACCGTCTTATTATGTCAAAGGGACTGCCTTCTCCATAATACCATGGTATATTTGAACTCGGGGTAAGAAACTCATTTTTTAATTCAGTACTTTACAAACTATACTGGGTTCAACAAATTTTGTTTCCATTTTGTTTCCTGTATTTTTGGAAGGTTGAGTTTGATACTTCTTTTTCTCTTGCTTTTGTTTTTAGATGGCAAAATGTTTCTGCCTTTCACATCTCCTTCGGACATCTTTTGTTTTTGTCCTTCTTTAAACATTTCCATTCCTTTTAAACCTACACCTATTTCCAGTTAGTTCATAGCATCATCGATAGTTTGGAGAGGGGTGTTAGAATTCTAGGTGATCGATGCATGCACGCATACACATAAAGACTGCATTAAATGCCCTGACCTGAGCAGGTAACTCCAGCTTCCTTCCCATGACTGCAGTTATTTCCCACCCATAGTTTGGCAGCACACTGATCCAGGGTTGACTCTGTCCCATTACAGCTCACATTATATGGCCAGATAGCTTCGGTCCCCTCTCCAGAGAAGGCAGCTCGATCTGCAGACAGGGCGATTCCACAGTTCAAAATGCGGCAGACTACATTTGCTGCTTTTACATCCCAGCCATTCTCACAGAGGCTCCCCCAGCTGGAGTTACGATAGACCTCAACTCTCCCCGAGCACATGTTGCTACCATTCACCAGGCGTACTGGAACTGGACCTGGAATAGAAATGGGAATACTGTTAAACTGGTCTGGGACTATATGGACTTCCTTCCACAAGAGCCTTCAACCGGACACTGTTGTTTAGTTTCAGTCTGCTCCCATTGTGGTTTAGCACAGAGGACATTTAATAACATAGAACAGGAGGACATTTAGCTCTGTGGACAGGATTTTCTAGTGTGTCTTGCCCCAAAACCAATAAATCCAGCCGAAGACAACAAACCTTTGCACGGTCAGCTCATTACCCGCTACAATTCCCATGGCAGGAAAGACAGGAAAACTCTCCTCTTCAAGTTTGCACTGTCAAAGAACAAAGAACAAAGAACAACACAGCACGGGAAACAGGCCCTTTGGCCCAACGAGCCCGCGCCGCCGTCCTAACGTCTTAATGACATATAGAGACCAATACAGGGACAATTTGTTACCCAATCAGCCTAAGAGCACATTTTTGGGATGTGGGAGGAAACCGGAGCACCCGGAGAAAACCCACGCAACCAATGCGCAAACTCCCGCAGACACAGGCCCAAATCCATGTGTCTGCACAGCAACAGCAATAGTCTCTGAGCTGTCATGTTGCCCATCTGATGGTCCAGTTTAAGCATACACTAATGACGTGAGGCACTAGGCCACTCCTGAAGTAACATCCAGGAGCAGCCCTCGCATGACCTGCCGAATGCATGCACCTTGTTGGTCAACAAGGTGGACCGAACAGCCTGTGGAAACAATTAAAGTATTTAAACAGTCCTCCTATATCCCTCTATCAGCAGACCGCTCATGTGGCTGTCCAAGAGACCCTTAAACAACCCTAGCGTGCCTGCTCCCATCACCTTACTCGGTAGTGCATTCCACACCCCCACTACCCTTTGTGTGAAAAAATGCCCTCTAATATTAGTCTTATACATAGCCCCCCTCACCCTAAGGCCGTGAACCCTCGTTCTATCCGAATCTAATGGTGGAAAAAGCTTACCACCATTTACTCTATCTATACCCCTCATAATCTTATATACCTCTAATAGATCCCCCTCAGCCGACGTCTTTCAAGGGAAAACAACCCCAGTGCGTTCAACCTTTCCTCATAAGACAGCCCTTCAACTAAAATTGGCTGATATTTATCTTAACTCATCCACTCACTTTGTTCTGTAACATTGACTATCCTAAACCATCAAAACTCTCATTGCTCTAATTTTGAACTTCCTAACTGATTCACAGAATCAACAATTTTTTGGAGAAAGAGCTGGAAATTTCTATTATCCTATGGATGAGGAAGTGCTTCCTGCCATTAGCCCTCAATGGTAGGTTCTAATTTAAAGATTATGTCCACTTGTTCTAAATTTTTCTCACCTTAAGAAATAATTTAACTGGGCAGGATTTTCAGGCCAGGGTGGGGAGTGGAGCTGAATGGTGTTGTAAAACCAGCGTGATGTTGTCCCAGTGATGTACGTGATACCAGACAATTTTAGATTTCAGACTAGGTGGGCTCAGGAGTGGCTGGACTGCTCACCTCCATAGAACTCATAAATGATTAGTTTCATTAAATCCAAGTAAAGGAAGCTGATTGGAATTTTCCAGTTGGTCTTCAGTTTCCCATGCTGGCAGTGAATGGTTTAACAGTCTGGAGGTTGGCCCCCAAGAAATCCTTTTGAGATCCTCCCCTCTTCCTCAGTGGTGGTCTACCTGCGAGACTATCCTTTATTTGAAATTTTCAAAAACAATGGGAGAAAAGGTTGCATCATTCTTGAAGGGGCCTTCCCTATTCCATTGCAAACATTTTAGCCGACAGCTTCTCCTCTGAATGACCTCTGAATGGCCTTTCACCTTCAAGATGTCATCTGTTATTCCTCGATGCTAATTAAGTGGGCACCTTAATGAAAATTCTAATGAGTAATTGTTTCCTCCCAAGGCAGGATTGGAATCACTTCCGACTTCTGGTTCATGCTATGGGAGAGAAAATCCAGTCTTCTCTATTTACCTTTTCAAATACTTTAAGCACCTCAAACATTTCAATGAGGTGACTCCAATAGTTCCATACTCAGTGAACTCCAAACCTCATCTCTGTAAACTGCAGTTGTAATTGAATACTTCCTGTCCCAATGTCATTCTGCAGAATCTGTGCTGCACCCCTTCAAGGTTAATCGGATATTTAAACAAGCACCCCAGGTACCAGGCTAATAATCCAGAAATGGAAGCTTCAATACACTCGTGAGACTTACAAACACACATAAATAAAGAGCATATTAAAATAATCTTCGGCAAGCAAATCTCTCCTCTTACCTGAACAGGTCACTGTGACATCCTCCGTGTGTGTGCACATATTCCCCACCTGTGGGTTAGCAGAGCACTGATCGAGGGAAATCTCTCTCCCATCACACCTTACATTTTCCAACCATATGTCCCCAGTTCCCTCTCCATAAGATGTATTTTGTGTTGCTGGCAGGGCTGGCCCACAATTCAACATTCTGCAGACCACACTTGCAGCATTAAGATCCCAGCCGTTTTCACAGATAGTTCCCCATCTGGAGTTACGATTGATCTCAACTCTCCCGGAACACATATTAGGACCATCTACCAGACGTACGGGCACTGGACCTGGAACAGAGATGTGTATATGTTTAAAGTGATCTGTGATTCATTAAACATTCAATGGAGTCATTAGCTGGACATTTCTGTCTATCCCCTCTCAATATGATTTACTGCAAACAACATTTATGAGCTCCGGAATGGGAAGTCCATCTACCTGACTTGGTTCCATTATCCTTAATATCTTTACGCAACCAAAAAAGCAAAATACTGTAGATGGTGAAAAACTGAAATAAAAATAGATAATGAAGGAAATTCTCAGCAGGTCCAGCAACAACTGCCAAGAGAGTAAAGAATTAATGTTACCATCCAATCGCCTTTCACTAAAATTGAAAAAAGGAGGATATATTCAAAGAGCTGGTATGAAAGCTTGCAGCATCAATTCCCCTGGTAAGACTAGAAAAAGTACAGTTTCCAGACCGTACCTATCTTCTCTTCACCATGGACAGATTTCCCTAATACAACGGTCAGAGGGTCTCCATTTCCTCCATGAATGAAAACGCAAAGGATTTCCATCGACCCCACCCTCTTCAGCTTTACTGACAATGCCTGATTGTGCCAGGGATACTGTTTGATTCTGGCTTGGATCGTTGTGTGGAATCTGTATGTTCTCCCCATATCTGCATGGATTTTCTCTGGGTGCTCCAAGTTCCTTCCACAGTCCAAATGACATATTGGTTGAGTGCATTGGCCATTCTAAATTCTCCCTCAGTGTACCTGAACAGGTGCTGCAATGTGGTGACTTGGGGATTGGCACAGTAACTTCATTACAACGTTAATGTAAGCCTACATGTGACACAAATGAATAAACTTTAAACACTTTTGGGCAAGGAGACCAGACACAAAGAATGGAAAGGCAGAACAAAGGACCAATAATCTCAAATTCTGGGGTCGTAGTGCAGAATGCTCTGACAGAAATGTAGAATGGCCTATTAATTTGGATATTTAGATACTAATCTATGACACTAGGTTAATAATTCAGAACCCTCAGGTTACAAATTGAAAATGGGTTACTAATCCTAACATTTGGTAGTAATCCAGAACCTTGGACTAGTATTCCAGAACTCTGGGCTAATAATTTAAGACACTGGCATAATACTTCAGTACATTGGGATACAAATGCAGAAACCTAGACTACCAGTACATATACTGGGTTGGTAATCTGGAACTGTGGGATAGCAATCTACACACTGGGTAATCCAGTATATTGTGAGAGTAACCCAAACACCTGGGAAACGAATCCAAAACCCTTGGCTAATAATTGCAAATAAATGTTAAGTCACTAAGCTGGTAATACAGGGGTGAGGGCTGCAACACCAAAGGGTTGAGTACTAATCCAGACAGCTGGATGCTAACCTAATCAAAAAACAAGTGTTTCAATTCCACAAAATCAATTTGCACAAACAAAGAATAACATAAATATGCTGACCTGAGCAGATAACTCCAGCATCCTGGCTGTGTGTGCAGTTAGTCTTCACCCATGGACTGGCACTGCACTGATCGAGGGTAGACTCTGTCCCAGCACAGCTTACATTATATGACCAGATCACCCCAGTTCCCTCTCCATAGGTGGTGCTTTGATCTGCTGACAGGGCTGTTCCACAGTTTAACACTCTGCAGACCACATTTGCTGCTTTTACATCCCAGCCATTATCACAGACCGTCCCCCAAACAGAGTTACGATAAATCTCAACTCTGCCGGAGCACATGTTGCTACCATTCACCAGCCTTACAGGCACTGGACCTGCAAAAGAGATGCAAACAATGTTAAACTGGTCTGGGACTACATGGATTTTCACAAGAGATTTCAGCTGGATACTGTATTCCAGGGATCAGTCTCCTCTCAATGTAAACAGAAGAACAAGAGAATGGCATTCAGCTTTTCAATTAGATTTTTGCAGATCCGGATCTTAACTCCACCCACCCACATTAGTTCAGGAATTCTGAATATCCTTTACCATTAAAACTCTGCATCCCCCTTTACCAAGACCCAAAAATGGCCGCGATTGGGACAAAATGGGCTGCACACCAACCTTTACTCGCACTGTCCCCTTTACCAACACATTCGCCCATCCAGAATCGGTACAAAACAGACATGCTCCATAGAACACCAATCCAGGTACTCTAGTTGGTGAGGAGGTAGGTGCCTAGCATCTGACACCTCTCTGCTTGAGATTGATGGGGAGGGAAGTGAGAAAGAAGGTGCGCCCACTGCCATCCTATCTGAGATGAGTTGGGGTCTCTGCTGCCCTGTGAGATAGCAGTGCTAACTGTGAATATCTCAATGAGTGACCATTTCCTCTCAAAGATGGAACCAAAACCTGGCACCATTGACAAATTCCGTTTCGCACTGTTGGAGGGAAAACCCAATTTTCCCTATAAACCATTGTAAATCCTTAAAACATCACAAACACTTCAATGAGGTCACTGTTTGACACTCTGTATTCAGTGGATTCCAAACATTAGCTCTGTAATTGAACACTTATTGTCCCCACCATCATTCAGCTCAATCTGTATTGCATCCCCTCCAAGTTCAAAGGGATTTTGGATGAATAAGCCAAATGCCTCGGCTAATAGCCCAGGAAATGGAGTTTACAAACAAACACACTTAAGGAGCAGGTTACCAACTCTACGCCAAGTAAATCATTCTTCTCACCTGAACAGGTCACTCCAATATCGTCCCTGTGTGTGCAGTTATTTCCCACCTTTGGGTTGGCAGAGCACTGATCAAGAGAAAACTCTCTCCCGTCACATGTCACATTTTCCAACCAGATGTTCCCAGTTCCCTCTCCATAGATGGTATTTTCTGGTCCTGACAGGGCTGATCCACAATTCAACATTCTGCAGACCGCGCTTGTTGTGTTAACACCCCAATCGGTTGCACAGACTGTTCCCCAGCTGGAGAAACGATTGACCTCAACTCTCCCTGAACACATGTTAGAACCATTCACAAGACGTATGGGCACTGGACCTGGAACAGACATAGTTATACAGTTAAAATGGTCAGGGATTATCTGAACTTCTAATGGAGTCACTGTCGGTACACTGTAGCCCAGGTGTCAGTCTCCAACCAATATGGTTTAGCACAGAGAAAATACAAGAGCTCATGAACAGAAGGAGGCCAGTCATCCCCAAGTGTCATCACTGTCATTCAATTAGAATATGATTAAACGCTATCTTAATCTATCTTAATCTCGATCTAATTTGGTTCCATCATCCTTCATATCTTTACACAACAAAAATGTATTAAAAGCAAAATACTGTGGATTCTGGAAAGCTGACATAAAAACAGAAAATGCACAAAATACTCAGCAGTCAGACACCATCTCTGTAGAGAGAAACAGAGGTCAGGATTTTCCCATATTGCTGTGGCAGGATCAACCAAAATTTCATTGACTTTCAGCGGAACTGGAAGATTCCAGCTTGAGTCAATGTTACAAGTTGATGATCTTATAGTTTCTTGCTGCTCCAGATTGCACCAGCACTGTTTTGCATCAAAATCACCTTTCCACCCTTAAACAACATTAGTAGTCTCAGGCGCTGACATCCAGGCTCACTTGCACTTATCTGCTCACCTTTTGAGATTATAACCGGCGAGAATCACAGTTGGTCTCCATTGGTGCAGACCAGACGTTATGGCTTCACTGGTGGGACCCGAGGTCATTGCAGCCTCTGGGGGTTGGGGACAGGGCCAGGCAATGTCCCTTTGGCAGTGTTAGCCTGACTGTGCTTGCATGACAACCTCTAACTGCCCACCTGGCACACTGGCACTGCCAACAGGTAGCCTAGAAGTCCCGGGGGGCAGAGCCTGAGGAGGTTATGAAGATGCATTGCAGAGGAGTTCAGCAGTGAGGGAGAGTGGGAACGAATTCTGCAGAGGTAGTGATCGATAGGGGTGTGGGTTACTTGTAAAGGAGTCAATCGGGGAGGGAAAGGCATTCTGCAAAGTGGGCAGTTGGGAGGGAAGAGAAGTCTACAAAGGGGGCGACTGATTGATGAGTGAAGGGGGGACCAGTACATGGAGCAATCAGTTGGGGAGGTGGGGGGAAGGGTCCCAATGTCAATGGCTAGGGACAGCTATAGTTCCCGTTGGCAAAACAGGGCTAGGAAGAGGTGCAAACTGGATTTTTGGCCATGCATGCTTTCTCACCATGCTGATCAACCATGAGTTCTACAGAATCCCAACAGTACAGGGGGCTATTTGGTCCATTGAGTCTATACTGACCATAATCCATCCAGGCCCTATTCCTGTAACTACATATTTACCCCCTGCCATTAGGGTCAATTTAGCATGACCAATCCACCTAACCCACACATCTTTGGACTGTGGGAGGGAACCAGACCACCCGGAGGAAATCCACGCAGCCACGGGAGAACATGCAAACTTGGCACAGACAGTGACCTGAGCCCCAAATTGAACACGGGTCCCTGATACTGACAGGAAGCAGTACTAACCACTGTGCCAATGTGCTGCCTAGTTGCTCTGGTAACATTGCAGTCATCTTGTTTTAGGACAATGAATCACGTAAGAATGGAAGAAGGACAATTTCCTGATCCTTCTATCTTTTCTTCTCTTTAGTCACTACTAGCCAGTGAAAATATCACCATACCACTGCCTCCCCCTATGAACAGTGTTACTATGGTACCTATATAATCTCAGCTTTGCTTATCTTTATATTGGATATATGCAACATATTTCATTCGAGCCCAATATAAGCCTCTTCCATCATCTCTTTTTCTGGGACATTGATAACTGGATCAGGGCTATTTACTTTCTCTTTCTTGAACTGGAACATTTCATTAAATTTGTTTCCAATTTTTATCCTTAGAACTATGACAGGGTTCCCCAATTCCACAATTCTTATTCTCTTCCCGTACTTAATGGTGCAGTAAGGCAGATTCCTGTCTATTTCCACTGCTAGTAATTCTAGGTTAAAGTCCAACAGGTTTATTTGGTAGCAAAAGCCATTAGCTTTCGGGCCTCTGACCTTTCATCAGATGAGTGGAGAGTTCTGATCACAAACAGGGGATGTAAAGACACACACTCAGTTTACAGAATACTGATGAGAATGTGAGTTTTTACAGCTAATCAAGTCTTAAAAATGCAGACAATGTGAGTGCAGATAGCATTAAGCATAGCTTAAAGAGATGTGTATTGTCTCCAGACAGACAGAAAGTGAGATTTTGCCAGTCATGGGGTTACAAATAGTGTGACATGAACCCAAGATCCCGGTTGAGGCCATCCTCATGTGTGCGGAACTTGGAAGTTTCTGCTCAGCGACTCTGCCCTGTCGTGTGTCGTGAAGGCCGCCTTGGAGAATGCTTACCCGAAGTTCAGAGGCTGAATTGGTCATGGGCACTCAATCTGTTTGACTGCATTATGTACAGAGTTTCCTTGGCATCAAGTCCTGCTGGGACTCAAACATGAACTTCCTGGCTCAGCGGCAAGGACGCTAACCACTGTACCACAAAACCTCATTGACATCTTCTGCAATACTAGCCTCCGTATTCAATGGATCATTACCTGCCTTTTCTACCAACACCAAACACATCCTCACTTCCTGCCTATTTTCGGCATTCAAAAGGGACTGTTCCTTCTCTGGCCACAGGGGAGGTGCCAGAGCACTGGAAGACAATTAATGTGATACTATTATTCAACAAGAGAAGCAGGGACAAACCAAGTAATTATAGATCAGTCAGTCTAACATTAGTGGGGTAGGGAAATAATTGGAAAAAAAAATCTGTGGGAATTAATCAGCGATTGGAGAGGGAAACGGCTTTGTCAGAGGGAGATCATATCTAACAAATTTGGTTGAATGTTTTGAGGAGGTGACTCGGTGTGTAAGTGAAGGCAGTACAGTTGATACAACCATTCAGTAAAGCTTTTGACAAGGTCCTACACATGGGAGACTGATTAAGAAGATAAGAGTCCATGGGATCCAGGGTATTTGGCAAACTAAGCCCAATTGACTTAGGGGTAGGAGGCAGAAGGTGATGGTCAAAAGATGCTTTTGTGACTGGAAACCTGTGTCCAGTGTGTGCCATAGAGATCAGTGCTGAGTTCCTTGCTGTTTCTAGTGTACATTGATGATCAAGATCTGAATACAAGGACATCATAGAATCATACAGCGCAAAAGAGGTCCATAGGCCATCAATCCATACCATTCAGAAATACCTGAACTCCCATCTAATCCCACTGCCAGCACTTGGCCCATAGCCCTGAAAGTTATGATGTGTGAAGTGCTCATCCAGATATTTTTTAAAGGATATGAGGCAACCTGCCTTCACCAGCCTCCCAGGTGGCGCATTCCAGACCATTGCCACTCTCTGGGTAAAAACACTTTCCTCACAACACCTCTAAACGTGGGGACACAGCTTTAAATTAAGGGGTGATAGTTATAGGACGGATGTCAGAGGTAGGTTCTTTACCCAAAGGGTGGTTCGGGAGTGGAATGCCCTGCCTGCAGCAGTTGTAGATGCGCCAAGTTTGGTGGCGTTTAAGAGGTTAGTTGATAAGTATATGAAGAGAAGGGAATGGTTTAGTTTGGAGGGGCATTGCTTTTTATATTGGTCGGCGCAACATCGAAGGCTGAAGGGCCTGTTCTGTGCTGTAGTGTTCTATGTTCTATGTTCTAAACCTCCTGTCCCTCACCTTGAACCTATGCCCCCTCATGACTGACCCTTCAATGAAGGGGAACAGCTGCTCTCTATCCACTCTGTCCAAGTATCCCATAATGTTAGGGATCTAGAGGAGTATAAGGTGTGTAGAAGGGAGCTTAAAAAAGAAATTAGGAGAGCCAGAAGGGGTCATGAGAAGGTCTTGGCGGGTAAGATTGAGGAGAATACCAAGGCCTTCGACAAATATGTGAAAAGTAAAAGGATGAGAAGAGAAGGGATAGGACCTATAAAAGGTGAAGGGGGAAAAGTCTGCGTGAATCCGGAAGAAATGGCAGAGGTGCTTAACGAGTACTTTGCCTCGGTATTCACGGTGGAGAGTGATCTGGGAGGTTGTACTGCAGGTTTGAGGCAAACAGAAAGGATTGAGTATGTGGATGTTAGGAAAGAGGATGTGTTAGATCTGTTAAATTCTATCAAGATAGATAAGTTGCCGCGACCGGATGGGATATACCCCAGGTTATTGTGGGAAGTGAGGGAAGTGATTGCAGAGCCCCTGGCGATGATCTTTGCGTCATCCATGGAAACGGGAGAGGTTCCAGAGGATTGGAGGATTGCGGATGTGGTTCCTATTTTTAAGATAGGGAACAAGGATAGTCCAGGAAATTACCGACCGGTGAGTCTGACTTCAGTGGTTGGTAAGCTGATGGAGAGACTTCTGAGGGACAAGATTAATGAACATTTGGAGAAGTTTAGACTGATCAGAAATAGTCAGCATGGATTTGTCAAGGGAAGGTCGTGCTTTACGAGCCTAGTTGAGTTCTTCGAAAATGTGACTGAACACATTGACGAAGGAAGAGCAGTGGACGTGGTGTACATGGACTTCAGCAAGGCATTTGACAAGGTCCCCCATGCAAGACTTCTTGAGAAGGTGAGAAGGCATGGGATCCAAGGGGCTTTGGCCTTGTGGATCCAGAACTGGCTTGCCTGCAGAAGGCAGAGGGTGGTTGTGGAGGGCTCTTTTTCTGCATGGAGGTCGGTCACCAGTGGAGTGCCCCAGGGATCTGTTCTAGGACCCTTGCTGTTTGTCATTTTCATAAATGACCTGGATGAGGAAGTGGAGGGATGGGTGAGTAAGTTCGCCGATGACACGAAAGTCAGTGGTGTTGTGGATGGTCTGGAGGGATGTCAAAAGTTGCAGCAGGACATCGACAGGATGCAAGACTGGGCGGAGAAGTGGCAGATGGATTTCAATGCAGATAAATGTGTTGTGGTCCATTTGGGCAGATCCAACGGGATGAATGAGTACACTATCAAAGGTAGGAGTCTTAGCTGTGTGGAAGAGAAGAGGGATCTTGGGGTCCGGGTCCATAAGACTCTCAAATCGGCCTCCCAGGTGGAGGATGTGGTTAAGAAAGTTTATGGTGTACTGGCCTTCATTCATCGAGGGATTGAGTTCAGGAGTCAGGAGGTAATGCTGCAGCTTTATAGGACCCTTGTCAGACCACAATTGGAGTACTGTGCGCAGTTCTGGTCGCCTCACTATAGGAAGGACGTGGAAGCTATTGAAAGGGTGCAGAGGAGATTTACAAGGATGTTGCCTGGATTGGGAGGCATGCCTTATGAAGACAGGTTGAGGGAGCGGGGACTGTTCTCCCTGGAGAGACGAAGGTTGAGAGGCGACCTGATAGAGGTTTACAAGATGTTGAGAGGAATAGATAGGGTGGACTCTCAGAGACTATTCCCCAGGGCTGAAACGGTCGCGACAAGAGGGCACAGATTTAAGGTGCAGGGATGCAAGTACAGAGGGGATGCTAGGGGAAAGTTTTTCACTCAGAGGGTGGTGAGTGAATGGAATCGGCTGCCGTCGGTGGTGGTCGAGGCGAACTCGCTGGGGTCTTTTTAAAAGACTTCTGGATGAGTATATGGGATCCAATGGGATTGGGGGTTATAGATAGGTCTATGGCTGGGTAGGTTTTGATGTGTTCAGCACACCTTGTGGGCCGAAGGGCCTGTTTGTGCTGTAGTGTTCTATGTTCTATGTTCTATGAAATTAGGAGAGCCAGAAGGGGTCATGAGAAGGTCTTGGTGGGTAAGATTAAGGAGAATCCCAAGGTCTTCGACAAATATGTGAAAAGTAAAAGGATGAGAAGAGAAGGGATAGGACCTATAAAAGGTGAAGGGGGAAAAGTCTGTGTGAATCCAGAAGAAATGGCAGAGGTGCTTAACGAGTACTTTGCCTCGGTATTCACGGTGGAAAGTGAACTGGGAGGTTGTACTGCAGGTTTGAGGCAAACAGAAAAGATTGAATATGTGGATGTTAGGAAAGAGGATGTGTTAGACCTGTTAAATTCTATCAAGATAGACAAGTCGCCGGGACCAGATGGGATGTACCCCAGGTTATTGTGGGAGGTGAGGGATGTCATTGCAGAGCCCCTGGCAATGATCTTTGCGTCGTCGATGGAGACGGGAGAGGTTCCGGAGGATTGGAGGATTGCGGATGTGGTCCCTATTTTCAAGAAAGGGAACAGGGATAGTCCTGGAAATTACCGACCGTTGAGTCTGACCTCAGTGGTTGGTAAGCTGATGGAGAGGCTTCTGAGGGACAAGATTTATGAGCATTTGGAGAAGTTTAGAATGATCAGAAATAGTCAGCATGGTTTTGTCAAGGGCAGGTCGTGCCTTACAAGCCTAGTTGAGTTCTTCGAAAATGTGACTGAACACTGACGAAGGAAGAGCGGTGGATGTGGTGTACGTGGACTTTAGCAAGGCGTTTGATAAGGTCCCCCATGCAAGGCTTCTTGAGAAGGTGAGAGGGCATGGGATCCAAGGGGCTTTGGCCTTGTGGATCCAGAACTGGCTTGCCGGCAGAAGGCAGAGAGTCGTTGTGGATGGGTCTTTTTCTGCATGGAGGTCGGTCACCAGTGGAGTGCCCCAGGGATCTGTTCTGTGACCCCTGCTGTGTGTCATTTTCATAAATGACCTGGATGAGGAAGTGGAGGGATGGGTTAGTAAGTTCGCCGACAATACAAAGGTCAGTGGTGTTGTGGATGGTCCGGAGGGATGTCAAGAGTTGCAGCGGGACATAGACAGGATGCAAGACTGGGCGGAGAAGTGGCAGATGGGCTTCAACGCAGATAAATGTGTAGTGGTCCACTTTGGCAAGAATAATGGGATGAAGGAGTACAATATCAAGGGTAGGAGTCTTAGCTGTATTGTAGAGCAGAGAGATCTTGGGGTCAGGGTCCATAGAACTCTTAAATCGGTCTCGCAGGTGGAGGAAGTGGTCAAGAAGACATATGGTGTACTGGCCTTCATTAATCAAGGATTGAGTTTAGGAGTCAGGAGGTAATGATGCAGCTCTATAAGACCCTTGTCAGACTCCACTTGGAGTACTGTGCTCAGTTCTGGTTGCCTCACTATAGGAAGGATGCAGAAGCTATTGAAAGAGTGCAGAGGAGGTTTACAAGGATGCTGCCTGGATTGGGGGGCAGGCCTTATGAAGATAGGTCGAGGTAACAGCTAAAGGATACTGTCTGCATCTCTGGTCACCACATTACAGGAAAGATTTCATTGCACTGGAAAGGGTGCAGAGGAGATTCACCAGAATGTTGTCTCAGATGGAGTATTTCAGCTTAAAGAGAGGCTGAATAGGCTCAGGTTATTTTCCTTGGAGCATAGATTGCTGAGGGGGAGCTGAGTGAGGTAGACAAAATTATAAGAGATATTGATAGGAAGAAACTTTTCCTCTTATTAGAGGGTCAATAACCAGGGGCATATATTTAAGGTAAGGAGGGAACAGGAGATTTAAAGGGGAGTTGAGTAAAAACCCTTTCATCCAGCGGGCGATAGGAACCTGGAACTTGTTGCCTGAATGGATGGTAGAGGCAGAAACCCTCACAACATTTAAGAAGCATTTAGATGAGGAAACACCACAACATATAAGGCTCTGGACCAAGTTCCAGAAAATGGGAATTGTGACGAGCATGGGCACAATACGCTGAGGGGTCTCTTTCAGTGCTGTAAAACTTTGACTTCACTATATCATGTTCTACTGTTGAAACATATAAGATGATTAGAGGATAGTGGACAGTGATAGCCTTTTTCCGAGGATGGAGAAAGCTAGCACGAGGGGACATAGCTTTAAATTAAGGGGTGGTAGTTATAGGACGGATGTCAGAGGTAGGTTCTTTACCAGAGGGTGGTAAGGGTATGGAATGCCCTGCCTGCTGCAGTTGTAGATGCGCCAAGTTTGGTGGCGTTTAAGAGGTTAGTAGATAAGTTTATGGATGAAAAAGGAATGGTTTAGGTTAGAGGGTCATTGCTTTTTCTTAATTGGTCGGCGCAACATCGAAGGCCGAAGGGCCTGTTCTGCGCTGTAATGTTCTATGTTCTATGTTCTACTCCTCAATTACTACCAATAACTCTCCTCCATGATGGTACCTTTCCACGTTAGCTCAAGAAACCAAACCTCACCTATTATACTTTTCAGACACAACACTGGATTCAACAAATTCTTATCAGAAACTCTGCATTTTATTTCCTGCATTTTTGCAGCATTCATTTTTATGGTCATTTTTCTCTTACTTCTGTTTTCAGATTGCAATTGTTCATGTTTCTGCCATTCACACTTCCTCTAGGCACATTTTTTGCTTTTTGCCCTTTTATCATTTCCACTTTCTTTGACCCTGCACCAATTTCCATTTGGTCCCAGGCATTATCAATTATCTTGGGGAAAGAATTCCAGATTTCTACTCTCCTTTGTGTGAAGTCATTTTTGACTTCACCTCTGAATGACCTGATACTTATTTTAAATACTTGTTCTGTGTTCTTTTCCCAGAGGAAATAGTTTCTCTTTATTAACTTATCAAATCCTTTAAACATCTCAAATATTTCACTTTCTACATTTAACAGAATACAAGCCAGGTTGCTGCAATCTGTCTTCGTCTTTTAACCCATCGTGGTTAGTGCTGCTGCATCACACCATGAAGGACCTGGGTTTGATTGCAGCCTTGGGTGACTGTATCTGTGTGATTTTCTTCCAGGTGCTCCATTTTCCTTCCACAGTCCAAAGATGTGCAAGGTAGGTGAATTAGCCATGGTAAATTGCCCCTTTATCGATATAGGTTAGGGGGCAATTAGCGAGGTAAATGTGCCAGATAGGGCCAGGGAGTGATGGTGGGCCTGGGTAAGATGCTCTGTTGGAGAGCTGGTGCATACCCAATAGGCCAACTGTCCTCCCTCTGCACTGTAGGGATTGTATGGTTCTATGGTTTAGTCCCCAGTATCATACTGATGAATGTGTACTACATTCCTCAAAGGTCAATGTCCATTATTGGACAAGGAGACCAGTGGCCTGTGCCAGCAGCCTGGACTGCAGTAATCAAGAGGTCTGGACTGCTAACCCAGACATAAAACAAGAGCTTCAATTCCATTAGGTCAGCTTGTCAACTAACACACACTCAAAGAACATGCTAAAGGCACTAACCTGAACAGATAACTCCAGCATCCCAGCTGTGTGTGCAGTTATTCTCCACCCATGAGCATTGGTCAAGGGCATACTCTGTCCCATTACAATTCACATTATGAGGCCAGATGACCCCTTTTCCTTCTTCATAGTAGGCATCTCTTGTTGTTGACTGGGCCGTGCCACAGTTTAACATTTTGCAAACCACATTTGCAGCTTTTATATCCCAGCCATCATCGCAGATGGTTCCCCAGACTGAATTACGATAGACTTCAACTCTCCCAGAGCACATGTTACTACCATTCACCAGCTGTATGGGTACAGGACCTAGAGATAGAAACATGGTTAAATTTTTTTGTGTCATCTTGACTCACATTACTGTCATTAATACGACATTTGAGCCCAAGTGCAGACTCTTAGCAAAGAGATTACTTAAGTACAGGAATAGGCCTTTAAGCCCCTAAAGTCTGCCCAACAATCAACTAGGTCAGTGAAGACCTTCATCTTAAATCTAACTATCAGCTCTGTTCCACAAACCTTAACCGCCATTCCCAACAAAAATCTGCAAATTCCAATTGATCCCAAGCTTTGAAAGATTTTTGGGAGAAGGACTTCCAGATTTCACTTCCTTCTGTGAAGATATGCTTCTTGACATCATCTTCAGAGTCACATCACTCTAAGGTTCAGTCTCTTGTTCTACAGATACTCCCAGCAGTGGAAATTGATTCCTTCTATCCACTCCGTTAAATGTCTTAAATCCAACTAGATCCCTCTTAATTTTCTATATTTAACTCAATCTAAGCCATGTTTCTGCAATTTGTCTAAATAATTTAACTATTTCAGGTCCCAGTATTTTGCTGATGAATCTGTGCAGGATCTGCCCCAAGATCAACACATTTTATTGAACAAATAACTGATGGATTTGTAACCCAGACGAAGGGCAGATAATCCCCAGTCCTGCTAGGGAATGTGGAAGAAAACTGGGCCTCCAATCTAATTAGTTTGTGAACCAGTACACACAAAGACCATATTAAATGCAAAGCAGAGAACTCCTCCACCCTGACAGGAACAACCTCCACCCACAGCAGAATACTCACCCAATCAGACAAAGCTCCCCCCCGCCACTCACCTAAGCAAGGAAATTTGTCACTGATGTCGGCAAGGAACCATTTCCATCTCACCTATGAACCCATCCAAGCAGAAAACTACACTCACCTGAACAGGTAATTCCAGCATCTTGTCTGTGTGTGCAGTTAGTTCCCAACCATAGGTTGACAGTGCACTGATCGAGGGTAGACTCTGTCCCATCACAGCTTACATTATGAGACCAGACGACTCCAATACCCTCTCCAAAGGACGCATCTCTTTCTATTGATAGAGCTATCCCACAATTTAACAGTCTGCAAACTACATTTGCTGTTTTTATATCCCAGCCGTTGCCACAAACGGACCCCCACATGGAGTTACGATAAATCTCAACTCTCCCGGAACACATGTTGCTACCATTCACTAGCCGTACCGGTATTGGTCCTGGAATACAGATGAGAACATGTTGGGACTGGTATCGGATTAACTTGATTCATTAACTGGACACTTTAGCCCAGGTATCAGTCTCCTACCAACAGCACAGATAATTATATAATCATATATTAATATATATGTGTAATATATTACATATATAACCAACCAATTCAGGTCTTTTACATTGATTAAAAAGCCGAAAGAAAGGCATTCCCTTGAAGTGATCCATGAGCTAAGATTGTGTGTACATGTGTTTGTCACCTTCTTTTTTCAATTTGAGTATTTCAATTTAAACATAACCCAGCAGACAAAGCTTTATTCTTAAACAAGATAATGTTAAGTTTATTGCTAAACTACTGTGGAAAATTTTAAAATAGTGATAAATTTATTAAAAATACAGATACAAAGTTTAAAATGCAGATAAAGATGGAGAATAATTATAAAAGTGAAATTCTTTGAAGATGTTGAGTGAAATCTTATTGAAAAATGGCAGACTGTTGTTCCCAGTGAGAAAACCAGTGTGTTTCTCTCCAGAATACACCAAACGGTTTTCTCTCCAGATCTTACGACACTGCCGAAAAAAATCAATGAGGTAGGTTCTGCAGCGGCATACAGGGGGCAGGGTAACAACACGCTGGCAAAACATGAGGAAACCTCCTCTTCCCCCATCCCTCCCCCCACAGTCCAGCCAAGGAAACTTGAGAGCTCCCTTCACCAATCAGACATGGCACATCTCTGATTCCTTTTTCAAAAGATTATTCAATTTGATTTTTATTCTCACATATATTAACATACTGTGAAAAGCATTGTTTCTTGCATGCTATACAGACAAAACATACCATTCATAGGAAAGGAAACTAGAAAGTGCAGCATGTGGTGTTACAGTCATAGCTAGGGTGTAGAGAAAGATCAATTTAATGCAAGGTAGGTCCATTCAAATGTCTGACAGCAGCAGGGAAAAAGCTGTTCTCGAGTCAGTTGATACATGACCTCAGACTTTTGTGTCTTTTTCCTGATGGAAAAAGGTGGAAGAGAAAATGTTCAGCGTGCGTGGGGTCCTTAATGATGCTGGCTGCTTTGCCTAGGCAGTGGGAAGTGTAGACAGAGTCAATGGATGGAAGGCTGGTTTGTGTGATGGCTTGGGCTACATTCACGACCTTTTGTAGTTTCTTGCGGTCTTGGATAGAGCAGGAGCCATACCAAGCTGTGATAGAACCAGAAAGAATGCTTTCTGCGATGCATCTATAAAAGTCAGCAGTTGACATTCCAAATTTCCTTAGTCTTCTGAGAAAATAGAGGCATTAGTGGACTTCCTTAACTATAGTGTCAGCCTGGTGGGACTAGGACAGGTTATTGGTGATCTAGACACCTAAAAGCCTGAAGCTCTCGACCCTTTCTACTTCGTTCTCACTGAAGTGATCAGGGCATGTTCTCCTCTATGCTTCCTGGAGTCAATGACAATCCCCTTTGTTTTGATGACATTGCAGGAGAGATTATTGTCACCGTACCTGTTCTCTAGATACTCCGCCTCACTCCTGTATTCTTTCTCATCATTCTTTGAGATCTGACCCACTATGATGGTGTCATCAGCAAACTTGAAAATCGAATTGGAGGGAAATTTGACCACACAGTCATAGATTTATAAGGAATATTAGTGATGACTTCTGATCCACTTGGTTGTGATTCCCCGTGGAAGAGAAAAATCCAGCACTTGCATGTAGTTCATCATTAATTCATAGAACATAGAACATAGAACATAGAACAATACAGCACAGAACAGGCCCTTCGGCCTTCGATGTTGCGCCGACCAAAATAAAAAGCAATGCCCCTCCAAACTAAACCATTCCCTTCTCTTCCATATAATTATCAATTAACCTCTTAAACGCCACCAAACTTGGCGCATCTACAACAGCTGCAGGCAGGGCATTCCACTCCCTAATCACTATTTGAGTAAAGAACCTGCTTCTGATATCCGTCCTATAACTCATACCCCTTAATTTAAAGCTGTGTCCCCTCGTGCTAGCTTTCTCCATCCTAGGAAAAAGGCTATCACTGTCCAAGCTGAGAGCTTTGAGTTGGAATTGACTTCTGGAGGTCCTCTGCACAAAATGGCTATTCTCAACCAAACTTTCCACAGATCAAAACTCAAATATGGCTGCTATCCCAAGCCAAATACTAAAAGCCTGGACATAGTGGACATGGGGAAGATGTTTCTATTAATATGCATGACTAGGATCTATAGGCACACCCTCAGAATAAAGGGACAACCCTTTGAATTGAGATGAGGAGGAATTTCTTTAGGCAGAAGGTGGTGAATCTATGGAATTCATGCCACAAAGGCTGGGAGGCGAGGTCATGCAGTATATTTAAGATAGGAAGTGGATAGGTTCTTGATTGGCAAATGGGGATGAAAGGTTCTAGGGAGAATGAGGGAGTAAGAAACTTATCAGCCATGATTGAAATAGTGGAACAGACTTGATGGGGATAGGTTCTTGATTGGCAATGGGGATGAAAGGTTATAGGGAGAATGAGGTTAAGAAACTTATCAGCCATGATTGAATAGTGGAACAGACTTGATGGGCGAAATGGCCTAATTCTGATCCTACAGCTAATGGTCTACTATGGATGTTAACCCTTTAACATTGGGTTAACCCTGGACAGGATGTTCAGTCCTCATTGACTTTTAGCTGAGATAATTAGCATTTTATATGTCTCAGTTTGAATTAAATAGCTACCAGTCTTCCAGGTTTTGAGAGATAGGAAAGAGCTACTTATATCCCCAGTGAAATCATTGTCAATGGGTTTCTGTTTACCCTGCATTGAACTTCAAATATTGGGGTACATCCACTTGCAATTCACTTTAAGGCTTTCTAAACGCTGAAGAAATATTAAAGTTGTAAAACATCAGGAGACTTTTGACACTCATTTTAGCTGATGCCTTTTCTACCTCCTTCAGCTGACTTGATTTGTCTTCAGCCCTTTTAATACACCAGCTCTCTGACTAAATGGCATGCATCTCTTGCTGTCTCTTGACTTGCTTATGGATTTTCTTGAGGTCTGTGGGATCTGGCTTCGCCATTTTATCTTTCATGGATTGTATAACTAACTCTCTGTAGGGTTTCTAAAACCTTTTCAGGTGTCTGCAACTTTACAGATTCTTGCTGCTGAAATTGTTAAGTTTTCTCAGCCTCTCTTTGCAGTTTTTGAGTTTTGCCAGGTAACATCTTCCAATTAACAGTTGGGCCCTTTGCATGGCCAAGCTTGGAACTACACCCACTGTCACCAACCTGGTAGAAAGTTCACTCTCTTCACGGATTTCAATCATAATGTCTATACCAGTCAGACTTTTAACCATCATTTTGGAATTTGTCCTGCTTCTCAATGGGAAATATTCAATTCTCCCTGCTAAAAGTGTGCACAAACAACCAGTATTCCAGAAAGTGTTAATCTCCCTTTCCAGTTCTTTGGAACAACTAGCGGTCATTTCCCCTTTATACACAAAGTTCTGATAGGTTTTTATGACTTTGGTCAAAGTTTTAGGACTATGGTTACAGGCTACGCTAGAAGATTCCCATCAGTTTTCTCTGCATGCCAAATATGTTCTTTAATATGGCCGCAATTAAGACAGACAGGGAGTGGTTCTGCAACTCTGCCTTCCACATTACTTCTTTCCAAGGTTGGGATTGATTATCCCATTTTTCTCTTTTACCTTAAGATTTATTCCTTTCCCTCTGTCTCCCTCTGGTGTTTTCCTTACAGACATAAACTCTGATTATTCGCTGTGATTCAGCTGTCTATGAATCAATTCAAAATCTCATGGCAGTTGCCTTTGCTCAGGTAGCTTTTTGTTCCACAAGGCATATTTTAAAATTGTAAGGAAGACAATATCTGAACTCCAGTAACAACACAAATACATTTATTCCATTGAAAGTACATTCAAGTGTGCACCCATTGATCAAAATCAATCAATTTGGCTCTTTCAAATTCCATAAACATTTGCAAGGGTTTTCTATATGAATTCCCAGATCACCTACAGCTCCTGGCATGAGTCCATAGGAACTGCAGTAATATTTGCTTGAGTTCCCACTGTGAATTTGTTGGCAGTTCTTGGCATGACTTCTGGCTGGTCTTTCTTTCTTTCCTTTCAGAGCTTATGGATTCACCCTTTTTTTCTGGACCTGAAACTCTTGCTCCTTTTCTTTTTTTCTGCTTGTAAACTCCAGTTCAGTTTTAGCTTTTCCACCTCTCTTTCTGCCAAAGTGAAATTGTCTAGTTTTAATTCAGCTTCTGCTGCCTGTTATAACTCTGGGCTCTATACAAAATGCTCACCTAGCATTTTCAGGAGTTCCTGCATTTGACTTTACTGGGGATCTTAATTACGAACTGCTTAGTAAAGGCTATTGTTAGGTCCAAAGATGCTAACTCTTACCAATTTTTAACCTTTCTGATCAATGAACTCTTGTTATCAAAACTTGCCATCTTATTGTTTGTTCTTTTACAAAACAAAGCTTGCAGCTGTAGCTCCCAATTTGATTTCCAACAATTTGAACTCTGTTACTTTCCTTCTACTTCCACCTTCTTTGCAGAGACTTAGACTCATGTACGGGGGCCGCAACTAGTAATGCAAGGTGCTGGGCTCAGAGCACGGGGGCCTGGGCTCATAACCCAAGTCACCCAAAGACCTAGACTAATAATACAAGATTCTGGACTCATAATGCTGGGTCCTGAACTAGAGGCATAAGCTGGTAACCCAAAAGCCTGAACAATGAATCAAAAGTTTTTATCACTAATCTCGAGGCTGTCAGTAATACAGAAAGATAGATTTTCAATAACCAGACAAGTTAAAAGACAAACACATATAAGGAGCGAGTTAAATTTGCTCACCTGAACACATCACGCCAGCATCCTTCCTGTGTGAACAGTTATCACTCACCAGTGGGTGGGCAGAGCACTGATCAAGGGCAGTCTCTGTACCATTACACTTCACATTATCCATCAAGATGTCCCCATTCCCTTCTCCAAAGTAGGCATCCTTTGTTGCTGATACAACCGCCCCGCAGTTCAACACTCTGCAGACCACTGTCGCTGCATTTACATCCCAACCATTGTCACAGATGGTACCCCAGGTAGAGTTAGAATAGATTTCCACTCTACCGGAGCACATGTCAGGACCATTCACCAGCCGTACAGGCACCGGACCTGGAAATAGAGATAGGAACATGGTTACACAGATTTGGGATAATCTGGACCTTCACTGGAGTTGTTTACCTTGACATTTTAGCTTGGATATCAAGTCCCTCCCAATATTGGTTAACACCAAAATCACGTAAGAAGTTAGGAATAGGAGGAGACATGTCAACCCCTCAAGCCTGTTACACAAGGACAGGTAGAGACCTTTTAGCATCTCCAACCATCATTCTATCTACTTGCCTTGAATCAGTAACTTTTATTAGCCTTACCCAAAGAGAGTCATGTTAGACTTAAAATGTTGGGTGAAATTTTCCACAACCTCCAACAGTGAGAAGCACAGTGGGTGAGGCACAATATTTTTGGAGTGTTTGCAAAAATCAGATTCCACCATAAGAAAATGTGTTTGGAATTCTATTCTCCTAACTTTGATGGTGAGTTATTTTCCTACTGATACATGTCAGAAACCACATTTGCATTAACTTGCATCTGAAGAATGCTCAATAGAAGGCAAACTTCCCTTTAAATGCCCTGCTAGCAGATAATTAGAACGGAGTATTCCACAATTGTGAGCCTCACCTCATCAATGATTTTAAGGAAAGTAGATACTGCTACCTTTAACATCTGTGCTGTGAGAATTCCATGCTTCTCTGATTGCGCTAAGGCAGGTGTCTGTGTGGGAAGGTGGGAAAACAGAGATTTGTCTTGGGTGGGCTAGTGGAACACAGGAGGGGAGACCAAAGCAAGAGCTGGAGTGGAATTTAATGTTTAGAAGAATAAATGGAGTGGCAGGCCTGAAAATCAGTGTGATTCTCACTGGGTGGTGGACTGGGTTTTCATAATAAATCTTCTGCTTTTCGGCTCATTAATGACGCATCAGCAAGGAATTTGTACAATTACATCCTATAATTCGTTTGCCCAGCCATTAGCTCAAAGATCCTGGTAACATATTTGAACAGCACCCATATACACATTCACTCACTGCAGACCAGCTGTTGTGACAATGCACAAAATTACACTCAAAAGGATTAACACTCTGCTCCATGGTTCAACAAGGCCTCCCTGGAGATTCTCCTGCACCCCACCGAGGAGAGGCTTCTTTCAGAGGCCTGAGAGCAGGAGACTGGCTCACCTGACCTTGGTGGCCTGGGAGGTCTATTCAAAGCAAAAGACGACCATCTTGTATAGGAAGAGAGAGAATGAGGGGCTAAATTCCAGACAGTGACTCAGCCCCAGCCCAGCTTCCAGTACACCTCTGATGGGATCCATCCGTAGAAAACTATGTTCACCTGCACCTTCCGCCAAAGCAGATACACATTTTAGTGGGACCTAATTCTAGAGGCTAGAGTTCACAGTCTGGTGATCACCTTATGGACACTTGTGCACAGCAGGTAGAGGGCAATTGGTGTCATGCTCTTGGCACTAGGAGGACTGCTGGATACCAGTTCTTGCAGTGTCCAAGTCTGATGACATCCCTCTACAATTGGCCTTTGAGACAAGTTGCAGATGCAAAGAGAGGGAGGGAAACATCAGGCAAAGTTTTCAAATGTTGCCAATAGACTTGAATGAGATATATAAGCATAGAAAATAGGTGCAGGAGTAGGCCATTCGTCCCTTTGAGCCTGCACCACCATTCAATATGATCATGGTTGATTGGGTACTTTCAGTATCCTTCTCCCATTCTCTCTCCATACCTCTTGATCCCTTTAGCCACAAGTGCCATGCCCAACTCCCTCCTGAACATATCTAAAGCATTGGCCCCAGCAGTTTTTTGTGGTAGAGAATTCCATAGGTTCACAGCTTTCTAAGTGAAGAACTTCTTCCTCATCTCAGCCCTGAATGGCTTACCCCTTATTCTTAGACTCTGACCACTAGTTCTGTACTTCTCAAGCATTGGGAACATTCTTCCCACATTTAGTCTCTCTAGTCCCGTCAAGATTTTATAGGTTTTTCTGAGATCTCCTCACATTCTTCTAAATTCCAGTGAGTACAAGCCCAGTCGATCCAGTCTCTCTTTATATGTCAGTCCTGCCATCCCAGGAATTGGTCTGATGAATCTTCACCGGACTCTCTCATTAGCAAGAATGTCCTTCTTCAAAACTGCACACAATACTCAAGGTGTGGCCTCAGCAAAACCCTGTATAATTGCAGCAAGACATCCTTACTCCTATACTCAAATCCTCTTGCTGTGAAGGCCAGCATGCCATTAGCTTTCCTCATCACCTACTGTACCTGCATGCCAATATTCAGTGACTGTTCCACCATGACACGAAGGTCACCTTGCAATTTGCCTTTACCTAAAGTGCCACCATTCAGATAATAGTCTTCTGTCTTTGCCACCAAAGTGGATAACTTCACATTTTTCCACATTATATTGCATTTGTCAACAATTTGCCCACTCAACTAGCATGTCCAAGATACCCTGCAGCTACTTCGCATCCTCCCCACAGCACACACTGTCACCCCAGCTTAGTGTCATCTGCAAATTTGGAGATATTGCATTCAATTCCTTCATCTAAATCATTAATGTATATTGTGGATAACTGGAGTCCCAGCACTGAATCCTGTGGAACCCCGCTTGTCACTATCTGCCACTGTCTGCAGGCTTGAGGGGCTAAATGGCCTACTCCTGCTCCTATTTCTTATGTCCTTATGTTATGTTCTTATATATAGCAGTCACAGGTAGAAAAGGGCCTGTTTATTCCCACTCTGTGCTTCCTGTTTGCCAACCTCTCTGTACATGTCAATACATTAACCCCAGTGCCACCAGCTTTAATTTTGCTCACCAATCTTTTGTGTAGGAATTTGTCAAAAACTTCTTGAAAGTCCAGATACACAACATGTATTGGTTCACCCTTTTCCACTCTACTTGTCAAATAAAAAATTCCAGAACATTTGTCAAGCACAATTTCCCTTTAATGAATCCATGCTGTCTTCAATTGATCCTGTTACCACTTTCCAAATTCCATTATTACATCCTTAATAATTGACTCCAGCATTTTCCCCATCCTTGATGTTAAACCAGTCTATAATTCCCTATTTTCTCTCTCCCTCTTTTTTTAAAAAGTGGGGTTACATTAGCTACCCTCCAATGCACTGGAACTCTTCCAGAGTGCATAGAATGCTGGAAAATGATGACCAATGCATCCATTATTTCTAGGGCCACTTCCTTGAATATTCTGGGATGCAGAGCATCAGGCCCTGAGGATTTAGCGAGTTTTAATCCCAGCAATTTCTCCAATACAATTTCCTGACTAACAATGATTTCTTTTAGTTATTCCTTCATGCTTGACCCCACGTCTCCTCGTATTTCTAAGAAAGTTATTTGTGTCCCCCTTAGCGAAAGCAGATCCAAAATATTTGTTCAGCTGATCTGCCATCTCCAACTTACCCATTATAAATTCACCTGATGCAAGAGACCTACATTTGGCTTCAGCAGTCTTTTTCTCTTCAAATATCTATAGAAGCTTTTGCAGTCAGATTTTTTGTTTTCTGCTAGCTTACTCTTGTATTCTATTTTCCCCTTCTGAAATAAACCCTTTGTCCTCCCCTGCTAGGTTTTAGATTTCTCCCAGTCCTCAAATTTGCTGCATTTTCAGGCCAATTTATATGCTTCCTCTTTAGCTTCAAAACTATTCCTGTTTTTCTTTGTTAACCATGGAGGAGGCCATCCAATTTCTGACTAATGTCATGGCTCTAGTATACGAGCACATCAGAGCCTCTATATAAAGCCTGATGGCTGCCTTGGAGGCCTGGTTCCAACAGTTTCTGAAAGATTTGCTGTGACAGCAAATGGGAATAGAAT
The DNA here is from genome assembly GCA_024679065.1 of Sphyrna mokarran. Lineage (NCBI taxonomy): Eukaryota > Metazoa > Chordata > Chondrichthyes > Carcharhiniformes > Carcharhinidae > Sphyrna > Sphyrna mokarran. The sequence goes on along the minus strand of JAGIQG010000001.1, from coordinate 144,130,365 downwards.
TGAACATAGGAACGGTGTATTCCAATAAAAGTTAGACAAGAGAGATAGAGTACCTTGACCTCTCTCCAGGCCTCACTTTTCTTCAAGAAATCAGGGAGGTGGGGGGCAGGAGGCCTCAGATATCAACAGAAATGTCAATCAGAAACCCCAGGGTCATCACTTTGGAGTTCCAAAGATTGCCTTGCAGATTCAAATCTCCTCTGCTTGTGACCTAAGCAAGACACTCTTAGCCAAGACTCACGAAGTCATAGATTTGTGGAGAACATCCATCAAAGTCACCTTCAACAACAGGGGGGATAGAGTATAAAAGCAGGGAGGTCTTGCTGCAATTTGCAAGGTACTAGTGAGGCTGCAACTAGAGTACTGTATGCAATTTTGGTCCCCTTATTTGCGAAAGGATATATTGGCTTTGGAGGGAATGCAAAGACGGTTCACCAGGTTGATGCCAGAGATGAGGGGGTTAGTTTATGAGGAGAGATTGAGTAGATTGAGCCTGTACTCTTTGGAATTTAGAAGGCTGAAGGGTGATCTTATAGAGACATATAAGATAATGAAGGGGCTAGACAGGGTAGAGGCAGAAAGATTATTTCCACTTAGAAAGGAAACAAGAATTAGAGGGCACAGCCTCAAAACATAAGGGGGAGTCAATTTAAAACACAGTTGGGGAGGAATTTCTTCTTCCAGAGAGTAGTGAATCTTTGGAATTCTCCATTGAAGCAGTGCAGGCTACCTCGTTAAATGTGTTTAAGTCACAGGTAGAAAGATTTCTGACCAACAAGGGAATTAAGGATTATGGGAAGCAGGCGGGTAAGTGGAACTGAACCACTATCAGATCAGCCACGATCTTACTGCATGGCAGGGCAGGCTCGAGGGATTAGATGGCCTACTCCTGCTCCTATTTCTTATGTTCTTATGTTATGTTCTTACGTATCGCAGTCAGCAGGCTGTCTCTATCTCTACCACTATATCAAAGTGCAACCCTGACATGTGTAGGAAGTTTGAAAAATTAATCACACCATACCCCTCCCCCAACCCCACCCCAACCCTGACAACAGCATCATTGATGATCTCCCATCCTATTCCTCAGTTTCATGTAGTCTTGCTCAATCTCATCTTATCTTTAGTCCCACATGAATGACAATAACAAAGGCACAATGTGAGAATGTTAGTAGGACAACACATATATAAGTGCATCTGTGTATCAAAGTGATCAAAATGTCTAAGTGACTTTTCCAATCAATTGAACATCATCACTTTACTAATTGCCTTCCTTCTGATCCCTTACACAACAAAATGTTTCACCATTTAGTTAATTATTTATTACCGACAAATGAGCCCAGGCTGTGGCGGTGAAACCATTGGCTCTGAACCACCAGAATATCCAGACTCCACTATCACCAACGCCAATTTGCCAAATCCATCATTCCTTGTGTCAGTTACTCCATTTGTTCTCTATCACAGACTTTCCCTTTTGTTCTTTACACTGAGTTGGTCTCTTTACAGAGCAGTGTTTCTGTGAGTTATTGAGGAATGTGGAAATCCTCAGTTCAAAGATGTGCTGGTTAGGTGCATTAGTCATGCTAAACTCTCCCTCAGTGAAGCCAAACAAGCACCAGAGGGGATTTTCTCAGTAACTTCATTGCAGTGTTAATGGATGCCTACTTGTGACACTAACTAATAAGCTTAAACTTAAAGATTGTCACCTCGTGCTAATTGTTCTTGCTAGTCTAATGATTATCCTCAAGTTTTAGCATTGAAAGTTGTTATTTGTGCATTTTGGAAGTATGCTTTGTGAGTTATTTCACTGTCTTTTCACACAGCTGCGCTTCATTTTATGACTGAGCTTTTGCTCATGTATTCATCGTCACCGTCACCTCTTGTGGCTTCCAGCAGTGTTATTTCATTAACATTTTTAAGGTTGAACATTATTCCTTTATTTGTTCTCATTCTTCCCATGCATGATGCTGAGCAATGGAAATTGCTCTCACTTAGTGACATCGACTGCTAGACAGGAATGCCTGTATGATGTTGGTGTTTGATCATCTTGAGGATGCTTTCCAATGACCTCTGAAGATGTTTCTTTACGCCTGAACAGCAGCCTGTGGTTTCTTGATAGAACCACTGGGCAAGATCTTCACCATCCACAAGAATGGCGGGATGGGATCAAAATGCAGAGTGTTCCGAAAACATAATTCTCACCTGCGGCATTACATTTTCTGATTTTGAGTTAATCTTGCCAGCGGAGTGATGTGAAACAATCAGGGGAAAGGCAGGAACCTCATCTAAATACATCAGCATATCATAAGTGAGCAAGTACGCCAGGTATTGAGGCTGCACTGAATATTCAGCTGGCACTGGTGTGAGATCATGTTGGCGCTATTTACAACAAATCTACATTAGCGTGAACCTGGTGCTGTCACTTCTGAAAGGAATATCAGAGGTGAGCACTCAGACAGCTATTACTTCTCAGACAAACCAACATTCAAGAGCACTTGGGAGAATTCTGGGGACGAACACAAATACAGCTCAGTGCCGAGGTGGAGAATCACTGTTGCTTTCCTATAGACATCTTCCTTACACTTCTTTACATCCTACTTCCTGTAAGGAGCTAAGTTCACCCTCTCAGGTTCTTCACCTCAGAGGTTTTGATGATGCAACTTTCTGTGCCAGCTCTTTTGAATTGTCTTTTTTTCCTCTCAACTAAAGTCTGCACCATGGATGACTCTGTCCATCCCAGAATGATAAGACGGTTCCCCATATGCTCATGATTCACAACACTAGACACAATATTCAATGGATTTTACTTTGGCTTCACAAACCCTCCTGTCCTTCTCTTCATTTTTTAACCATTCCGAATGAACTATCCTCCCTAATAGCCTATTCAAATCATTCATAAAAAAGACTCTTTATATCATCCCTTAGCATGCAAGTGCTGGCGGAACATCCGCCTCACACCTTACAGTCCAAGATCAAAATATTCCTTTCAGGTGATCTATACTTTTAATTTGTATGGAATCCACACTGTTCATAGCATGGCCTGTTCTACATTGGTAACACTAAACATAAACCATGTTTCAGAACACCTCCCTTCAGCCTACAACTATACTCCTGAATTCCAGTCATTCATCCTTTAAAGTCTCATCTTGCCTCTACAATGACTTTCTGCTCTCAGTCTCCTGCAGTGTTCCAATGGAACTCAATTTGAACTCAAGCAAGAGCAACACATCTTTTAATCTGGCATTTACAACCTTTCACTCTCTACACTAAGTTCAATAAATTCTGATCAGAATCTCTGTCCCCATTTCTTTTCCTCTATCTTTGTAAGGTTCAGATTTATTCTCACTCTTTTCTTGCTTTTGGTTGGCAGTTGTTCATGTTTCTGCCATTCACACCTCTTCTGGACAAGTGTTTCATTTGGGAATGTGGTCTTCGTTGGCCAGCATTTATTGCCCATTTTTACTTTCCCTTAAAAAATGCTAATGCTGATACACTTCAATGTCAGGAGGTGAGTGGCTTGGAAGGGAACTTCCAGATACTGGTGCCCCCATGAGTCACCTGCCCTTATTACTTCTTCCTGATCATGGATTTGGAAAGTGCTATCTGAGAAGCTTGGAGAGTGTCCACAGTGCAACTTGTCGATGATACATATTTGTGTTGGAAGGAGTGAATGTTTGAGGACGTGATGCCAATTAAGTGAGTTGCTCTGTTTAGGAGGGTGTTGAGTTTCTTGAGTGTTGTTAGAGCTGCATTCAACTTTTGTTTTTGTCCTTTACATTTTCACTACCTGTGACCTTACACCAATTTCCAATTGGTTCACTAATCAATAATATTTGGGGTTGAGAATTCCAGATTTCCACTCCCCTTTGTGTCATGAAATAAATCCTGATACCACCTTTGAAGGACCTGGCACGCATCTTATGTTTATGGTGCCCTGTTCTGTATTCTCTTTTCAAATAGTTTTCTTTTGCCTTATCAAATCTTTTAAACATCTCCAATATTTCAGGAATCCCTTGGGCTGGCAAATCTGAGTTGAAAAACAAGAGCATCGATTTATCTAGGTTGACTTGCAAACTAACACATGCACAAGGGACAGCAAAGATGCACTCACCTGAGCAGGACACTCCCGCATCATGAATTTGTGTGCAGATAGTCCCGACGTGTGGGTTATCAGGGCACTGCTCAAGGTTTGTCTCGTTTCCAGCACAGCTCACATTATACCACCAGATGTCCCCAGTCCCTTCTCCATAGGATGCACCTCTTTCTGCTGACAGGGCTGTCCCACAATTCAATACGTTGCAGACCACATTCGCTGCATTAATATCCCAGCCATTGTCACAGACAGTCCCCCACATAGAGTTACGGTAGACTTCAACTCTCCCAGAACATATGTTGCTACCATTCACCAGTTTTATAGGCACTGGACCTGGAATAGAGATGAAAGTTAGTTAGTCAAACTGTTATGGATAGAAAAGGAATTTCACAAGAGCTCAGGATCAAGAATCACCCAGTGCAGATTAACACAGAAAACCGAGACAACCATATGAACAGTAGGAGAACAGTCCCTCGTATCTGAACTCCCATTACATTAGATCGGGGTTTCCCAAAACTTTTCCAGCCATGGAACTCTTTTGATCTCTCAAGCATACTGAAGGAGCTCCTGAGAAAACATTATTACATTGAAGAACCAAACCAGAAAATTGATCGTTTTCCCACAATAAGTAGAAACATTCACAACTTAATGTGTGAACATCTTTCCTTTTTCTATTTCTTATATGGATATATTTACTACCATTAAAAAGTTCTTGTCTTTTTGTCAATTTTGTGGGTGAAGTGTTGCTGGTTCAAATGGGTTCAACTGGAATACTAGATTCTCACATTCACTCACACTCTTGCTAACTTCTCTCCTCCCTCTGCAGGCCCTGCATTCTGCTATGCACCGCAATCCACACTCACTTTGATTGATAGAATTGAGTTTCATGCTATTTTTTGTGCACCCAAGAAGAAACCGGATTCTGATTGAACACAAGCTTGAAACCACATAAAACTTAAATTGTATCAATCAGCAGAACCCAGTTTGTGAACCCTTAAATAAGATCATGGCCAATCTGCATCTCAACTCAAAATGGTAGTGTGATAACCATAAACTCCAAAAGCCTATTCCTTTAATTTTGAACTTTCAATTGATTCCCAGCATCAACAGTTTTTTTGGTGGGGGAGAAGAGAGTTAGAGATTTCTACAATCCAATGGGCAAGGAAATACTTCTTCTCAAGACCCAGGCTGTAATTTTCAAATCGCACCCAATTGTTCTAGATTCATCGGACAAGAGGAAATGATTTCTCTGGGCAAGATTTTCAGGCCAGGAGTGGGAACAGATTCTGATGCCAGCCAGCAAGCTCCTTTCCAATGATGCTCCTGGACCATTTTTGACTGGGTGGGTTTAGGACTGGCTTGGCTGTTCATCCACGTGTGGTATGTGCTGAGTGAGCAAAGGTGCTGGTTTAGGTGTCTTTAGGTGAGCCTCAAAGTTGCCCTATAGAGGCTCTCCCGCCCCCCACACCCGTGACTTGGCTGTGAGATATACCATTTAATTCAAATTTTCAATATATTGGTGAGAGGACGATTCCATTTTCAAGCACATTCCCTATTCCTCAGCATCATAAGCTGCTACTCAACTATAGCCACAGCCAAGCATCTGTAGTTCACCTCCCATCTACCCAATTAGGTGAATGTCTCAGTGTAAATCTAAATGAGTGATTGTTTTCTCCTGTAGGAGATTTGGGACTTGGGAATCAATGCCAATGCTTGTTTCCTGCTGATGAAGGGAAAATCCAACCATATCAATTTGTTTAAATATCTCATCTTCAGTGATGTCACTCTTAAACATTCTGGAGGTCATCTTAACATTGTGCTCCATCGGCCAATGAGTGGGATGAGCCGGGAAGCTCACACGAGTCGCACACTATCATCTGGGCTCACTTTATTCTGTGGACGCGCCAGGAGACATTCTTTCTGGCAAGAATCACAGCTGGTTTCCAGCAATGTGGGCCATTTACGATGGCTTTGCTGGTAGAATCAGGATCCTCAAGGAAGGTCGGGGGAAAGATGGGGTGCCACTTGGGCAGCGCCAGCCTGACACTGCCCACCAGGTACCCTTGCATACCAAGCAGTATTAACTGGCGGTGCCTGAGTTGGGGGGGAGAGGAGGGGGAGTGGTGAGATGTTCTGGGGGCAGCGCCTACTGGGAGCTGGTCAGTGGGAAAGGGAAGGGGGTGGTTGCAATCGGTAGGGGAAGGAGGGGAGTGGTTTGATTGCTCTGGGCAGCAGGGGAGGATGACGGCAATATTTCCAGGCAGGATAGGTTTATTTAAAGCTTAAAGTTAAAAATTAACATTAATTTTTCCTATCACAAGTAGGATTACATTAACACTGCAATAAAGTTACCGTGAAAATTATCTAGTCGCCACACTCTGGCAACTTTGGGTACACTGAAGGAGAATTTAGCATGGCCTGTGCATCTAACTATCATATTTTTCAGACTGTGGGAGGAAATCGGAGCACCTGGAGAAAACCCATGCAGACATGGGGGGGACGTGCAGTCTCCACATGATGAACCAAGCCAGAAATCGAAGCCAGACCCCTGGTGCTGTGAGATAGCAGTGCTACCCACTGTGCCACAGCAGCACAGGGCTCACAAAATCTGGCAGGAGTTGATAGACTGAGTTGAGGCCAGCTGCAGCAACAGAGGCCTGATGGGTCTCTCAAACCTGTTGGGCATCTGCTCATTGCCACTATGTATGTGCAGCCACAGACATATGCACATGTGGATTGCACCCTCTGCTGCTTCAGCAGGTTTGCTGATGACTTAAGCTCTGTCCCTTCTCCTCCAGGCAAGGAATTGTTTGGACAATGTTTTCCTGCACTAAGTGAATTGGATACTGGATTGGAACTCACCCAAAGACAGGTCAGAACTTCCCCATTTCACACTTGTCCTGGAATTAGAATTTTTTTGGTAAAATTCTATTCTCTGTATTCAATGGATTCCAAGTCTTGTTTCTATAAACTGTACTTCTAATTGAACATTTTCTGTCCCTGGTATCATTGTGCTACATAGGTGCTGCCCTCGTCCAGATGAATAAAGGAACCCTCAAAAAAGTTTCAATCGCATGAGAAAATTTGCAAATAAAGAATATTTTAAAAAACTCCTTGTTGAGTAAAACACTCCACTTGCCTGTGCAGGTCACTCCAACATCCTGTGTATGTGTGCAATTATCTCCCACTTGTGAGTTGGCCAAGCATTGATCAAGGGAAATCTCTTCCCCGTCACACTTCACGTTTTCCAACCAGATATTCCCAGTCCCTTCTCCATAGAGGGTATTTTGTGTTACTGACAGGGCTGATCCACAATTTAACACTCTGCAGACCACGTTTGTGGCATTAATATCCCAGCCATTTGCGCATACAGTTCCCCAGCCAGAGTTACGATAGACCTCAACTCTCCCAGAACACATGTTGGAACCATCTACAAGACGTATGGGCATTGGACCTAGAATACAGATGGACCCACAGTTACATTGGAACAGGAGGAGGCCAGTCAAATGTTTATAGTACTACTGCCATTCAATTAGATCGTGACAAATATTTTACAATCAAGGATGTATGAAAAGCAAAATACTGGAAAACTGAAATAAAAACAGAACATGGGAGAAATACTCAGCAGGTCACGCAGCATCTCTGAAGAGAGGAAAAACAGAGTTAGTGCCAAGCTAATCACATTTCATCAGTATTGAGAAATGTTAGAAAGTTTTCAGCAAGTAAATTGGTTGATAATGAGAAAACAATTTCCTGATCCTTCCCATCTTCCCTTGACCACGGACATCAAACCTTTCCACTTTTTGATTCCCCAGTAAAATGATCTGAGGGCTCTCCATTTCTTCCTTGAGATCCAAACAGTTTCCATTGCCACCACCCTTTTCAGCTGGCTGGACTTCTTCTCACCTTGAACAACATTTCTTTAACTCAACTCACTTGCTTCACATTAATAGCGTTACTATTAAGAATCACAAAATCCTTATCTTATTGTAGAATTAACATTCTTTGTCAAGATCTACACTGGCCTTTTTCCTCACTCCCTTTTCTGCTACATTGCTGACTGTATCAGGTCTGCTTCCTGCTTATGCCCTAAACTGGAACATTTCATCAATTTTGTTTTCAATTTTCATCCTTCTCTCAGATTCACACAGCCAAACTCTAACTCGTTCTTTACCCAACCTCTTTGTCTCCATTTTTTGGGATAGGCTATCATCCAATTTCCATTAAAAGTCTTCGGAAGCCTACAACCAGCTTGACTACACTTTGTTACATCCTGCTTCCTGCAAGGCTACAGTTCTATACTTAGTTTCTCCATCTCCATCACATAGGATTTGATGATACAACCTTCCATATCAGCACTTCTGAAAATGGCCCACACCACAGCACACTTTGTCAGGATTCCACCATTTCCTGCATTTCCCCTCCCTCCCAGAACCATGAGATGGTTCCCCTTGTTCTCACTTTCCATCATACCATCTTCCATATTCAATGGATCATGCTCTGGCTTTTCAACCATTACCAAGCACATCTTCTCTTTCCTACCGTCTTATTATGTCAAAGGGACTGCCTTCTCCATAATACCATGGTATATTTGAACTCGGGGTAAGAAACTCATTTTTTAATTCAGTACTTTACAAACTATACTGGGTTCAACAAATTTTGTTTCCATTTTGTTTCCTGTATTTTTGGAAGGTTGAGTTTGATACTTCTTTTTCTCTTGCTTTTGTTTTTAGATGGCAAAATGTTTCTGCCTTTCACATCTCCTTCGGACATCTTTTGTTTTTGTCCTTCTTTAAACATTTCCATTCCTTTTAAACCTACACCTATTTCCAGTTAGTTCATAGCATCATCGATAGTTTGGAGAGGGGTGTTAGAATTCTAGGTGATCGATGCATGCACGCATACACATAAAGACTGCATTAAATGCCCTGACCTGAGCAGGTAACTCCAGCTTCCTTCCCATGACTGCAGTTATTTCCCACCCATAGTTTGGCAGCACACTGATCCAGGGTTGACTCTGTCCCATTACAGCTCACATTATATGGCCAGATAGCTTCGGTCCCCTCTCCAGAGAAGGCAGCTCGATCTGCAGACAGGGCGATTCCACAGTTCAAAATGCGGCAGACTACATTTGCTGCTTTTACATCCCAGCCATTCTCACAGAGGCTCCCCCAGCTGGAGTTACGATAGACCTCAACTCTCCCCGAGCACATGTTGCTACCATTCACCAGGCGTACTGGAACTGGACCTGGAATAGAAATGGGAATACTGTTAAACTGGTCTGGGACTATATGGACTTCCTTCCACAAGAGCCTTCAACCGGACACTGTTGTTTAGTTTCAGTCTGCTCCCATTGTGGTTTAGCACAGAGGACATTTAATAACATAGAACAGGAGGACATTTAGCTCTGTGGACAGGATTTTCTAGTGTGTCTTGCCCCAAAACCAATAAATCCAGCCGAAGACAACAAACCTTTGCACGGTCAGCTCATTACCCGCTACAATTCCCATGGCAGGAAAGACAGGAAAACTCTCCTCTTCAAGTTTGCACTGTCAAAGAACAAAGAACAAAGAACAACACAGCACGGGAAACAGGCCCTTTGGCCCAACGAGCCCGCGCCGCCGTCCTAACGTCTTAATGACATATAGAGACCAATACAGGGACAATTTGTTACCCAATCAGCCTAAGAGCACATTTTTGGGATGTGGGAGGAAACCGGAGCACCCGGAGAAAACCCACGCAACCAATGCGCAAACTCCCGCAGACACAGGCCCAAATCCATGTGTCTGCACAGCAACAGCAATAGTCTCTGAGCTGTCATGTTGCCCATCTGATGGTCCAGTTTAAGCATACACTAATGACGTGAGGCACTAGGCCACTCCTGAAGTAACATCCAGGAGCAGCCCTCGCATGACCTGCCGAATGCATGCACCTTGTTGGTCAACAAGGTGGACCGAACAGCCTGTGGAAACAATTAAAGTATTTAAACAGTCCTCCTATATCCCTCTATCAGCAGACCGCTCATGTGGCTGTCCAAGAGACCCTTAAACAACCCTAGCGTGCCTGCTCCCACCACCTTACTCGGTAGTGCATTCCACACCCCCACTACCCTTTGTGTGAAAAAATGCCCTCTAATATTAGTCTTATACATAGCCCCCCTCACCCTAAGGCCGTGACCCCTCGTTCTATCCGAATCTAATGGTGGAAAAAGCTTACCACCATTTACTCTATCTATACCCCTCATAATCTTATATACCTCTAATAGATCCCCCTCAGCCGACGTCTTTCAAGGGAAAACAACCCCAGTGCGTTCAACCTTTCCTCATAAGACAGCCCTTCAACTAAAATTGGCTGATATTTATCTTAACTCATCCACTCACTTTGTTCTGTAACATTGACTATCCTAAACCATCAAAACTCTCATTGCTCTAATTTTGAACTTCCTAACTGATTCACAGAATCAACAATTTTTTGGAGAAAGAGCTGGAAATTTCTATTATCCTATGGATGAGGAAGTGCTTCCTGCCATTAGCCCTCAATGGTAGGTTCTAATTTAAAGATTATGTCCACTTGTTCTAAATTTTTCTCACCTTAAGAAATAATTTAACTGGGCAGGATTTTCAGGCCAGGGTGGGGAGTGGAGCTGAATGGTGTTGTAAAACCAGCGTGATGTTGTCCCAGTGATGTACGTGATACCAGACAATTTTAGATTTCAGACTAGGTGGGCTCAGGAGTGGCTGGACTGCTCACCTCCATAGAACTCATAAATGATTAGTTTCATTAAATCCAAGTAAAGGAAGCTGATTGGAATTTTCCAGTTGGTCTTCAGTTTCCCATGCTGGCAGTGAATGGTTTAACAGTCTGGAGGTTGGCCCCCAAGAAATCCTTTTGAGATCCTCCCCTCTTCCTCAGTGGTGGTCTACCTGCGAGACTATCCTTTATTTGAAATTTTCAAAAACAATGGGAGAAAAGGTTGCATCATTCTTGAAGGGGCCTTCCCTATTCCATTGCAAACATTTTAGCCGACAGCTTCTCCTCTGAATGACCTCTGAATGGCCTTTCACCTTCAAGATGTCATCTGTTATTCCTCGATGCTAATTAAGTGGGCACCTTAATGAAAATTCTAATGAGTAATTGTTTCCTCCCAAGGCAGGATTGGAATCACTTCCGACTTCTGGTTCATGCTATGGGAGAGAAAATCCAGTCTTCTCTATTTACCTTTTCAAATACTTTAAGCACCTCAAACATTTCAATGAGGTGACTCCAATAGTTCCATACTCAGTGAACTCCAAACCTCATCTCTGTAAACTGCAGTTGTAATTGAATACTTCCTGTCCCAATGTCATTCTGCAGAATCTGTGCTGCACCCCTTCAAGGTTAATCGGATATTTAAACAAGCACCCCAGGTACCAGGCTAATAATCCAGAAATGGAAGCTTCAATACACTCGTGAGACTTACAAACACACATAAATAAAGAGCATATTAAAATAATCTTCGGCAAGCAAATCTCTCCTCTTACCTGAACAGGTCACTGTGACATCCTCCGTGTGTGTGCACATATTCCCCACCTGTGGGTTAGCAGAGCACTGATCGAGGGAAATCTCTCTCCCATCACACCTTACATTTTCCAACCATATGTCCCCAGTTCCCTCTCCATAAGATGTATTTTGTGTTGCTGGCAGGGCTGGCCCACAATTCAACATTCTGCAGACCACACTTGCAGCATTAAGATCCCAGCCGTTTGCACAGATAGTTCCCCATCTGGAGTTACGATTGATCTCAACTCTCCCGGAACACATATTAGGACCATCTACCAGACGTACGGGCACTGGACCTGGAACAGAGATGTGTATATGTTTAAAGTGATCTGTGATTCATTAAACATTCAATGGAGTCATTAGCTGGACATTTCTGTCTATCCCCTCTCAATATGATTTACTGCAAACAACATTTATGAGCTCCGGAATGGGAAGTCCATCTACCTGACTTGGTTCCATTATCCTTAATATCTTTACGCAACCAAAAAAGCAAAATACTGTAGATGGTGAAAAACTGAAATAAAAATAGATAATGAAGGAAATTCTCAGCAGGTCCAGCAACAACTGCCAAGAGAGTAAAGAATTAATGTTACCATCCAATCGCCTTTCACTAAAATTGAAAAAAGGAGGATATATTCAAAGAGCTGGTATGAAAGCTTGCAGCATCAATTCCCCTGGTAAGACTAGAAAAAGTACAGTTTCCAGACCGTACCTATCTTCTCTTCACCATGGACAGATTTCCCTAATACAACGGTCAGAGGGTCTCCATTTCCTCCATGAATGAAAACGCAAAGGATTTCCATCGACCCCACCCTCTTCAGCTTTACTGACAATGCCTGATTGTGCCAGGGATACTGTTTGATTCTGGCTTGGATCGTTGTGTGGAATCTGTATGTTCTCCCCATATCTGCATGGATTTTCTCTGGGTGCTCCAAGTTCCTTCCACAGTCCAAATGACATATTGGTTGAGTGCATTGGCCATTCTAAATTCTCCCTCAGTGTACCTGAACAGGTGCTGCAATGTGGTGACTTGGGGATTGGCACAGTAACTTCATTACAACGTTAATGTAAGCCTACATGTGACACAAATGAATAAACTTTAAACACTTTTGGGCAAGGAGACCAGACACAAAGAATGGAAAGGCAGAACAAAGGACCAATAATCTCAAATTCTGGGGTCGTAGTGCAGAATGCTCTGACAGAAATGTAGAATGGCCTATTAATTTGGATATTTAGATACTAATCTATGACACTAGGTTAATAATTCAGAACCCTCAGGTTACAAATTGAAAATGGGTTACTAATCCTAACATTTGGTAGTAATCCAGAACCTTGGACTAGTATTCCAGAACTCTGGGCTAATAATTTAAGACACTGGCATAATACTTCAGTACATTGGGATACAAATGCAGAAACCTAGACTACCAGTACATATACTGGGTTGGTAATCTGGAACTGTGGGATAGCAATCTACACACTGGGTAATCCAGTATATTGTGAGAGTAACCCAAACACCTGGGAAACGAATCCAAAACCCTTGGCTAATAATTGCAAATAAATGTTAAGTCACTAAGCTGGTAATACAGGGGTGAGGGCTGCAACACCAAAGGGTTGAGTACTAATCCAGACAGCTGGATGCTAACCTAATCAAAAAACAAGTGTTTCAATTCCACAAAATCAATTTGCACAAACAAAGAATAACATAAATATGCTGACCTGAGCAGATAACTCCAGCATCCTGGCTGTGTGTGCAGTTAGTCTTCACCCATGGACTGGCACTGCACTGATCGAGGGTAGACTCTGTCCCAGCACAGCTTACATTATATGACCAGATCACCCCAGTTCCCTCTCCATAGGTGGTGCTTTGATCTGCTGACAGGGCTGTTCCACAGTTTAACACTCTGCAGACCACATTTGCTGCTTTTACATCCCAGCCATTATCACAGACCGTCCCCCAAACAGAGTTACGATAAATCTCAACTCTGCCGGAGCACATGTTGCTACCATTCACCAGCCTTACAGGCACTGGACCTGCAAAAGAGATGCAAACAATGTTAAACTGGTCTGGGACTACATGGATTTTCACAAGAGATTTCAGCTGGATACTGTATTCCAGGGATCAGTCTCCTCTCAATGTAAACAGAAGAACAAGAGAATGGCATTCAGCTTTTCAATTAGATTTTTGCAGATCCGGATCTTAACTCCACCCACCCACATTAGTTCAGGAATTCTGAATATCCTTTACCATTAAAACTCTGCATCCCCCTTTACCAAGACCCAAAAATGGCCGCGATTGGGACAAAATGGGCTGCACACCAACCTTTACTCGCACTGTCCCCTTTACCAACACATTCGCCCATCCAGAATCGGTACAAAACAGACATGCTCCATAGAACACCAATCCAGGTACTCTAGTTGGTGAGGAGGTAGGTGCCTAGCATCTGACACCTCTCTGCTTGAGATTGATGGGGAGGGAAGTGAGAAAGAAGGTGCGCCCACTGCCATCCTATCTGAGATGAGTTGGGGTCTCTGCTGCCCTGTGAGATAGCAGTGCTAACTGTGAATATCTCAATGAGTGACCATTTCCTCTCAAAGATGGAACCAAAACCTGGCACCATTGACAAATTCCGTTTCGCACTGTTGGAGGGAAAACCCAATTTTCCCTATAAACCATTGTAAATCCTTAAAACATCACAAACACTTCAATGAGGTCACTGTTTGACACTCTGTATTCAGTGGATTCCAAACATTAGCTCTGTAATTGAACACTTATTGTCCCCACCATCATTCAGCTCAATCTGTATTGCATCCCCTCCAAGTTCAAAGGGATTTTGGATGAATAAGCCAAATGCCTCGGCTAATAGCCCAGGAAATGGAGTTTACAAACAAACACACTTAAGGAGCAGGTTACCAACTCTACGCCAAGTAAATCATTCTTCTCACCTGAACAGGTCACTCCAATATCGTCCCTGTGTGTGCAGTTATTTCCCACCTTTGGGTTGGCAGAGCACTGATCAAGAGAAAACTCTCTCCCGTCACATGTCACATTTTCCAACCAGATGTTCCCAGTTCCCTCTCCATAGATGGTATTTTCTGGTCCTGACAGGGCTGATCCACAATTCAACATTCTGCAGACCGCGCTTGTTGTGTTAACACCCCAATCGGTTGCACAGACTGTTCCCCAGCTGGAGAAACGATTGACCTCAACTCTCCCTGAACACATGTTAGAACCATTCACAAGACGTATGGGCACTGGACCTGGAACAGACATAGTTATACAGTTAAAATGGTCAGGGATTATCTGAACTTCTAATGGAGTCACTGTCGGTACACTGTAGCCCAGGTGTCAGTCTCCAACCAATATGGTTTAGCACAGAGAAAATACAAGAGCTCATGAACAGAAGGAGGCCAGTCATCCCCAAGTGTCATCACTGTCATTCAATTAGAATATGATTAAACGCTATCTTAATCTATCTTAATCTCGATCTAATTTGGTTCCATCATCCTTCATATCTTTACACAACAAAAATGTATTAAAAGCAAAATACTGTGGATTCTGGAAAGCTGACATAAAAACAGAAAATGCACAAAATACTCAGCAGTCAGACACCATCTCTGTAGAGAGAAACAGAGGTCAGGATTTTCCCATATTGCTGTGGCAGGATCAACCAAAATTTCATTGACTTTCAGCGGAACTGGAAGATTCCAGCTTGAGTCAATGTTACAAGTTGATGATCTTATAGTTTCTTGCTGCTCCAGATTGCACCAGCACTGTTTTGCATCAAAATCACCTTTCCACCCTTAAACAACATTAGTAGTCTCAGGCGCTGACATCCAGGCTCACTTGCACTTATCTGCTCACCTTTTGAGATTATAACCGGCGAGAATCACAGTTGGTCTCCATTGGTGCAGACCAGACGTTATGGCTTCACTGGTGGGACCCGAGGTCATTGCAGCCTCTGGGGGTTGGGGACAGGGCCAGGCAATGTCCCTTTGGCAGTGTTAGCCTGACTGTGCTTGCATGACAACCTCTAACTGCCCACCTGGCACACTGGCACTGCCAACAGGTAGCCTAGAAGTCCCGGGGGGCAGAGCCTGAGGAGGTTATGAAGATGCATTGCAGAGGAGTTCAGCAGTGAGGGAGAGTGGGAACGAATTCTGCAGAGGTAGTGATCGATAGGGGTGTGGGTTACTTGTAAAGGAGTCAATCGGGGAGGGAAAGGCATTCTGCAAAGTGGGCAGTTGGGAGGGAAGAGAAGTCTACAAAGGGGGCGACTGATTGATGAGTGAAGGGGGGACCAGTACATGGAGCAATCAGTTGGGGAGGTGGGGGGAAGGGTCCCAATGTCAATGGCTAGGGACAGCTATAGTTCCCGTTGGCAAAACAGGGCTAGGAAGAGGTGCAAACTGGATTTTTGGCCATGCATGCTTTCTCACCATGCTGATCAACCATGAGTTCTACAGAATCCCAACAGTACAGGGGGCTATTTGGTCCATTGAGTCTATACTGACCATAATCCATCCAGGCCCTATTCCTGTAACTACATATTTACCCCCTGCCATTAGGGTCAATTTAGCATGACCAATCCACCTAACCCACACATCTTTGGACTGTGGGAGGGAACCAGACCACCCGGAGGAAATCCACGCAGCCACGGGAGAACATGCAAACTTGGCACAGACAGTGACCTGAGCCCCAAATTGAACACGGGTCCCTGATACTGACAGGAAGCAGTACTAACCACTGTGCCAATGTGCTGCCTAGTTGCTCTGGTAACATTGCAGTCATCTTGTTTTAGGACAATGAATCACGTAAGAATGGAAGAAGGACAATTTCCTGATCCTTCTATCTTTTCTTCTCTTTAGTCACTACTAGCCAGTGAAAATATCACCATACCACTGCCTCCCCCTATGAACAGTGTTACTATGGTACCTATATAATCTCAGCTTTGCTTATCTTTATATTGGATATATGCAACATATTTCATTCGAGCCCAATATAAGCCTCTTCCATCATCTCTTTTTCTGGGACATTGATAACTGGATCAGGGCTATTTACTTTCTCTTTCTTGAACTGGAACATTTCATTAAATTTGTTTCCAATTTTTATCCTTAGAACTATGACAGGGTTCCCCAATTCCACAATTCTTATTCTCTTCCCGTACTTAATGGTGCAGTAAGGCAGATTCCTGTCTATTTCCACTGCTAGTAATTCTAGGTTAAAGTCCAACAGGTTTATTTGGTAGCAAAAGCCATTAGCTTTCGGGCCTCTGACCTTTCATCAGATGAGTGGAGAGTTCTGATCACAAACAGGGGATGTAAAGACACACACTCAGTTTACAGAATACTGATGAGAATGTGAGTTTTTACAGCTAATCAAGTCTTAAAAATGCAGACAATGTGAGTGCAGATAGCATTAAGCATAGCTTAAAGAGATGTGTATTGTCTCCAGACAGACAGAAAGTGAGATTTTGCCAGTCATGGGGTTACAAATAGTGTGACATGAACCCAAGATCCCGGTTGAGGCCATCCTCATGTGTGCGGAACTTGGAAGTTTCTGCTCAGCGACTCTGCCCTGTCGTGTGTCGTGAAGGCCGCCTTGGAGAATGCTTACCCGAAGTTCAGAGGCTGAATTGGTCATGGGCACTCAATCTGTTTGACTGCATTATGTACAGAGTTTCCTTGGCATCAAGTCCTGCTGGGACTCAAACATGAACTTCCTGGCTCAGCGGCAAGGACGCTAACCACTGTACCACAAAACCTCATTGACATCTTCTGCAATACTAGCCTCCGTATTCAATGGATCATTACCTGCCTTTTCTACCAACACCAAACACATCCTCACTTCCTGCCTATTTTCGGCATTCAAAAGGGACTGTTCCTTCTCTGGCCACAGGGGAGGTGCCAGAGCACTGGAAGACAATTAATGTGATACTATTATTCAACAAGAGAAGCAGGGACAAACCAAGTAATTATAGATCAGTCAGTCTAACATTAGTGGGGTAGGGAAATAATTGGAAAAAAAAATCTGTGGGAATTAATCAGCGATTGGAGAGGGAAACGGCTTTGTCAGAGGGAGATCATATCTAACAAATTTGGTTGAATGTTTTGAGGAGGTGACTCGGTGTGTAAGTGAAGGCAGTACAGTTGATACAACCATTCAGTAAAGCTTTTGACAAGGTCCTACACATGGGAGACTGATTAAGAAGATAAGAGTCCATGGGATCCAGGGTATTTGGCAAACTAAGCCCAATTGACTTAGGGGTAGGAGGCAGAAGGTGATGGTCAAAAGATGCTTTTGTGACTGGAAACCTGTGTCCAGTGTGTGCCATAGAGATCAGTGCTGAGTTCCTTGCTGTTTCTAGTGTACATTGATGATCAAGATCTGAATACAAGGACATCATAGAATCATACAGCGCAAAAGAGGTCCATAGGCCATCAATCCATACCATTCAGAAATACCTGAACTCCCATCTAATCCCACTGCCAGCACTTGGCCCATAGCCCTGAAAGTTATGATGTGTGAAGTGCTCATCCAGATATTTTTTAAAGGATATGAGGCAACCTGCCTTCACCAGCCTCCCAGGTGGCGCATTCCAGACCATTGCCACTCTCTGGGTAAAAACACTTTCCTCACAACACCTCTAAACGTGGGGACACAGCTTTAAATTAAGGGGTGATAGTTATAGGACGGATGTCAGAGGTAGGTTCTTTACCCAAAGGGTGGTTCGGGAGTGGAATGCCCTGCCTGCAGCAGTTGTAGATGCGCCAAGTTTGGTGGCGTTTAAGAGGTTAGTTGATAAGTATATGGAAGAGAAGGGAATGGTTTAGTTTGGAGGGGCATTGCTTTTTATATTGGTCGGCGCAACATCGAAGGCTGAAGGGCCTGTTCTGTGCTGTAGTGTTCTATGTTCTATGTTCTAAACCTCCTGTCCCTCACCTTGAACCTATGCCCCCTCATGACTGACCCTTCAATGAAGGGGAACAGCTGCTCTCTATCCACTCTGTCCAAGTATCCCATAATGTTAGGGATCTAGAGGAGTATAAGGTGTGTAGAAGGGAGCTTAAAAAAGAAATTAGGAGAGCCAGAAGGGGTCATGAGAAGGTCTTGGCGGGTAAGATTGAGGAGAATACCAAGGCCTTCGACAAATATGTGAAAAGTAAAAGGATGAGAAGAGAAGGGATAGGACCTATAAAAGGTGAAGGGGGAAAAGTCTGCGTGAATCCGGAAGAAATGGCAGAGGTGCTTAACGAGTACTTTGCCTCGGTATTCACGGTGGAGAGTGATCTGGGAGGTTGTACTGCAGGTTTGAGGCAAACAGAAAGGATTGAGTATGTGGATGTTAGGAAAGAGGATGTGTTAGATCTGTTAAATTCTATCAAGATAGATAAGTTGCCGCGACCGGATGGGATATACCCCAGGTTATTGTGGGAAGTGAGGGAAGTGATTGCAGAGCCCCTGGCGATGATCTTTGCGTCATCCATGGAAACGGGAGAGGTTCCAGAGGATTGGAGGATTGCGGATGTGGTTCCTATTTTTAAGATAGGGAACAAGGATAGTCCAGGAAATTACCGACCGGTGAGTCTGACTTCAGTGGTTGGTAAGCTGATGGAGAGACTTCTGAGGGACAAGATTAATGAACATTTGGAGAAGTTTAGACTGATCAGAAATAGTCAGCATGGATTTGTCAAGGGAAGGTCGTGCTTTACGAGCCTAGTTGAGTTCTTCGAAAATGTGACTGAACACATTGACGAAGGAAGAGCAGTGGACGTGGTGTACATGGACTTCAGCAAGGCATTTGACAAGGTCCCCCATGCAAGACTTCTTGAGAAGGTGAGAAGGCATGGGATCCAAGGGGCTTTGGCCTTGTGGATCCAGAACTGGCTTGCCTGCAGAAGGCAGAGGGTGGTTGTGGAGGGCTCTTTTTCTGCATGGAGGTCGGTCACCAGTGGAGTGCCCCAGGGATCTGTTCTAGGACCCTTGCTGTTTGTCATTTTCATAAATGACCTGGATGAGGAAGTGGAGGGATGGGTGAGTAAGTTCGCCGATGACACGAAAGTCAGTGGTGTTGTGGATGGTCTGGAGGGATGTCAAAAGTTGCAGCAGGACATCGACAGGATGCAAGACTGGGCGGAGAAGTGGCAGATGGATTTCAATGCAGATAAATGTGTTGTGGTCCATTTGGGCAGATCCAACGGGATGAATGAGTACACTATCAAAGGTAGGAGTCTTAGCTGTGTGGAAGAGAAGAGGGATCTTGGGGTCCGGGTCCATAAGACTCTCAAATCGGCCTCCCAGGTGGAGGATGTGGTTAAGAAAGTTTATGGTGTACTGGCCTTCATTCATCGAGGGATTGAGTTCAGGAGTCAGGAGGTAATGCTGCAGCTTTATAGGACCCTTGTCAGACCACAATTGGAGTACTGTGCGCAGTTCTGGTCGCCTCACTATAGGAAGGACGTGGAAGCTATTGAAAGGGTGCAGAGGAGATTTACAAGGATGTTGCCTGGATTGGGAGGCATGCCTTATGAAGACAGGTTGAGGGAGCGGGGACTGTTCTCCCTGGAGAGACGAAGGTTGAGAGGCGACCTGATAGAGGTTTACAAGATGTTGAGAGGAATAGATAGGGTGGACTCTCAGAGACTATTCCCCAGGGCTGAAACGGTCGCGACAAGAGGGCACAGATTTAAGGTGCAGGGATGCAAGTACAGAGGGGATGCTAGGGGAAAGTTTTTCACTCAGAGGGTGGTGAGTGAATGGAATCGGCTGCCGTCGGTGGTGGTCGAGGCGAACTCGCTGGGGTCTTTTTAAAAGACTTCTGGATGAGTATATGGGATCCAATGGGATTGGGGGTTATAGATAGGTCTATGGCTGGGTAGGTTTTGATGTGTTCAGCACACCTTGTGGGCCGAAGGGCCTGTTTGTGCTGTAGTGTTCTATGTTCTATGTTCTATGAAATTAGGAGAGCCAGAAGGGGTCATGAGAAGGTCTTGGTGGGTAAGATTAAGGAGAATCCCAAGGTCTTCGACAAATATGTGAAAAGTAAAAGGATGAGAAGAGAAGGGATAGGACCTATAAAAGGTGAAGGGGGAAAAGTCTGTGTGAATCCAGAAGAAATGGCAGAGGTGCTTAACGAGTACTTTGCCTCGGTATTCACGGTGGAAAGTGAACTGGGAGGTTGTACTGCAGGTTTGAGGCAAACAGAAAAGATTGAATATGTGGATGTTAGGAAAGAGGATGTGTTAGACCTGTTAAATTCTATCAAGATAGACAAGTCGCCGGGACCAGATGGGATGTACCCCAGGTTATTGTGGGAGGTGAGGGATGTCATTGCAGAGCCCCTGGCAATGATCTTTGCGTCGTCGATGGAGACGGGAGAGGTTCCGGAGGATTGGAGGATTGCGGATGTGGTCCCTATTTTCAAGAAAGGGAACAGGGATAGTCCTGGAAATTACCGACCGTTGAGTCTGACCTCAGTGGTTGGTAAGCTGATGGAGAGGCTTCTGAGGGACAAGATTTATGAGCATTTGGAGAAGTTTAGAATGATCAGAAATAGTCAGCATGGTTTTGTCAAGGGCAGGTCGTGCCTTACAAGCCTAGTTGAGTTCTTCGAAAATGTGACTGAACACTGACGAAGGAAGAGCGGTGGATGTGGTGTACGTGGACTTTAGCAAGGCGTTTGATAAGGTCCCCCATGCAAGGCTTCTTGAGAAGGTGAGAGGGCATGGGATCCAAGGGGCTTTGGCCTTGTGGATCCAGAACTGGCTTGCCGGCAGAAGGCAGAGAGTCGTTGTGGATGGGTCTTTTTCTGCATGGAGGTCGGTCACCAGTGGAGTGCCCCAGGGATCTGTTCTGTGACCCCTGCTGTGTGTCATTTTCATAAATGACCTGGATGAGGAAGTGGAGGGATGGGTTAGTAAGTTCGCCGACAATACAAAGGTCAGTGGTGTTGTGGATGGTCCGGAGGGATGTCAAGAGTTGCAGCGGGACATAGACAGGATGCAAGACTGGGCGGAGAAGTGGCAGATGGGCTTCAACGCAGATAAATGTGTAGTGGTCCACTTTGGCAAGAATAATGGGATGAAGGAGTACAATATCAAGGGTAGGAGTCTTAGCTGTATTGTAGAGCAGAGAGATCTTGGGGTCAGGGTCCATAGAACTCTTAAATCGGTCTCGCAGGTGGAGGAAGTGGTCAAGAAGACATATGGTGTACTGGCCTTCATTAATCAAGGATTGAGTTTAGGAGTCAGGAGGTAATGATGCAGCTCTATAAGACCCTTGTCAGACTCCACTTGGAGTACTGTGCTCAGTTCTGGTTGCCTCACTATAGGAAGGATGCAGAAGCTATTGAAAGAGTGCAGAGGAGGTTTACAAGGATGCTGCCTGGATTGGGGGGCAGGCCTTATGAAGATAGGTCGAGGTAACAGCTAAAGGATACTGTCTGCATCTCTGGTCACCACATTACAGGAAAGATTTCATTGCACTGGAAAGGGTGCAGAGGAGATTCACCAGAATGTTGTCTCAGATGGAGTATTTCAGCTTAAAGAGAGGCTGAATAGGCTCAGGTTATTTTCCTTGGAGCATAGATTGCTGAGGGGGAGCTGAGTGAGGTAGACAAAATTATAAGAGATATTGATAGGAAGAAACTTTTCCTCTTATTAGAGGGTCAATAACCAGGGGCATATATTTAAGGTAAGGAGGGAACAGGAGATTTAAAGGGGAGTTGAGTAAAAACCCTTTCATCCAGCGGGCGATAGGAACCTGGAACTTGTTGCCTGAATGGATGGTAGAGGCAGAAACCCTCACAACATTTAAGAAGCATTTAGATGAGGAAACACCACAACATATAAGGCTCTGGACCAAGTTCCAGAAAATGGGAATTGTGACGAGCATGGGCACAATACGCTGAGGGGTCTCTTTCAGTGCTGTAAAACTTTGACTTCACTATATCATGTTCTACTGTTGAAACATATAAGATGATTAGAGGATAGTGGACAGTGATAGCCTTTTTCCGAGGATGGAGAAAGCTAGCACGAGGGGACATAGCTTTAAATTAAGGGGTGGTAGTTATAGGACGGATGTCAGAGGTAGGTTCTTTACCAGAGGGTGGTAAGGGTATGGAATGCCCTGCCTGCTGCAGTTGTAGATGCGCCAAGTTTGGTGGCGTTTAAGAGGTTAGTAGATAAGTTTATGGATGAAAAAGGAATGGTTTAGGTTAGAGGGTCATTGCTTTTTCTTAATTGGTCGGCGCAACATCGAAGGCCGAAGGGCCTGTTCTGCGCTGTAATGTTCTATGTTCTATGTTCTACTCCTCAATTACTACCAATAACTCTCCTCCATGATGGTACCTTTCCACGTTAGCTCAAGAAACCAAACCTCACCTATTATACTTTTCAGACACAACACTGGATTCAACAAATTCTTATCAGAAACTCTGCATTTTATTTCCTGCATTTTTGCAGCATTCATTTTTATGGTCATTTTTCTCTTACTTCTGTTTTCAGATTGCAATTGTTCATGTTTCTGCCATTCACACTTCCTCTAGGCACATTTTTTGCTTTTTGCCCTTTTATCATTTCCACTTTCTTTGACCCTGCACCAATTTCCATTTGGTCCCAGGCATTATCAATTATCTTGGGGAAAGAATTCCAGATTTCTACTCTCCTTTGTGTGAAGTCATTTTTGACTTCACCTCTGAATGACCTGATACTTATTTTAAATACTTGTTCTGTGTTCTTTTCCCAGAGGAAATAGTTTCTCTTTATTAACTTATCAAATCCTTTAAACATCTCAAATATTTCACTTTCTACATTTAACAGAATACAAGCCAGGTTGCTGCAATCTGTCTTCGTCTTTTAACCCATCGTGGTTAGTGCTGCTGCATCACACCATGAAGGACCTGGGTTTGATTGCAGCCTTGGGTGACTGTATCTGTGTGATTTTCTTCCAGGTGCTCCATTTTCCTTCCACAGTCCAAAGATGTGCAAGGTAGGTGAATTAGCCATGGTAAATTGCCCCTTTATCGATATAGGTTAGGGGGCAATTAGCGAGGTAAATGTGCCAGATAGGGCCAGGGAGTGATGGTGGGCCTGGGTAAGATGCTCTGTTGGAGAGCTGGTGCATACCCAATAGGCCAACTGTCCTCCCTCTGCACTGTAGGGATTGTATGGTTCTATGGTTTAGTCCCCAGTATCATACTGATGAATGTGTACTACATTCCTCAAAGGTCAATGTCCATTATTGGACAAGGAGACCAGTGGCCTGTGCCAGCAGCCTGGACTGCAGTAATCAAGAGGTCTGGACTGCTAACCCAGACATAAAACAAGAGCTTCAATTCCATTAGGTCAGCTTGTCAACTAACACACACTCAAAGAACATGCTAAAGGCACTAACCTGAACAGATAACTCCAGCATCCCAGCTGTGTGTGCAGTTATTCTCCACCCATGAGCATTGGTCAAGGGCATACTCTGTCCCATTACAATTCACATTATGAGGCCAGATGACCCCTTTTCCTTCTTCATAGTAGGCATCTCTTGTTGTTGACTGGGCCGTGCCACAGTTTAACATTTTGCAAACCACATTTGCAGCTTTTATATCCCAGCCATCATCGCAGATGGTTCCCCAGACTGAATTACGATAGACTTCAACTCTCCCAGAGCACATGTTACTACCATTCACCAGCTGTATGGGTACAGGACCTAGAGATAGAAACATGGTTAAATTTTTTTGTGTCATCTTGACTCACATTACTGTCATTAATACGACATTTGAGCCCAAGTGCAGACTCTTAGCAAAGAGATTACTTAAGTACAGGAATAGGCCTTTAAGCCCCTAAAGTCTGCCCAACAATCAACTAGGTCAGTGAAGACCTTCATCTTAAATCTAACTATCAGCTCTGTTCCACAAACCTTAACCGCCATTCCCAACAAAAATCTGCAAATTCCAATTGATCCCAAGCTTTGAAAGATTTTTGGGAGAAGGACTTCCAGATTTCACTTCCTTCTGTGAAGATATGCTTCTTGACATCATCTTCAGAGTCACATCACTCTAAGGTTCAGTCTCTTGTTCTACAGATACTCCCAGCAGTGGAAATTGATTCCTTCTATCCACTCCGTTAAATGTCTTAAATCCAACTAGATCCCTCTTAATTTTCTATATTTAACTCAATCTAAGCCATGTTTCTGCAATTTGTCTAAATAATTTAACTATTTCAGGTCCCAGTATTTTGCTGATGAATCTGTGCAGGATCTGCCCCAAGATCAACACATTTTATTGAACAAATAACTGATGGATTTGTAACCCAGACGAAGGGCAGATAATCCCCAGTCCTGCTAGGGAATGTGGAAGAAAACTGGGCCTCCAATCTAATTAGTTTGTGAACCAGTACACACAAAGACCATATTAAATGCAAAGCAGAGAACTCCTCCACCCTGACAGGAACAACCTCCACCCACAGCAGAATACTCACCCAATCAGACAAAGCTCCCCCCCGCCACTCACCTAAGCAAGGAAATTTGTCACTGATGTCGGCAAGGAACCATTTCCATCTCACCTATGAACCCATCCAAGCAGAAAACTACACTCACCTGAACAGGTAATTCCAGCATCTTGTCTGTGTGTGCAGTTAGTTCCCAACCATAGGTTGACAGTGCACTGATCGAGGGTAGACTCTGTCCCATCACAGCTTACATTATGAGACCAGACGACTCCAATACCCTCTCCAAAGGACGCATCTCTTTCTATTGATAGAGCTATCCCACAATTTAACAGTCTGCAAACTACATTTGCTGTTTTTATATCCCAGCCGTTGCCACAAACGGACCCCCACATGGAGTTACGATAAATCTCAACTCTCCCGGAACACATGTTGCTACCATTCACTAGCCGTACCGGTATTGGTCCTGGAATACAGATGAGAACATGTTGGGACTGGTATCGGATTAACTTGATTCATTAACTGGACACTTTAGCCCAGGTATCAGTCTCCTACCAACAGCACAGATAATTATATAATCATATATTAATATATATGTGTAATATATTACATATATAACCAACCAATTCAGGTCTTTTACATTGATTAAAAAGCCGAAAGAAAGGCATTCCCTTGAAGTGATCCATGAGCTAAGATTGTGTGTACATGTGTTTGTCACCTTCTTTTTTCAATTTGAGTATTTCAATTTAAACATAACCCAGCAGACAAAGCTTTATTCTTAAACAAGATAATGTTAAGTTTATTGCTAAACTACTGTGGAAAATTTTAAAATAGTGATAAATTTATTAAAAATACAGATACAAAGTTTAAAATGCAGATAAAGATGGAGAATAATTATAAAAGTGAAATTCTTTGAAGATGTTGAGTGAAATCTTATTGAAAAATGGCAGACTGTTGTTCCCAGTGAGAAAACCAGTGTGTTTCTCTCCAGAATACACCAAACGGTTTTCTCTCCAGATCTTACGACACTGCCGAAAAAAATCAATGAGGTAGGTTCTGCAGCGGCATACAGGGGGCAGGGTAACAACACGCTGGCAAAACATGAGGAAACCTCCTCTTCCCCCATCCCTCCCCCCACAGTCCAGCCAAGGAAACTTGAGAGCTCCCTTCACCAATCAGACATGGCACATCTCTGATTCCTTTTTCAAAAGATTATTCAATTTGATTTTTATTCTCACATATATTAACATACTGTGAAAAGCATTGTTTCTTGCATGCTATACAGACAAAACATACCATTCATAGGAAAGGAAACTAGAAAGTGCAGCATGTGGTGTTACAGTCATAGCTAGGGTGTAGAGAAAGATCAATTTAATGCAAGGTAGGTCCATTCAAATGTCTGACAGCAGCAGGGAAAAAGCTGTTCTCGAGTCAGTTGATACATGACCTCAGACTTTTGTGTCTTTTTCCTGATGGAAAAAGGTGGAAGAGAAAATGTTCAGCGTGCGTGGGGTCCTTAATGATGCTGGCTGCTTTGCCTAGGCAGTGGGAAGTGTAGACAGAGTCAATGGATGGAAGGCTGGTTTGTGTGATGGCTTGGGCTACATTCACGACCTTTTGTAGTTTCTTGCGGTCTTGGATAGAGCAGGAGCCATACCAAGCTGTGATAGAACCAGAAAGAATGCTTTCTGCGATGCATCTATAAAAGTCAGCAGTTGACATTCCAAATTTCCTTAGTCTTCTGAGAAAATAGAGGCATTAGTGGACTTCCTTAACTATAGTGTCAGCCTGGTGGGACTAGGACAGGTTATTGGTGATCTAGACACCTAAAAGCCTGAAGCTCTCGACCCTTTCTACTTCGTTCTCACTGAAGTGATCAGGGCATGTTCTCCTCTATGCTTCCTGGAGTCAATGACAATCCCCTTTGTTTTGATGACATTGCAGGAGAGATTATTGTCACCGTACCTGTTCTCTAGATACTCCGCCTCACTCCTGTATTCTTTCTCATCATTCTTTGAGATCTGACCCACTATGATGGTGTCATCAGCAAACTTGAAAATCGAATTGGAGGGAAATTTGACCACACAGTCATAGATTTATAAGGAATATTAGTGATGACTTCTGATCCACTTGGTTGTGATTCCCCGTGGAAGAGAAAAATCCAGCACTTGCATGTAGTTCATCATTAATTCATAGAACATAGAACATAGAACATAGAACAATACAGCACAGAACAGGCCCTTCGGCCTTCGATGTTGCGCCGACCAAAATAAAAAGCAATGCCCCTCCAAACTAAACCATTCCCTTCTCTTCCATATACTTATCAATTAACCTCTTAAACGCCACCAAACTTGGCGCATCTACAACAGCTGCAGGCAGGGCATTCCACTCCCTAATCACTCTTTGAGTAAAGAACCTACCTCTGATATCCGTCCTATAACTCATACCCCTTAATTTAAAGCTGTGTCCCCTCGTGCTAGCTTTCTCCATCCTAGGAAAAAGGCTATCACTGTCCAAGCTGAGAGCTTTGAGTTGGAATTGACTTCTGGAGGTCCTCTGCACAAAATGGCTATTCTCAACCAAACTTTCCACAGATCAAAACTCAAATATGGCTGCTATCCCAAGCCAAATACTAAAAGCCTGGACATAGTGGACATGGGGAAGATGTTTCTATTAATATGCATGACTAGGATCTATAGGCACACCCTCAGAATAAAGGGACAACCCTTTGAATTGAGATGAGGAGGAATTTCTTTAGGCAG